>CM061061.1:12434118-13634118 GCA_030762865.1 Paraleonurus japonicus
AGACTCGATTAGGCTCATTTGAAGAGACAAATCATCCTAATATCGTAAGCGAGTGGAAATAATCTAGCTATCTCGGGAAAAGGAAGTTCTTAAGAAGGCAAAACTCAAATCCTTCCAAGACATTTTAACGGAGAACACCTTTGTAGACTACGTTCTACAAAGAGTATATCTTGGAGATGAGGCACCAGAGGAGGTGCAGAAATCATTGAAGAGAAGGAGAAGGAGTTGAAAAAGGATGATATGCCCGAGAAGGGAGTTGAGGTAGAAAAGATGGAAGGAGTGACTGGTGGGGCGGCCGATGAGCCACCGAGATGGATACAATGAGGAGGCACAAACAGTAATGTATGATGAAGCCTGCATAAGCCGAGGTAGAATCATGAGTGCCAACAACATCACATTGGGCAAATTCTCCTCCAGCCTGCAATCAAGCTATCATTCCCATTGAGGAGATAGATTTAACTCTATCTTCTCCATCTCAAGAGAGGGCAGGACCTTCAAGATCCGTGTCTCGAGTGCTCTATAGCTGGTTCCCGGAGTTATAACATCTCCAATCAAAGAAAACATAGAGGCTACTATTCATGAGAAGACAAAGATCGACCTCTATTTTTCGGGAATCGTGCATGAAGATAACATGGCTAAGGTCAAACAAAAGGTAGCCGAGGAAATGAACTCTCAAGAGGCCTGGATCAAACAATACATTCGAGATGCTTATCGAGAAATTAGTGATAGCGTTGAAGATCGTGTCAAGGAATCCTGGAAAGCAAAAGAAGGTTCATTTTCTCAAGCATCAAGATGCAATTAGCCATGGAAAAAGATAGGCAGACGGCTATTGTAAAACAGTTCATGGAAAATTGAAAATTGAAAAAAGAACACTAAATTTATAGTGTTTCGGATCAAAAGATCCTACGTCCACTCTCCTCCTTCAACTTGAAGAAGGACCTCGACTCACTTACTTTCTTCCTTCCTTTCTTACTTACGCTTTAAATGACTACCTTCAACCTTACAGTTTCTAGAAAATATGGCTTGAAGATATGAATGATAGTGTTCTACAAACACTATGGAAAACTATGAATGTCAAGTGCGTTCTTGTATGTATGTGAAAATGTTTGAGTGCTTTGAATGTGTTACAAAATTGCTTGTATTTCTAAGAAGTGCAAAAGTTATTCTAACCTAATTACTAGATCTATTTATAGAGAACTATTGTTGGTAGTTGTAACTTCCTTGCCGATTCTTCTCTTGTTAGTTATAACCAACTAATTCAATCTTGCAACTTCTTCTTCGTTAGTTGTAATCGCTCTTAAAATCGCTTGATTTTCTAACACTTGTTCCTCGTCTTCTTTACTCATCTTAAGACGCGGTCTACCTCATCTGTGTCTTTGTTTTCGGTGTTGGTGTTTGTCGTTTGTTGCCTTGTCTTTGATATTGACCTCGTCGACTTTCTTGCACTCGCCTTTATCTCGGCTCCTTATACTTATCTCGGCTTTGAATGTGTTACAAAATTGTTTTAAGTTTGAGTGCTTTGAATATGTTACAAAATTGCTTGTGTTTCTAAGAAGTGCTAAAGTTATTCTAATCTAATTACTAGATCTATTTATAGAGAACTATTTTTGGTAGTTGTAACTTCCTTGCCGATTCTTCTCTTGTTAGTTATAACCAACTAACTAAATCTTGTAACTTCTTCTTGGTTAGTTATAATCTGTTCTTAAACTCGCTTGATTTTCTAACACTTGTTCCTCGTCTTCTTTACTCATCTTAAGACGCGGTCCACCTCATCTCGTGTCTTTGTTTTCAGTCTTGGTGTTTGTCGTCTGTTGCCTTGTCTTTGATATTGACCTCGTCGACTTTCTTACACTCGTCTTTATCCGGCTCCTCGGAAGAAATAGATTTCAAACGGTCTTGAAATCCACAACCAGACGATGAATAGAATCACCCCGATCTTGGAGGATAAGATTGGTATTAACAATCTCAATCGAAGAGTGGTGTAAATAGCTACACCAAGCGTAAAGGATTGTTGACTAAAGATGAGAAAATCTTTGGTCCCTCCGATTCGCAGAAGATGTGGAAGCTCCAAATGCTTCGTACATAAGAAGAAAGCCACAAAGGCAAAAGCTAAGAAGATGGAGACACTTCTAGTAGATGAATCCTCATCCGAGGAGGAGACAGATGAGGAAGAAGAGGAAAGGACGGAGAAGACAGCTTCCCAAGGGGGAAGTGTCTTAGCCGAGGTCGCGGAGGACTTTAGGCCACGAGGAAAGAGTTGACATATCCTCTCGGGAGGACTGCAAGAAGCAGCTCAATCTTCATCTTCGTTTTCTTCAAAAGATGCTTCGCAGTCCGAACCAACATCATCCCAACCTGAGAAACCTTTGTGGCTTTCTTCTTACGTCTGAAGCTGGAGCTAGAGATGCTCAAACCGAAATCGAACCGGTGGTTCGAATCGGATTTTTGGTTTGAAACCGCCGGTTCGGCAAAACCGCAGGTTTCGGTTTATAAACCGGACCGAAACCGAGTATTAGACGGTCCAATTTCGGTTTCGGTCATTGCAAAACCGAAATCGAACCGCGGTTAACAGAATCGCGGTTAAACCGAAACCGGCGGTTTTGCGGTTAAACCGGTTTCCGGTTTTTGTATTTTTAAAAAAATTTGAAATTTCAAATGGACGGATCAGATTAGTTGACCGTTGGAGATCAACGGCTCGAGAATCATCGACCGTTAGATGGAACCGAGGTTTGAACCGAAATCGGCGGTTCGACGGTCAAACCGCCGATTTTGACCGTTGCAATTCAATTTTTTTGTTAATTAAATTTCCCACCTCTATAAATACCCCACACCTCTTCTCATATTTACCACACCAATTCTTACTCTCTTACTCTCAATTCTCAATTCGTACTCTCTCAATTCTCAAATTCTCTCAATTTCAATTATTATACTTATATTATAGTTATATTAGTTTAGTTTACTTATCTATTTATATACTTATATTATACTCAAATTTTTATATAGTTATATACTTATATTATATACATTATACACTACATTTATTATATTATATACACTTATTATACATTATACACTACACTTATTATTTTATTATACACTTATATAGTTATATACTTATGTTTAGGCATTTAAAGTCATCTTCTTCAAAGGGCAAAGACAAAGCTTCCACCTCCGGTTCTCAACCATCTCTTCCTCCTCCTCCTAGCAATGTAACCAATGTTCCTATTTTTGATCTCGACGATGATCGCGATGATGCTATTCGCGAAACTCTCGGTGTTGGTTACGAAGATTATATATTTTCGGATGATGATCAACCCGATGCCACCACTCAAATGCCTCTACCACAACCACGACGAGGCCGAGCCACCACTCAAGAAGAAAGTGACGATCAAGAAGAAACGCCAACTCTGGATTCAAACCAATCAAGAAAGGTGTTGAAGTCCATGACGCTTTGTTCGTCATTTTAAGAAGAATTACGTGGGAAAGGATTCAAAAGGAGGGACAAGTTCGAGGCGATTTGCAACTATTGTAACATGAAATATTCGTTTATAAAAGGAAATAGATATGGAATGTTGAATAGTTATACAAAGTCGAAGCATTCGGCGGAGTGGGGGATTGCAATGAGCTAAATGCAACTTTCAAGTCACGAATATACCGAGTCCTTCGGTGGTGGAGCTCAAGGCGCTGTAAGTACTTCTAACACTAATATTCGGAAATATGATCAAATTGCTTATAGAAAACTTTAGCAAAAATGATATGTGTGCAACATCTCCCTTTTAGTACTCCCGATAAGTTTATGTGGACCGAAATGGTTCAACTTGGTCTTCAACCTTGTGCAAAAAGTTTCTCGTAGTACTACTACTCGCGATGTAGCTAAAGTTGTAGGAGAATATAAATATGCTTTGATTAACCGTTTTGCCGATTTTGATGGTAAAGTTTCAATTTGTGCCGATATTTGGAGTGATAATTTTAAAAACATTCTTATATTGGAGTTACTTGTCATTGGATTGATGAATCATAGACTTTAAACAAAAGATTAATAGCTTATAAAGATTTTGATACCGATAACTCCGCCGTTAATATTAGAGATAAATTGCATGATATATTGAATATGTATGTTTTAACCCATAAAGTTTTTTCCATTGGTTTTGATAATGCTAGTGCTAATACCGCTAGTATTGAAGATTTAAAGGCGATTTGTCAATCGTGCCTTGGAGGTAAATTCTTTCATATTAGATGCATGTGTCATATTTTAAATTTATGTGTTCAAGATGGTTTGCATGCTTTACGTGAACAAATTGCTCCTATTAGAGATGCTATTTATTTTATGACTCGTCGTTCTAGTTTAATGAAAAAATGGAAAAATTTTTGTAGAAATAACAACGTGCATCCAAAAAAATTTCTCTTGATGTTTCTACACGTTGGAATTCTACCTATAAATTATTAAATGATTCTAATGAATATAAAAATTATTTATGTAATTTTTGCTAATGAAAATATTGGTTTTCATTTATATCCTCAATATTGGGATCCTTGTGTGAAAATCATGAAATTTTAGGTATTTTTAATGATGCTACTTATGCTATATCTAAAATTTACGAGCCTACTAGTCATATTGCGATTGATTATTGTTTAAAAGTTATTGGTGTTTTACGTGAAAATTTGCATGATCCTATGTTGAATGCTAGTGTGTTTTTCGTAATGGAAAAATGGACAAAATATTTTCATACCATTCCCAAATTATTTTTAGTTGCTAAAGTTTTTGATCCTACTTTTAAATTAGATGGTTTAGAAGATTTGTTAACATTTTATTATGAAACTTTATATCCATGCGGTGATGTAAATGAATTTGATCAATTTAGTGATATACGTCCTAATGTAGGTGAGATAATTGCTAGAGTTAGACAAATTGTTAGATCAAGTAAAGTTTTGATGAGTTAAATGAAGCCACAGCTCGGATGACCAGACAACCTTGAAGAACAATGAGATCGTGTGCTTATACTAAGCCGATCGTACTAGGTCGTGACCGATTAAGTCACGAGATTAGAGGTTGCAAGTCGTCTGAGATAAGCTCAAGCCTAGTCATCTACATGAGACAATTATGAAGAGCTCGACGAGGTCAAGACGAGGTGAGTAGAATAATAAAAGCAAGTCTTCACCAAGTCACCAGAGTAGAGTAGAAGAAATCAACTCGAGGTCAAGAGCAGCTTTCAAGATTAAGTTTGTTGAGTAGCTTCCAGCTTGTTAGAACCGACTAACAAACTAACCTGCCTTCTCGTACTTATAAATAGGTCTAGTTTTCATTTTTCAACACACTTATGCAAATTTGATTTACACACTATTCACTACTCGGATTTCGATAAAAATCAATTCACAAATATTTCAAGAGAGTTTTCACAAAGTTCAAGTGTTTATAGAACACTTTTCTTGTAATCTTAAAAAATCCACTACTCACTATAATTGTTAGACTCACGAGAAGGAGTTAGGAGTATTTTGAAGATTTGAAGAAAGTTGTAAGTTGTAAGTCGTAAGTTGTGAGTAAGAAAGTAGTAAGTTGGTCCCTTCTTCAAGTTGGAGAAGGAGAGTGGATGTAGGATTGTTATAATCCGAACCATTATAAATTTGTTGTTCTTTATTGCTTTCTTTTACTTACTTATTTCAATTTCCACTTATTAATTGAAGAGTAATTTGAGAATCAAAGTTAAAACCAAAATATCAGTTTGCTTTTGATTTTAATAAAGTTGAGATTAATATTAATTTTCATTTGTGTTACTTTGGTACTTTGAATAAATTTTGAAAGATTTGTAAAAATCTGAAAAATCTATTCAACCCCCTTCTAGGTTTTTCCTAGAAGGTAGATACAAGTTTGATCCAATCTGCTCAACTAATCGGGACCAACAAGTGGTATCGAGAGGTTAAGCTGTTCGATATTGATTTTAGGTCTTAACTAAGATTCTGAAATTTTCTTGATTTTCTTCATCTTCTTTATTGTTACTAACTATGCTACTAACAAGTTTGTGGAGTGTTTTGTTTTCCTATCTAACCATGTCTTCGTGCAAGAGCAAGAGATCCGAGGAATCTACCCGAATTTTCAATTGAAGAGTATGATTATTGGAAATTCAGGATGGAAAATCATCTCAAGGCTATCCATGATAGGATGGAGGATGTTGGTCCCGATTAGTTGAGTTAATTAAAACTTGAATTAACCGTCTAGATCAAAATCTAGAAAGGGGGTTGAATAGATTTTGTAGATTTTTCAAATCTCCCAAACCGATTCAAAGTATCAAAGGACACAGCGGAAAAGAATGATTAATCTCAACTTCAACAAGATCTAAAGCAACCGATATTATAGATTTAACCTTACAAAGAATTTTTCCTAATTTCTCGGATATCTATGGCTTGAAGATATTATGTGAAAAGTGTTCTACAAACACTAAAACTAGAAAACGTATAAAACGTTTGTGAATGTGTACAATATTTGTGGCTCGTGAATACAAATTGTGTATACCGAAGAGTGCAAAGTAACAAAAGTAAATCTATACTAATTTCTATCCCTATTTATAGAGATCTTCATTTGGTAGTTATAACTTCCTTGAATTCTGTTTTGATTATTATAACAATATAATCAATCTTGTAACTTCCTCTTAGTTAGTTGAAATTGCTTCTTGAATCTTGTGTAACATTTCTCTAACTCTTCATCGCCCGATACTTGCTTCTTCTTGTTCTCGTCTTCATTCCTTGTCTGGGTGATTATTTATAGCATTGCATGTCAACAGCCTTCTATGTGTCATCCTTGTCGGATATCCGGTCCTCATCTCGATTTCTGTCCTTGTTTGATATCTTGACCTAGTCGACTTTTATACTTAGTTTTATTATACTTCACTGCCTATACAAAATACTCAAATTTGATCATCCTATTTTACACTTTTAACACATCAAAACTAAATACAATCTTTTCTTTACCTAACAATTTCCCCCTTTTTGATGATGTTAAAACACACCAAGAAAAGAAAAATGTTAGTACTTTTCAAGAGATTAACATATTGCAAAGTAGACAACTAAGTCACACAGATAACCGTAACAATGGATTCAATAATCGGATGATCGAGTAATATATTCAATAAACAGATGATCGAGTAATTTAGTTAATCACAACAAAGTCAAATACTACAAAGACAACATAGACAAGATTTGACGATTTCAGATATGTTAGTGTTATGAAATTATGAACAAGTTACTAAAACGAATCAAGTCGGTTAAAACACCAACGTTTATGAGAGAAGTCAAATTTGGTATTTAGATATATTCACGAGTAGCACAAATTTCATGTAGATCAGATAAGGATCACAAAAAGAGAAATTTAGACTAGTCATACCACCTATCCTCCTCAGAATCTTCACCACCAAAGACTCTATTCTTTAAGGATATGGTCTCTCCACCTTCAAGAAGATCAGCAATGGACTCGGCCTTGATTATCACCGCTTGATCTTTTCACGATCCGGTCGGCCATCCTTTGTTAGTGGAGGTTCCATCTCGAGAGTAGGAAGGCGCAACTACGTCTGCATTAAACTCCTCATGTGCTAGATCTATTACGTGATCGATACATCCGAGGATCCCTTTCTTCCAACCGCTTATGAAATGCGGCGTTCTCATCCAAACCCCATTTGATATTTTTGCATACGTGAAACCTGGAAGACCCAATCTACTTCAAATGGTCTCCATTTCACCGGTCTGCCATTAGTAGGATTTCTTTGGGAACAACCTCACCTCTATGAACCGGTCTCAAGACGTCCTCGCCTTGCTCATCTTGTTCTTTCGAACCCATCTCCTTAATGATCTATCATAAAATTTCCCTGCCGCTTTCTCCTGTTCTCTTCTTTTCTTGGCATCCCTTCTCTTATACTTCTCCTTCTCCTCCCTTCTCCTCTTTAGCACTCTTGCTTCTTCTTCTCGTTTGAGGGTTTTCGAACTTGGCTCGAAGCCTTGGCTTTCCCAAATGCTTTAGATGAGGATGAGGAATTTGATTGATAAGGGAGCAGTGGTCAGCAGTGGGTGGTTCGAGATCGGACTCGGTAGCCTTAGGTGTAGTTCTTTTTAATCTCCTTAGTGCTCTCGAGACTTCTCCTCAGTGCCTTCTTCTTCTCTTCCTCGGCTTTCAACGGCTCCTCCGACAACTTATCTATTCTCGTATTCAGGCCATCACCGATCATCCTGCAGCTCGACTCTTTTCTTGAGCTCACTATCTTCCCCTTTTAGCATCAAAGAAACGGGTATTACAGATAGTGGCTACTTGATTTATTTGGCCAATGAGTTCTTCTCTCGACAAGCCCGTCTTCTCGATCAAGCTGGTCATATCTCTTCTTTTTGTCCGACCTCGGCTCAAATGCGAATTCGTCATCCATAAATTTCTTTAGGATGGTTGTCTGTCTGTCTTTCTCCATGGCAAGCTGCATTGACAATTTGAAGAAATGAGGCTTCCTTTGCTCTCCATGACTCTCTCACCGGTCTTCAACACTGTCACTTATCCGACGAAAAGCATCTCGTACATCTTTGTTTAACCCGGGCATCTTGAGAGTTCATTTCTTCAGCCACCTTTTGCTTTACCTTGACCATATTCTCTTCATGTCCGATTCCGAAGAAATATAGATCAATCTTGGTCTTTTCATGAACAAATGCTTCTATATTCTCCTTTATTGCGAGAAGTTATGACATTTGGGACTAGCTGGAAGGCATTCGACAGCACTCTTCGTGTTTTCTACTTCAGCCTTCAGCTCTTCTAATTCGGATACGACGCAGATGTGGTGGGCAAGCTCTGCTCTTCGAGAGGGAGGAAATAAAGTTAGATCTATTTCCTCGATTTCACTTCATTGCACGGCGGTGGAGGGGAATCTGCCCAAGTGAGTCGATGTAGTTGGCATATCGGTTTCCACCTCACCGCTTCTTGCTCCACATGCCTGCTCTGTTTGTGCCTCCTCACCGTATCCATCTCACTGGCTCATCGGCAGCTCCACTAGTTTGCTCTTCCTCTAACCTTTCCTCCTCAACCACCGCCTCTTCATCCTTTTTCTGCTCCTCCTCCTTTTCATCTGCTTTTTCAACCTCTTCTGGGTCTCATCTCCAAGATATACCCTTTGAAGAATATAATCAACAAATGTATTTTCGCTAGGATATCTTGGAATGACTTAAGCTTTGCCTTCTTGAGGACTTCTTTCTCCCGGATGGCTAGGTTGTTGCCTCCCGCTTCCGCTATCAAAATAGCCGTCTCTTCAAAGAAACCCGGCTGAGTCTTCTTAACAAATAGACATCAATCAGCTCTTTCAATAGCTCGGGCTCATCCTTAAGAGTGGATTCTTGTCTTAAGATGAATTTCTTTCCAAGAATCCGCAGAGAGGTTTCGGTTGGACCCATTTCCCCAGGATGGGTTGGGTAGATTTAAGTAAAGATCAGGTTCGGATGAGGTTGAGGGTAGGAAAGAGAACGGGTCGAATGAGGGTTGGGTTTGTGGACTTATGGGAGTGGACTGCTTTTAGAGGCTCGAGAGGCGGCGGTCTCATCTCGCCCTTCATCGCCAAAGTTGGGAAGTGGTGGGTTTAGGTACTCCATCCTTAGATGAGGATGAAGATGATGATGCCGAACTTGCTTCCTCTCCTTCCGACTCCTCCTCGGACGAGACATCTACCGTCTCCGTCTATCCCGATCCTTTCTCCACCTCAACCGCGACACTTCCCCTTGGGAAGCCGACCTCTCCTCCTCCTCCTCTCGCCTTTCTCCATCTCAAGCAGACGAGGATTCATCCACCAAAACTGTCTTAGTCTCTTTTGTCTTGGCTTTAGAAGCCCTTTTCTTTGGAGCCGGAGGTGGAGCCGGAGCGTCTCAATCTCCCTCTCGAGTCTGTAGGACCGTAAATCTTCTCATCTTTGATCGGAGTCCTTTATGTCTTGTATACTTTTTCACACCAACACTCCAATCAAGGTTGTCTGTACTCCACTTTATGCTCAAGTATGATGGTGATCCTTGCCATCATACTCGCAATTTTGGTCGAGACCATCTAATTAGCTCGCCCGATATGGGGGTTTTTGTGAACTTTTTCTTTTCCTCCATAATCCTTGAGTAGACCAACCTCGCCTAGTTAATCTCAGCCCCGTCTAAGATAGCCCTCGACAAAGCATATCCTTGGTTTGGTTAGCCCGTCGTGGCTTTGTTGCTCCCCAAGATGCACTTGGTTAGAATCAAGATCAACAATCTATACTTCTTCTTCAAAGATCGGTCTTCTCAAATTCGTTGTTGTATTTTGATATGTTCTTCTTGCCATCGATCGAAAACTCTCCAAATATTCCGATGATTTATAGGTGAATGGGTTCTCGCCGGTGGTGCTCAAATTAAAAATCGCACCAATCTCGTAAATTGATAAAACAATTCTTCTTTTCTTCTCTTTAGTTCTAATTTGCGATTCTAGACCTGTATCTGTTGCTTTTGCTCTCGGTAAAAACTCAAGACACAAATCATCCACCGTCAAATTCTTCAAGGTTTCATCGTACAAGATTGCTTCACTCCCCTTGATTCCGGTAGATTTAATATTTCTCTTGTTTCCGAATCGGTTGCAATATCCCAATCAACATACATTTCGACTTGATTTTCTTTTTGGAATCCGCCATTGATGAAAGCAGAAGGTTTTAGGAGGGAAAATAGAGGTTTTGAGAAATATATGAAGAGTTTTATGTGTGCGTAAATGAAAATTATGCACACGAGTGTCTATTTATATGGAAAATATAATAATAAACAATTATTAGAATAATAATTGCCTCAAAAAGTGTAAATGTAGGCTTTCGAATCGCCATTAATGCAATTATGACATTTATTTTGAAAAGTGCATAGAATATTATTTAATATGTCGTGCGTGAGATTGAGACGGTTCATTTTTAGAAACCGCCTCCATTTCTCGCGCGTGAAGCATACTCGGCGTTTTTCAAAAGTTAATTTGATAAATTTTCGGGTCCGTAGTAACTTCTCTCGACACGCTTACTTATTTAAGAAATTACTTTTCGCTTAATTGGAGAGATAAAATAGAATATTTTTTATTTTAGAAAGCAAATTTGAACCCTTATCCTTTTATTTTGTAAAACAAAATATTTTTAATAAATCGAGCAACTTCATTTTTAAATAAATGATAAAGAGAATTATGAAATTAAATTCAGATATTTATATGAACTCAATATTCATAATTAAGAGTATTTAGGAAAAACTCCTGGACTTTCACCTCGTCTGGATTGATAACATCACCTGCTCTGCTCTCGAATACGTGGACAAATAATCCTTGTCTTGTATTTAGATATATGTACTAGACTTAATTCTTGCCGAAACCACGTACACTAAGACAAATTGTTAGTAACAAGAGTAAGTCGATAAGGTTCAATGGTCATCTGATTACGTAGAAGTCGGTTGACTCTTGTGTCCTTATCTCGATTTACCTATGTCGAATAAGTAATTATCATGTCGATATGGTTAATATGACTAATCCTTGATTCTTGATTCCAAGATAGTAGATCAATGATATCACCACCCGATTGACCTTTGACTCAAATCTAGTCCGATAATTCTTTCTAGACATAATAAACCAATTGAGAGAGAATAGAAGTAAAAACAAGAAATTTGATTATAGATTAACTAAAGAAGCATCTATTAATCCTAATTCTACAGATAGTTCTTTAAACCTTGTCTCTGTAAGTGGCTTTGTCAAGATGTTTGCTCTTTGAAAATCAATAAGAATCTTCTTCATCGATATCTCCTTTTTCAACATGGTCTCGAATGAAGTGGTGTCTTATGTCTACATGCTTGCATCTTGTATGTAGGACTGAGTTCTCGAGTAATAGCTATGGCACTATTACTATCACAAAAGATAGGTACTTCTTTGGTGATAATGTTATAGTCCTTTAGTTGTTGACTAATCCGGATAAGCCGTGAACAACAACTTCCAGTGCCATATACTCACTTCATTGTGGAAGTAGCTACAGAGGTTTGTTTCTTTGACAACCATGAAATCACTACTACCAAGAAATTGACAAGTACCGGATGTAGATTTTCTATCTATCTTACACCCACCAAAATCGAATCGAGTATCCGCATAACTCAAAGTTATCATCACCGGATACCATAGTCCAACATTTATAGTTCCTTTCGGATACTTGAGAATTTTCTTTGCTGCTTCAAGATGGCTTTTCTTAGGATTAGCTTGAAAACGAGCACATACTCCAACCGCAAAAGAAATATCAGGTCTACTAGCAGCTAAATATAATAAAGAACCAATAAGACCTTTATATTCAGTTTGATCGAGTGTCTTCTCCCTTCTCATTCTGGATCCATTGAAAAATTTGTCATCATAGGTATCTTAGCTTCTCGACTGGTACCTATTCCAAATTTATCAATAAGATCTTTTGTATATTTGGCTTAATTGATGAATATTCCCTTCTTTGTCTGTTATGACTTGAAGTCCAAGAAAATAAGTCATCTCACCCATCATGGACATTTCAAATCTGCTTTTCATAAGAGAACTAAAATCTTCACACAAAGATATGTTAGTTGATCCGAATATTATATCATCAACATAAATTTGAACTAACAAAATATCACAACCAAACTCTTTTCTAAAAAGAGTTCTATCAATTTTACCTTTAACAAAACCATTTTGAATTAAATATTCGCATAAGGTGTCATACCAAGCTCTTGGTGCTTGTTTAAGTCCATATAGAGCTTTCCTTAGTTTATAAACCTTGTTTCCTTTGACAAAACCAGGGGTTGCTCTACATAAACTTCCTCAGCTAGGATTCCATTTAAGAATGCTGACTTAACATCCATTTGAAAAACTATGAATTTTTCAAAAGCAAGATAGGCTAAAAAGTATCTTATGGCTTCCAGACGAGCTACTGGTGCAAAGGTTTCATCATAATCAATGCCCTCTCGATTGTGAATAACCTTGAGCAACTAGTCCGGCCTTATTTCTAACCACAATATTGTTTTCATCCCTTTTGTTTTTAAAGACCCATTTAGTTCCAATGACTTTTTGATGATGAGGCCTTTCAACAAGCTCCCATACATCTTGTCTTTGAAACCGATTTAATTCTTCTTGCATGGCATTAATCCAGCTGGAATCCGTTAGAGCTTCGTAATTGAT
This sequence comes from Paraleonurus japonicus, assembly GCA_030762865.1. Lineage (NCBI taxonomy): Eukaryota > Viridiplantae > Streptophyta > Magnoliopsida > Lamiales > Lamiaceae > Paraleonurus > Paraleonurus japonicus. The sequence goes on from CM061061.1 coordinate 12,447,287, forward strand.
TTAGGTTTAAGTAATGACACATAGCAACCGAACATACAATCTTGATTTAGTTGAGTCCTTGTCTGGACACCGAATCTAAATCTCCAATTATCTCGCTCACCGGGTGATATGACATTACTCTCTTACCTTTATCTTTTACAGTGGATGGTGTCTTGTCTCGAACTATTTATTTCGTATGATTCTATGTTACCTTCTCGATCCCCGAGCATCGGATGTACTAGTTGTCCGATTAGTAGGCAAATCACCGGTGAGGAAAAATTTTCGTGTTCTTTTCCTTTGTCCAATTCTTCCTCTTCATCTGAATCGATCCTTGATTATAGAATTTTATGGTTGATTCTTTGATAGTCATCTGCTCCAGCATGCGATATCTTTGTGATGTTCCCTGTCTTATCAAACTCAAAAGAAGTTTCATCAAATATCACATGAGGTGTTTCTTCTACACACAAGGTTGTCTTATTAAAAACTCTATATGCCTTTGATATAGATGAGTATCCCAAGAATATCCCGTCTACTATCTTGGCATCAAAAGTTTTTAATTGAGACTTTCCATTGTTATGTATGAAACATTTACAACCAAATATATGAAAGTATGAAATTGTGGGGGTTCTTCCCTTCCAAATTTCATATGGAGTTTTACACTAATCCTTAACAATCAAGCTCCTATTTTGAACATAACATGGTGTATTAATAGCTTCTGCCCAAAATCTGTGTGGAGTGTTATACTCGGATAACATAGATCTAGCCGCCTCTTTCAAGGTTCTCGTTTTCCTTTCAACCACTCCATTTTGCTGTGGAGTCCTTGCTGCAGATGTTTCTGAGCTATGACATTCTTAATGCAATAGTTAGAAATCAATTTATTAAGGAATTCAGTACCTTTATCACTTCTAATTTTAACAACTTTTAATCCTTTTTCATTTTGAATCTTCTCAAGAAATTCTGGAATCTTAGTCATAGTCTCGTTCTTTTTGTACAAGAAAATAACCCAAGTAAATCTTGAAAAATCATCAACAATTACTAAGGTATATTTTCTTCCACTAAAAGCGAGAGGAGTTATTGGACCAAAAAGATCCATATGAAGAAGTTCCAATTCTTTCTCAAGAAGGATTTTTATTGTTTTAAAAGAAGCTTTGATCTGTTTTCCTTTTTGACAAGCATCACACACATGGTTCGTTGAAAATATTTTATCAGAAGTCCTTTAACTAAAGATTTCCTTGTTATTTTGTTAAGAGTTTTGAAGTTTAAGTGACTAAGTCAAATGCATTGCCACAACTTAAATCATCTCGAACTCTTAGCAACAAGACAAGTATCTTTAGGACAACTTTTAAAATTGGCAACATAAATGTTACCTTGTCTTACTCCGGCTAATAGAATATTTTCATTGATACCATCTAGAACATAGCATGCATTATGAGTAAATTTGACACAAAACCCTTTATCACAAAATTGTGAAACAGATAGTAGATTGTGCTTCAATCCTTCCACGTAGTAAACTTCATGAACTTGAAGATCTCCAATCATTAGAGTTCCTACTCCTTTAGTAAGTCCATAATTGTTATCTCCAAACATCACTCTTGGTCCATCAATGGTTTGATAGTTAGAGAGAAGTCTTCTTTCATAGGTCATGTGCTTAGAACAACCACCGCCAATGTACTAGATGACCTCAAGAATGTCTCCTCTATCAACTATCTTCTTGTCTTCCCGCAACCACAAATTTATTGCTTAGGTACCCTTTGTACTTTGGGTCCTTTCATGTTAAGTTGATTTTTAGGAATCCAGACAAAGATATCAATGTTTCTTAAAACCATAGATTGCGCTTTACATCCATACCTATCTACTAAGATAAGACTTTCAAGATCAATCTTATTTAATTGATCTTTTGAAATTGTCTTGAATCTTGGTGAGAATGGATATGTTCTCGCTTCTTCCATCAAAACCATTATACTTAGGATAAAACTTTGATTTAGCCTTGGGTTTAACCTTTGGAGTTTCTTTCCTTGTCTGCATTTCTTCTTTTGCAAATTATCGGATGAGGTAATCAATTCCTTGGGTTTCCATGGACTAAATCTAGTTTCTACCTTTGGTTTAGTTGCTTTGACAAAGACTCTAGGTTTTATTGGATTATTTTTCTTGCTCCTATCAAAACCTAATCCAGTTTTATCACTAGACTTTTGTGAAGAATTGAAAATTTTATCTATTGTGGTTTGAGAGTTATTCGAAGTCCTAACTTGAGATTTAATTCTCTGTTAGTTTTCTTATAATTCTCATTCTCGAATAGATATTTGAAAATTTTATTTTTAATGAACTCAATTCTTGTTCTAACTTTTCTGTCTTATCGGACAAGGTACTAGTGATCATCTCGACCGACATTCCCCTTGAATGTACAAATGGTTTTTCACTTACCTTAGTTTGATTGACCTTAGTTAGATCAATAATTTGATTCTTTAAATTAAAATTTTCTGTCTCTATCTCTGTTTATAAGCAAATAGAGCTGTTTCCAAGTCTTTCAAAAGTTTATCAATAAGATAGGATCGGTTTACGATAAAATATCACAATCATTATCTCAAGAGGAATAGTAATGTACCTCTTTTGCCATCGTGACAGATGTCATCATCTCGATCCAAAATCGATGAGGATGATGATGAAGATGTCTCATGAACTTCTTCTTTCTCGGCTAGGAGAGCTCTCTCGGTCAAAGATACCTTCTATCTCTTTTCTTCCTCTTTTCTTCTCTCTCTCTGGGAGTGAGTTGAGGACAATCATAACTATAGTGACCAGGTTTGTTGCATGTATAACATATATCTCCTCTGTCTGCTTTTGGACTACTATCTCCTCGTCGATAGGTGACTTATGACTTCTTGACCGATCCTTCTTTCTATCATTGTCCGAACTCTTTTCATCCCTCGTCTCGATCTATAGTTCCTTCGACCTAACCTGTCTCTCTTGTTTCTTTTGTACTTCATCTTCAATCTTTCATACCTTTTTAACGAAGAGCCATTTCTTCTTTTACGGACAAATCGAGATGCTTTAGAGATCTTTTCAGATTCATCTTGATGAACAAAAGCTACAATCCTTCCGGATGTTGAAGATTCTGCTTCATCTTCTTCATCTTCAATTTGAATATCATATTCTAATGCTTTTAGATGAGAAAACAAAGTGTGGTGAGGAATTGAGGATAGATTTTGAGTAGCCTTCAGAATGTTAGCTTTTTCTCTCCATCTTTTGCTCAATGACCTCGGCACTTTATTGTTGATTTCTTTTTCGTATACGTTTTTCCCAAGTCACCGCCTTGTTTAGTAGATTGGTTAGCGACATCCAATTGATCAATGACTCTCCTTCTTTCATTTTGAAAGTGTCAAAAGTGTGTAGAATCGATCGCAACTTGTTTTCTTTAACCTGTTCGCATCCTTCACAAATTCCAGCAAAGAGTCTCCCACATTTCCTTGGCGCCTTGCATCTTTTAACCTTTTCTATCCAATCCTTGCTCAATGTTTCAATAATTTCAGTTCTTGCAACTTGATCCAAGTTGTGAATCTTCCTTTCATCACTAGTGAGTTACGAGCTTTTCTTTTCTTGCCTCACTCTTGTTTCAATTTCTTTGTAGTACCATCACTTGTGCCACCATGATAAAACTTGATAGGTCCTTCCTCAAGAACCTCCTCCATTCTGTCATGGATTGCTTTAAGATGGTTCTCCATTCTAAACTTCCAATAATCATATTCTTCTATAGAAAAATCAGGCAAACTCCTGGATTTCTTGCTTTTCACGTAAGACATGGTGAAACAGAAAAACCACAAAACTCACAAGATCTTGTTAGTAGAACTGTTAGTGAAACTACATTATCAAGAACAAAAATTCGGGATCTTAGTTAAGACCTAAAATTAATATCGAATGTACCTTAACACCGCTCCGATACCACTTGTTGGTCCCGATTAGTTGAGTTGATTAAAACTTGAATTATCCTTCTAGATCAAAATCTAGAAGGGGGTTGAATAGATTTTGTAGATTTTTCAAATCTTCCAAAACCGATTCAAAGTATCAAAGGACACAGTGGAAAAGAATGATTAATCTCAACTTCAACAAGATCAAAAGCAATCGATATTATAGATTTAACTTTAATCCACGAAATTAATCAGCAAATAATAAGCTAGGAATTGAAAAGAAACCATTAAGTAAATCAAAGCGATAAAGAACACAGGATTTATAGTGGTTCGGATTATAACAATCCTACATCCACTCTCCTTCTTCAATCTTGAAGAAGGGTCTTCACTTACTTACTTTCTTCCTTCTTGCCGACTTACTTACAATCATTAATCTTCAGCCTTACAAAGAATTCTTCCTAATTTACGGATATCTATGGCTTGAAGATATTATGTGAAAAGTGTTCTACAAACACTAAAACTAGAAAACGTATAAAACGTTTGTGAATGTGTACAATATTTGTGGCTCGTGAATACAAATTGTGTATCTTGAAGAGTGCAAAGTAACAAAAGTAAATCTATACTAATTTCTATCCCTATTTATAGAGATCTTCATTTGGTAGTTATAACTTCCTTGAATTGTGTTTTGATTAGTTATAACAATATAATCAATCTTGTAACTTCCTTTTAGTTAGTTGAAATCGCTTCTTGAATCTTGTGTAACATTTCTCTAACTCTTCATCGTCTCGATACTTGCTTCTTCTTGTCCTTGTCTTCATTCCTTGTCTGGGTGATTATTTATAGCATTGCATGTCAGCTCTTCTATGTGTCATCCTTGTCGGATATCTGGTCCTCATCTCGATTTCCTGTCCTTGTCTCGATATCTTGACCTAGTCTCGACTTTTATACTTAGTTTTATTATACTTCACTGCTTATACAAAATACTCAGCTGGTCATCCTATTTTACACTTTTAACACATCAAAACTAAATACAATTTTTCTTTACCTAACAGAGGAGGTTCTTGAAGAAGGACCTATAAAATTTTATCATGGAGGCACTAGCAATGACATCAATCACCAATCCAGTCGACAAGAGAAAAAGAGCTCGAATCGACAAATGATGAAAGGAAAATCCACAACCTAGACCAGGTAGCCGGGATCGAAATCATTGAAACTACTGAGTAAAGACTGGATTGAGAAGGTCAAAAGATGCAAATCAGCCAAAGAGATGTGACAGACTGCAAATGTTTGTGAAGGATCGAGATCAAGTAAAAGAGAATAAGCCGCAGTATTACATGCTTTTGATACCTTCAAGATGAAGGAAAATGAAACCGTAGATCACCTAGATGTAAGATTGACGAATCTCCTCAACAAAGCGGTGATCCGGGAAAGAACTATACAATGAAGGAGATTAATAACAAGATATTGAGATCTTTAACCAAGAGATGGAGATAAAAGTCCAATATCCTTAAAGCAACTCAAAATTTATCTTCTATTACTCATCATACCTTATTCTCTCATCTTAAAGCTCTAGAGTATGACATTCAAATAGAAGATGAGGAAGATGAGATGGAGTCGAGCACCTCATCCAAGTCTGTTGCTTTTGTCAAAGAAGAAGATAAGATGTCAACCGAATCAGAGAGCCGACCTATCTCTCGAAGGAGCAGATGGCTCTGCTCACCAAAAGGTATGACAGATTAAGAATGAAGTATAAACGTAATAAATTGAGGTTTGCAGGTAAGGATAGATCTAGATCCAAATCAAGAAGAAAGGAAGATGATTCTACAGATGATGACAAGAGTAGGAGCCGACGAGAAGATTCGGATCCCCTGTCGAAAAGAAATCTTTCCAGCCCTAAATCGATAGGAGTGACACTTGCTACACGTGCAACAAGCCAGACACTTCGGTATGATTGTCCTCGGTGACTCCAAAAGAAAGGGAAGAGAAAAGGAAAAAGAGAGACAGGAGATTTGCGCACCAAAGGGCTTTACCGGCTCAAGAAAAGGAGTCAAGAAAATCATCATCATCATCATCATCATCCTCTTCGATTTCGGATCGGATGATGAAATTTGTCTCATGGCTAAAGAGGTAGTCTATTATTCATCTTGATAATGATTCCTGTAAATATGTCTCGATAATGATCGAATTGTTATTCATGAATTATTGAGAGACTTAAAGACATCTCTAGCTGCTTATAAACAGCTAGAGACAGAGAATTTGACTTTAAAGGATCAAATTCAAATTCTAATTAAAGGAAAGCAGTGATGAACTACCCAAACCGAGGAAACATTCAAGGGGGAATGTTTTCCCAGCCGAGGCTAGTACATCACCAAATTCCTACCCGAAAGATTAGAAAGTGAATTGAAATCTTTAAAAGACAAATTTGAAACAATCTGTGCTGAAAATAAATTAATTAAGAAAGACAATGAGAAGCTAGTCTTCAAAATTAGTCAACTTAATAATTCACAATCGCAATAGATCACATCTTTAATACATCTCAAAAATCCCATGACAAAACAGTCTTGGCTATGACAGAATAGTAAATCAGACGTCCGAAACCTAGGAAATTTGTAAAAGCATCCGATCACTCAAAAGAGGTGAGAATTGGTCCATGGAAACCAATTAGTCAAATAAGGATCGCATCTCCCCTGGCTTGAAAACAAGAATTCAGCCGAGGACTCCTTATCGCACTAAGAGAACTCCAAGAACCAAAATAAGAAGAAATTCTTATTACAATCCTTTTGATGGGAGAAGCGAGATGTTATCCCACATTTCCTAAGTTCAGAAAATTACTAAATCAATACAACAAGTTATCATTTAAAAATGATACAATTGTAGACAAATTTGGTAAAGAGACCAAGTCTGATTTATTATTTGGAAATGAGATTTTTATCTGGTTACCTAAAGTGATGCTTGACCTTCAAGGACCCAAGATCACTAGGGTACCTTATAACTAATCTGCTTTTTTAATTCACATGGATCATCACTCAAGGAAGAGATCTTAGCTTCTATATGGTACATTGATAGTAGTTGTTCACAACACATGACTTATAACAAGAGGCTACTATCAAATTTCCAACATTGATGGTCCAAGAGTATTATTTGGAGACAACAATTGTGGAAGGACTAAAGGAGTAGGTACTCGATTATCAAGGATATTCAGGTATTCGAGGTATATTTTGTTGAAGGTTTGAAACATAATCTGCTATCTGTTTCCCAACTTAGTGATAAAGGTTTTCTTGTCAAATTTTCTAAAGATAAATGTGATATCTTAGATAGTTCGTCGGATAAGGTACTTTTAACCGGCTTGAGACACGGTAATGTCTATGTGGCCAACTTTAATAGTTGTCCTAAATATACTTGTCTGATAGCTAAGGGTAGAGATGACCTCACTGCTATGGCATAAGAGGCTTAGTCATCTGAATTTCAAAACCCTTAGTAAGTGGCTAAAAAGAACCTTGTCAAGGGATTACCCGAGAAACCTTTATCTACCGATCTTAAATGTGATGCTTGTCAAAAAGGTAAACAGCCTAGACACTCATTTAAGGGTATTAACACCTCTTCATCTGAAAGAGTTTTACAACTTCTTCATCTGGATCTGTTTGGACCTCGTTTCTCCTCTCGGTTTCGGTGGAAGGAAATATACTCTTGTTGTAGTAGATGATTTTTCTAGATACACTTGGGTTATATTTCTTTTCAAGAAAAATGAGACTATAAACAAGATCCCCGATCTGTTGCATGCATTCAAAATGAAAAGGGTGTTAATATTATTAAAATAAGAAGTGATAAGGGCACAAAATTTTTGAATTCTTGTTTATCTAACTTTTTCAATGAGTGTGGAATTATTCATGAGACATCATCAGCAAGAACTCCTCAACAAAATGGAGTAGTTGAAAGAAGGAATAGAACCTTGAAAGAGGCAGTGGAGCATGTTAGTGAGTATGAAACCCCTCACAGGTTACGGGTGAAGCCATCAACACAGCTTGTTATACCTAGAATAGGTGCTTGGTTGTTAAAGACAAGGGTAAGACTCCATATGAGTATGTAAATGTTTCATCCATAACAATGGGAAATCTAAGTTAAGAACTTTTGATGCTAAGGCGGTGATGGGATATTCTTAGTATATTCCAACACTTCCAAGGCATTTAGAGTTTTCAACAAGACAACCCTTTGTGTGGAGGAAACTCCTCATGTTGTTTTTGATGAATTGTATTCCTTCTCGATAAAGTGAATCAAATTTCTGAAAGTCTAGATAAGATTGAACTAACCAAGACTAAACATAGAACCTGTCTATCTACCTAGTCTTGATTCGGACTCGGATGAAGAAGAATCCCCATCCGATAATCAAGACAACTTCGATCGAGACTCCATCTGAGGAGACACCCTTGACATCACCGATCGGCGGGAGTCGGTAGATGAAGGGGGAACGTCGGCTCGGGTAGAGTCGGAGGAGTTGCCTACCGAGTCTCAAGATGAGGATCCTTCTACTCATGTAGGCAAAATGATGAGAAGCTACCATCCATCCGATCGATTAGTAGTGTGCGGAACCACGAATGATGTTGGATTACGAAAGTCTGCTCACCGTTATGTGTCGCTTCTTGAACCCAAGTCTATTGAGGAAGCTCTATCTCGATCCAAACCGGATAACAGCCATGCAGGAGGAACTACATCAGTTTGAAAGGCAAAATGTTTGGGAATTAGTGGAAAGACCCTTACATAGAAAGATTATAGGCACCAAATGGGTGTTCAAAAACAAAACAGATGAGAACAACATTATTGTTCGTAATAAGGCAAGATTGGTAGCTCAAGGTTACTCACATTCCGAGGGGATAGACTATGATGAAACCTATGCTCCAGTTGCGATTAGAAGCAATAAGGTTGTTCTTGGCATTTGCTTATAAATCTTTCAAAGTCTTTCAAATGGATGTTAAGTCTGCCTTCCTTAATGGTGTGTTACTTGAGGAAGTCTATGTGGAGCAGCCTCCTGAGTTTAAGATCAATAACAAGGTCTATAAACTCAACAAAGCTCTATATGGACTTAAACAAGCTCCCGTGGCTTGGTATGATACCTTATCTCGATTTCTTGATATCAAATGGTTTTCGGAAGGTAAGATTGAAACAACTTTGTTTAGGAAGGAAGTAGATGATAACATCTTATTAGTTCAAATTTATGTAGATGACATAATCTTTGGTTCACCTAATCAAAATTATGTGAAGAATTTAGTATTCTCATGAAAAACAGGTTTGAAATGTCAATGATGGGTGAATTAACATATTTTCTAGGCTTACAAATTAAACAGATGAGTAAGGGTATTTTTATACATCAGTCTAAATATGCTAAGGATCGATTGAGAAATTTGGGATGACTACTAGCAGAGAAGTTAAAATACCTATGGCAACTAACTTCTCTATGGATTCGAATGAGCGGGGATACCCACGGATGCAACGGAGTATCGTGGGTGATTGGATCTCTTCTCTATCTCACCGCAAGTAGGCCGGACATAGCCTTTGCGGTTGGGGTATGTGCACGATTCCAATCTAATCCCAAGAAAACTCATCCGGAGTCTCGCTAAGAAAATCGTTAAATATCTCAAAGAAACTTTGCAAGTAGGGTTATGGTACCAAGTCGATGACAACTTTGGTGGGCAGTTATTCGGACTCGAGACTTTGGGGGATGTAAGATTGATAGGAAATCCACTTCAGGAACTTGTCAATTCTTAGGTAACAAATTAATTTCTTGGTTATCTAAGAAACAGACATCTATTGCCACCTCCACAACCGAGGCTTAATACATGGCACTGGAAGTTGTTGCTCTCAACTCCTCTGGATTAGTCAACGGCTTAGAGATTATAATATTCAAACATCATCTGCTCCTATTTACCGTGATAGTAATAGTGCAATAGCTATGACTTACAATCCTATTCTGCATTCTAGATGTAAGCATATAGACATTAGACATCATTTCATTAGAGATCATGTCGAAAAGAATGACATTAGAATTGAAAAAATAGCCACCGAATCACAAAGAGCGGACATTCTTACAAAACCATTAGTGAGTCTAGATTTAATGAATTATGCTTAGAATTAGGATTAATTGATGCATCATTGGCTGATTTTTAATTGCTTGCATCTATCAAATGTATTCCTTATTTGTTTCTTTTCTTTAAATCAATGTCTAGAAAGAATAGTCGGACTAGATATGAGTCAAAGGACAATCGGGTAGATATCATTGATTTCCTTCTTAGAAATCAAGAATCAAGGATTAGTCATATTGACCTTATCTGACTTGATAATTTCTTATCGACATTCGGTAAATCGACTAGGGCACAATAGTCGCCCGATTTCTAGAAAACAGATGACTTTCTGCACCCTATCCGATCTACCTCACTACTAATAGTTTTGATGAGTTTGTTTGCAGAACAGGTATATCAACTTCATTTATAAATCTCTTCAATTAGAAAAACACCTCATCTTTGATTTTCCTTAAAAGCTGTTGTTCCCAAATAACTTTCTTAAGTCTCGCTTATTTCAAAATAATTCTGCATACAAGTGTCTAAAATTGGAAATACTGTGTTAAGTGTTGCTTTAAAATTTTTATGTTTTTCAAAATCAGACTAGGAGAAATTTTTCAACAATACAAGACAAGGTCACTTTTGACCAAGTCTCGATATAAACTCGATCTGTCTTAGAAAACCTTTATACGAAGTAAGGTAACCCTAGGATGACGTCAGGTATACTAATTACTTCGTATAAAGTAGACCTATTAACCGTCTAATCCATAGGATAAACGGTACTTTTACACAAATCAAGACGTGTATAGTCCATGCGCCTCCAATTCGAAGCGATTTTCTCGCTAAACCGTTGATGTTTTACACGCGCCTTTTTAAATCAACGGTTAAAGTTCATTTTTCCGAGATCGTGCCACGTATCATCTTCCAAACTTTCCCTCTCTCTCCCGGGGTTTAAAAACTTACCTTCATCGTTTTAAAATTTCACTTTCACATTCCCCTGTTCGTAAAATTACCGCAAAATTTCCATTCTCTCAAAAATTATTCAATGGCATCCTCTTCTTCTCAAACACCAAAACCCCTACTTATATAACCTCTGGAAAATCTGGTTTCAAAATGAATTCAGAACTGTGAAGAACAAACTCAAAGCTGAGATGTTTGTAGATTTTGACACAACTAATGACAGAGAATCCAGTGGAAATTATAGGGTTATTGGAAGCTTCAAGACTCGGAGGATTCTGTTCATTCAAATCCCCGTAAAACAAAACTGCATGTATTTACAGAGAATGGCTTCAAAACCATCATTGAAGGTACTCGGCTTGAGTATACAAAGGAAAATGTGGCGAGAATTCTAGATACTTCGATGGAAGGGGTAAATCCTCGACGTATAAGGAGGATGAATGGGAGGAGTCGTTTGACATTTTTGCAAGGGTTACTTACAGAGGGACAAGGAGAAATTTGAAGAAACATCTGTGAGGAGGAAATTCAGATTACTCATGACAATCGTGACAAAGTCAATCTTGGGAGATCAAAGTTCCCATGATGGAGTGACTAAGTCGCGTTTGTGTTGTATGAGGGCCATATTCGATGGTGTTAGAGTGGATTGGGTTGATTTCTTTGTTTCGAAGGCTGAAGGAGGAGAAGCCGAGGTTACTATACAATCTGATGGAGGAGATCGAATGCATCTTCAACTGTGAGCCTTTTTAATAAGATCACGGTATTGATGGAGGGTCTGAATAAGAGGTTTGAGACGAGGGAAGGGCTGAAAAAGTATTCTAAAACGAAGGGCTTGTTAACCAAAAATGAGAGGATAGGTGGAGTACCGGACTCGGATGATGAGTCAAGATGCGAGGAGGCAGAGAGAGCAGGCAGCACTGCGGTGGCTCGAGACAAGCGGCCGAACCTCAAATTCCAGCACCGAGGCCGCCGAGCCTGTGATAGAAGCTCTACCAGCCGAGGATCCAGGCTGTGGTCGAAGTGACACTTGAGGAGGCAACAAGCTGCAGTAAGGTCTCCGAGGAGGAGGTCGAGGAGAAGGCTTGTCAAACGTCGAATCTTCAGGCAACTCAGCCGTCTGATAGAAGCCTCAACCCTACTTTCAAGAGGTTCTAGTTCTAGAGATTGCGGTTGAGGTTGCTCGGTTGGAGGTTCCAGCTTCACCAGCCAAGGAAGCTGCACTCTCTCCCATTCGGGAGGAAGGTACCAACTCTTCTCTCTCATTAACTCAATCTCCACCTAGCGATGAAGAGGTGTGCCCTACTGGCACCTCGAGCCTCTACAATGTACCCACGGTTGCCCCAAATTATCAGTCCAACTCCCATAGTCCAAACCCAACCTCGAAACCACCACAACTCCATTTGAAACCATCCCTTCTCCCACCCAACACGAAACCATCCCCACTCCCACCATCATCCCACAAACCGAACAACCAACCTCATCTACCATACCCTTATATGAAACTCAACCTTCCACCTCTCCACAAACACAAACCACACCTCCACCAGAAATCGAAATTCCTTCCTATTCTTTCTGGAAGATATTCAGATGATCTCGCTTGATCCCTCTCCCCCAAATTTACGAACACCATACTCCCACTTCCTCCTCATCCGAATCACATTACGAGGATGAGGACAAGTGATCTCGAGCCCCACTTCAGCCATCACTTCCATCGTAGCTCAAATGAAAAAGAAGATAAAGCAAACCTTTGAGAAAAAGATGAAGAAGAAGACGAGGAAGATGGTGAAGGCGATCATGAAGCAATGATTTCCAACATGAGGGAAGTAGAGGTAAATATCACTCAAAAGATTACTTCTATTACTAACTCTATTCTTGCCGAGAAGGTGAAAGCCTTGGAGGAGGAGGTTCAAGGGCTGAAAAATCAGGTCACAGACTACAACGCAATTGTAGTGCACTCATTGGCTCTGGATAAGTCGGACTTCGTAATCAAATGCAAGGATCTTGAGACGAAGCCGACTATCCTAGCCGATGAAGTAAAAAGGGGGAAGAGGAGGTTAAAGAAAGAGAGCAGACGCTCACACTGTTTTGAATGAGACAAGAAAAGAAGTTGGCACTAAGGCCAAGACAATCGAGCTGGAGGCAGCCAGGGAAGAAGCTCGCATCAAATCTGATGAGCTGGCTGCACTTCACCGAGGGACAAATGACCGGAGGAAGCTACGAGAGAAGACGAGGCCGAAGGAAGAAAGAAGAGGAAGATAGGTCTGCCCGCTTGCTTGCAAAAATTAAAGAGTCTGAAAAATCAGCAGCTGAGGTGAAAGGAAAGGGCAAGGGGAAGCTTGTTGAAGAGCCGGCTCCAGCCAACGTGCTAAGTCCCAAGCCCATTCTGATGAAAAAGAAAAAGGGAGCCTGACTATTCAAATCTTAGGAGGAAATGATCAGCGAGGATAATGAGAGAGCAAAGGCGTGGTATGGAGAAAGGGAGAGGAAGCGGTGAAGAAGAAAAATAAAGGGTTAGAGATGAGGTGGAGCAAGGAGGTAAGGAAATGGGAAATGAAAGGGGAAGACAAAGCCGACTTCAGACCTTACCATCGGACACTTAATCCTCCTAAGGTAAATCATTTGGAAAACTTTTCAAAGAATACAAGGAAAAGAATCTAGACGCCGAGATGGATGTATCATTGGTACATCCCGAAGGGGGTCTGATTCAGCAGCTCAGACGAGGACCTCGAGGTGGCATGAGTGGATTGAGAAAGAGGATGCGAGATCTTTACCAGAGGCTGATTGTCGAAGCGGATAAGTTCTTCAACGCCGATCTATGTGCCCCATCCTATGAGACAGGCAGACCCAAAACAAATCCCGATGGCTCTATTGACATGAACTGGATCAAAGGTATCATTGCCAAAGCGAAGTATAGTCGGGATTGAAGGATGAAGAAGAGCTTAAGAAGGCGAGGAAAAGGGTCTTCACCGGTTGGCCATTCCTGAAGCTTATCAATGGGGAGTCTCCGATCACGGGATCATTTTCTTTTCTTTATCTTCTTACTTTTCTCGATCTTTTTGTATCATGTAAATTTGATGTGAATAAACATATGTTTGGTGATGAGTTTTACTTGTCTTATTTTCTTAAAGTTTTTTAAGCTTTAAGAAAACTTAAAAAAATTTCTAAGTATAAATCATCGAGAAACTTATCATCTCAGACTTAAAATTTTCAAAATTTTTACGTCTAAAAATTTTCTTAGTCCTAAGACTTAGAAGTTTTATTTCTTTATAAAAGTCTAAAAGACTTAAATTTTTTTAAGTACTTTATGTTAATTAAATCTGATTAAAGTGAAAATGTGTTACGATATACCTATCTCCGATAAATCTTGATTAACTCTAAACTAACTTCAGTTGTGAGTGTGTCTCTTTCTTGTAGGTTTTAACTTCATCAAAAGGGAAAATTGTTAGATCAAGTAAAGTTTTGATAAGTTAAATGAAGCCACGGCTCGAGATGACGAGACAACCTTGAAGAACAGTGAGATCGGAGTGCTTATACTAAGGCGATCGGACTAGGTCGAGACTCGATTAAGTCATTTGGAGATTAGAGGTTGCAAGTCGATGCGGAGATAAGCTCAAGCCTAGTCATCTACAGGAGACAATTATGAAGAGGTCGACGAGGTCAAGACGAGCCGAGTAGAATAAGAAAAGCAAGTCTTCACCAAGTCACTGCAGACGAGTAGAAGAAATTAGCCGAGGTCAAGAGCGGTTTTCAAGATTAAGTTTGTTGAGTAGTTTCCAGCTTGTTAGAACCGACTAACAAACTAACTGTCTTCTCCGACTTATAAATAGGTCTAGTTTTCATTTTTCAACACACTTATGCAAATTTGATTTACACACTATTCACTACTCAGATTTCGATAAAAATCAATTCACAAATATTTCAAGAGAGTTTTCACAAAGTTCAAGTGTTTATAGAACACTTTTTCTTGTAATCTTCAAAAATCCACTACTCACCGTAATTGTTAGACTCACGAGAAGGAGTTAGGAGTATTTTGAAGATTTGAAGAAAGTTGTAAGTTGTAAGTGTAAGTTGTGAGTAAGAAAGTAGTAAGCTGGTCCCTTCTTCAAGTTGGAGAAGGAGAGTGGATGTAGGATTGTTATAATCCGAACCACTATAAATCATTGTTCTTTATTGCTCTCTTTTACTTGTTATTTCAATTTCCAGCTTATTAATTGAAGAGTAATTTAGAATCAAAGTTAAAACCAAAATATCAGTTTGCTTTTGATCTTAATAAAGTTGAGATTAATATTAATTTTCCGTGTGTTACTTTGGTACTTTGAATAAATTTTGAAAGATTTGTAAAAATCTGAAAAATCTATTCAACCCCCTTCTAGATTTTTCCTAGAAGGCGTATACAAGTTTGATCCAATCTGCTCAACTAATCGGGACCAACACAAATTATTGTTGATTTACTTAGAGAGTATGCGGGTCCACCTCAAACTCAAACTTCTTCTTCATCATCTTATAGTTCTACTTCAACTTTTTCCGATCCTATTCTTAGTCGTATTAATTCTTTTTTGGATAATCGTTATCAAAAAAGGGCACGATCTTCTACTAACACTTTTCAAGATTTAGAAATATATTTTTCTCTTAATGTTGAGTTTGAAAGCGGCGAACATAGTGATAAAGGCATTGACGTGCTAAAGTGGTGGGCGAGGAGAGCAACCATACTTCCGGTGATGTCTAAGGTTGCACGAGACATTTTTGCATGTCCCGCCTCCACCGTTGCTTGTGAACAAGCTTTTAGCTTGGTAGGTTATACATTGGATGCAACGAGATCAAACATGACGGTGGAGAATGTCGAGAACCAATGCTTGCTCGATGATTGGGTAAGAGCCGAGCATAGAGCTCAACTAGCGCTCGTAGAAGATGAAGATAGCGAAGAATGGACGACATCCTCCAGCGAACTAGTGAAGGTTAAAGAATCGAGCATTCAATCGTATAAACCGAAAAGGTAAATTTTAAGGTAAGAGGAGTACGTGGACTTTGATTCCTAATTGGATACGTAGGCAACTTAATTTTAAGTCATGGACTTAGAAATTCTAAGTTAATTTCTTAAAATTAAGCTCAAGTCAAAATTTTTAATCCCTCCCCTTCCTCTTTAATTTTATTTAATTTGTAATTTGTAAATTTTGTAATGTATTATCTAAGTGGTAATTTGTAAATTTGTAATATTTCAATATTCTAAATTTTAATATTTTTAATTTTGATATTCTAAAGTTGTAAGTTGTAACTTGTAAGTTGTAATGTAAGTTGTAAATTTTAAGTTGAATTATATTATATTCAATTTCAATATAAAATGTAAGTTAATTTAGCAATGTAAGTTAAATTAAATTCAATTTCAATGTCAAATAAATTAATTTGCACATGTTATGTAAGTTGTAACTTATAATACTATTTTTAATATTAATTACAAGTTGTAACAATACACATAAATTAATTAAAAAGATAAAAAAATAGAAAAACCGCTGGAACCGCCGATTCGAACTGGAACCTAAACCTTGGAACCGCCGGTTCGATTCCGATTCCAAAAATCAGCAAACCGGAACCGGCGGTTTCCGGCGGTTGGGCATCTCTAGCTGGAGCTTCCACATCTTCTTCTAAATCGGAGGGACCAAAGATTTTCTCATCTTTAGTCAACAATCCTTTTTGCTTGGTGTAGCTCTTTACACCACTCTCCCGATTGAGATTACTAATCCCAATCTTATCCTCCAAGATCGGGGTGATTCTATTCATCATGCTTTGGTTGTGGATTTCGAAGACCGTTTGAAATCTGTTTCTTCGAAACCGTTTGTATTCTTCAACCAACCTGGTGAACAGTAATTTGGCCCAATTTACTTGAACTCCATCGATAATTGCTCTTAAGCGGCAAATTCTGGGTTTTGTCAATCCATCGTGACTTTGCTTGATCACCCTAATACATTTCACAATATCAACATAAGAAGTCTGTATTTTCTCTTGACATTGGTCTTTTTAGGTTAGTGGTAGTATTTCGATGTGAGTTTCTCGCCATTAATCGAAAACTTTCTAGGTATTCTTCACTCTTGTAGTTGAAAGGATCTACTCATGCGTAAAAATTCTAAAAATCCTTTCTAAATCTTCAACGAAACTATCACCTTCACTTTTCGCCTATTATTTTGATTGTTGATTCAATAGAACTATTTTTGAATGTTGCCCTAGAAAGAAATTCCACCGACAGATCATCCAGAGTTTTCCCTTTTTCGATTTCATGGTACAATATTACATTAACCCACCGGCTTCTAGCAATCGTAAAATCTCAATGACTCGGGGTCCGATGTAGTTTCCCAATCAACATACATCTCATTTAGTCTTCTTCCGATATTCTCCAAGTTGTATTCGAACTTAACCTTGGGCGTCTTTTTGTCCGCCATTGAAGAAGCTTTAAGTTTTGGAAGGGAAAATAAATTTTGAGAGAGAGAGTAATATGAATAGGTTTTATGTGCGTAAGTAATAAAATGCACACGAACTTCTATTTATATGGAAAGAGATTTGAATAAAATATTATAAAATCTCATTATTAATCGATAAAGTGAAAACTGGATTTTCGTGCCATCATAAATGCAATTATAGCAATTTATTCCAAAAAGTATAATGAATAAAATATTAGACATATTTAATATGTCGCGCGTGGAACTATTGACGATTCGTATTTGAAACCGCCTCCAATTCGAGCGTGTGAATAACACTCAGCGTTTTAATTCAATTTAATAAAATTTCGTCTGTAGTAACTTCCACGACAAGAAGTAACTTATTTTTCTTTTGCTTTTCAAATAATTGGAGAGATAAAACTTGATAAGTATAATTTTTAATTAAAAAAATAGGAACCCTTATCTTTTGAAAAATAATTTTTAAAAGAATCAAATTTGAGTGAATTCATTTTTGAGTAATTAAAATAATTATGATATTCAATACACATATTAATTATGTGAACTAATAAACACAATTTTATAAATATTTAAAAGAATACAAGAGTTAGAAAGTACTTCCTGTTATATTTCACCTAGTTTGGGTTGATTTATAACATTGTGCATCTTCTTGTTATCGAGATAAGGTGTACTTCATCCGGGTTGTCGTCGGCCCGACGGACTTTGGGAGGGATTCTTGAAGGTTGTGTCAGCTAGATTTGAAATTTCCTGAGAACAAAGACACTGAAGCAGACTATGAGTAACTTTTGTGAGTAACTCGGACAGGGGTACATATAATCATCTGTCTTGTTTTATGATGATTATTATGTATTTGTTTGAATTACTTCATGTAAGATAAGTAAGTATCAAGTTAGTTTTAAGATCAATAGACTAATCCTTGATTCTTGATTCCTTCGAGAGGAGATTAATGATATCGGCTTTGTGATTATTCATGTGATCTTTTACAAGTCCGATACTTCTTTCTAGACATAGTAAAATAAGCGAGAGAGACAAAGATTGAGAAATATAAGATAAAGATTATAGAATAACTAAAGAAGCATCTAATAATCCTAATTCTATAGACGGTTCCTTGAACCTTGTCTCTCGCTAAAGGTTTTGTCAAAATGTCACTCTTTGGAAATTAGTCAAAATCTATTCTAGTCTGATGTCACCTTTCTCGACATGATCTCGTATAAAGTGTTGTTGAATGTCTACATGCTTGCACCTAGTATGTAAGACTGGGTTCTAGGTAATAGCTATGGCACTATTACTATCACAAAATATTGGTACATCTCTAGTGATAATATTATAGTCCCTTAGCCGTTAACTAATCTAGATGAGCTGTGAACAACAACTTCCACCGCCATATACTCACTTCAGTAGTGGAAGTAGCTACAAATGTTTGTTTCTTAGACAACCATGAAATCAACTTACTTCCCAAAAATTGGCAAGTTCCAGAGGTAGATTTCCTATCTATCTTGCACCCACCAAAGTCTCGAGTCCGAGTATCTTGACAACTCGAAATTATCATCACCGATACCACATTCCTACATTTATTGTACCTTTCAGTAAATTTTAGAATCTTCTTGGCTGCCTCAAGATGACTCTTGTTTGGCTTTGCTTGAAACCGTGCACAGACACCCACCGCAAAAGATATGTCGAGTCTACTAGCAGTTAGATATAATAATGAACCTATTAGACCTCGATACTCTATTTGATCCGTGTCTTCCTTGTCGTCTGGATCCATGGAGAAGTTTGTCATCATAGGTATTTTGGCTTTTTGGCTGGTACCTATTCCAAACTTTTCAATTAGATCCTTTGCATATTTGGCTTGACTTATGAAGATCCCCTTCTTAGTCCTGTTTGACTTGAAGTCCAAGAAAGTATGTCATTTCTCGCATCATGGACATTTCAAATCTGCTTTTCATGAGATGATTGAATTCTTCACATATGTTAGTTGATCCAAAAATTATATCATCAACATAAATTTGTACTAATTGAAGATCACTACAAAATTCTTTCCTGAATAAAGTTCTATCAATTTTACCTTTCACAAAAGTATTTTGAATTAGATAGTCGACAAAGTATCATACCATGCTCTTGGTGTTTGTTTAAGTCCATATAGAGCTTTCCTTAATTTGTAGATCTTGTCTCCTTTGACAAAGCCTGGGGGTTACTCTACATAAACCACCTCGGCTAAGATTCCATTTAGAAATGCTGATTTTACATCCATTTGAAAAATTATGAATCTTTTAAAAGAAGCATAAGCTAAGAACAATCTTATGGCCTCCAGACGAGCTACCGGTGCAAAGGTTTCATCATAATCAATCCCTTCGATGGTGAATAACCTTGAGCAACTAGTCTAGCTTTATTTCTAACCATAATATTGTTCTCATCTCTTTTATTTTTAAAGACCCATTTAGTTCCAATGACTTTTGATGATGAGGCTTTTCAACAAGCTCCCACATATCTTGTCTTTGAAACCGATTCAGTTCTTCTTGCATAGAATTAATCAAATTGGAATCAGTTAGAGCTTCAGAATTGACTTAGGTTCAAGTAATGAAACATAACAACTGAACATACAATCTTGATTTAGCTATGTCCTCGCCTCGACCTTAATCTAAATCTCCAATTATTTGTTCAATGGATGATAAGTTATTATCTTTTTACCTTTGTCTTTTACCATGGATGAAGATTTGTCTCGAAATATCCTTCTCAAATGATTTTGTGTTACCTTCGTATACATCTTCTGATCATCTGGTATGGTTGTTGTCACGATCGGTGACTTTGAAGGACTTCCAAGCTCTTTTTCTTTATTTGAGTCTCGGCTCTTCTTCCTCGTCTCGAATTTGATTCTCGGTTCATAGAACTTCATTGTTGATCTTTTGATAGTCATCTTATTTAGATCATCGATATCTTTGTAACGTCTTCTCGCATTTCTAGACTCAAAGGTAGATTCATCAAATACAACATGTGGTGTTTCTTCCACGCACAAGGTTGTCTTATTAAAAACTCTATATGCTTTAGACACAGTATGAGTATCCTAAGAATATCCCATCTGCAATCTTAGCATCAAAAGTTTTTAAATGAGATTTTCCATTGTTGTGAATGAAACACTTACAACAAAAACTATGAAAATATGAAATTTTGGGTGATCCACCCTTCCATATTTCATAAGGGGTTTTACACTTATTTTTAACAATCAAACATCTATTCTCGGATAAAACAAGCAAGATTAATGGCTTCGCCCAAAACTGTGTGGAGTGTTATACTCGACAACATAGTCCTTGCAGCTTCTTTCGTGGTTCTATTTCTCCTTTCAACAACTCCATTTTGTTAGGGTGTCCTTACTGATGTCTCATATTCTATGTCATTCTCAAGACAATAGTTAGTAACAAGTGTATTAAGAAATTCGGTACCTTTATCACTTTTAATTTTAACAATACTTAGTCCTTTTTCATTTTGAATTCTTTTAAGAAATTTTGTAATCTTTGTCATAGTCTCATTCTTCTTGTACAAGAAAATAACCCGCTTAAATCTTGAGAAATCATCTACAATTACCAAGGTATATTTTCTTTCACCGAAGCCGAGAGGTGTGACTAGACCAAATAGATCAATATGAAGAAGTTCCAGAATCCTTTTTGAAGAAGGACTATTTATGGTTTTAAAAGAAGTTTTGGTCTGTTTTCCTTTTTGACAAGCATCACAGATATGGTTCTTTGAAAATACCTTATCAGGGAGTCCCTTGACTAAGGATTTCCTTGCAATTTTGTTAAGAGTTCAAGTTTAAGTGATCAAGACGTTTATGCCATAGCCAGCTTGAATCATCTCGAACTCTTTGCAACAAGACAAGTATCCTTAGGACAACTTTTAAAGTTGGCAACATAAATGTTTCCTTGTCGACTTCACTAATAGTATATTTTCATTGATACCGTCTAAAACATAACATGCATTATAGGTGAATTTGACACTAAAACCCTTATCACAAAACTGTGAAACGGACAACAAATTATGCTTCAACCCTTCAACATAATAGACTTCACGACTTGAATGTCACCAATCATCAAAGTTCTAACACTTTTGGTTAATCCAAAATTGTTATCTCCGAACATGACTCTTGGTCCATCTATAGTCCGATAGTTAGAAAGTAGACGTTTCTCATAGGTCATATATTTTGAATCGCCACTGCCAATGTAATGTACGACCTCAAGAACATCTGCCCTTTCTACTATTCTTGTACCTTCCTGCAATCATAGATTTAAATTTTAGGTACCCTTTATAAATTGGGTCCTTCTTGGTTAAGTTGATGCTTCGTAATCTAGATAAACACAACTATATTTCTCATAACCAATTATTAAAGCTTGCAACCATATCTGTCTACCAATATAAGACTCACAAGATCAATCTTATTCACTGATCTTTTGTAATTGTCTTATACCATGGTAAGAATGGATATGATTTGCTCCTTCCATCAAAGTTATTGTACTTTGGACAAGACTTTGACCTAGTCTTTGGTTTTACCTTAGGAACATTTCTCCTCTTCTCGTATTTTCTTTGTAGAAATATCGTGAGGTGATTTGTTCTTTAGGTTTCAGGGACCAAATCTTGTCCCTTCCTTAGTTTTGGTAGCTTTGACAAAAACCCTTGGTTTTACAGATCATCCTTCTTATTTCTATCAAAACCCAATCCTTTCTTATGTTAGATCAAGTAGAGTTTGATGAGTTAAAAGAAGCTACAGCTCGGATGAGCAGCAACTATGAAGAACAATCGAGATCATGTGCTTATATTAAGCCGATCGATTAGGTCAAGGACCGATTAAGTCACCGAGATCGAGAAGTTGCAAGTCATCCTGAGACAAGCTCAAGTCTAGTCATCTGCAGGAGACAAATACAAAGAGCTCGGCACGAGGTCAAGACAAGCCGAGTAGAATAAGAAAAGCAAGTCTTCACCAAGTCACCAGAGAAGAGTAGAAGAAATCAGCCGAGGTCAAGAGCGTGTTCAAGATTAAGTTTGTTAAGCGGTTTTCGAGTTTGTTAGAACTGACTAAAAAACTATTTGTCTTTTCGGACTTATAAATAGGTCTAGTTTTATTTTTCAACACACTCATGCAAATTTGATTTTTCACACTACTCACTATTCGATTTCAATCTCAATTCACAAGTGTTTTCAAAAGAGTTTTCAAAAGTTTCAAGTGTTTATAGAACACTTCTCCGTAATCTTCAAAACTCATTATTCACTGTAATTCTTAGATTCTCAAGAAGAAGTTAGGAGTACTTTGAAGATTTGAAGAAAGTTGTAAGTTGTAAGTTGTAAGTCGTGAAGTAAGAAAGTAGTAAAATTTGGTCCCTTCTTCAAATTGAAGAAGGAGAGTGGATGTAGGATTGTTATAATCCGAACCACTATAAATCTGGTGTACTTTATTGTTTTCTTTTACTTTCTTGTTATTTCAATTTCCAATTTATTGTTCAAAGATTAATTTTAATCAAAGTTAAAACTAAAATATCAGTTTGCTTTTGATCTTAATAAAGTTCGATTAATATTGAATTTCCATTGTGTTAACTGGTACTTTGAATAAATTTTGAAAGATTTTGAAAATCGATACACGTTTTTCTCAATCGCTCAACTAATCGGGACCAACAAGTGGTATCGAGCAGGTTAAGTCATTACGATATTGATTTTAGGTCTTAATTAAGATTCGAAATTTTCTTGATTTTCTTTATCTTTTTATTGTTACTAATCGTGCTACTAATAAGTTGTTGTGGAGTATTTTGTTTCTTTATCTCATCATGTCTTCAGCAAGAACAAGAAATCCAGAATCTACCTGAATTTTCTATTGAAGATTATGATTATTGGAAATTCAGATGGAGAATCATCTCAAGGCTATCCATGATAGGATGGAGGAGGTTCTTGAAGAAGGACCTATAAAATTTTATCATGGAGGCACTAGCAATGGCACCGAATCACCTGAATCCAGAGCTGACAAGAGAAAAAGAGTTCGAATTGACAAATGATGAAAGGAAAATCCACAATCTAGATCAAGTAGCTCGAATCAAAATCATTGAAACTCTAAGTAAGAGATGCAAAACAGCCAAAGAAATGTGGCACACTCGGCAAATGTTTGTGAGGGATCGATCAAGTAAAAGAGAATAAGCCATAGCTAATCTTACACGCCTTTGATACATTCAAAATGAAGGAAAATAAATCTGTGGATCGATTAGATGTAAGGTTGACGAATCTCCTCAACAAAGCGGTGACCTTGGAAAGAACTATACGAGAGAAGGAGATTAATAACAAGATACTGAGATCATTAACCAAGAGATGGAGAGAAAAATCCAATATCCTTAAAGCAACTCAAAATTTATCTTCTATTACTCACCATACCTTGTTCTCTCATCTTAAAGCTCTAGAGTATGACATTCAAATAGAAGATGAGGAGGATGAGATGGAGTCGAGCACCTCATCCAAGTTTGTTGCCTTTGTCAAAGAAAGAAGACAAGATGTCAACTGAATCTGCAGAGGAGCCGACCTATCTCGAAGGAAGGAGCGAGATGGATCTGCTCACCAAAAGGTATGACAGATTAAGAATGAAGTATAAACGAAATAAATTGAGATTTGCGTAAGGACAGATCAAGATCCAAATCAAGAAGAAAGGAAGATGAGTCTACAGATGATGACAAGAATAGGAGCCGAGACGAGAAGATTCAGATCACTGTTAAAAGAAATCCATCCAAATTTCTAAATCGACAGAGTGACACTTACTACACATGCAACAAGCCAGGACACTTCAGCTATGATTGTCCTCAATTAACTCCTAAAGAAAGGGAAGAAAAAAGGAAAAAGAGAGACAAGAGACTTGCAGATCAAAGGGCTCTATTAGCCGAGGAAAAGAGTCAAGAAAATCATCATCATCATCATCATCCTTATCGATTTCGGATCGATGATGAAATCTGTCTCATGGCTAAAGAGGTAGTCTATTATTCATCTTCCGATAATGATACTTAACGGTCTGCATCGATAATGATCAAACTGTTATTCATGAATTATTGAGAGACTTAAAGACATCTCTCGCTGCTTATAAACAGCTAGAGACAGAGAATTTAGCTTTAAAGGATCAAATTCAAATTCTAATTAAAGGAAAGCGGTGATGGACTATCCAAACCGAGGAAACATTCAAGGGAATGTTTTCCCAGTGCCGAGGCTAGTACATCACCACCTTACCCGAAAGATTAGAAAGTGAATTGAAAACTTTAAAGGACAAATTTGAAATAATCTGTCTGAAAATGAATTAATTAAGAAAGACAATGAGAAGCTAGTCTTCAAAATTAGTCAACTTAATAATTCACAATCAGCAATAGATCACATCTTTAATACATCTCAAAATCCCATGACAAAACAGGTCTTGGTTATGATAGAAATAGTAAATCAGACGTACAAAAACCTAGGAAATTTGTAAAAGCATCTCGATCACTCTAAAGAGATTAAAATTTGGTCCTTGGAAACCAATTAGTCAAGTAAAGACTGCACCTTCCAGCCTTGAAAACAAAAATTCAGCCGAGATCTCCTTATAAGACTAAGAGAAATCCAAGAACCATAATAATAAGAAGAAATTCTTATTATAATCCTTTTGATGGGAAAAGTAGATGTTATCCCACATTTCCTAAGTTCAGGAAAATTACTAAATCTGAATACAACAAGTTATCATTTAAAAGTGATACAATTGTAGACAGATTTGGTAGAAAGACCAAGTCTGATTTATTATTTGGAGATGAGATTTTTATCTGGTTACCTAAAGTGATGCTTGACCTTCAAGGACCCAAGATCACTAGGGTACTTTATAACTAATCTGCTTTTCAGATTCACAGGATCATCTCTCAAGGAAGAGATTTTAGCCTCCATATGGTACATTGATAGTGGTTGTTCACAACACATGACTCATAACAAGAGGTTGTTATCAAATTTCCAGAGCATTGATGGTCCAAGAGTATTATTTGGAGACAATAATTGTGGACAGGACTAAAGGAGTAGGTACTGATTATCAAGGATATTCGGGTATCTCGAGGTATATTTTGTTGAAGGTTTGAAACACAATCTGCTATCTGTTTCTCGGCTTTGTGATAAAGTGTTGGTCCGATTTATTGAGTTGATTAAGAAACTTTGAGTTAACTTTCTAGGACAAAATCTAGAAGGGGGTTGAATAGATTTTGTAGATTTTTCAAATCTTTCAAAATTGATTTGAAGCATCGGATGTACACAACGGAAATTCAATATTAGACTCAACTTTATTAAGATCAAAAGCAAACCGATATTCGATTTTAACTTTGATTCTAAATTAATCCTTGAACAATAAATTGGAAATTGAACAGATAAGTAAATAAAAACAAGAAAGAACACCAGATTTTATAGTGGTTCGGATTATAACAATCCTACATCCACTCTCCTTCTCCAACTTGAAGAAGGGTCTCCACTATCTGCTTACTTACTTACTTCACAATCTTACAACTTACAACTTACAATTTGATCTTCAACTCTTCAAAAATACTAACCAAAACTATGAAATCTAACTCTAAGATAAAGAAGTGTATTTGAAGATGTGCAAGGAAGTGTTCTACAAACACTTAGAAAAATCTATGAAGAAATCTTGGAAAACTATCTTGTGCTTTTTAGAAAACTTGTGATTTTTAGAGAATATTGTGCTTGGAAAAATAACTTGTGAATTCTCAGTGTATTCTAATGTTCTATATGAAGTATATATGCTTAAAGAAGTGTCTAGACCTATTTATAAGTCTGAAAAGACAGTTAGTTTGTTAGTCGATTCTAACAAATTGAAAATCGCTTTAACAAACTTAATCTTGAAAACTGCTCTAGACCTCGGTGATGATTGGAGTGTATAGGGTAAGAGTTATTAAGACCAATCAACAAAAATATCGAACCCAAGGGAGAAAGTATGCAAACGAAATTCAAGGATAAGAGTTCTAAATGGCTAAAGTTGCAACAAGCTCTTGGACTAAATCACTACAAATTGCAAGAAATTAAATGGCAAGATTATGCAAACAATTTATCAAACACTTAGAATGCAAGATCAATTAGACTAAAATCAATGAGGGAATAGGGTGCAAGGGATAATCTCCATCAAGGAATCCACGATTAACAAGCTATGATTGTATCCAAATGCACATCAATCAAATTAAAAAGCATAAACCATCATGAAATTAATCACTCCATTAATATCACAATGCCTAATGTGAGTATCCTTAGTTCTTCCCATCTCTCAATGTAGAAGTCCCCAATTCATACAATCATGCAAAATTGAAACCCGATTAACACCTAATCACGTTAGCTCAACTCTCGCCTATTGCTAGGGTGATCAACCATTAATCAAAAGAGACAATTTTTCATGAAGCACAATTAAGAATCACAATTAGGAAGCAATCTAATTCAATTGATCACAATTATCAACAATCATAGCATGAGGCAATCACTTCATCCCTAATTTCAATTATCCCAAGCACAAGGCTATTAGCCCATGGTGCTACAAGCAAAAACCATGGCTAGAAAATCTAAGAAAGCAATTGAAAATCTAATCACTACAAGCAATGAATTAGAGAGATCAAAGGGTAAGAACATCACCAATTAAGCTTCAATAGGCAAAAATAAGAATGATTAATCTTGTACAATGCTTCAATTCAACTTCACTTCTTCTCAATTCTCAGCTGCAAACTTCAATTACAATCACCAATCTACTAATCTAATGATCTAAATGTGGAATCTATCTCAATTCTAACAATCTAGTGCAATTACAAGTAAATTCAAGCTACAAAATGTAAAATTCGCTCAAAGGAACTCCTAGAAACCGCTCTGAACCGCTAGAATCAACTCTTCCTCTGTTTGGCTTTCCATGGCTTAAAAACTGAATTTTTCGGTTTTGGGCACTCCTCGAGTCGAGCTTCAGGCCCTCGAGTCGAGGCCTAAAGTCGCTAACACGTTTCTTTAAAATTCTCTCTAGCCTCGAGTCGAGGCCTCGCCCTCAGTCGAGCTCTCTGCAATTTTCGTTCCCCTCGACTCGAGGCTCCTCCCTCGAGTCGAGCTCTCTAACTTTTTAAAATGATTTCCCCCGGCATGAACCTCGAGTCGAGGTCTGTGCACCCTCGACTCAAACTCGAGATCGTGGAATTTTTATCGAGAAGGGCTCCTGCCCGACTCCCCGTTCGTCCCGTATGTTCGTCTTTTCATTCTAAGAATCCCGGTACTCTCGGTTTGGCAAAATTCCACCGATTTACCTGCAAAACGGGCGAAATACATCAAAACCTCACAAATAATACTTTTAGGCAAAAGAGTGATACTTTTCACATTTAGGCACAAAAACTAACACTTTAGCTCACTTTTTGCACTAAAAATAAAGCCCTAAAAACATGTATCAATTCACTCCAATCATACCCCCAAACTTGAATTGTTGCTCGTCCTCGAGCAACGTAGAAACTAAGAACAAAGGAGTGAATTGATTGCAATTATGTCACATGGCATCATAGACGAAAAATAAGACAATCGAACTCATCAATGATCACTTGTATCAATGCAACTCTCCACTAGCCATCAAGACAAATCATGCTCAAACAAATGCTCAATCAAATACTCAACACATTGCTCCTTCCATGGAGTGTTTCACTCTTCACTCAAGTGTATCAAGGTTTAAAGCACTCAATCATCAACTCACAAATAAGTACACCATATGCTTGCCACAAGACTTAATCTCAATCAAAATCATTTGTGATCAATCAAGAATCAAAGAGGTCTTTCTTCTAGGTTGTAATGTTGGCTCTTTGGAAAGGTGGGATATTTATGGATAAGAGTGACTAAGTAGTAGAGACTTGAATGTAAACTAATCCATACAATGCACATCTCTTCACTTTCATCTAGCAACACTCTTCCTATTTAACTTCAATGATCATTCCACCATTCACTTGAGCTTTCTCTTTTAAGCTCACAAATTGAATCTTTCTTTTCATGCATTTTCTTTACAATTCAATCTTTCACAACCTTTCTTTTCTTTTATGCTTCATTCATCACTTTGCTCATCATCTTCCCACACTTAGCAATCAAATCACCATCATTAGCCAACATTCAAGCTCAACTAATCATAGGACAAGAAAGGCTAATCAAAATAGGCTAAATGGTTTCAAATTCACTTGGCTCGCCAAAGAATAAGGATCATAGGCTCAACATGGCTCACTAAGGAAATCAAATGTATTTGGTAGGAAAGTATTTGGCAAAGTAACTCATCATATCAACATGGCCTCTTATCATTTTAATGAAATAACACAAAGATCAATATCAACAAGTCTAGTGGCAAGTTCTAGCATACAAATCTATGAATGATGCACTCTCAAAGGATTAATATCAACCGTATAAGATGTACGATTATGAAGGCACAAAACTCACGGGCTTAACTTGAGCAATGAATCAAGAATTTTCAATCACATTCATCTTCACATAATTAATCAAGCAACTAGCATCAAGCTACACATCTACTAATAATCATAACAAATTCAACAATCTTACAACTCAAGCACAAATGCTCATGTACATAACCTCAAGCATACTCACTATATCAAAATGATACTAAAAATATGACACTAAATCCACAATAAAGCTCAAAATCAATCAATCCAAGAAGATCTCGCAAGAAATACAAGTCACAATTATATCCTCATCATCAATAAGCAATAAGCTCAATAAACCCCATAATCATAGAATAACACAAAAGATAGGCAAATTAAGAAAAACACCTCCCCAAACTTAGACAAGTCTAAGTTTGAAAGGAAATGTTGTACCAATAAGCCTTTAAACTCCATCTTTCTTCAAACATGTAGGGCTCATCATGCTTTATGCGCTTTCCTTCTTGATCTTGCATTTCCTTGCAATTTCAATCACTCCCCAAACAAATGTAGTGTGTGTACCTACAATTGGGCATACGACACATCAAATAATTACCACTAAGAGATGCAAGAACAAATAACGACCAACACCCCCAAACTTGAATGATAGCATGAATTCAAGATTTAGAATGAGAGTGATAAGAATATGCAACTCTAAATGATATTAACAATCAAGCTCAAAATACCCTATGAATCTCAAAACAAAGAGCATAATTTCCTAAGCATGAGCAATTCCTAAGAATCCAAGGCAAAAACCACAAAAAGAGCAAAACACAAACACACAAAAGCAATAAAACGATGGGTTGCCTCCCATCTAGCGCTAGGTTTAACGTCCTTTGCCGGACGGAACTCTAAGAGTTCATACTTCCCTTTTATCTACGAGAATGTTAGGCACTTCTTTTTGGGATGGAAGGGTCCTTGTGCCTAACCAAAATCTCCTTTGTCAATAGACAACATCCCATTTCATCTTCCACTAGGAGTTTTCCTTCTTCTTTGATCTCCTTCACTTTCAACACCTCTTTGAGTCTTTCTACTCCTAGTAGTCTCATCCAATTTGACTCCTCCATACCACTTGATCTCCAACCACAAAATTTTCAACTTTCTTCTCAAGTGGTGGTTTCCTTTCTTCTAACACCCCCAAACTTGAGCATTGCTCAAGTTTGGTCACTTCCTTCACTCCTTCTTTTTTTTCCTATCTCCCGGATCAAGCAAAGGTACATGAAGAGCCTTCTCTTTCCTAAAATCATCAAGAGAAACACAAGAATTATTAGAAATCATATTACAAGAAGGAATAAAATGCTCATGAATTAAAGAATTAGAAGAAGTAGAAGGTGAAGAATCATCCCTATCAATTGAAGGGCACAAATCAATGATCTCTATGTAGCCACATTTCTTCTTCTCCATCTTGCTTTGAGCAACTTCTTCCATTGGAGCTCTAGAAAATGTCACTTCTTCGCCATTAAAGCTCAACGTAAGCTCCCCTTTTTCAACATTCACAATGGCTTTTCCGGTTGCAAGGAAAGGTCTACCAAGTATGATAGGTGCCTCAAGTTCTTCCTTCATGTCAAGAACAATAAAATCAACCGGGAAGATGAACTTGTCAACTCCTACTAATACATCTTCAATGATCCCAAATGGTTGAGCATATGGTGATCCGCCAATTGAAGATTTATATTTGTAGGAATCACCTCTCCTAGCTCCAACTTCTCAAACACGCATAAAGGCATGACATTTATACTAGCTCCCAAATCACACAAGCCTTTGAGGTTCCCACTCTCACCAATCTCACATGGAATTATAAAGCTCCCGGATCCTTTCTCTTTTGTGGTAAGTGTCTTTCCAAGATCTCCTTGCACTCCTCCACTAGCTTGAGCATACCCTTTTCATCCCAACTCCTCTTCTTAGCCATAATCTCCTTCAAGAACTTCTTATAGTGGGGTATTTGTTCAAGGGCATCCAATAGTGGAATATCAACACGCAAGCTTTTAAAAACCTTTAAAAACTTACCAAACTCCTCATCAAGCTTCTTCCTCACAAGTCTTTGAGGAAAGGGAACCGACTTAGCTTTCATAGGCACTCCCCATGCATCTTTCTTGGACTTCTCTTCTTCTTTCTTGGACTCTCTTCTTGCTTGCTCTTCACTTGCCTCTTCTTTCTCCACAACCACATTTTCTTCAATAACTTCTTCCTCTTTCACCACCTCTTTTCAACATCCCCATTTTTAGGCATCTTTTGGCCTTCATAGCTAACACCACTCCTTAGTTGAATAGCACTACAAAACTCCTTTGGATTAGGCTCGGTGGTAGATGGATACTTCCCCTTGTTTTGCATGTGATCCACCGTAGAAGAAAGCTTCCCAACCGTTGTGGCTAATTGTCCCACTTGGTGCTCAATGGTCTTGAATTTTGCATCATTTTCCTCCAACTTCTTCACTATCATCCCAAGTAACTCCTCCGTAGTTGCTTTCCCCACATTATTAGGAGCTTTGGCACCGGATCTAGTACAGGGGGTTTGGACGGCGATTCTCGGGTTGGCATATGAGAAATTTTCGTGACTTCTCCAATTGTTGCCATTGAAGTGAGGTTGAGGTGGATAACTTCCTTGGTGTCTATTTTGGTATGGCACTTGATAGGGCCTTGCACCTTGGAGATTGCCTTGATGATTGCTTCCTTGATAGCCTCCTTGAAATGGAGGCCTCCCCATATAGTTCACTTCTTCCATAGGCATAAAGCTTTGAAAACTATCAACTTGAGCATGTGGTGGAGGATTTCCCCCTTGTTGTGACACGGTAAGAGCTCCAATCTTGTCCATCATGGCCATCATCATAGACTTCATACTCTCCATTTCCTCCACTTGAGACACCCGTTGGTGGTTCCCCTACTAACACTTGCTTGAAACGAATCTTGAGCAATATTTTCCATGATTTGTTTCATCTCTATCACCGACTTGGACCAAATTGACCCATTGGCACAAGCATTCAAGAAAGCTCTATCGGAATCATTGAGGCCGGTGTAGAAATACATAATGGTTTGCTCATCGGAAAAACTATGTTGCGGACAATTGATGAGTAGCATACCATACCTCTCCCATGCTTCCGGAATAGTCTCTCCATTCTTTTGCGAAAGTGAGAAATAGCTTCCTTTGCTTGCACCGTCTTGGATGGCGGATAGAATTTCATCAAGAATCTTTTGCTAAGGTCCTCCCATGTACGTACGGTTCCGGGCGGAATAGAATTAAGCCAAGCTTTGGCTCTCCCCGTAAGAGTGAAGGAGAAAAGCCTAAGCTTCTTTGCATCTTCGGGTACCCCATGGTATTTTGTAGTGTCCGAAATCTCTAAGAATTGTGCCATATGTTGATGTGGACACTCATCTTCATCCTTCCCTTCAAATTGTCTCTCTCTAAGCATCCTCACTAAAGCGGGACTTATCTCAAAATTGTTGGCTTCTATTCTCGGCCTTGCTATCCCATCGTAGTGCTCTCTAGGTTGTGGCTCAAAAACTCTCTCAACGGCCTCCCTTGAGGTGGTAGTTCATTCATAGGTTGTGGTTGTGGTTGGGCATTTGGAATGTGGGGTGGCTCATGGTATCGTGGCTCATTCATGTAAGGCATTTGAGGGTAGTATGGTGGATAAGGTGGATAATATGGGTATTGATGGAC
The DNA here is from genome assembly GCA_030762865.1 of Paraleonurus japonicus. Taxonomy (NCBI): domain Eukaryota; kingdom Viridiplantae; phylum Streptophyta; class Magnoliopsida; order Lamiales; family Lamiaceae; genus Paraleonurus; species Paraleonurus japonicus. Next base: position 12,479,722 of record CM061061.1, read on the forward strand.
TTGTGGAGGATAAGGATATGGATTTTGGTAAGGAAAGTGTTGTGGTGGCATCCCTTGAAATAAAGGGTTATCTTGAGCATTAAAATTGTTCCCATGACCTCCATTGTCTACTCTTCCCTCTCCATGTCCATTCAACTCCTCAACTTGTGGTTCACCACCCACTCTCTCCTCATTCCGTTGATCTTCTCCTTCCATATCTTCCCTTCGTCGTCTCACACTATTTCTTCTCAACGTAGCCTCAATTTCCGGATTTAGTGGCAAGGGTGGAACACCACTCGATCTTGTTCGCATGCACCTACAATGCCACAAATCCAAGTATCAAATTCTAACCAATAAAATCAACAAAAACAAAAATAAAAACAACAAATAGCCACTTCAAACAATCCTCAAATCTCACTTATTGGCGCAAAAACTAACTCCCGGCAACGGCGCCATTTGATTGGAGTGTATAGGGTAAGAGTTATTAAGACCAATCAACAAAAATATCGAACCCAAGGGAGAAAGTATGCAAACGAAATTCAAGGATAAGAGTTCTAAATGGCTAAAGTTGCAACAAGCTCTTGGACTAAATCACTACAAATTGCAAGAAATTAAATGGCAAGATTATGCAAACAATTTATCAAACACTTAGAATGCAAGATCAATTAGACTAAAATCAATGAGGGAATAGGGTGCAAGGGATAATCTCCATCAAGGAATCCACGATTAACAAGCTATGATTGTATCCAAATGCACATCAATCAAATTAAAAGCATAAACCATCATGAAATTAATCACTCCATTAATATCACAATGCCTAATGTGAGTATCCTTAGTTCTTCCCATCTCTCAATGTAGAAGTCCCCAATTCATACAATCATGCAAAATTGAAACCCGATTAACACCTAATCACGTTAGCTCAACTCTCGCCTATTGCTAGGGTGATCAACCATTAATCAAAAGAGACAATTTTTCATGAAGCACAATTAAGAATCACAATTAGGAAGCAATCTAATTCAATTGATCACAATTATCAACAATCATAGCATGAGGCAATCACTTCATCCCTAATTTCAATTATCCCAAGCACAAGGCTATTAGCCCATGGTGCTACAAGCAAAAACCATGGCTAGAAAATCTAAGAAAGCAATTGAAAATCTAATCACTACAAGCAATGAATTAGAGAGATCAAAGGGTAAGAACATCACCAATTAAGCTTCAATAGGCAAAAATAAGAATGATTAATCTTGTACAATGCTTCAATTCAACTTCACTTCTTCTCAATTCTCACCTGCAAACTTCAATTACAATCACCAATCTACTAATCTAATGATCTAAATGTGGAATCTATCTCAATTCTAACAATCTAGTGCAATTACAAGTAAATTCAAGCTACAAAATGTAAAATTCGCTCAAAGGAACTCCTAGAAACCGCTTCCGAACCGCTAGAATCAACTCTTCCTCTGTTTTGGCTTTCCATGGCTTAAAAACTGAATTTTTCGGTTTTGGGCACTCCTCGAGTCGAGCTTCGTGCCCTCGAGTCGAGGCCTAAAGTCGCTAACACGTTTCTTTAAAATTCTCTCTAGCCTCGAGTCGAGGCCTCGCCCTCGAGTCGAGCTCTCTGCAATTTTCGTTCCCCTCGACTCGAGGCTCCTCCCCGAGTCGAGCTCTCTAACTTTTTAAAATGATTTCCTAAGCATGAACCTCGAGTCGAGGTCTGTGCACCCTCGACTCAAACTCGAGATCGTGGAATTTTTATCGAGAAGGGCTCCGGGCCCGACCCCGTTTTCGTCCCGTATGTTCGTCTTTTCATTCTAAGAATCCCGGTACTCTCGGTTTGGCAAAATTCCACCGATTTACCTGCAAAACGGGCGAAATACATCAAAACCTCACAAATAATACTTTTAGGCAAAAGAGTGATACTTTTCACATTTAGGCACAAAAACTAACACTTTAGCTCACTTTTTGCACTAAAAATAGCCCTAAAAACATGTATCAATTCACTCCAATCAGCTGACTTTACTCTACTCGTCTGCAAATGACTTGGTGAAGACTCGCCTTTCTTATTCTACTCAGCTTGTCTCGACCCGTCTCGAGCTCTTCATGTTTGTCTCCCGCAGATGACTAGACTCAAGCTCGTCTCAGCACGACTTGTACTCTTCCGCACCTTCAACCGACTAGATTGGTTCTCGACCCCGTCTCGATCGCCTTAGCTTATGGTCTTAATCTCACTGCTTCTTCGTGTCGTCCGATCATCTGAGCCGCTTCTTTTAACTCATCAAAACTTCTTGATCCAATAATTTCCCCTTTTGATGAAGTTAAAACCGACAAGGAAGAAGCACACTCACAAATGAAGTTAGTACTAGAGTTAGTTAAGATAATCGATGGGTATATCGAGCACTTTTTCACATTACAACAAATTCAATCACATTTAAAGCACTTAAGAAAAATTAAGTCCTTTAGACTCTTTTAGAAATACTTAAAAATTTGAGTCTTAAGACTTAGAAAATTTTTAAGAAAAGTTTTTAAGTCTCGAGAGAAAATTCTCGAGATGATTTATACTTAGAAAAAATTTTACGTTTTTCTTAAAGCAAAAACTTTAAGAAAATAAGACAAGTAATTCACATAAGTCCAAATATATTCATTCACAAATTTACAGATTTACAGATAGATGAACTGATAGAAAATAAAAGATAAGGAAAAGAAAATCCTGTTTCTATCGATTCCCCATCTCACGCTTCGGAATGTTCACCCGATTGAAAATCCTCGCTCTAAGCCGTTTAAGCTCATCTCGCCTCGTGAGCTCGGATTCCCTTTCTTCTTTGGCTATGACTGCTTCGACCCATTCCAGATCTGGAGAGCCGTCTTCTTTCACCTTAGGGGTAACTTGCTCATAAGCCGGTGCGACTAGATCGCAGCTTGAACACATTATGTGCCTCATCGAGCAGCCTTCCCATATAGCTCTCGGCGTCCTCCTTTTCCATCCATTCATGCCACCATATCCTCATCACCGCTTCCAGATGGAGATGCCTTCAAGATGTACCAAGTAGTACATCCATCTCGGCATCCAGGTTTTCTTCTTATACTCGCTTGTGTACTTCCACGAAACCATCTTGGGAGGAGCCGACGTTCGGTGGACAGGCGGAAGTCCGCTTCATCTGCCGCCTTGGATACCCACTTCCGAGTATCCTCGTCCCCACTTCGGCTCTGCTTTCCCCAGCCTTCTTCAGCCTCTTCTTCCCCTCGCTTCTCATACTTCTCCTTCTCGGTGTGGATTCTTCGATCTGCTCACCGAGAGGTTTGAGAAGTCGCTCTTTCCTTTGCGCGGGCCTGGGCCGATCACCGCTCGATGATGAGGACTTTTTCACCGCCTTGCCTTTACCCTTGCCCTTGGCCTCGAGTTTTTCGGATTCTTTCATCTTGGCCAGCGGTGCCTCGACTTCTCTTCCTCCTCTTTCCTCCTCTTCTCCTCATCCTCTCGGATGGCCTCCTCTATCTGGGTCACCCTCGCCTGCAAAGCAACCTGCTTGATTTTATTTTGATGTCTCCGCTTTGGCTGCCTCCAACTCACCGAGTTTGCCTTTGAGTCTACCTTGTCATGAGTGACAAGACTCCACCGTGAGGGTGTCCATTTTTCCTTCAGCCTCCTTCCCCTATTTGACTTCATCTTGGAGGGTCTGCAGTCAGTTCTTTCCAAAGTCAAGAACGAACCACGAAGTCGGCCTCGATCGACGTGAGTGCATTGACCAGGATTTCGTTGTCACCGCCACCTTTGCTTAAGTGCCTTAACCTCCTCCTCCGTGTCACTCAGCCAAGTACCAACAAGCAGCCGAGGTCGGGCTGAAAGATTGCGTGAAATGTTGACCTCAAAGAATCTGCATGTTGGCGAGCATAGTGTCGGTGATCGCTCGAATCACCTTCCTCGTCTTCCTCACCATCACCTCTGTAATTTGGATATTATCTTCTTGTGCAGTCCTCAAAGGCCGATGAGATGGCGAAGATTGGATCGCCTCTTCCTCTCGAGTCGGATGACGAAGAGGTGGTGGGAGAAGTTGGACTGGGGAGCTCATGTGGATATCCCCAAAGATGTTGGAGGTATCCACCGGCTGGGGTTCGTGTAGGGTAGGGATGAAGTAGGGGCGTCGATGGGGGAGGGGGATTTCGGTGGGGGTGAAGATGGAAGGGTGGAATTTCAGTAGTGGGTGTTGGAGATGGGGTTGGCTGAGGGTAAGGTGGGTTGGATTGGGCCGAGGGTGAGAGTTTGGGAAGATGTGGGTAAGGCTGGTGGGGAGATGGTAGATATGGGGGTAGGTGAGTATACCGGTCCTGTGAGGGAAGGACAAGATCTTAGATGGGGATTGTGGAGGGGATGAAGATTGGGTTTGGGGGAGGGAAGATGAGGTTGTGGCTTGACCGATTTGGGAGTAGTCGCTTTTAGAGGCTCGGAGGTGCCAACCTGGGTCACCTCTTCATCGCGAGTGGGCCTGGAGAGGGGAGGGGAGAATTGTACTGACCGTGAGTGGGGAAGGGGTCCTTTCGAGCCGATGTCTTGAACCTCCTCTCGATTGGACCACCTTGGCTGCTATCTCCAGTGTCATTGCCTCTTCAGCGTAAGACTCGGCCGATCAGCCAGATGTTCCCCTAGCTCCGAGGTTTTCACCAACCTCCTCCTTCTCTTGCCCTTCTCCTTCAGCCTTCATCGGCTGTGAAGCCTCACCGAGCTCACGTTGGCGCCTCTTCCTCTCTTTACTCTTCTTCCTCCTCCTCGCCTTCCTCTCGCTGCTGGTACAGGCTCCGACCTCGGCTCCTCCTTCATCTCGAGTCACTGGAGCCCTGCGGCTCATCCTTAGTCGGGATCCCTTTTGTTTTGTGTAGGGCCTCGACTCCATCAGCCCAATTTATTTCGCCAAGCAGGTCCTCCGTAATCACGGTCACCTTATTGAATAGGCTTCGATTGACATCGCCCGCCACTTTCCGCCTACCACCTCCAGCCTCTTCCTTTCCGTCTCAAACTTCTCTAGTAGCATCCCAGCCAGTTGGCTTGAACTCCATCAATTATCGCCCTTATAACGCATGCCTGGTCCGGTCAGCCCATCATGGGAACTCTATTCCCAAGAATAACTTTTGTTACTATCGTCATCAAGACGATATCTCCATCGAGCATCTTCTTCTTCAGCCTCCGATCGCCGGTCCTTCATCGAATTCCGGGCAATCATCTCAAATGATTCTACCTTCATCTGATTTGTATGTGAGGGGTTAACTCCCTCACCGCTCGTGTCAAAAATGCGGGCCACCTCCGCCGGAGTAACAAGTAAGAACCTCGCCGTAGACTCGGGTCTTGAATACTCCATTCTCGAATGTCCCGTTAACGTAGAACTCGATCCCTCTCATGTCCAAAGTTTTATTGGAGGGGGATTTCTTGGAACACAAAGTCCTCAATCCCCGCCTCTCCAATAAATCCAAGACCTCCCTTGATTCACCATCGAAGTTGTTTCAAAGTCGACATACATCTCCGACTTTATCTTCTTGTTATATGTATCATTGTGTACCTCTACCATGGTTGATGTTACTCCAAGTCGTTTTTGAGAAGTGCTCATGAAAATAATCAACTAGGAGTTTTTGGAAAAAATTGCAGAGTGTATGAATAGAATTAAAGTGAAAAGGTTTGATTGAGGAAGAAGACGTATTTATAGGAGGGAAGATTGGAAAGAGAAACCGCCTTTTAGAAAATTTGAATTGATCTAAGCCATTTATTTAAAAGGTTTTTACCGCGCATGAATCAACAGCTTAAAAATCGGGATAAACGATTGGGATTCAGCGCGTGGAAGCTACTCGCCTTTGGAATGCGTAAATAGTTACTTTATAGATCGTTGATTTGACAGATGTAGGATACTTTATGCAGGAAGTAAGTATACCTGACGTCCACTAGGGTTACCTTACTTCATATAAGGGTTTTCAAAAGCAGATGGGTTTTAAAACAGATGGGTTTGTAAAGTCATCTGATAAAGTAACCTATCTGATTTTTAAAACAGCTTAGTTTTGAATTCTTAGCAATCTTAAAAAACATTTAAATAAACAGCTCGATTTAATTTTATAAATATGGTTTTCCAACCAATCAATCCAAAAAGAATTTTATGAAGAATATGGAGTTTATTTTTGAAACAAAGGTGTCTCGAATAAAAGATTGAGGAAAGATGAGGTGAAAACATCGATCTTGTGACCTATTCCTGCAAAGACATAGACTTAAAGAAAACCATTAGTAGCTTGAGGTAGATCGGGTAGGGTGCGAGATAGTCATCTCTGCTTCTTCAGGAAATCACTGACTATCGTGCCCTCATCCGATTTACCAAATGTCGAATAAGTAATTATCATGTCGAGATAAGGTCAATATGACTAATCCTTGATTATTTATTCCTAAGAAGGAAATCAATGATATCGGATACCGATTGTCCTTTGACTCATATCTAGTCGATAATTCTTTCTAGACATTAGTTTAAAGAAAAGGAATAACTAGAAATAAGGAATACATTAATCAAATGCAAGCAATTTAAAAATCGTATAAAGATGCATCAAGTAATCCTAATTCTAAGCACAATTCTTTAAACCTAGACTCAACTAATGGTTTTGTAAGAATGTCTGCTCTTTGTGACTCAAAGTGGCTATCTTCTCAATTCTAATGTCATTCTTCTCAACATGATCTCTAATGAAATGATGCCTAATGTCTATATGCTTACATCTAGAATGCGAAACGAGGATCGTAAGTCATTGCTATTGCACTATTACTATCACGGTAAATAGGAACAGTTGATGTTTGAATATTATAGTCTCTAAGTCATTGACTAATCCAGAGGAGTTGAGAGCAAGAATTTCCAGTGCCATGTATTCGGCTTGATTGTGGAGGTAGCAACGAGATGTTTGTTTCTTAGATAACCAAGAAATTAATTTGTTGCCTAAGAATTGACAAGTTCCTGAAGTGGATTTCCTATCAATCTTACATCCTCCAAAGTCTGAATCAATAACCTATCACCAAAGTTGTCATCACCGGGTACCATAACCCTATTTGCAAGGTTCCTTTGAGATATTTAAGAATTTTCTTAGCGAGACTCGGATGAGTTTTCTTGGGATTAGATCGAATCTTGCACATACCCCGACCGCAAAAGCTATATCCGGCCTACTTGCGGTGAGATAGAGAAGAGATCCAATCAGTCCACGATACTCCGTTGCATCTGTGGGTATCCCCTGCTCATCTCAATCCATAGAGAAGTTAGTTGCCATAGGTATTTTAACTTCTCTACTAGTAGTCATCCCAAATTTCTCAATCAAATCCTTAGCATATTTAGACTGATGTATAAAAATACCCTTACTCATCCTGTTTAATCTGTAAGCCTAGAAAGTATGTTAATTCACCCATCATTGACATTTCAAACCTGCTTTTCATGAGAATACTAAACTCTTCACATAATTTCGCATTAGGTGAACCAAAGATTATGTCATCTACATAAATTTGAACTAATAAGATGTTACCATCTACTTCCTTCCTAAACAAAGTTCTATCAATCTTACCTTTTGAAAAACCATTTGATGTCAAGAAATCGATAAGGTATCATACTGTGCTCGGGAGCTTGTTTCAGTCCATATAGAGCTTTGTTGAGTTTATAGACCTTGTTATTGATCTTAAATCCAGGAGGCTACTCCACATAGACTTCCTCAAGCAACACACCATTAAGGAAGGCAGACTTAACATCCATTTGAAAGACTTTGAGAGATTTATATGCAGCAAATACCCACAGTATGCAACGAAGTATCGTGGACCGATTGGATCTCTTTCTCTATCTCCTCACTGCAAGTAGGCCGGATATAGCCTTTGCAGTTGGGGTATGTGCAAGATTTCAATCTAATCCCAAGAAAATTCATCTGGAGACTGCTAAGAAAATCCTTAAATATCTCAAAGGAACTTTGCAAGTAGGGTTATGGTACCCGAGTTGATGACAACTTTGAGCCGACAGTTATTCGATTCGTACTTTGGGGGATGTAAGATTGACAGAAATCCACTTCAGAACTTGTCAATTCTTAGGCAACAAATTAATTTCTTGGCTATCTAAGAAATGCACATCTGTTGCCACCTCCACAATCGAAGCCGAATACATGGCACTGGAAGTTGTTGCTCTCAACTCCTCTGGATTAGTCAACAAACTTTAGAGATTATAATATTCAAACATCACTGCTCCTATTTACCGTGATAGTAATAGTGCAATAGCTATGACTTACAATCCTGTTTCGCATTCTAGATGTAAGCATATAGACATTAGGCATCATTTCATTAGAGATCATGTGGAGAAAATGACATTAGGATTGAGAAGATAGCCACCGAATCACAAAGAGCAGACATTCTTATAAAACCATTAGCCGAGTCTAGGTTTAAAGAATTATGCCTAGAATTAGGGTTACTTGATGTATCTTTAGCTGATTTCTAAATTGCTTGCATCTGTTTAATGTATTCCTTATTTCTCGGTCATTTTTTTCTTTAAATTAATGTCTAGAAAGAATTATCGACTAGATATGAGTCAAAGGACAATCGTGTAGCTGATATCATTGATTTCCTTTTTAGGAATCAAGAATCAAGGATTAGTCATATTCGACCTTATCCGACTTGATGATTTCTTATTCGACATTCTAAATCGGACTAGGGCACAATAGTCACATGATTTCTAGAAAACAGATGACTATCTCGCACCCTATCTCGATCTACCTCGCCTACTAATAGTTTTGATGAGTTGGCTTGCGAGGAATGTATACCAGCTTTGTCTCTAAATCTCTTCAATCAAAACCCTCAACTTTGTTTTTCCTCAAATTTTTTTTTAAAATAAAATTCTTAAGTCTGCCTATTTTCAAAATAATATGTACCGGTGACTAAACTGAAAATATTGTGTTTTTCAAAATCAGACTAGGAGAATTTTTTTTTGAAAATACAAGACAAGGCCGGTTTGACCAAGTCTCATATTAACCAAGTCTCAAATAGAAGACCTATTTGCAAAGAAAGGTATCTTTTTATTACGTCAGTATACTAATTACCTCTCGTATAAAGCAAGTCTATTAGCCGTCTAATCCGTAGGTTAAACGGTTACTTTTTACGCAATTCAAGACTCGTAGAGGCCACGCGCCTGAATTCAAAGCGATTTTCTCGCTAAACCATCGATGTTTTACACGCGCTTTTTAAATCAACGGTTTAAAATTAAATTCCTAAAAATGTGCCACGTATCGCCTTCCCAACTTTCCCTCTCTCTCTCCTCCGGGTTTAAAATCTTACCTTCTTCGCTTTTAAAAAAATCACTTTCACATTTCACTTATCAAAATCTTCTCGTAAAAATAACCTTTTCTTACAAAAGTTACCCAAATGGCTTCTACTTCTTCCCAACCTCCTAGAGCCCCCACCTATATAATCGCATCTATTTCGAATTCAAGATGAACACTCGAGGTAGTCGAAACAAACTCAAAGCGTAAATGTACGTTGATTTTGAAACAACTCAAGATAGAGAATCCACGAGATTCTAGGCTTACTCGAGGCATCAAGGCTACGAGGATTTTGCTCAATGAAATCGCGTAAAACAGGCCATGGATTTCATAGGAGGCGGAGTTCTCGGTAAATAGTGAGTTCACCAAAACGGATTCAAGATTACCGTAGAAGGTACTCGATTGGAATTCACCAAGGAAAACGTGGCCCGAATTCTCGATACAACGGCGGATGGAGTAAATCCATTGACTTACAAGGAGGAGGAATGGGAACAGTCTTTTGATATGTTTGCAAGGGTTACTTATAGAGGAACAAGGAGAGATTTGAAGAAGCATATGCCGAGGAGAAAGTATAGGTTGTTGATGACGATTGTGACCAAGTCTATCCGGGAGATCAAAGTTCGCATAATGGTGTAACAAAATCCAGGTTATGTTGCATGCGAGCTATTTTTGATGGAGTCGGGGTAGATCAAGTTGAGTTGTTGTTCAAAAGGTAGAAGGAGGAACAAAGTAGGTTGGTCTATAATTCCGATAATGGAGATTGGGTTCCTCACCAATTGTGAGTCTGTTTCAATAAGATCACGATCTTGATGGAAGGGCTAAACAAAAGGGTGCGCATAAGGGAAGGCAAGAAAAATTTTCCAAGCAAAAGGGGCTAATGACAAAGAATGAAAGACTAGGTGGATTGTCGATTCAAATGACGAATCAAACAAGGCAAGGGCACAGAGGAATGAGGCAAAGCAGCAGCAGCCCAGACAGCAAATGAGGTACCGAGGTTGAGGTACCCGAGGCCGAGGTACCAGCAGCTGAAGCCGATGTACCAAAAGCACAACCGGCCGAGGAAGCAATGGAGTGGAACTAGAGGTCACCCAACCTGAAGAAATCGACTGATGTTCCGCTCCAAAGGAGGTCCAGAAGGAGACTCGATCAAAGCCGCAGATGTACTGCTGAGGAGAGTCTTCTCGCAACTCCCTCGAGCCTCGCTTCGAGAAGAAGCCGCTACACTACAAATAGCAGCAGCAGAGAGGCAGAGGTTGAAGTGCCGGAGGATCCCGGCTCGTGAGCGGACAAAGATTCTGCCGAGAAGTAAGTCTCTCCGTGTACATCATCAAACATCTCTTCATCTCGATAAATCCCCCACCCACCTTAGCGATGAAGAAGTATCCCAGCCGGTACTTCGAGCCTCTTAAATGACCTACTCCCGACATAGTCCAAATCCAAACCACTTTGCCTTCCACCTCATCCCCAATCCTCGAATTTCCTCCCACCTCCACTCAACCATTCAATTTACTTGACTTCCTCTTCACCAAATATCCCACTCCCTCTCCCCAAATAAGTCCAATACACACCCCTGCACTCCGATGGATCTGCGGGAAGCTTTGAGCTCTCCCTATGATCGACACTCGAAGGAGGCCGGAAGAGCTTATTCCCGAACTTCGCTCAACCTGAAGTAATGAAGGAATCCATTGAAGTATGGTTGATCCATCATCTAAGGACTCGAGATCTGGAGGAGATGAGCCTGCCATGCACGAGGTTGGCTGGGAAAACTTCATCTCCTGGGAGAAAGTTGTTCGAGTCTCAAGTGGAATCACTTCCGTTTCAACCATCCTGTTAGAAGAGCAGCCTCCCGAACCTCCCGCGAGTTCGCCTAGGCTTGCTCAAACCTCCCCGCCGCTCCTCCCAAAGAGCCTCAGATCCACCTTCTCATCAATTTTGAACTAGCCGGAGAAGAGAGTAGAGGATAAATTTACCAGATGCTCATGATGAAAACTGCAGATATCGTGGATTCTCACAAGTGACGATGGAGGAAATGCTAAAAGCATCTCGAGGTAAATCTCTTATCTTCTATCTCTCGATTCTCGTTAAACCGTCTCACAAAGATGAATTGGCCAAGTAAAGAAGGAGGTTGGAGAATCAAGAGCCAAACCCAAGCCGATAATCAGATTCGCCGATGAGATCATACTCAATCAATCCTCGCCTTCCACCTATTTTACCTTTATCAAGGAGCAGCTCGCTATGCTACTTGATGATGTTAAAAAGGGGAAGATGTGGAGATCATTAAAGCCGAGCTCAACCAGATTAAGCTTTCAGCGGCCACCAATTAGATGAGCTCACCGCCCTAAAGATAATAATCGAGCGAGATCGAGGAGGCGATAAGGGCGGATGAGCAGGCCGTAAAGAAGGAAGGCGAGCTGAAGTCCGAAAGATTTATGGCTAAGATCAGGAGAGAAATGAGGAAGCCAAAGCCAAAGCCGAGGCCGAGCAGGCAAGGGAAAAGAGTTGGTGATAGCCGAAAGGGAAAGAGAAGGAGTTGGAGAGAGTCGTGTCGCCCATCGATGCAGCCTGATGTCCAAAGTCACGGGAAGAGACCACTTGAAAAATCAGCCGAGCTTAGGATCGAGGCGTAAAGGGACCGACGGATTAAGGCGAGAGAAGGTCTACTATGGCCGGAGGGAAGCCGGGAGGAAGATCAAGTCGGCAAAGGAAGCCGCGTAATTTTCGGCAGATCCCATAAGAAGTGGGTGGCCCCATCGGTTGGAGGAGGAGCAGATACAACATGGATCGACTAAGAAAGAACCGATGCTCCTCCAAAGATGATTGCGCATCCAAGATGGGCAGAGTACATGAAGTACGAGGCTAAGTGGACCTTCTTCTGTACATCTCGCAAAGGAGTCGGAGCATCATCGGATAATGAAACAATAGCTTGGCATGACTGGATGGAGAAGGAAAATCCAAGTTTGTACCGTAAACTTCTTGATGAAGGAGATGAATGGTATAACGTGGATTTGGTTGCTCGCATCTACTCATCCATTCCAATTAAAATTTGAATGATGATGGCTCGATTGACAAGGAGTGGATCGGTCAACTATCAATTATGGGATAAATCAAATGAAGTTAATCGATCCAAAGGAGATTGCCGAGCTAAGGACAAGGATATTTGATCGATGCAGCTCCCAGAGAAAGATAGATGGGACAGATTAGATAAGCCAAAATTTTCTTATCTTTTATCTTCTTATCTCGATCCATATGTAAAAATATAAATGTGCTCTACATGAATGAGATGACTGTATCTTATCTCGATTTACTTGTTTATTGTTTTTTAAGCTTTCTTTACTGCTTTTAAGAAAACTTAAAAAAAAATTTTAAGAATAAATCATCCGAGAAATTTATCATCTCGTACTTAATATTTTCAAAATTTTTCTAAGTCTAAAATTTTTCTAACTCCTAAGACCTAAATTTTTTTTTTTTTTTGAAAAAGTCTTAAGACTTAAGAATTTTTACTTCAAGTTTTTCTAAGTGTGGATTAAAGTGCTCTAACTTGAAATAAATCAATTTAAAGTGTGAATGTGTTATGCCTATCTCGACTATCTTGAATAACTTTGACTAACATCACCGTGAGTATGTTTCTTTCTTATAGTTTTAACATCATCAAAAAGGGGGAAATTGTTAGATCAAGTAGAGTTTTGATGAGTTAAAAGAAGCTACGCTCGATGAGCAGACAACTATGAAGAACAAATGAGATCGTGTGCTTATATTAAGTCGATCGATTAGGTCAAGGACTGATTAAGTCACCGAGATCTGATTGGAGTGAATTGATACATGTTTTTAGGGCCTATTTTAGTGCAAAAGTGAGCTAAAGTGTTATTTTTGTGCATAAATGTGAAAAGTATCACTCTTTTGCCCTAAAAGTATTACTTTGTGAGATTTTGAGGTTTTTCGTCCGCTTTGCAAGTAAGTCGGTGGAATTTTGCCAAACCGAGAGTATCGTTATTCTTAGAATGAAGAGACGAACATACGGGACAAAAACGGGGTCGGGCCCGAAGCCCTTCTCGATAAAAATGCCCCGGTCTCGAGCACAGTCGAGGGAGCGCAAGCCTCGACTCGAGGGTCAGCCGAGGGAAAGAATTTCAAAATTGCAGGAAGCTCGACTCGAGGGAGGAGCCTCGAGTCAAGGGATGGGAAATTGGCAGATTCCTCGAGTCGAGGGCTGAGCCTCGACTCGAGGCAGAGATATTTTGAAGAAACGTGTTAGCGACTCTTAGGCCTCGACTCGAGGGCCTCGAAGCTCGACTCGAGGAGTGCCAAAATCGAAAAATTCAGTTTTAAAGTCATTAGAAGCCAAAACAGAGCATATCTTGATTCTAGCAGCTTTAGAGCAGCTTCAGGAGGTTCCTTAGGCGAATTTTGCATTTTGTAGCTTGATTTCCATTGTAATTGCCATAGATTGTTAGAATTAGATTAGATTCTACATTTAGTCCACTAGATTAGCATTTTGATTGATTGTAATTGAATATTTCAAGCTGTGATTTGGGAGTAGAGAAGTGGAATTGAAGCATTGTAGAAGATTAATCATTCCTATTTTTGTCTATTGAAGTTCAATTGGTGATGTTCTTACCCTTTGTTCTCTTTAATTCATTGCTTGTGTTGATTAGATTGTTAATTGCTTTCTTAGATTTTCTACCCATGGCTTTTACTTGTAGCACCATGGGTTAATAGCTTTGTGCTTGGGGTAATTGAAATTAGGGATGAAGTGATTGCCTCATGCTCGATTGTTGATAATTGTGATCAATTGAATTAGCTTGCTTCCTAATTGTGATTCTTAATGGTGCTTCATGAAAAATTGACTCTTTTGATTAATGGTTGATCACCCTAGCAATAGGCGAGAGTTGAGCTAACGTGATTAGGTGTTAATCGGGTTTCAATTTTGCATGATTGTATGAATTGGGGACTTCTACATTGAGAGATGGGAAGAACTAAGGATACTCACATTAGGCATTGTGATATTAATGGAGTGATTAATTTCATGATGGTTTATGCTTTCTAATTTGATTGATTTGCACTTGGATACAATCATAGCTTGTTAATCAAGGATTCCTTGATGGAGATTATCCCTTGCACCCAATTCCCCATTGATTTTAGTATATTTGATCTTGCATATTAGGTGTTTGATAGATTGTTTGCATAATCTTGCCATTTAGTTTCTTGTTATTTTGTAGAGATTTTAGTCCTAAAACTTGTTGCAACCTTACCCATTTAGAACTCTTATCCTTGAATTTCGTTTGCATACTTTCTCCCTTGGGTTCGATATTTTGTTGATTGGTCTTAAAAGCTCTTGCCCTATACACTCCAATCAAGATCGAGTTGCAAGTCATCCGGAGACAAGCTCAAGTCTAGTCATCTGCAGTGAGACAAATACAAAGAGCTCAGACGAGGTCAAGACAAGCCGAGTAGAATAAGAAAAGCAAGTATTCACCAAGTCACTGCAGACGAGTAGAAGAAATCACCGAGGTCAAGAGCAATGTTCAAGATTAAGTTTGTTAAGGCTTTTCGAGTTTGTTAGAACTCGACTAATAAACTAGCTATCTTTTCGGACTTATAAATAGGTCTAGTTTTATTTTTCAACACACTCGTGCAAATTTGATTTTTCACACTACTCACTATTCAGTATTTCAATCTCAATTCACAAGTGTTTTCAAAAGAGTTTTCAAAAGTTTCAAGTGTTTATAGAACACTTCTCCTATAATCTTCAAAACTCATTATTCACTGTAATTCTTAGATTCTCAAGAAGAAATTAGGAGTACTTTGAAGATTTGAAGAAAGTTGTAAGTTGTAAGTTGTAAGTCATGAAGTAAGAAAGTAGTAAGCTGGTCCCTTCATCAAATTGAAGAAGGAGAGTGGATGTAGGATTGTTATAATCCGAACCACTATAAATCTGTTGTTCTTTATTACTTTCTTTTACTTTCTTGTTATTTCAATTTCCAATTTATTGTTCAAAGATTAATTTCGTAATCAAAGTTAAAACTAGAATATCGGTTTGCTTTTGATCTTAATAAAGTTGATATTAATATTGAATTTCCGCCGTGTTAATCTGGTACTTTGAATAAATTTTGAAAGATTTTGAAAATCGAAAAATCTATTCAACCCCCCTTCTAGATTTTTCCTAGAAGGCCGATACACGTTTTTCTCAATCTGCTCAACTAATCGGGACCAACATCTTATCACTAGACTTTTGAGAAGTACTCAAGATTTTATCTATTGTAGATTGAGTGTTACTAAGAAGTCCTAACTTGAGATTTAGCTCTGTTAGTCCTCTTAAAACTCTCATTCTCTCGAATATATACTTGAGAATTTAATTTTTAAAGCATTCAATTCTTTTTCTAACTCATCAGTCTTTTCAGATGAGGAATTAGTGATAGTCTTAGGTGACATTCCCTTGAATGAACATTCAATTCTTCACTAATCATAGTTTGACTAACCTTGGTTAGACCGAGAATTTGATCATTTAAACTTAATTTTCAATCTCTATTTGTTTATAAGCGAGTATAGAGCAGTCTCCAAATCCTTCAAAAGTTTATTAATAAGACTTGGATCTGATTCGAGATAGGTTTTCACAGTCATTATCTCAAGATGAGTAATAGTTTACCTCTTTATCCATTAGACATATATCATCGTCCGATCCGAATCCAGATGAAGATGAGGATGATGATGTCTCACTAACTTCTTCTTTCTCAGCCTAGAAGAGCTCTCTCGGTCTGCATATCTCCTATCACGTTTCTTCCTCTTTTCTTCACATTCCCTTGGGGTAAGCCGAGGACAATCGTAACTATAATGACCGGGTTTATTGCTTTGGTATAGCAAATGTCTCCTCTATCTCGATTTTGGACTATTATCTCCTCTCCCGACCGGTGATCTCGAACCTTCTTGGCTAATCCTTTTTCTTCTCATTATCTCGAACTCTTCTCTTCTCTATCTCGGCTTGTAGTTTCGTCGACTTGATCTCGTCCCTTTTATTCCTCTTATATTTCATCTTAAGCCTTTCATACCATTTCATTAAAAGAGTCATTTCTTCCTTGATTGATAAATCGATGCCTTGGATACTTTTTCAGACTCCTCTTGATGAAGGAATGCAATTGTTTTTCCGTATAGACGACTCGACTTCGTCTTCTTCATCTTCAATTTGAATATCATATTCCAATGCCTTAAGATGTGAGAATAATGTATGATGAGAAATTCAAGATAAGTTCTAAGTTGCTTTAAGAATATTGGCCTTCTCTCTCCACCTCTTAATCAAGGATCTAAGAATTTTATTATCGATCTCATTTTCTGTAGGACTTTGCCAAGTCTGCAGCCTTGTTGAGAAGATTTGTCAACCTAACATCCAATTGATCAATAGTTTCGCCTTTCTTCATTTTGAAAGTATCGAATGTGTGCAATAGATTGAAGCTTGTTTTCCTTAACTTGATCTGACCCTTCACACATATTAGCCAAAGTTACCCACATCTCCTTTGCGGTTTTGCACCTTTTAACACGCTTTGATACCACTTGTTGGTCCCTAGACCGAGTGGTTGTTTAAGAATTTCAATAACCTTCCGGAGATAATCTAGAAGGGGGTTGAATAGATTATCTAGATTTTTCAAATTCAGATTATCAAACAACTTTAATTTCAAACCCGTAAATCAAAGTGTTCACAGAAACGCGTTTATACTCAATCTATATAGAATCTAAAGCGATCTAAAATATTGTTGATCAATTTGTAAGTAATAACAGTAAATTGAAAGTAGAAAGAAAGAACACCAAATTTGTAGTGGTTTGGATCAAAGATCCTACGTCCACTCTCCTCCTTCAACTTGAAGAAGGGCCTCGACTCACTTACTTACTTCCTTACTTTCTTACTTACGATATTAACTACCTTCAAACCTTACAGGTTTCCTTCTTGAATTCTGGAAATTATGGCTTGAAGATGTGAATGATAGTGTTCTACAAACACTATGAAAAACTATGAACGTAAAGTACGTTCTTGTGTGTGTATGCAAAACTAGGTGAGTGCTTTGAATGTGTTACAAAAATGCTTGTGATTCTAAGAATTGCAAAAGTTAATCCACTCTAATTACTATATCTATTTATAGAGATGTTACCGGTAGTTGTAACTTCCTTGTTGATTCTTCTCTTGTTAGTTATAACCAACTAACTGAATCTTGTAACTTCTTCTTGGTTAGTTGTAATCGCTTCTTGAAACGCTTGATTTTCTAACACTTATTCATCGCCTTCTTTGTCATCTTCGACGCGGTCCACCTCATATGACTCTCTCCATGACTTAGTTTTTAGTCTTGAAGTGTTCAATCTGCTACCTTATCTTTGGTCTTGACCTCGTCTTCATCTTTCTTTGTGTTTGTCCTCATCCGACTTCTTGTGCTTATCTTCATCTCGATTTCTTGTACTTAGTGTATTACACGTTTTTACTACATCGCCTAGCTATACAAAGATTCAGCTAGTCATCCTATTTTACATTTAACTTCATCAAAACTAAATACATTTTTTTCTCCTAACAACAAATATTTTTATTATTTACTTCCGCATGCAAGTTTTATCACTAATTGTTTGGTTCTTAGTTCCTTTTATAAAACATATGAGTCTTTGTGTTAAATCTTTTTATCTATGTTATTTTTCAAAATTTTGTGTAATGTTTCGACCGCACTTATCCTCAAAACTTTCTAGTTTATTTACAACAAAAATTAGTTTTTGAATAAAATATTAATTAAGTTTCTTTTCAAAAGCCTTCAAAATCGGGATATGACAGAGTGGTATCGTGAGCAGTCTACGTTCTTGTAGACTTGAAAAAAATCTTTCTTTTAGACTTGTTTTAATTTTAAAAAAATTTATGTTCCAAGAAAAAAACTTTCACAAAAGAATTTGAAGTATGCATTGTTTATTTTTATTAAGTTATGACACCAACCACCGTTCGCCACTACAACTTCAATAAGGTATTGTTGGAACCACCGGATCACCGACTCTATGTGATTATCTCCGATTCGGGATCATATGTATGAAAATGCAGCGAAAAAGAATCATACCTATTCACCTTAATAGGTGAAGTCGAACCAGCTTCTAAGGTCGAATCTGGATCTAGGATGAGCCACGAATCTTACGATCTTCTCCGTATTCCTATCCCTTTCCCTTGGATGTCGTGGTGGTCGGATTTCATCTTTCCAAGGAATCAAAATCCGCCTCTCTAATCTTACGTTTTTTTTCACACGTCTGCGAGGCTCTAATGTAGGGTTTATTTATAGGCTACAACAGGACCCAAAGGAAGAATTAGGGTTGGGCCTCCGATATGCCTAAACGTCCGTGTTCAATCCGAACAATCCACTTAAGTCCATCAATTATAACTCGGTCCACTAAAGAGTTATAATTGAATTACCGTCCTAATCCCATATTACAATATGGGCTCCTTTATTATGTGTACGTTTATTTCCCGTGTTTAAGATAACGAATGTCCATAAATTAAATAAGTTAATGACAACTTAATTAATTTACATCTAATTCCAAGAGTAGTACCACTCATCTTTATTATCATGTCGGATTAAATCCACCTGCGGGGTTTACATGATAATCTTTATGAGCTCCTCAAGGGGACATCATCATCCTAAATAATTAGGACATGGATTCCTTCTATAATTAACGGCACATCATATAAACAGTGCTATCTCCCAATTCACCGAGCCTATTGATTTAATAAATCTCACCCATTGGCAAATTAAAGAAACATACACCGAGTACACATGCCTCGTTATTATATAGGGATTAAGAAGACGTACATCCATAATAACAGAGGTCTTGTTCTTTTATATAGTCGATACAAATTGAACAACCTCATATGGTCCCGCTCAATATATACAAAATGTACTACAGTAACTTTATAGTCAAGATAGACTAATACCAAATTACACTACAACCGTTCCAATGGTTTGTCCAAATCCATCTTGGTTGTGAGCAATTATTTATAATCTATAAGGAACTGATAGCATGATCTTCTCGTGTGACACCACACACCATATTATCTACAGATAGACTAATCTGGACCAAAACAATGATAAATGTAACAATCATAAAAAGCAAGTATTTTGATCATAATGAATCTCATATCAAAAAGATGTTCATACAAAAGCTAGGCTTATAGTATACATCCTAACAATCTCCCACTTATACCGAAAGACTATTGTTAGATCAAGTAAAGTTTTGATGAGTTAAAAGAAGCCGCGGCTCGAGATGACCAGACAACCTTGAAGAACAAGTGAGATCGTGTGTTTATACTAAGCCGATCGAGACTAGGTCAAGGACTGATTAAGTCATCTTGAGATTAGAGGTTGCAAGTCGTCTGAGATAAGCTCAAGCCTAATCATTTGCAGGAGACAATTATGAAGAGCTCAGACGAGGTCAAGACAAGGTGAGTAGAATAAGAAAAGCAAGTCTTCACCAAGTCACCGCAGACGAGTTGGGTAAAATCAGCTGAGGAGCAAGTAGTTTTTAAGATTAAGTTTGTTAAAGCAATTTCCAGTTTGTTAGAACCGACTAACAAACTAACTGTCTTCTCGTACTTATAAATAGGTCTAGTTCTTATTTTGTTATACACTTATGCAAATTTGATGTTACACACTATTCACTACTCGGATCTCAATCACAATCAATTCACGAGTGTTTCAAGATAGTCTTCAAAAAGTTATAAGTGTTTATAGAACACTTTACTTGTAATCTTCAAAATCCACTACTCACCGTAATAGTTAGATCTTAGAGAAGGATTTAGGAGATTGATGATTTGAAGATCTTTACAAATTGTAAGTCAGTAAGTTGAAAGTAAGAAAGTAAGTAGTAAGCAGAGTCCCTTCTTCAAGTGGAAGAAGGAGAGTGGATGTAGGATTGTTATAATCCGAACCACTATAAATCTAGTGTTCTTTATTGCTTTTGTTTACTTGCTTATTTCTCTTAATTTTCAATTTATCAATTGAAGATTGATTTCAAAATCAAAGTTAAAATCAAAATATCAGTTTGCTTTTGATCTTAATAAAGTTGAGGTTAAATTGAATTTCCATTTGTGTTACTTTGGTGCTTTGAATAAATTTTGTAAGATTTGTAAAAATCGAAAAATCTATTCAACCCCCCTTCTAGATTTTTCCTAGAAGGTGATATAAGTTTTGCCTAGTCTTCTCAACTAATCGGGACCAACAACTATGCTTCCATAATTGCTGCCATACATCCGATTTCCATCCCTTCAACATGCCCATCAAAAGCTTTCACCGGAAGAGCCTTTGTGAAAGGATTCGTTAGGTTATCCGCCGATGCAATTTTGGCGACAATGATTGGAGTGTATAGGGTAAGAGTTATTAAAACCAATCAACAAAATATCGAACCCAAGGGAGAAAGTATGCAAACGAAATTCAAGGATAAGAGTTCTAAATGGCTAAAGTTGCAACAAGTTTTTGGACTAATTCTCTACAAAATGCAAGAAATTAATTGACAAGATTATGCAAACAATCTATCAAACACCTAGAATGCAAGATCAAATATACTAAAATAATGGGGATTTGGGTGCAAGGGATAATCTCCATCAAGGAATCCATGATTAACCAGCTATGATTGTATCCAAATGCAAATCAATCAAATTAGAAAGCATAAACCATCATGAAATTAATCACTCCATTAATATCACAATGCCTAATGTGAGTATCCTTAGTTCTTCCCATCTCTCAATGTAGAAGTCCCCAATTCATACAATCATGCAAAATTGAAACCCGATTAACACCTAATCACGTTAGCTCAACTCGCCTATTGCTAGGGTGATCAACCATTAATCAAAAGAGACAATTTTTCATAAAGCACAATTAAGAATCACAATTAGGAAGCAATCTAATTCAATTGATCACAATTATCAACAATCATAGCATGAGGCAATCACTTCATCCCTAATTTCAATTATCCCAAGCACAAAGCTATTAGCCCATGGTGCTACAAGCAAAAGCCATGGGTAGAAAATCTAAGAAAGTAATTAACAATCTAATCACTACAAGCAATGAATTAAAGAGAACAAAGGGTAAGAACATCACCAATTGAACTCCAATAGGCAAAAATAAGAATGATTAATCTTCTACAATGCTTCAATTCAACTTCAATTCTCTCAAATCACAGCTGCAAACTTCAATTACAATCAATCAAACTACTAATCTAGTGGACTAAATGTAGAATCTATTCTAATTCTAACAATCTATGGCAATTACAAGTGAATTCAAGCTACAAAATGCAATATTCGCCCAAAGAAACTCCTAGAAACCGCTCTAAATCGCTAGAATGAATCTCTCCTCTCGTTTTGGCTTCCAATGGCTTTAAAACTGAATTTTTCGGTTTTGGGCACTCCTCGAGTCGAGCTTCAGGCCCTCGAGTCGAGGCCTAAGAGTCGCTAACACGTTTCTTCAAAATATCTCCGCCTCGAGTCGAGGCTCACCTCAGTCGAGAATCCTGCAATTTTCTCATCCCTCGACTCGAGGCTCCTCCCTCGAGTCGAGCTCGCTATCTTTTTGAAAATGTTTCCCTCCAGCATGAACCTCGAGTCGAGGTCTCAGGCACCCTCGATTTCAGCCCGAGACCAGGAATTTTTATCAAGAAGGGCTTCGGGCCCGACCCCGTTTTCGTCCGTATGTCCGTCTTTTCATTCTAAGAATACTGGTAGTCTCGGTTTGGCAAAATTCCACCGATTTACCTGTAAAACGGCCGAAATACATCAAAAACTCACAAAGTAATACTTTTTAGACAAAAGAGTGATACTTTTCACATTTAGGCACAAAAATCACACTTTAGCTCACTTTTTGCACTAAAATAGGCCCTAAAAACATGTATCAATTCACTCCAATCATACCCCAAACTTGAAGTGTTGCTCGTCCTCGAGCAACGTAGAAACTAAGAACAAAGGAGTGAATTGATTGCAATTATGTCACATGGCACCATAGACGAAAAATAAGACCATTGAACTCATCAATGAACACTTGTATCAATGCAACTATCCACTAGCCATCAAGATGAATCATGATCAAATAAATGCTCAATCAAATACTCAACACATTGCTCCTTCCATGGAGTGTTTCACTCTTCACTCAAGTGTATCAAGGTATTAAGCACTCAATCATCAAATTCACAAACTTGCACACCATATACTTGCCAAAAGACTTAATCTTAATCAAAATCACTTGTGATCAATCAAGAATCAAAGAGGTCTTTCTTCTAGGTTGTAATGTAGGCTCTTTGGAAAGGTGGGATATTTTTGGATAAGAGTGACTAAGTAGTAGAGACTTGAATGTAAGTTAATCAATACAAATGCACAATCTCTTCACTTTTCATCAAACACACTCTTTCTTTTGAACTTCAATTCAATCCACCATTCACGAGCTTTCTCTTTTAAGCTCACAACTTGAATTTTTCTTTCACTTCATGTTCACATTTTTTCCACAATTCAATCTTTTCACAACCTTACTTTTCTTTTATGATTCATTCATCACTTAGCTCATCATCTTCCCACACTTAGCAATCAAATCACCATCATTAGCCAACATTCAAGCTCAACTAAATATAGGACAAGAAAGGCTCATAAACATAGGCTAAATGGTTTCAATTTCACTTTGCTTGCCAAAGAATAAGAATTATAAGGCTCAACATGGCTTACTAAGGGAATCAAATGTATTTGGTAGGGAAAATTCGGCAAAGTGACTCATCATATCAAACATGGCCTCTTATCACTTTCAAGACATCACACAAAGATCAATATCAACAAGTCTAGTGGCAAGTTCTAGCATACAAATTATGAATGATGCACTCACAAAGAAATATATCAACTGTATAAAATGTACGATCATTAAGGCACAAAAGCTCACGGGCCTAATTGAGCAATGAATTAAGCATCATCAATCACATTCATCCTTACACCATAAATCAAGAAAGCTAGTATCAAGCTACAAATCTACTCATGATCATATCAAAATCCAATATATCTTGCAAATCAAACTCAAGTGCTCATGTACATAAGTCCTAGCATACTCACTACCTCATGAATGATACTCAAAAATATATCAATGAATCCACAATTAAGCTCAAGATAAAAGAATATGGAATCATAGGAATAAAGAATCCAAAGGATCATCAAATCACACTCATCAATAGACAATAAGCTCAAATAAATCAAGGAAATCATAGCATCAATAAAATCATCCAACAATCCAAAAACATCAAATTCATCAAATCATCACATCAACAAGTCAATCAACAAACACCTCCCCCAAACTTAGACAAGTCTAAGTTTGAAAGGAAGTGTTTTACCCATAAGCCTTCAATCTTCATCTTCCTTTAAGCTTTCTAAAGCTCCTCAATTCCTAGCAATTCATCACACCTACAAGGATCACAAAAACAAAACACATTAAACAAAGCAACACACAAAACAACAAAAACAACAAAGAACAAAGAATGGGTTGCCTCCCATCTAGCGCTAGGTTTAACGTCCTTTGCCGGACGGAACTCCAAGAGTTCACACTTCCCTTTCACTCCCTAAGTAGGGCACATCCTTGAGATCAAGAGCATCCAAAATCTCTTTTTGTGAGTGAACATGATAGAGCTTCAACCGATGCCCATTCACTATAAACCTTTCATCCTTGTCATTCATCACTTCAAAGTATCCATTAGGAAAAACCTTCACAACACGAAAAGGTCCACTCCATCTTTATTTGAGTTTACCAGAAAAAGCTTCAACCTTGAGTTGAATAGTAGCACTTGATCTCCTTCTTTGAACTCCTTCCTTCTAAGCCTTGCATCATGCCACTTCTTAGTCTTTTCCTTGAAAATCTTTGAACTCTCATAAGCTTTCATCCTAAACTCATCCAACTCATGCAATTGTAGAGCCCTCTTCTCTCCCACAAGCTCTTCATCAAAATTCAACTTTTTTAGCGCCCAAAATGCTTTATACTCTAACTCCACCGGAAGATGACAAGCCTTTCCATACACTAATTGATAGGGTGACATGTCAAGAGGCGTCTTAAAGGCGGTTCGATACGCCCATAATGCGTCATCAAGCTTTGTTGCCCAATTGATTGGAGTGAATTGATACATCGTTTTTAGGGGTATTTTTAGTGCAAAAAGTGAGCTAAAGTGTTAGTTTTTGTGTCTAAATGTGAAAAGTATCACTCTTTTGCCTAAAAAGTATTATTTGAGAGGTTTTGATGTATTTCGCCCGTTTTGCAGGTAAATCGGTGGAATTTTGCCAAACCGAGAGTACCGGGATTCTTAGAATGAAAAGACGAACATACGGACGAACGGGGTCGGGCCCGGAGCCCTTCTCGATAAAATTCCCCGAACTCGAGTTCGAGTCGAGGTGCACACCTCGACTCGAGGTTCATCTTGGAGGGAAATCATTTTAAAAATTGGCAAGCTCGACTGAGGGAGGAGCCTCGAGTCGAGGGGGACGGAAAGTGCAGAAGCTCGACTCGAGGGCGAGGCCTCGACTCGAGGCCGAGAGAAATTTAAAGAAACGTGTTAGCGACTTTAGGCCTCGACTCGAGGCCTGAACCTCGACTCGAGGAGTGCCCAAAACCGAAAATTCAGTTTTTAAGCCATGGAAAGCCAAAACAGAGGGGAGTTAATTCTAGCAGTTCGAGCAGCGGTTTCTAGGAGTTCCTTTGAGCGAATTTTACATTTTGTAGCTTGAATTTACTTGTAATTGCACTAGATTGTTAGAATTTAGATAGATTCCACATTTAGATCATTAGATTTGTAGATTGGTGATTGTAATTGAAGTTTGCAGCTGAGAATTGAGAAGAAGTGAAGTTGAATTGAAGCATTGTACAAGATTAATCATTCTTATTTTTGCCTATTGAAGCTTAATTGGTGATGTTCTTAACCTTTGATCTCTTTAATTCATTGCTTGTAGTGATTAGATTTTCAATTGCTTTCTTAGATTTTCTAGCCATGGTTTGTGCTTGTAGCACCATGGGCTAATAGCTTTGTGCTTGGGATAATTGAAATTAGGGATGAAGTGATTGCCTCATGCTATGATTGTTGACAATTGTGATCAATTGAATTAGATTGCTTCCTAATTGTGATTCTTAATTGTGCTTCATGAAAAATTGTCTCTTTTGATTAATGGTTGATCACCCTAGCAATAGGCGAGAGTTGAGCTAACGTGATTAGGTGTTAATCGGGTTTCAATTTTGCATGATTGTATGAATTGGGGACTTCTACATTGAGAGATGGGAAGAACTAAGGATACTCACATTAGGCATTGTGATATTAATGGAGTGATTAATTTCATGATGGTTTATGCTTCCTAATTTGATTGATTTGCATTTGGATACAATTATAGCTTGTTAATCATGGATTCCTTGATGGAGATTATCCTCTTGCACCCTATTCCCTCATTAATTTTAGTCTATTTGATCTTGCATTCTAAGTGTTTGATAAATTGTTTGCATAATCTTGCCATTTACATTCTTGCAATTTGTAGTGAATTAGTTCAAGAGCTTGTTGCAACTCTAGCCATTTAGAACTCTTATCCTTGAATTTCATTTGCATACTTTCTCCCTTGGGTTCGATATTTTTGTTGATTGGTCTTAATAACTCTTACCCTATACACTCCAATCACCAATCCTTTCTACTCGCCCTCACCGTCTTCTCCAAGATACCTTTAATTAAGCGGTTAGACACCTCGGCTAAGCCATTCGCTTGCGGGTGGTAAGGAGTAGCAACCTTGTGTTTAACATCATACCTTAACAAAAGCTTCTCCATGGCCTTGTTAACAAAATGGCTACCACCGTCACTTATCAAAATCCTTGGAACCCCAAACCGTGTAAAGATCCTTTTCAAGAAGGTTATCACCACTTTGGAATCATTGCTTTTGGTTGGAATGGCTTCTATCCATTTAGAAACATAGTCAACCCCTACTAGGATATATTGATACCCCTCCGACGGTGGAAATGGCCCCATAAAGTCAACTCCCCATACATCAAAAATTTCCACTTCTAAGATGTTGCTCAATGGCATCTCATCCCTCTTGTTAAGGTTCCCTATCCATTGGCACTTGTCACATTCCTTGATGAATCTCTCGCAATCCTTGAAGATGGTTGGCCAATAGAATCCCGCCGATAAAATCTTCCTCACGGTCTTGGAAGTGCTATAATGCCCTCCACAAGGTAAAGAGTGGCAATGTTTCATGATTTCCTCCTTCCTTTCTTGTAACACACCTCCGAAGTACTCCATCCACCCCCACTTTGAATAGGTATGGATTGTCCCATATGAAATGTTTGACCCGGTTGTAAAAACCTTCCTTTGAAAGGGATTCATCTCCGTGGCAATTCTCCACTTGCTAAGAAGTTCGCATAATCGGCAAACCATGGAACATCCCCTTCCTTTACCACACTCATTACTTCTTCAATACTTAGCAATCCTTCATCGGGAAATGTCTCTTCAACTTCCTTGACATCCCTTTCCATCTCTTCTACTCCTTCAAGTCTAGAAAGGTGATCCGCTATGACATTTTCACTACCTTTCTTATCCACTATCTCCTTGTCAAATTCTTGCAACAATAATATCCATCGAATCAACCTAGGCTTAGCATCCTTTTTCGACATGAGATACCGAATTGCGGCATGGTCGGGTGTACACAATAGTTTTCGACCCTACAAGATAAGGTCGAAACTTATCAAAAGCGTACACCACCGCAAGCATTTCTTTCTCGGTAGTGGTGTAATTGACTTGGGCCGGATTGAAAGTCTTGGAGGCATAATAGATAGCATGAAATCTCTTATCTCTCAATTGTCCTAAGACGACCCCATAGCGAAATCACTTGCATCACACATGTTAATGAAGGGCTTTGTCCAATCCGAGTAATTAGAATGGGTGCACTCACAAAGCTTCCTTCAAAGACCTAAAAGCAATCAAACAATCATCATTAAACTCAAATGGCACATCTTTTTCTAAGAGATGAGATAAAGGTTTAGAAATTTGAGAGAAATTTTTAATGAATCGCCGATAGAACCCGGCATGTCCAAGGAAAGATCGAATTCCTTTCTCATCCTTAGGTGGAAGCAACTTCTCAATAGCCACAATTTTTGCCTTATCCACTTGCAATCCCTTCGATGATACATGATGTCCCAAAACAATGCCTTCTTTGACCATGAAATGGTATTTTTCCCAATTTAGCACCAAGTTTGTATCTTCACACCTTTGCAAAACAATGTCAAGATTAGTAAGGCAATTATCAAATGACTCACCAAATACGTAAAAATCATCCATAAATACTTCCATGATTTTCTCAATTAAGCCATGAAAAATTGACATCATGCATCTTTGGAAAGTGGCGGGAGCATTGCAAAGACCAAATGACATTCTTTTCCAAGCAAACGGCCCATACGCAAGTAAAAGTAGTCTTTTCTTGGTCTTCCGTGCAATCATAATTTGATTGTAACCGGAATAACCATCTAAGAAACAATAGTACTCAAATCCACTTAACCTATCAAGCATTTGATCTAGAAAAGGTAAGGGAAAGTGGTCCTTGCACGTGGCCTTATTAAGTTCTCTATAGTCAACACAAACTCGCCATCCCGTAGCTACCTTTGTTGCAATTGATTCATCATTTTGACCCTTTATTACCGTAATCCCCCTTTCTTGGCTACAACATGCAATGGAGAGACTCACGGACTATCGGAAATAGGAAAAATCATATTAGCATCTAACAATTTCACAACTTCTTTCCTAATTACCTCTTGAATATTAGGGTTCACTCTCCTTTGGGGTTGAACTACGGGTTTATGGTCCTTTTCAAGCCTAATCCTATGCATACAAATTGAAGGATTTATACCTCTTAAGTCATCAATGGACCAACCTATGGCGGATTTGTGCTTACGAAGAACATCAAGTAATTTAGTTACCTCATCGGATGTAAGGTATGACGATACAATTACCGGACAACCTTCATTTTCCTCCAAATAAGCATACTTCAAGTGCTCGGGTAGTGGCTTAAGGGCTCCTTTCACTTTCTCTTCACTTGGCTTCCCATCTTCATTGTTCTCCCAAGGTTGATTGGGAAAGCCTTCGAACTTTATCTCTTTCACCTCCTCCACTTCCAATGCATCCCTATCACAATCATAAGAAACACAAGATTCATTAAGCACATGATTATATGATGGAATAACATAATCTTGAGAGAAAAGAGTATAAGCAGAGTCCTCCCAAGCCTCTTGAAGGCATGAATCAATCACATCCTTCATTGAAAAATGAAACTCTTCATCATCAAGCTTCAAAGTAAGCTTTCCTTCATTCACATGAAACACCGCTCTTGCGGTAGCTAGAAACGGCCTCCCTAGGATCAATGGTACATCTGTATCTTCCTCCATTTCAAGTACTACGAAGTCCACCGGAAACACAAAATCTTCTACCTTGACCAAAACATCCTCCACAATACCTTTTGGAATAGTAGTTGACCCATCGGCAAGTTGAAGAGTTACGGTAGTGGCTCCTAACTTCCTCGCTAAGCCTCTTAAACATAGAAAATGGCATCAAGTTAATACTTGCCCCCAAGTCACACAAGGCATGCTTCTCTAACCCATTATCAAGATCACATAAAAGAGTAAAGCTACCCGGATCCTTCAACTTTGGTGGAAGCTCTTATTGAAGCACGGCACTACACTCCTTAGTCAATTTCACTAACTCCGGCTCTTCAATCCTCCTCCTTTTGCTAGCAAATCTTTAAGAAACTTAGCATAGTGGGGAATTTGCTCAAGGGCCTCCGAAAATGGAATATTGATATACAAGGTTTTGAAAACCTCAAGGAAACGAGCAAACTTCTCATCTAATGCTTTCTTCATGTACCGTTGAGGATAAGGAACGGGAACAACCGCCTTTGGAATCCCTTTTTCATCCTTCTCAACAACCTTTTGCTTCGCTTTCTCTTCCCTTGCCATCAACCACTTTGGTTTCTTCTTCTCTTCCTCCTCCATCACCTCTTGCTTTTCTTCATCACAACTTTCGTAATGCTTCTCCTCTTCATCACCATTTGAAGGCAATTTTGGTCCTTCATACCGTGCACCACTCCTAAGCTCGATAGCTTGATAATACTCCTTCGATTCTTTCTTTTGCAAGTCATCCACCGTAGACGAGAGCTTCCCAACCGTAGTAGCAAGTTGCCCTACTTGATGCTCGATCATCTTGAAACGAGTGTCCATTTGCTTCCCTATATCATCTAGCCTCGAGTCATTAGCTTCCAATTTCTTCACAATCAACCCCAAAATCTCCTCCGTGGTAGCCTTTCCTTCATTGTTTGGAGCCTTTGAACTCGGATCAAATCCGGGAGGAAATTGAACGGCGGCTCTCGGATTGGCATATGAAAAATTTTCGTGTCTCCTCCATGTATACCCATTAAATTGAGCTTGCGGTTGAGGTTGATAGCTTCCTTGTGGCCTATTTTGATAAGGCATTTGGTAAGGCCTTCCTCCTTGATAATTCCCTTGAAAGTTTCCTCCTTGATAGCCTCCTTGGAATGGAGGCCTACCCATATAACTCACTTCTTCAACCGGCAATGAACTTGGACCAACATCAACATGAGGAACAGATGGACTCACACTTGCTTGGCTTTGTGAAGTAGTAAGAGCTCCCAATCGGTCCATCATAGTCATCATCATACTCTTCATACTCTCGATCTCATCAACTTGTGACACTCTATGGTGTGCTCCCTATTAACCGACACTTGGAATGAATCTTGAGCTATGTTCTCCATTATTTCATTCATTTGCCCCACGATTTTAGACCAAATCGATCTATTAGCACAAACATTCAAAATGACCTATCCCCATCCGTCAAACCATTGCAAAAGTACATAATGGTTTGCTCCTCCGAAAACCGTATTGAGGACAATTGATAAGTAACATGCCATACCTCTCCCACACCTCTGGTATTGTCTCCCGCTTCTTTTGTCGGAAGTGGGAAATAGCCTCCTTAGCTTGTACGGTCTTTGACGGTGGGTAAAACTTCATCAAAAATTTCTTCGACAACTCCTCCCATGTACGTACGGTCCCGGCGGTAATGAATTAAGTCATGCTTTTGCTCTTCCTTTCAATGTAAAGGCAAAGAGCCTCAACTTCTTCGCATCTTCGGTACCCCATGGTATTTTGTAGTGTCAAGCAATCTCAAGAAATTGTGCCATATGTTGATGTGGGCACTCATTTTCATCTCTTCCTTCAAATTACTTCTCCCTAAGCATTCGCACCAAAGCGGGACTTATCTCGAAGTTATTAGCATCTATCCTCGGCCTTGCTATCCCATCATAATGCTCTCTAAGTTGTGGTTCAAAGAATTCTCTCAAAGGCCTTCCTTGAGGTGGTGGCTCATTTACGGGTTGTGGTTGGGCATTTGGTATATGAGGTGGCTCATGATATCGTGGCTCTTGATTATACGGCATATGGGGATAGTATAGTGGAAATTGTTGTGGATGAGGTGGATAGTAGGGATATTGATGAGCTTGAGGTGGATAAGGATATGGATTTTGGTAGGGGTAATTTTGTGGTGGCATCCCTCGAGGGAAAGTGGCCAACTTGAGCATGGAAATGATTCCCATTACCTCCATTCTCTACTCCTCCTTCTCCTTGTCCATGTACCTCCTCTAATTGAGGATCACCCACTAGTCTCTCCTCATGCCTTTGATCCTCTCCTTCCATAGCTTCCTTCTTCTTCTCACACGATTTCTTCTCAACGTAGCCTCACTTTCCGAATTTAGTGGCAAGGGTGGAACACCACTTGATCTTGTTAGCATACACCTACGCCGCCACAAATCCAAGTATCAAATTCTAACCAACAAAATCAATAAAAACAAAAACAAAAGCAACAAATAGCCACTTTAAACAATCCTCAAATCTCACTTATAGGCGCAAAACTAACTCCCGGTAACGGCGCCATTTGAATGGAGTGTATAGGGTAAGAGTTATTAAGACCAATCAACAAAATATCGAACCCAAGGGAGAAAGTATGCAAATGAAATTCAAGGATAAGAGTTCTAAATGGTTAAAGTTGCAACAAGTTTTTGGACTAAATCTCTACAAAATGCAAGAAATTAATTGGCAAGATTATGCAAACAATCTATCAAATACCTAGAATGCAAGATCAAATATACTAAAATCAATGGGGGATTTGGGTGCAAGGGATAATCTCCATCAAGGAATCCATGATTAACAAGCTATGATTGTATCCAAATGCAAATCAATCAAATTAGAAAGCATAAACCATCATGAAATTAATCACTCCATTAATATCACAATGCCTAATGTGAGTATCCTTAGTTCTTCCCATCTCTCAATGTAGAAGTCCCCAATTCATACAATCATGCAAAATTGAAACCCGATTAACACCTAATCACGTTAGCTCAACTCGCCTATTGCTAGGGTGATCAACCATTAATCAAAAGAGTCAATTTTTCATGAAGCACCATTAAGAATCACAATTAGAAGCAAGCTAATTCAATTGATCACAATTATCAACAATCGAGCATGAGGATATCACTTCATCCCTAATTTCAACTACCCCAAGCACAAAGCTATTAACCCATGGTGCTACAAGCAAAAGCCATGGGTAGAAAATCTAAGAAAGCAATTAACAATCTAATCACTACAAGCAATGAATTAAAGAGAACAAAGGGTAAGAACATCACCAATTGAACTCCAATAGGCAAAAATAAGAATGATTAATCTTCTACAAGGCTTCAATTCAACTTCAATTCTCTCAAATCACAGCTGCAAACTTCAATTACAATCAATCAAACTACTAATCTAGTGGACTAAATGTAGAATCTATTCTAATTCTAACAATCTATGGCAATTACAAGTGAATTCAAGCTACAAAATGCAATATTCGCCCAAAGAAACTCCTAGAAACCGCTCTAAACCGCTAGAATGAATCTCTCCTCTCGTTTTGGCTTCCAATGGCTTTAAAACTAAATTTTTCGGTTTTGGGCACTCCTCGAGTCGAGCTTTCAGGCCCTCGAGTCGAGGCCTAAGAGTCGCTAACACGTTTCTTCAAAATATCTCCCGCCTCGAGTCGAGGCTCACCTCGAGTCGAGGATCCTCGCAATTTTTCTCATCCCTCGACTCGAGGCTCCACCCTCGAGTCGAGCTCGCTGCCTTTTTGAAAATGTTTCTCCAAAGCATGAACCTCAAGTCGAGGTCTGTGCACCCTCGATTTCAGCCCGAGACCAGTGGAATTTTTATCGAGAAGGGCTTCGCCCGACCCCCATTTTCGTCCCGTATGTCCGTCTTTTCATTCTAAGAATACCGGTACTCTCGGTTTGGCAAAATTCCACCGATTTACCCGCAAAACGGCCGAAATACATCAAAAACTCACAAAGTAATACTTTTTAGACAAAAGAGTGATACTTTTCACATTTAGGCACAAAAATCACACTTTAGCTCACTTTTGCACTAAAATAGGCCCTAAAAACATGTATCAATTCACTCCAATCAGACAACAACTTCTCCTCTTTTTATGATGTCTCGTATCGTGTGGTACTTGCGCTCAATGTGTTTGCTTGCTTTGTGGGCTCGTGGTTCTTTCGAGTTTTCCACCGCACCACCAAGTTATTACAATAAATTGTGATAGCTTTAGGCAAACTAGGAATCACTTCTAAGTCCATCATGAAGTTTCGAGCCATACAGCTTTCTTTGGTCGCCTCGTAGGCTGCCACATACTCAGCCTTCCATGGTGGAGTCCGAAACGCATTTTTGCTTAACACTCCTCCATACTATGGCTCCACCTCCCAAGGTAAACACATAACCCGAGGTAGATTTATTGTTGTCCCTATCCGATCGAAATTAGAATCCGTGTAACCCTCAGAAGTAAATTATCTCGCTTGGTAAACCAAAGCATATAATTTCTAGTCCTTTTCATGTACTTTAAAATATGCTTTACCGCAGTCCACTATCCTTGTCCTAGGTTACTTTGATATCTGCTAACCATGCCCACGGCAAAACCGATATTTGGCCTCGTACATAGCATTGCATACAATAGGCTTCCTACACCAAGCATAAGGAACCGCCTTCATGTCCTCTATCTCCTTTGGTGTCTTAGGTCACATCTCCTTAGATAAAGGTACTCCATGTCGAAAAGGTAGAAAACCTTTCTTGGAGTTTTGCATGCTAAAACGAGCTAAGATAGTATCAATGTACGAAGCTTGAGATAAGCATAACATTCTTTTCTTGCGATCCCTTATAACTTTGATCCCAAGAATATGTCCAACTTCTCCCCAAGTCCTTCATATCAAATCGCTTGGACAACCATACCTTTACGCCCTGACAACACCTTGACATTGTTGCCAATGAGCAAGATGTCATCTACGTATAGTACAAGATATACCACCACATTTTCGCTACTCTTCTTGTATACACAAGACTCATCCGAGATTGAATGAATCCATAAGACTGGATTACCTCATCAAAATGGATGTTCCAAGATCTCGAAGCTTGTTTAAATCCATAAATGGACCGATTAAGCTTACACACAAGATGCTCTTTGTCCTTTGCAATGAATCCTTCTCGTTGCTTCATATAGATGTTTTCTTCAAGACTACCGTTAAGGAAAGTCCGTCTTGACATCCATTTGCCAAACCTCATAATTCATATGAGCAGCAATAGACAAAAGAATCCGGATAGACTTAAGCATGGCTACCGCGAAAAGGTTTCCTCATAATCGATTCCTTCCTTTGAGTGTACCTTCGCAACAAGCTTTGCTTTAAAAGTTTCTACTTTCCCGTCTCGATCCTCTTTTTCTTTTGTAGACCCACTTACAACCAATGGCTTTTACACCATTTGGTGGTTCTACTAGCTCCTAGACTTGATTAGAATCCATAGATTCTAATTCAGATTTCATGGCTTTTTGCCAAGATTTTGCATCTTTATCTTGGAGTGCTTCGTCATAGCTCCAAGGATCGATTCGTGTTCACTGTGTACTAAGTCCGAAGACTCTCCCAAAAACATGAATCTATCAAAGTTGTCTAACAACCCTCCCACTACGATGAGGCACTTGTGGTAATAGTGTATCATTAGTAACAGATGGTCCTGACTTCGTGGTATCTCATCTTGTACCGCTGGTACTAAGGTAGAAGTTCCCTCTCATTTCTTCTAAAACAATTTTACTCATGGGCTTGTGGTCCATTACATAGTCCTCTTCTAAGAATCGAGCATTTGTGCTAACAATTACCCTCTCGATCTTTAGGACTATAAAACAAACCACCTTTTGTTCCTCTAGGATAGCCCACAAACAACCGAACTTCCGTACGAGATTCTTTGAGATTGAGCATCATCACATAAGCAGAGGTCATGGCCTCGATGCTGATGTTGCAGCACATTTGACATAGATGCCAAAATGTAACACCGCGTCATTGATTGGAGTGAATTGATGCATGATTTTGAGGCCTGTTTTAGTGCAAAAAGTGAGCAACAAGTTGTTAGTTTTTATGCCTAAATGTGTAGAGTATCACTTTTTGCCTAAAAAGTATTACTTGATGAGTATTTGATATTTTTTGTACATTTTATAGGTAAAATGGTGGACTTTTGCCAAACCGAGAGTACCGGCATGCTTAGAATGAAGAGACGAACGAGACAGATTTAAAATAAGGGTCGGGGCCGGAGTCCCATCTCGAAAAAATACCCTAGACTCGACCTCCGGTCGAGGGCCGAGGCCTCGAGTTGAGGGATACGAAGGAAAGAGAGGAATTCAAAAATGGAGCTGCCTCGACTCGAGGGAGGAGCCTCGAGTCGAGGGATTTGCAAAATAGGGATCCCTCGAGTCGAGGGCTGAGCCTTGACTCGAGGCAGGTGGATTTGGCGAAATCGTGGACACGACTCTTAGGCCTCGACTCGAGGGCACCAAGCTCGAGTTGAGGAGGCCCCAAAACCGAAAAATTCTGGTTTTAAGTCATTTGGATCCAAAAATAGAGCATATTATCCCCATATCAGTTTAGAATAGTTTCTAGGTAGTTTCTGAGCGAATTTATCATTTCCTAGCTTAATTTTACTTGTAATTGCATTAGATTGATAGATTTTGATTAGATTCAAGCTTGTAATCATTAGATTAACATTTTGATCCATTAGATTTTGAGTTTCAAGTTGTAATTGAAGTGAAGAGGATTGTAATTCAAGCATTGTGGAGGATAGAAGCATTCTTATTTTTGTTAATTGAAGACCAATTGGTGATGTTCTTCTACTCTTCTCTCTTTAATTCCTTATTTGTGTTGATTAGCTTGTCAATTGCTTTCCTAGATTTTTCACCCATGGCTTTTGCACTTAGCACCATGGGCTAATAGCTTTGTGCTTGGGATAATTATATTTGGGGATGATGTGATTGCATCATGCTATGATTGTTGATGATTGTGATCAATTGAATTAGATTGCTTCCTAATTGTGATTCTTAATTGTGCTTCATGCAAAATTGTCTCTTTAAATTAATGGTTGATCACCCTAGCAATAGGCGAGAGTTGAGCTAACGTGATTATGTGTTAATCGGGTTATAATTTTTCATGATTGTATGAATTGGGGACTTCTACATTGAGAAATGGGAAGGACTAAAAATACTCACATTAGGCATTGTGATTTT
The DNA here is from genome assembly GCA_030762865.1 of Paraleonurus japonicus. NCBI lineage: Eukaryota > Viridiplantae > Streptophyta > Magnoliopsida > Lamiales > Lamiaceae > Paraleonurus > Paraleonurus japonicus. Next base: position 12,515,644 of record CM061061.1, read on the forward strand.
AATGGAGTGATTAATTTCATGATGGTTCATGCTTTCTAATTTGATTGATTTGCAATTGGATACAATCATAGCTTGTTAATCATGGATTCCTTGATGGAGATTATCCCTTGCACCCCATTCCCCATTTGATTTAGCTTATTTGATTTTGCATTTTAAGTGTTTGATTAATTGCTTGCATTAGTTTTAGATTTTTATTCTTGCCATATTCTTGTAGAATTTAGTCCATAACCCACTCTTGCAACAATAGTCATTTAGAACTTGTATCCTTAGGGCCTCGCTTGCATACTTACTCATTTGGGTTCGATATTTGCGATTGGTCTTAATACCACTTACCGGATTACTACTTCCAATCAAATGGTGTCATTCTTGCGGGAGTTAGTTTTTGCGCCTATAAGTGAGACTTAAGGATTGTTTGACGTGGCTACTTGTTGTTTTTATTTTTATTTTTGTGTTCTTTATTTTTGTTGAAAATTTGATACTTGGATTGGTGGTATTGTAGGTGTATGATAACAAGGTCAAGTGGTATTCCACCCTTGCCACTCAATCCGGAGATAGAAGCTACTTTGAGAAGAAATTGTGGTAGACGAAGAAGGAAAGATATGGAAGGAGAAGAACTAAGGAATGAGGAGAGAGTGGTTGGTGAACCTCAAGTTGAGGAGTTGCATGGTAATAGAGAAGGAAGAGTAGAAAATGGAGGTCATGGGAACAATTTCAATGCTCAAGTTGGCCCTTTCCCTCAAGGGATGCCACCAAAACACTTTCCCTACCAAAATCCATATCCCTACCCTCCACAAGCTCACCAATACCCATACTATCCACCTCATCCACAACAATACCCACCATACTACCCTCAAATGTCATACAATCAAGAGCCACGATACCATGAACCACCACACATTCCAAATCCTCAACCACAACCCATGAATGAGCCACCACCACAAGGGAGGCCATTGAGAGAGTGTTTTGAGCCACAACTTAGAGAGCACTATGATGGGATAGCAAGGCCAAGAATAGAAGCCAACAATTTCGAGATAAGTCCCACTCTAATGAGGATGATTAGGGAGAAGCAATATGAAGGCAAGGACGAAGATGAGTGCCCACATCAACATATGGCACAATTTTTTGAGATTTTCGACACAACCAAGTACAACGGTGTACCCAAAGATGCAAAGAAGTTGAGGCTTTTGCCTTTACACTCAAATGAGCTAAAGCATGGCTTAATTCATTACCACCCGGGACTGTACGTACATGGGAGGATTTGTCCAAAAGATGCCTAATGAAGTTCTATCCACCATCCAAAACCGTGCAAGCTAAGGAGGCGATCTCCCACTTTCACCAAAAGAATGGGGAGACAATACCGTGAGGCGTGGGAGAGGTAAGGTATGTTACTTGTGAATTATCCTCAACACGGTTTTTCGGAGGAACAAACCATTATGTACTTTTGCAATGGTTTGACGGATGGGGATAGGTCATTTTTGAATGCTTGTGTCAATGGATCTATTTGGTCGAAAATGGTTGGGCAAATGAACGAGATAATGGAGAACATAGCCCAAGATTCATTTCAAGTGTCGGTTAATCGGGAGCACACCGTAGGGTGTCATATGTTGAGGAGATAGAGTCGATGAAGAGCATGATGATGACTATAATGGACCGATTGGGAGCTCTTACTACTTCCCAAAGCCAAGCAAGTGTGAGTCCATCCGTTCCTCATGTTGATATGTGTGCAAGTGCTATGCCGGTGGAAGAAGTTAACTACATGGGTAGGCCTCCATTCCAAGGAGGCTATCAAGGAGGCAATTACCAAGGAAATTTTCAAGGAGGAATGCCTTACCAAATGCCCTACCAAAATAGGCCACAAGGAAGCTATCAACCTCAACCTCAAGCTCAATTCAATGGCAACACATGGAGGAGACATGAGAATTTTTCATATGTCAACCCTAGAGCCGCCGTGCAATTTCCTCCCGGATTCGATCCGGTGCCAAAGCACCAAATAATGAAGGAAAGGACACTACGGAGGAGCTCTTGGGGATGATAGTGAAGAGGTTGGAGGCAAATAATTCAAGGCTTGATGATATAGGAAAGCAAATGGATACTCGTTTCAAGACTATAGAGCATCAAGTGGGGCAACTAGCGACTACGGTTGGTAAACTTTCATCCACGGTGGACCACTTGCAAAACAAGGGGAAGTATCCATCCACTACCGAGCCTAATCCTAAAGAGTTTTGTAGTGCTATCCAACTTAGAAGTGGCTCTAGCTATGAAGGCCCAAAAAGCCTAAGGAAGTGGACAATGAGAAAGAGGTGGTGGAAGAGGAAGAAGCTAGTGAAGAAAGTGAGGTTGTGGAAAAGAAGGAAAGTGAAGAGGTGAAAGCAAAGGGAGAGTCCAAGAAAGATGCATGAGGAGTTCCTATGAAGGCTAATCCGGTTCCATTTCCTCAAAGACTTGGGAGGAAGAAGCTTGATGAAGAATTTGGTAAGTTTTTAGAAGTTTTCAAGAGCTTGCATGTTGATATTCCATCATTGGATGCCCTTGAACAAATCCCCCACTACAAGAAGTTCTTGAGAGAGATCATGTCTAAGAAGAGGAGTTGGGATGAAAAGGGTATGCTTAAGCTAGTGGAGGAGTGCAAGGAGATCTTGGAGAGACACTTACCACAAAAGAGAAAGGATCCGGGAGCTTCATTATACCATGCGAGATAGGAGAGAATGAAAACATTCAAGGCTTGTGTGACTTAGGAGCAAGTATAAATGTCATGCCTTTGTCCGTGGTTGAGAAATTAGAGCTAGGAGAGGTGATTCCTACAAACATCAATCTTCAATTAGCGGATCAATCATATGCTCATCCATTTGGGATCATTGAAGATGTATTGGTAGGGGTTGGCAAACTCATATTCCGGTTGATTTCATTGTTCTTGACATGAAGGAGGAGCTTGAGGCACCGATCATACTTGGTCGACCTTTCCTTGCGGCAGTGCAAAGCAATGATTAATATTGAGAAAGGGAGCTTAAGTTGAGTTCCAATGGAGAGGAAGTGACATTTACAAGAGTTCATGAGGAAGAAGTTGCTCAAAGTAAGGTGAAAAAGAAGACTTGTGGATACATAGATATTATCGATTTATGCCCTTCCATTGAAAGGGATGTTTCCACACCTATTACTTCTTCTATTCCTTTAGTTAATGAGCATTTCCTTCCCTCTTGTAAAATCATTGCTAACAAGTCTTGTGTTTCTTTGGATGATTCTAGGAAGAAAAAGCAATTTTGGAGCCTTTGCTTGACCCTGGTGAAAAGAAGATAGAGGAATGTGAGAAGAATGTGACCAAATTTGAGCATGGCTCGATTTTGGGGGTGTTAGTGAAGAAGAGGACACCACTTGAGAAGAAGGAAGCAAGCTTTGAAGTAGGAGATCAAGAGGTGTGGAGCGAGTCCGATTGGAGCCGTCTCCTTGGTGTTGAAAGACTCAAAGAAGTGCTAACCGTGAAGGAAATCAAGAAAGGAGGGAAGCTACTCCTAGAGGACAAGTGGGGATGTTGCCTCTTTGCAAAAGACCACTTAGTGAGGCACAAGGATGATCTCCATTTTGTCGATAAAGGGAAGTATGAACTCTTTGAGTTCCGTCCAAAGAAAGGACGTTAAACCTAGCGCTAGATGGGAGGCAACCCATCCTCTTTTATTGCTTTGGTGTGTTCGTTTTTGTGTTTTTGTTTTTGGTCCATTTCTTGGGATTTTGCTATGGATTGGTATTGTTAATGCTTAGGAAATTATGTTATTTGCTTTGGAGTATATTTGATGTGATGAGCTTATTTGTGATATCATTTGGAGTTGCATATTTGTATCACTCTCATTCCAAACTTTGAACTCATGAAATCATTCAAGTTTGGGGGTGTTGATCATTTATGGTAGAAATGCATCTCTTGATGATGATTATTTTGATGCTTGTTTTGCCCGTTTGTAGGTACACTCACTACTTTGATTGGAAAAGAGATCGAAATTGTAAGGGAATTCAAGATTGAAAAGGATGAAGAGCTTAAAAGTTGGTGAAAAATGAGCAAAAGGAATAGACCTCGGTCCCCTCGATCGAATGAGCGACCGGGCATAAATCGAGGGACCAAAACGGTAAATTCTTGCATATTTGGGTTCGTTGGGGCGTAGAGGTCATTTTTAGGAGTTTCGGGGTTGGGTCGGGCCTAGAAATCCATAAAAATTCCTGGTCTCGACCCGGGTCGAGGTAACCCATCCCCGGGTCGAGGGGTCAACACTTAGCAAAAGTCAAAAATTACATATCCCTCGACTCGAGGTAGGAGCTTCGAGTCGAGGCCGCCGGAAATTCGGGATCCCTCGAGTCGAGGGAGGCTGGTGTGTTTTTAAATATCGCGATCCAGTTCTGATTTATGCAAAGACGACTCGAGGAGGCCGTCGGCGATCCCTTTTCTTCCCCAACCATATTTCCGGCCATCCTTGCTCGTTTTTGCCTATTAATCACGCCATAGTCATCACATTGCATCAAAGTTCGAATTTTGGGGTTTTTAAGAGTCAATTTGGGGCTTTTGTGTGGAATTGCTTGGGTGTTCTCATCCTCTTTCGCTCTAGGCCGATTTTCTCCAATAAGGTATGTAATTTCTTCTCAATTGGCTCTTAATTTCATTATTGTGGTGATAAATTGCATAGGTAGTTTGCATTGTTGCCAATTTTTCAATTGTCTTGGACTTTCATTGTGGCATTTGTACAAGTACCTTTTATGCATGTTTGAATTGGATGATTTTGAGCCTTTTGAGTAATTAATTGGATTGTGTGATGAGAATTAGGAGCATGTGTAGGAACGATTGTGATGAGTTGCCCATATGTTTGAGGACATTTTGTCTTAGGATTGATTTTGGCATATTTGTGGGAATTCCTAGTGATATTGTTTTTGTTAATTTGGTCAAGTTGAGTTGAGTATTGATTATTGATGGAAGTGTGTTATTGGAGAGGATTATTTTGATGAATTACTTGTTAGATGGCTTATTATTTTTGGACACTTTTTGGAGCATAATTGCATGATTTTTAGTGAGCTTACTTGGTGTTGTTCATTGTTGAGGCCATTTTTAGTTAGGTATACATATGTTGAGGATTGTTGGAGCACTTCTATTGATCGTATTTGCTTAGTTGACTACTTGACCATTTGTTGAGGTTTATTGCTTAGTCACTAGGGGTTGTTTTTTATTGGAGATTTTGGTGCCTATTGACTCATTCATGGCTAGATTGATATTATTCTTGGCTCTTCTTTCTATTGTGGTGATTGATTTTTGCCTTTGGGAAATTTTTGCAGGAACAATGTTTAGGGGAGTTGACGGACATAACTTCTCGAGATGAGGAGATCCGTAATAGAGAAGAGGCTATCATTGGAGCACCCACTGACCCGGATAGATCACTTCTCAACATTAGAAAGGAGTACAACGCAAAGAAGTTTTGGAGAAGGATATCGCACTCGGGGCACCGAATCAGCCTCGGTTTATTTCGGGAAAATCGAAGAGCACCCACATTCGAAACCCAGTGGTTAGATACTTGGAGAAGATCCTCGCAAGCACCATATTCGCGAGATCGGAGGGTGGAGCTGTGGTTTCGGAGGAGCTTTACGTGCTTTGGTGCTTCTTGCACGGATCGGAGTTCAATGTCGCCGCTTACCTCTCGCTATTTGTTTGAGCGGGTTACGAGCACAAAGTTTATGAGGATTCACTTCGGGGTATGATTACTTTGATTGCCGAGCACCTCGGCATTCCTACTCACAACCTTAGAGCACCGGAGGGCCCCTATCTCACTACGAGACACCATGCGGCGCATGAGGATGCTTGACCGCATCGGTAGGACTTGGTGCTTCCAGAAGCACCACGGTGGCCGATTCCCTCTTCCAAATAAGAGGTTGACGATCGCTTTTGGTGCTCAGCCTTTTATGACCATCAACCTCCGTATGTGGTCACCGCGTCACACAGAGGAGATTGATGCCTATACCGCGAGCATGGAGTTGACCTCCGGGGACGACGATGATGAGGAGGGACAACAGCCGGGTCTCGATGATGATGAGGATGAGGGTGCGGCCCGAGGGAGCCGAGGCGGGAGATGGAGACGATGATGATGAGGATGAGGAGGAGCATGCTCGGGAGGAAGAGCCAGTACATATGGATGAGGATTATAGGCCGGAGCTTAACATGTACCGGCATGATGAGATGAGGAGTCGATAGTACGAGGTAGGGAGCTCATCCCAGGCGGTGGACTCGACAGAGGAGATGTGGGCCGATAGCCAGCGTATGCAGCTCGAGTGCCCGACTCTCCAGGATGAGTGTTACAGATGATGGAGGAGTCCTGACGGATGCACGAGAAGACTCTCAAGACGCGGCGAGATATGTATTCACTCCTCCAGCGGTTCAGCCTCCGGAACTTCGGGCCGGGCCACTACCCTCCTCCACCACCGTCCGATTATTAGGGCTACTCCCTACTTCCTCATCCCTCTCCTCTAGTTATTTAGTTTCTTATCTCCTTAGTGATTTGTATCATTTGATGTTGATGGTGATTGTACTCGGTGATATGGATTTGATGTGATGATGTTTGGATTTGTGATGATTTTATGGATGATGATTATGATGCTTTGATCTTATTGAGCTTATTGTTTTATGATGATTACATTCTATTGATCTCTTGGATTCCTATTATTCTGAGTTAGAGTGGTCATGAACTTAATTGTGGATTTATTGAATATCTTTTAGTATCATTCTTGTGGTAGTGAGTGTGCTTGAGATTATGTACATGTGCACTTGTGCTTGATTTGCAAGACTTATTGGATTTAGATTTGATCATGTGTAGATTTGTATCTTGATGCTAGCATTCTTGATTAATTATATAAAGATGAATGTGATTGATAATACTTGATTCATTGCTCAATTTAAGCCCATGAGCTTTTGTGCCTTTATAATCGTACATCTTATACGATTGATTTGATTTCTTTGTGAGTGCATCATCCATGGATTTGTATGCTAGAACTTGCCACTAGACTTGTTGAAATTGATCTTAGTGTAATGTCATGAAAATGATAAGAGGCCATGTTTAATGTTATGAGTCACTTTGCCAAAATTTTCCCCACCATATACAATTGATTTCCTTAGTGAGCCATTTTAAGCATTATATCCTTATTCTTTGGCAAACCAAGTGAAATTGAAATCATTTGCCTATTTTTATGAGCCTTCTTGTCCTATGTTTAGTAGAGCTTGATTGTTGGCTAATGATGGTGATTTGATTGCTAAGTGTGGTGGAAAATGATGTGCTAAGTGATGAATGCTTGAAAGAAGAAGAGAAGAAAGGTTGTGAAAAAATTGAATTGTGAAAAATGTGAACATGAAAAGAAGAAAAATTTAATTCTGAGCTTAAGTGAAAGAAAGCAAGTGAATGGTGGTGATTGATCTTGAAGCCAAATAAAGAGTGTTGATTGATGAAGATTAGAAGAGATGTGTAATTAATTGCTTAGCAAACTTTCAAGTCTCTACTATTTGAGTCATTCTTACCCTAAAACATCCCACCTTTCCAAAGAGCCTACATTACAACCTAAGAGAAAGACCTCTTTGATTCTTGATTGATCACAAATGATTTTGATTGAGATTAAGTCTATTAGCAAGCATATGGTGTGCAAGTTTGTGAAGTTGATGATTGAGTGCACCATACCTTTATACACTTGAGTGAAGAGTGAAACACTCCATGGAAGGAGCAATGTGTTAAGTGTTTGATTGAGCATTTATTTGAGCATGATTCATCTTGATTGCTAGTGGATAGTTGCATTGATACTTATGATCAATGATGAGTTCGATTGTCTTATACTTCATCTGTGGTGCCATGTGACATAATTGCAATCAATTCACTCCTTTGTTCTTAGTTGCTACGTTGCTCGAGGACGAGCAACACTTCAAGTTTGGGGTATTATGATTGGAGTGAATTGATGCATGATTTTGAGGCCTATTTTAGTGCAAAAAGTGAGCAAAAGTGTTTGTTTTTGTGCCTAAATGTGTAGAGTATCACTTCTTTGCCTAAAAGTATTACTTGATGAGTATTTGATGTTTTTCGTCTGCTTTATAGGTAAAACGGTGGAATTTTGCCAAACCGAGAGTACCAACATGCTTAGAATGAAGAGACGAACGAGACGGACGAAAACGGGGGTCGGGCCGAGTCCCGTCCGAAAAAATGCCCTGACTCGACCTCCGGTCGAGGGCCGAGGCCTCGAGTCGAGGATACGAAGGAAAGAGAGGAATTAAAAATGGAGCTGCCTCGACTCGAGGGATTTGCAAAATAGGGATCCCTTGAGTCGAGGGCTGAGCCTCGACTCGAGGCGAGTGGATTTTTAACGAAATCATGGATACGACTCTTTGGCCTCGACTCGAGGGCACCAAGCTCGAGTTGAGGGGGCCCCAAAACCGAAAAATTCTGGTTTTAAGTCATTTGGATCCAAAACAGAGCATATTCTCCCATATTAGTTTAAAGCAGGTTTCTAGGTAGTTTCCGAGCGAATTTGTCATTTCCTAGCTTAATTCTACTTGTAATTGCATTAGATTGATAGATTTTGATTAGATTCAAGCTTGTAATCATTAGATTAGCATTTTGATCCATTAAATTTTGAGTTTCAAGTTGTAATTGAAGTGAAGAGGATTGTAATTCAAGCATTGTGGAGGATTGAAGCATTCTTATTTTTGTTGATTGAAGACCAATTGGTATGTTCTTCTACTCTTCTCTCTTTAATTTCTTGTTTGTGTTGATTAGCTTGTCAATTACTTTCCTAGATTTTTCACCCATGACTTTTGCACTTAGCACCATGGGCTAATAGCTTTGTGCTTGGGATAATTGAAATTAGGGATGATGTGATTGCCTCATGCTATGATTGTTGATGATTGTGATCAATTGAATTAGATTGCTTCCTAATTGTGATTCTTAATTGTGCTTCATGCAAAATTATCTCTTTAGATTAATGGTTGATCACTCTAGCAATAAGCGAGAGTTGAGCTAACGTGATTAGGTGTTAATCGGGTTATAATTTTGCATGATTGTATGAATTGGGGACTTCTACATTGAGAAATGGGAAGGACTAAGAATACACACATCGAGCATTGTGATTTTAATGGAGTGATTAATTTCATGATGGTTCATGCTTTCTAATTTGATTGATTTGCAATTGGATACAATCATAGCTTGTTAATCATGGATTCCTTGATGGAGATTATCCCTTGCACCCCATTCCCCATTTGATTTAGCTTATTTGATATTGCATTTTAAGTGTTTGATTAATTGCTTGCATTAGTTTTAGATTTTTATTCTTGCCATATTCTTGTAGAATTTAGTCCATAACCCACTCTTGCAACAATAGTCATTTAGAACTTGTATCCTTAGGGCCTCGCTTGCATACTTACTCCTTTGGGTTCGATATTTGCGATTGGTCTTAATACCACTTACCGGATTACTACTTCCAATCAGTCATCTCATCTGCCTTGATCCACTTTATATAAGTCTCTTTCTCCTCTTCACTAGAGTTTTCATCGGGCTTTTCAGACAGACCTCGGTGAGTACAAACTTGTACTCTTCAAATAGCTTAAGACAATGTCCAGGTTCCTTTTCCAATCAATATAATTTGGACCAGTAAGTTTGTTTTCTTTAAGTATAATAGCAAGAGGATTGAAAGCCATAGATAATATCCTAAGAAACACGTAAATACACAGATCAAAACATAAGAATTTAAATTAATATTGTTCCCTCAAACAATACAATTAAATTCACCAACATCTCAAAACACCGTGAATTTTGCATGCCACGATAGTGTGGGCGTATACTAATTCAAACATTTGTAAGAGGAGGTTTTACCCATTAATTCCATTATTTTGTTAAACAAAATAAAATTAATAGTTGGTTTATCTTTAGCCACACAAATAACAGCACTTACTCCGATGGGGAGGATACTATCACATGCACCTAAGTGTATACCATTTCTTAATACCAAGTCAATTGTCTAGGTTTGTGCCTCTTCAGATGGACAAGATAACACGCTCCTAAATAACTTTTCTTATAATTATCCATAAGGAAGTTTGATCTAGTGATCCGCAAAACAAACACATCCGATACGAGAAGAAGGCACTTAAAACCAATGTTTATGTTTGAATGCATCACTTACAAACCAGAAATGGAGGCTATGGGATTTATTGAAGTTAATCCCTCTCCCACTTAGTTATTTATCATGAGGGATTTTAACATGCATAACATATGAGACACATAAAAGCATGCATAACATGTGAGACACATAAAAGCATGCATAATATATGAGACACATAAAAGCATGCATAAAAACAACACATATAAAAAGGAATAAATATGGAAAACAAAAATTTCAACTATTATGGCCTCTTTGATAATCCAGTTGTTCTTGAATGTTCGCCATCATACGGGGATCGACCGCCCGGCCAGTCGCGGGTGCAGGGCAGCACCCCGCTATACGGGAAAAATGATCCATCGATCTTATACGCCAATCGATCCTTCGATTCTCGTACGCCATCGATCTGGAATCTAGTTCATCCATCGATCTTGTTCACCAATCGAAAACCCCTAATCTAATCCTATTACGCTTTATCCATCGATCCTATACATCACCTAGATCGAAAAAAATAAAAACCTACACGACAGACCGCCGTGTTAATTACTATTACAATCATGCACCAACCCAAAAAAACAACATCGATTGGTCCGAGGGTTTAATTTTTACATAAACATAAATTGAGACCATAATAGTTGGATTTAGGGTTCCCGCAGTAAACATCATAAAACTTGCAAACCCTATTATATCGGATCATAAAATTTTGCAAACCCTATTATATCATAACAGGAGCACGTTGCAAAATTATTAATCGAATCAATCGCATAGAGTCGGAAAATACGGCTCGATACCAATTGTTGGAACCACCGGATCACCGACTCTATGTGATTATCTCGATTCGTGATCACATGTATGAAAACGCAGCGTAAAAGAATCATACCTATTCACCTTAATAGGTGAAGTTAAACCAGCTTCTAAGGTCGAATCATGAGATCAAGGATGAGCCACGAACCTCATGATCTTCTCGTATTCCTATCCCTTTCCCTTGGACGTTGTGTGGTTAATGATCTTCCAGGGAATCGAATCCGTCTCTCTCTAATCTTACATTTTTTTCACACGTCTGGGAGGCTCGATGTAGGGTTTATTTATAGGCTACAACAGGACCCTAAGGAGGAATTAGGGGCCTCCCGATAGGCCTAAATGTCCCGTGTTCAATCCGAACATTCCACTTAAGCCCATCAATTATAACTCGGTCCACTAAAGAGTTATAATTGAATTACATCTAATCCCATATTACAATATGGGCTCCTTTATTATGTGTACATTTATTTCCCTGTATTTAAGATATCGAATGTCCATAAATTAAATAAGTTACTTGCAACTTAATTAATTTACATCTAATTCCAAGAGTAGTACCACTCATCTTTTTATCATGTCGATTAAATCCACCCGCAAGGTTTACATGATAATCTTTATGAGCTCCTCAATGGGACATCATCATCCTAAATAATTAGGACATGGATTCCTTATATAATCAACAACACACCATATAAACGGTGATATCTCCCAATTCATCGAACCTATTGATTTAATAAATCTCACCCATTGGCAAATTAAAGAAACATACACCGAGTACACGTGCCCATTATTATATAAGGATTAAAAAGACGTACATCCATAATAACGAGAGGTCTTGTTCTTTTATATAGTCGGTACAAATTGAACAACCTCATGTGGTCCTGCTCAATACATACAAAATGTACTAGTGTAACTTTATAGTCAAGATAGACTAATACCAAATTACACCACAATTGTTCCGATGGTTTGTCCAATTCCATCTTGGTTATGAGCAATTATTTATAATCTATAAGGAACCGATAGCATGATCTTCTCGTGTGACACCACGCATCATATTATCTACAAGATAGACTAATCTGACAAAAACAATGATAAATGTAACAATCATAAAAAGCAAGTATTTTGATCATAATGAATCTCATATCAAAAGATGTGCATACAAAAGCTAGGCTTATAGTATACATCCTAACAGTATGACATGATTATTTGCTATATATTTTAATTTTCGATCATAGAAAAGATGATCACATGTTATATGTATATGCGCCATGCTACATTTCAAATTTCATTCAAATTAATCTATTCTATAAGATCATGCAAATAAGTATGTTCTCTACGTGACTATTTCAAAAGTTAAGCATATGCATGCATCGTTTTTGTACTGATTTTTTAGGACAAAAATTTTCTAAGAGGGGTAGGATGTAATGCCTCTAAAAATTCTCAAGTTATTTATTAAAAATATGCATTAAAATTTTCATTATTATCAACAAAATTAATTTCATTTATTTATAAAAATTATTGATTATTCATATTTTTCAAAATTTTATAAAGGATAATATATTATTTTTCCAAGTGCATCAATTGCATAAATATTTACAATTTTACGACATGAAGCAAAATATTTTTCATGAGCATATTTATTGCATGCATATTATACTTTATAGAACCTCGCATCAAGATATATGAAAAGGTGAAGGCGGATGGTTTTAGTTACCATTTTAGAACATAAAGTGTTTAGGAGTAGGAAATAAGACTATCAACAATTATTCTTATTGTTCAATTACCTCCCAGAAAATAGCAAATGAAGCATTTGAGGTTAGTATACATTGGTTAAATTTTCATGGTTGATGGAATGATTAAGGGTGCTACTTTAGGTATTTATGAGAATGACTTGTTAGTGTATTCACATATAATCGACATTAGAAAATTTGACGTAATATTAATGTTGGTCCCTAGATTGAGTGAATTAAAAGGGATTAAGCGAGACCTCCTAAAGATAATCTAGAATGGGGTTGAATAGATTATCTAAACTTCTTCGAAAATTCAGATTATCAATTCAAACTTAACTTCTCAAATTTAAATCAAAGCACACAGCAGAAACAAGTTTATACTCAATCTATCAATTTGGATCTAAAAGCAATTTCATTAGAATTTAACAAATCAAAGATAATCGGCAGAAATTAAATGCGTAAAGTAAAGAACATGGGATTTATAGTGGTTCGAGATCAAAAGATCCTACGTCCACTCTCCTTCTTCAACCTTGAAGAAGGGTCTCTTCCTTCTCACTTACCGACTTTCTTAATGACGATTACAGTTACAAATCGAGATGATCTTTGTCTTTGAATCTCCTTCTAACTAACAATCTACCTATCAAATTCACAAGTACGGTGCAGTTGTGTTTTTGAAGGAATTACAAGAAGTGTTCTTCAAACACTTAGAAAATAGTATTTAAAAGCTTTTGAAAAATAGTGAGTGCTCTAGATATTGTGAGTTTCGAAATGAGTGCAAAAGTTGTTCTAAGAATTGTGCTTAGTCCAATTTATAAAGTCAGTAAGACGGTTAGTTTGTTGTAACAAACTTGTATCCACTTAACAAACTTATCTTTAAAACTTTCTTGACTTCACCGATCTTGAATTAGTCGTCGACTCTAACTTGGTGAAAGCAGCTTTTCTTATTCTACTTAGTGGCTTTGACCTCGTCTTGAGCTCTTCATTAATCTCTCAATCGGATGACTTCTTCAAAACCTGTCTTCAAATGACCTCCAAGCTTCTCGACCTCGGTGACTTATCCCATCTCATCGAGTCCGAATCAGCTTATGTTAGATCGAGAAGAAGTTTTGATGAGTTAAAAGAAGTCGATAAGAATCAACTCGGATGATCACTAACTACGAAGAACAGGTTGAGGTGAAGATCTAGTACTAGGCGATCGACTAGGAAGAGCTGGATAAGTCACCGAGGTCGAAGAGGCAAAGATCATCTCAAGACGAGCTTGAGACAAGTCATCTGCAGGATATAATCGTGAAGAGCTCGAGACGAGGTCAAGACAAGCCGAGTAGAATAAGAAAGGCAAGTCTTCACAAATCACCGCAGATTTACTAGACTAAGATCAATCAAGAAAGGGCGCTTATCAAGATTAAGTTTGTTAGGCGGTTTTAGTTTGTTACAACAAACTAACTGTCTCTCGGAGCTTATAAATAGGTCTAGACATAACTTTAAAAATATACTATTTAATTCGGTATTCTCACATTCATAATTCACAAGCTTTCTAAGCATTCACACAAGTTTTTCAAAGAAATTTTCACAAGTTTTAAGTGTTTAGAGAACACTACTCTTGTATATCTTCAACACACTTTTGCACCGTAAATTTAGAGATTCCAGAAAGTTTAGGAGTTGAAGATAGGCTTGAAGATTAGAAGATCATCATCAAGAAAAGTTGTAATTTGTAAGACTGTAAGTCAAGAATTAACTAAGTAGTAGACTAGACCCTTCTTTAAGTTGAAGAAGGAGAGTGGATGTAGGATCAATTAGATCCGAACCACTATAAGTTGTTGTGTTCTTTTGCTTTCATTACTTATCTGTTCTTAATCAATTTCAACTTTAAATCAAATTCAATTTCGGACTCACAATCGACTTGTAATCGATTGGTTTTGTTCCGTTGAGTTTAAACTTGCTTTCCTTTGTGTGAACTTTGTTTCGTTGAATTGATTTACTAGTTTTTGAAAAGTTTGAAAATCTATTCAACCCTCCCCCCTTCTAGATTTTCCCTAGAAGGTTGTTTCAAGTTCCTTAATAATATACTCAATTCGTGGGACCAACAAGTGGTATCGAGTAGTGTTAAGCTAATCGATATTGGTTTAAGGTCTTGATAAGTTTCTAAATTGTTTCTTGATTATCTTCTTTATTTTCAAACCACTAACCTTGCTACTAATAAGTTCTTGTTGAGATTCTTTGTTTCATCATGTCGTCTTTCAAGAGCAAGAAGTCCGAAGCTTGCCTGAGTTTTCAATCGAGGAGTATGATTATTGGAAGTTCGGGATGGAGAACCATCTAAAGGAAATTCATGATAGGATGGAAGAGGTTCTTGAAGAAGGACCTATTAAATTCTATCATGGAGGGACCATGATGGGATCGCTGCAGTGAAACTAGGGTCGACAAGAAAAGAAGAGCTCGAGTTGACCGGTGATGAAAGAAAAATCCATAACTTGGACCAAGTAGCTAGGACAGAGATCATTGAAACATTGAGCAAAGACTGGATAGAGAAGGTCAAGAGGTGTAAGTCGGCTAAGGAAATGTGGGAGACTCTCGCCGTATATTTGAGGATCGGATCAAGTCAAAGAGAACAAACCGCAATCGTATTACATACTTTTGACACATTCAAAATGAAAGAAGGAGAAACCATTGATCAACTGGATGTTAGGACCGACTAATCTTCTTAACAAAGCAGCTCCATTTGGGTAAAACCTATACGGAGAAGGAGATTAACAATAAGGTGCTAAGGTCTTTAAGCAAAAGGTGGAGAGAAAAGACCAACATTCTCAAAGCTACACAAAATATGTCCCCAATCTCACATCACACCCTCTTTTCTCATCTCAAAGCGTTAGAGTATGATATCCAAATCGAAAATGAAGAAGATGAAGTTGAGTCTTCAACATCTGGGAAGACGGCCGCGTTTCTTCATCAAGAAGAATCTGAGAAAATCTCTAAGGCATCTGATTTATCAATTAAGGAAGAAATGACACTCTTAATGAAAGCGTTATGAGAGGCTAAAGATGAAGTACAAAAGGATTAAGAGAGATAGGTCAAGCCGAAGGAGTTACAAATCGGTATAAAGAAGAAAAGAATTCGCATAATGATAGAAAGAAGGATCGGACTAGAAGGCACAAGTCACCAATCGTAAGAGGAGACAATAGTCCTAAGGACAGATAGAGGAGATATATGTTATACATGCAACAAACCTGGTCATTACAGCTATGATTGTCCTCAACTCACTCCTAGAGAGAGAGAAGAAAAGAGGAAGAAAAGAGATAGAAGGTATGCGACCAGAGAGCACTTCTAGCTGAGAAGGAAGAAGCTCAAGAAACATCATCATTCTCGTCTTCATCTGATTTCGGATCGGATGATGACATCTGTCTGATGGCAAAGGAGGTAAACTATTATTCTTCTTCGGATAATGATTGTCATAACTTATCTCGAATCGATACTAGTCTTATAAACAAACTTCTAAAAGACTTGGAGACTGCTCTATCTGCATATAAACAGATAGAGACTGAAAATTTTAGTTTAAAGAGTCAAATTCTTAATCGACTAAAGTCAATCGACAAGGGAAAGTGAAAAACTAGACTGCTCATTCAAGGGGGAATGTCGGACTAGGACTATCACTAGCACCTCGTATGATAGGACAGATGAGTTGGAAAAAGAATTGAATTCTTTAAAAATAAAATTCTCAAGTATATGTTTCACGAGAATGAGAGTTATAAAAGAACTAACAGAGAGTTAAATCTTAAGTTAGGGCTTTTAAATAACACTCGATCCACAATAGATAAGATCTTCAATACTTCACGTAAGTCTAATGACAAGACAGGTTTAGGTTTTGATAAGAATAAAAAGGATGATCCCATAAAACCTAGAGTTTTTGTTAAAGCTACTAAACCAAAGGTAGTGTTGGTCCCCGAATGTTGAGTTGATTAAAACCTTGAGTTAGCTTCCTAGAACAAAATCTAGAAAGGGGGTTTGAATAGATTTTGTAGATTTTCAAATCTTTTCAAGATCAATTCAAAGCATCGATTAAACACAGCGGAATATGATTGAGAACTCAACTTTTAACAAGATCAAAAGCAAAGGTTGATATTCAGATTTTAGTTAAGATTCGAACTTTAATCTTGAATTAACAATATTGTAATTTGAATAGAAATTAAAGAAAGCAAGAAATAACACCGGGATTTATAGTGGTTCGGATTATGAATAATCCTACATCCACTCTCTTTCTTCAAACTTTGAAGAAAGGTCTTCACTAGCTACTTACTTACTCACCGTACAACCTTTACAAATTACAACTTGAACTTCACTCTTCAACAATCTAATCAACTCTCTGAAATTTAACTCTAAGAATAAGATGTGTTTTGAAGATATGAAGTGAAGTGTTCTATAAACACTTAGAAAATATTTGAAATCTCTTTTGAAAAATACTGTGAAAACAATAGTGAATAGTGTGAAAAATCAAACTTGCATAAGTGTATTGAAGAATAAAATCTAGTCCTATTTATAAGTCTCAAGAAAAGGCAGGTTAGTTTGTTAGTTAGTTCTAACAAATTTGAAACCGCTTAACAAACTTAATCTTGGAAAGCTGTTCTTGACCTCACCGATTCTTCCTACTCATCTGCAAATGACTTGGTGAAAACTCGCCTTTCTTATTCTACTCGGCTTATCTTGACCTCGTCTCGAGGCTCTTCATGTTTGTCTCCTGCAGATGACTAGGTTCGAGCTTGTCTTCGGATGACTAGCATGCCATCGGACCTCGGTGACTAGGTCGGTGCTCGACCCCGTCTCGATCGGCTTATCTTATAAACTTATTCTCTCATTGTTCTTCAGGTTGGTGATCGGGCCCGAGTTGCTTCCCTTTTAACTCATCAAAACTTCTTGATTCAACAATTTCCCTTTTTGATGAAGTTAAAACCTATAATAAAGAAACATACTCACAAATGAAGTTAGTACTAGACTTAGTTAAATCAATCGAATAGGTAAATCAAAGCACATTTTCACACTACAAATGATTCATTCACATTCAAGGCATTTTAAAAAAAAAAATTAAGTCTTTTAGACTCTTTTAGAAGTACTTAGAGAATTGAGTTTTATGAAAAAAAAATTTAAGAAAAAGTTTTTAACTACGAGATATAAAATTCTCGAGATGATTTATACTTAGAAAAATTTTAAAATTTTCTTAAAAAAATTTTAAAGAAAGCGATACACATAATTCACATAAGTCCGAATATATTCATTCACAAAAATTTACGATTTACAAAATAAGAGAACTGATAGAAAATAAAAATAAGGAAAGAAGAAATCCTGTTCTATCGATTCCCAACGGTCGGCCTACGGAATGTTTAGCCACCAAAATCCTTGCTCTAAGCTATTTTAGATCACTCTCATCTGTGAGCTCGGATTCCCTTTACTGCTTTGGCCACGATCGCTTTTGACCCATTCCGGATCGGGAGAACCGTCTTCTTTCACTTGGGGGTGACTGCTCATAGGCAGTGCGATCGGATCGCTTGATTGAACACGAGATGTGCCTCATCGAGCAGCTTCCTATATAGATCGGCGTCCTCCTTCTCCATCCATTCATGCCGGTGATGTCTTCGTTGGGCTGCTCAGATGGTGATGCCTTCAAGATGTACCGGTAGTACATCCATCGGCATCCAGGGCTTGCTTCTTGTATCCGCTGGTGTATTTCCCGATACCATCTTCGGAGGAGCCGTAGTGCGATGGACAGGGCGGAAGTCCGCTTTATTTGCGGCTTTGGATACCCACTTCCGAGTATCCCTGTCCCACTTCACTCGGCCTTCCCGTTTCTTGACCTCTTCTTCTCTCTCTTTTCAAACATCTCCTTCTCAAAGACTGATTCTTCCGATCTGCTCGGCTGATAGGTTGGAGAAGTCCGGTTCCTTTCTCTTGCGTTCGGCTGATCGGGGCTGATCATCTCGCTCGGTGATGGAGACTTCTCATTCTTCTTGCTTTCCATTTACCTTTGCCCTTGGGCTCCGGTTCCTCGGACTCTTTCATGCGAGCCGGCGGCTTCTCTGTCTTCTCTTCGTCCTCCTTCCTTCTCTTCTCCTCATCCGATTCAATCTGGGTTACCCTCGGTTGCAAGACAGCCAATTCATCGATTTGATTTTGATTTCCGCCTTGGCTGCCTCCAACTCAGCTGTGTCCGCCTTTGTATCGAGCTTGTCGATTAATGACATGACACCATTGTGAGGGTTTCCATTACGCTTTCAGCTCCTTCCCCTTTTTAACTTCATCTTTGATAGCCTGAAGTGCCTCTATTGCTGCACAACATTTTCTCAAATCGTTACGATCGAGATGTGAGTGTTGAGACCACGATTTCATTGTCGGCTGTTTTCTCTTTTAGTGCCTTGACTTCCTCCTCAGCGCACTCAGTAGGAACCAACCGGCGATCTTGAGATTGGCTGATAAATTTCTGGTCATGTTGACCTCGGCAATCTGCATGTTGGCGAGCATGGTATCGTGTTGCTCGAATCACCTTCCGTGTTTTCTTCTCCATCATCCTCCGAACTCAGGATATGATCTTGCTTTGTGGAGTTTTTCAAATGCAGAGGAGATGGCAAGAATTGATCAGCCTCTTCCTCGATTCGGATGAGGAAGAGGTGGTGGGAGAAGTTGGGTGGGGGAGCTCATGTGAATATCCCCAAAGATATTTGAGGTATCCACATGAGGAGGTTCAGGGGTGGATGAGGTGGGGGTGTCGATGGTGGAGGTGGGATTTCGGTGGGGGTGATGATGGTAAAGGTGGGATTTGTGAAGTGGTAGGTGGGGGAGATGAGATTGTTTGGGGTAGGCTGAGTTGGGGTTGAGAAGTTGTGGGTAAGGCTGGTGGAGATATGGATATGGGGGTTGGGGCGAATCTTGGTCAGAGGAAGGACGGTATATGAGATGGGGATGGTGGAGGAGATGAGGTTTGGGTTTGGGGGAGGAAAGATGAGGTTGGGATTTGGACTATTTCGGGAGTAGGGCTGTTTGAGAGGCTGCGAGGTGCGGCACAGGACACCTCTTCATTGCCGGTGTGGGTTGGAGAGGGGAGGGAGAAGTGTACTGTTCACGGATGGGGGAGGGTCCCTTCGAGCTAATTTCTTGGACCTCCTCCACCTGACCACCCGAGCTGCAATTTGCAGCGTGGTCACTTCCTCGAGAAAGAAGAGTCGGCTGATCTGCGAGATGATCCACCCAACTCGAGGTTTTCACCAACCTCCGCCTCTTTGGTGCCTTCTCCTTGACTTCATTGGCTGAACGACCTCGGTGAGCTCATAGCGAGCAACTCTGCCTCCACATCTTCTTCCTCTTCCTCCTCGGCTTCTTCTTGAGTGGAGCACGAGCTCCTACCTCGGCTCCACCGTCATCGAGAATCACTGGAGCCCCGAGTGGTTCATCCTTGGTGAGAATCCCTTACGCCGTGTAAGCTCGGACCCCGTCGACCAATTGATCTCGGTGACAGCAAGTCCTCCATGATCACGATCACTTTGTTAAAAAGGCGGTGATCGACTTCGCATGCCATTTCCCATTAACAACCTCCGGATGCTTCCTTTCCGTCTCTAGCTTATCCAAGAATGTACCAGCCCGGTTGGCTTGTACTCCATCTAGGATTGTTCGAATAACGCAGTGCAGTCCTGCAGTCAGCCCATCGTGAGAGCTCTGTTCTCCAAGTATCACCTTCGTGACAATGGTCATCAAGGCGATATCTCCGGCGAAGCATCTTCTTCTTTAGCTCCGATCGCCGGTCCTTCATAGAATTCCGGGCAATCATCTCAAATGATTCTATCCGATCGTCTGATTTATATGTTAGAGGGTTCACACCTTCACCGTGAGTGTTGAAGATTCGAGCCACCTCCGCCGGAGAAATACTCGAGACCTCTTGATTGGAGTGTATAGGGTAAGAGTTATTAAGACCAATCAACAAAAATATCGAACCCAAGAGAGAAAGTATGCAAACGAAATTCAAGGATAAGAGTTCTAAATGGCTAAAGTTGCAACAAGCTCTAGAACTAAATCACTACAAATTGCAAGAAATTAAATGGCAAGTTTATGCAAACAATCTATCAAACACTTAGAATGCAAGATCAAATAGACTAAAATCAATGGGGAAATTGGGTGCAAGGGATAATCTCCATCAAGGAATCCGTGATTAACAAGCTATGATTGTATCCAAATGCAAATCAATCAAATTAGAAAGTTTAAACCATCATGAAATTAATCACTCCATTAATATCACAATGCCTAATGTGAGTATCCTTAGTTATTCCCATCTCTCAATGTAGAAGTCCCCGATTCATACAATCATGCAAAATTGAAACCCGATTAACACCTAATCACGTTAGCTCAACTCTCGCCTATTGCTAGGGTGATCAACCATTAATCAAAAGAGACAATTTTTCATGAAGCACAATTAAGAATCACAATTAGGGAGCAATCTAATTCAATTGATCACAATTATCAACAATCATAGCATGAGGCAATCACTTCATCCCTAATTTCAATTATCCCAAGCACAAAGCTATTAGCCCATGGTGCTACAAGCAAAAACCATGGCTATAAAATCTAAGAAAGCAATTAAAAATCTAATTACTACGAGCAATGAATTAAAGAGATCAAAGGGTAAGAACATCACCAATTAAGCTTCAATAGGCAAAAATAAGAATGATTAATCTTGTACAATGCTTCAATACAACTTCAATTCTTCCCAATTCTCAGCAAACTTCAATTACAATCAATCAATCTACTAATCTAATGAACTAGATGTGGAATCTCTCTCAATTCTAACAATCTAATGCAATTACAAGGAAATTCAAGCTACAAAATGTAAAATTCGCTCAAAGAAACTCCTAGAAAGCTGCTCTGAACTGCTAGAATCAACTCTCCCTCTGTTTTGGCTTTCAATGGCTTAAAACTGAATTTTTCGGTTTTGGGCACTCCTCGAGTCGAGCTTCAAGCCCTCGAGTCGAGGCCTAAAAGTTGCTAACACGTTTCTTTAAAAATCTCTCTGCCTCGAGTCGAGGCTTCGCCCTCAGTCGAGGCTTCGCCCTCAGTCGAGCTTCTGTATTTTCATATCCCTCGACTCGAGGCTCCTCCCTCGAGTCGAGGATCCTGTCTTTTGAAATGATTTCCCTCCGGCATGAACCTCGAGTCGAGGTCTGTGCACCCTCGACTCCAACTCGAGACCAGGAATTTTTATCGAGAAGGGCTCCGGTCCCGACCCCGTTTTCATCCCGTATGTTCGTCTTTTCATTCTAAGAATACGGTACTCTCGGTTTGGCGAATTCCACCGATTTACCTGCAAAGCGGGCGAAATACATCAAAACCTCACAAAGTAATACTTTTTAGGCAAAAGAGTGATACTTTTCACATTTAGGCACAAAAATCACATTTTAGCTCACTTTTTGCACTAAAATAGGCCCTTAAAACATGCATCAATTCACTCCAATCACCTCTCCGTATACCCTGGTTCGGAAAACACCATCTTCGTATGTCCCATTGACATAGAACTCTATCCCTCGCATATCCGGTGTCTTATTGGAAGGGGATTTCTTGGAACAAAAGGTCCTCAATCCAGCCCTCTCCAATAAAGACAAGATTTCCCTGGATTCTCCATCGGTGGTGGTGTCGAAGTCGACGTACATCTCGAGACTTCACCTTCTTATTGTAGGTTTCATTATGCACATCCACCATTGTTGATGTTATCCTCTTGAAGAAGTGCTCATATATTGATTGAGGAAGGATTTGAGAAAATTTGCCAGTATTTGGGATTTTCTAAAAGTGAAAAGAGTGTTTTTGGAGAAGAAGACGTATTTATAGGGAATAGATTGGAAAGAGAAACCGCCAATTTAGAAAATTTGAATAAATCTGAGCCATTTATTCAAAAAGTTTTTTCTTGAGTATAAATCAACGGTTAAAAACTAAGATAAGTGATTAGGATTCAGCGCGTGGAAATTAATCGCCTTTGGAATGCGTAAATAGTTACTTTATAGATCTGATTTGTGAGATGTAGGTTACTTTATGCGAGAGAAGTAAGTATACAGCGTCGGCCTAGGATTACCTTACTTCGAATAAAGGTTTGTAAAGCAGATGATTTGAAAAGCAGATGAGTTTGTAAAGTCATCGATAAAGTAACTGTCCGATTTTAAAAACCAACAGACTTAGGTGTAACTTTTTAGCAATTTTAAAAAGCGAGTTTAAACTAAACAGACTGAGACTTAATTTTCTAAAACTAGGTTGTTCATCCATTTAAAAAAATTTATTAAAAAAATATGAAGTTTATTTAGGAACAAAAGTAATAGAATAAAGGAGTTTGAATAAGATGAGGTGAAACAGTATGATGCGTGACTGTTCTGCAAAGACATAAACTCAAAAGAAACCATCGGTAGCTTAATGTAAATCGAGATAGGATGCAAATAGTCATCTGTTTTCTTGAGGAGATCGGCTGACTATTGTGTCCTTTTCGATTTACTCAATGTCGAACAAGTAATTATCAATTCGGATAAGGTCAATATGACTAATCCTTGATTCTTGATTCCTAAAAGGAGATCAATGATATCACTACTGATTGTCCTTTGACACATATCTAGTCTGATAATTCTTTCTAGACATTAATTTAAAGAAAAGAAAATACCGAGAAATAAGGAAACAAATATTCAACAGATGCATACAAATTAGAAACCAGCTAAAGATGCATCAAGTAATCCTAATTCTAAGCACGATTCATTAAACCTAGACTCGGCTAATGGTTTTGTAAGAATGTCGGCTCTTTGTGATTCGGTGGCAATTTTCTCAATCCTAATGTCATTCTTCTCAATGTGATCCCTAATGAAATGATGCCTAATATCTATATGTTTACATCTAGAATGTAGAATAGGATTGTAAGTCATTGCTATTGCACTATTACTATCACGGTAAATAGGAACAGGCTGATGTTAGAATATTATAATCTCTAAGGCGTTGACTAATCCAGAGGAGATGAGAACAACAACTTCCACTGTCATGTATTCAACTTCGGTTGTAGAGTGGCAATGATGTCTGTTTCTTAGATAACCAAGAAATTAATTTGTTGCCTAAGAATTGACAAGTTCGAGAAGTGGATTTTCTATCAATCTTACATCCTCCAAAGTCTGAATCAATAACTGTCACCAAAGTTGTCATCATTTGGGTACCATAACCCTACTTGCAAGGTTCTTTTGAGATATCTAAGAATTTTCTTAGCCGTCTCCAGGATGAGTCTTCTTGGGATTAGGCGGAATCTTGCACATACCCCAACCGCAAAAGCTATGTCTAGCCTACTTGCGGTGAGATAGAGAAGAGATCCAATCGACCCACGATACTCCGTTGCATCGGTGGGTATCCCCGCTCATCTGAATCCATAGAGAAGTTAGTTGCCATAGGTATTTTAACTTCTCTGCTAGTTGTCATTCCAAATTTCTCAATCAGATCCTTAGCATATTTAGGCGATGTATAAATATACCCTTACGCATCTGTTTAATCTGTAAGCCTAGAAAGTATGTTAATTCACCCATCATTGACATTTCAAACCTGTTTTTCATGAGAATGCTAAACTCTTCACATAATTTCAGATTAGGTGAACCAAAGATTATGTCATCTACATAAATTTGAACTAGTAAGATGTTGCCATCCACTTCCTTTCTAAACAAAGTTCTATCAATCTTGCCTTTAGAAAAACCATTTGATGTCAAGAAATCGGATAATGTATCATACCGTGCTCACTGGGAGCTTGTTTTAGTCCATATAGGGCTTTGTTGAGTTTATAGACCTTGTTATTGATCTTAAACCTGTGAGGCTGCTCCACATAGACCTCCTCAAGTAACACACCATTAAGAAAGACAGACTTAACATCCATTTGATAGACTTTGAGAGATTTATATGCAAATGCCAAGAACAACCTTATTGCCTCTAATCGCAATCGGAGCATAGGTTTCATCATAGTCTATTCCCTCGATCATGAGTAACCTTGTGCAACCAATCTTGCCTTATTTCGAACAATAATGTTGTTCTCATCTGCTTTATTTTTAAACACCCATTTGGTGCCTATAATCTTTACTCGTAAGGGTCTTTCCACTAAATCCCATACATTTTGCCTTTCAAAGCGATGCGATTCTTCCCGCATAGCAGCTTATCCAATTTGAATACGATAGAGCTTCCTCAATAGACTTAGGTTCGAGAAGCGACACATAACAACCGAAAAGACTTTCGAGTCTAGCATCATTCGTGTCTGCACACTACTAGATGGGTCTCCTATAATCGATCGAGATGGATGATAGCTTCTCATCCTTTTGCCTATGTGAGGAGAAGGATCCTCATCTTGAGTCTCGCAGGCAACTCCTCCGACTCAACCTCGGTGGCGTTCCCCTTCATCACCGACCCCGCCGATCACCGATGTCAAGGGTGTCCGATTCGATGGAGTCTCGATCGAAGTTGTCTTGATTATCGGATGGGGATTCTTCTTCATCCGATTCTCAATCAAGACTAGGTAGATAGACAGGTTCTATGTTTAGTCTTGAGCAGTTCAATTTTATCTAGATTTTCAGAAATTTGATTCACTTTTTACGAGAAGGAATACAGCTCATCAAAAACAACATGAGGGGTTTCCTCCACACAAAGGGTTGTCTTGTTAAAAACTCTAAATGCCTTGGAAGTATTAGAATATCCCAAGAATATTCCATCACCGCCTTAGCATCAAAAGTTCTTAACTTAGATTTTCCATTGTTATGGATGAAACACTTATAACCAAAAGCTTTGAAGTATGAGATCCTTGGAATCTTACCCTTCCAAATCTCATATGGAGTCTTACCCTTGTCTTTGACAACTAAGCACTGATGCAGGTATAGCAAGCCGTGTTGATGGCTTGACCGAAACTATGAGGAGTATCATACTCGGCTAGCATGCTCTGGCCGCTTCCTTCAAAGTTCTATTCCTTCTTTCAACTACTCCATTTTGTTGAGGAGTTCTTGCTGAAGATGTCTCATGAATAATTCCACACTCATTGAAAAAATTAGATAAACAAGGATTCAAAAATTATGTGCCCTTATCACTCCTTATTTTAATAATATTAACACCCTTTTCATTCTCAGATGCATGCGAGCAGATCGGGAATCTTGTTCATAGTCTCATTTTTCTTGAAAAGAAATATAATCCAAGTGTATCTAGAAAAGTCATCTACTACAACAAGAGTATATTTCCATCCACCGACATTGAGAGGTGAAAGCGAGGTCCAAACAGATCCGGATGAAGTAGTTGCAACACTCTTTCGGATGAAGAGGACTTAATACTCTTAAATGAGTGTCTAGGCTGTTTACCTTTTTGACAAGCATCATATTTAAGATCGGTGGATAAAAGTTTTTCAGGTAATCCCTTGACAAGGTTCTTTTTAGCTAGCTTACTAAGAGTTTTGAAATTCGAGATGACTAAGCCTCTTGTGCCATAGCCGGTGATATCTTCTCCACCCTTAGCTATCAGACAGTATCTTTGGGACAACTATTAAAGTTGGCCACATAGACATTACCATGTCTCAAGCCGATGTAAGACCTTATCTCGAGGAATTATCTAAAATATCACATTTATCCTTTGAGAATTTGACAAGAAAACCTTTATCACAAAGCTGGGAAACAGATAGCAGATTATGTTTCAAACCTTCAACAAAATATACCTCGTATACCTGAATATCCTTGATAATCAGTACCTACACCTTTAGTCGACCACAATTATTATCACCAAATAAAACTCTTGGACCATCAATGCTTTGAAAATTTGATAACGGCTTCTTGTTATGGGTCATGTGTTGTGAACCCACTATCAATGTACCATATTGAAGCTAAGATCTCTTCCTTGAGTGATGATCCCTGTGAATCCTGAAAAACAAATCGGTTATAAGGTACCCTAGTGATCTTGGGTCCTTTAAGGTCAAATATCACTTTAGGTAACCAAATAAACATCTCATCTCCGCATAATAAATCGACTCGAGTTTTCTACCAAGTCTGTCTACAATTATATCACTTTTGAATGATAACTTGTTGTATTCAGATTGAGTAATTTTCCTAAACTTAGGAAATGTAGGATAGCATTTGCTCCTTCCATCAAAAGGATTATAATAAGAATATCTTCTTATTTTGGTTCTTGGATTTCTTCTAGTACGATAGGGAGTTTTCAAATTTGAATTCTTGGTTTCAGCATCGGGAGATGTAGTCCTTATCTCGACTAGTTGGTTTCCATAGACCAATTTTAACATCCTTTGATTGAACAGATATTTTCACAAATTTTCTAGGTTTTGGACATCTGATTTATTGTTCCTATCATAACCAAGACTGTCTTGTCATGAGATTTTTGAGAAGTATTAAAAATATGATCTATTGTTGATTGTGAATTATTAAGTTGGTCGATTTTGAAGACAAGCTTCTCATTGTCTTTCTTAATTGATTCATTTTCAGCATAGACTACCTCAAATTTGTCTTTTAAAGTTTTCAATTCATTTTCTAACCTTTTCAGTAAGTAGGTGATGTACTAGCTTTCACCAAGAAAACATTCCCCTTGAATGTTTCCTCAGCCTCTGGCGATTCATCACTGCTTGCCTTTAATTAGAATTTGAATCTGATCCTTTAAAATCAAATTCTCTGTCTCTAGCTGTTTATAAGCAGCCAAAGATGTCTTTAAATCTCTCAATAACTCATGGATAACAGCTTGGTCATGATCGGATGCGATCGACAAGAATCATTATCTCGACGATGAATAGAAGATTACCTCATTAGCCATGAGAAAGATTTCATCATCGATCCGAAAATAGATGAGGATGATGATGATTTCTTTGGCTCTTTTTCTTCAGCCAATAGAGCCCTTTGATCTCGCAAATCTCCCGTCTCTTTTCTTTCTCTTTTCTTCCCTTTCCTTAGGAGTCGGTTGAGGACAATCATAAGCGAAATGTCCTGGCTTGTTGCATGTATAACAATTATCACTCCTGTCGATCTAGGGCTAGAAGGATTTCTTGACAAGTGATCTGTATCTTCTTGTCTCGATTTATGCTTTTATCATCATCTGTTGATTCATCTTCCTTTCTACCTCGATCTGGATCTTGATTTATCCTTTCCTGCAAATTTCAATTTATTTCTTTTATATTTCATTCTCAATTTATCATACCTCTTTGTAAGTAAAGCCATCTGCTCCTTCAGAGATAGATCGGCTCCTACGGACTGCTGTTGACACCTTGTCTTCTTTATCGACAAAGGCAACAGACTTGGATGAGGTACTTGACTCCATCTCATCTTCCTCGTCTTCTATTTGAATATCATATTCTAGAGCCTTAAGATGTGAAAACAAAGTATGGTGAGTAATAGAAGATAAATCTTGAGTAGCCTTAAGGATATTGGATTTTTCCCTCCATCTCTTGGTTAATGATCTCGAGAATCTTATTATTAATCTCTTTCTCTGAATAATTCTTTCCAAGGTCAGCCGCTTTGTTGAGAAGATTGGTCAACCTTACATCTAACCGATCCACAGGCTCATTTTCTTTCATTTTGAATGTTTCAAATGCATGCAAGACTCGATGCAGCTTGTTTTCTTTGACTTGTTCGAGATCCTTCACAAACATTTGCTAGAGTTTGCCACATCTCTTTGGCAATTTTGCATCTCTTAACTTTTTCTATCCAATCCTTACTTAGAGTCTCAATGATTTCAGTTCGAGCTACTTGGTCAAGATTATGGACCTTTCTTTCATCATTTGTCAATTCGAACTCTTCTTTTCTTATGCAGTTACGTATTGGTGACTCGGCTCCGATCTTTGGTGCCTCCATGATAAAACTTTATAGGTCCTTCTTCAAGAACCTCTTCCATCCTATCATGAATGGCCTTTAGATGATTCTCCATCCTAAATTTCCATTAATCATAATCTTGATAGAGAATTCAGAAGATTCCTAGACTTTTGTTTTTCCCCGATGACATGATGAAACAAAGAACAAAATACTCCACAAACTAATTAGTAGCACCTTTGTTAGTAAAATGAAGACAATGAAGAAAATCAAGATAATTTCAGAATCTTGTTCAAGACCTAAAATCAATATCGGAAACTGACTTAACACCGCTCCGATACCACTTGTTGGTCCCTGAATGTTGAGTTGATTAAAACCTTGAGTTAGCTTCCTAGAACAAAATCTCGAAAGGGGGTTTGAATAGATTTTGTAAATTTTTCAAATCTTTTCAAGATCAATTCAAAGCATCGATTAAACACGGCGGAATATGATTGAGAACTTCAACTTTTAACAAGATCAAAAGCAAAGGCTGATATTGATTTTAGTTAAGATTCGAACTTTAATCTTGAATTAACAATATTGTAATTTGAACGAAATTAAAGAAAGCAAGAAATAACACGAGGATTTATAGTGGTTCGGATTATGAATAATCCTACATCCACTCTCTTTCTTCAAACTTTGAAGAAAGGTCTTCACTAGCTACTTACTTACTCACCGTACAACCTTTACAAATTACAACTTGAACTTCAGCTCTTCAACAATCTAATCAACTCTCTGAAATCTAACTCTAAGAATAAGATGTGTTTTTGAAGATATGAAGTGAAGTGTTCTATAAACACTTAGAAAATATTTGAAATCTCTTTTGAAAAATACTCTGTGAAAACAATAGTGAATAGTGTGAAAAATCAAACTTGCATAAGTGTATTGAAGAATAAAATCTAGTCCTATTTATAAGTGCGAAAAGAGGCAGGTTAGTTTGTTAGTTAGTTCTAACAAACTTGAAACCGCTTAACAAACTTAATCTTGGAAAGCTGTTCTTGACCTCACTGATTCTTCCTACTCGTCTGCAGTGACTTTGTGAAAACTTCGCCTTTCTTATTCTACTCGGCTTATCTTGACCTCGTCCCGAGCTCTTCATGTTTGTCTCCCGCAGATGACTAGGTTCGAGCTTGTCTTCGGATGACTAGCATGCCATCGGACCTCAACCGACTAGGTCGGTGCCTCGACCCCGTCTCGATCGGCTTATCTTATAAACTTATTCTCTGTTGTTCTTGAGTTGGCTGATCGATGCAGCTTCCCTTTTAACTCATCAAAACTTCTTGATTCAACAGTAGAGACTAGATTTAGTCCTTGGAAACCTAAGGAACTAATCACCTCATCGACACTTCGAAAAGAAAACACAGACGAGGAGAGATGCTCCAAAGGTTAAATCAAAGACTAAGACAAAGTCTTATCCTAGGTATAATAGCTTTGATGGAAGAAGTAAGTCATATCCATTTTACCAAGGTATAAGACAATCACAAAAGATCGATTAAATAAGATTGATCTTGAAAGTCTTATTTTGGTAGATAGATATGGATGTAAACTTGATCTATGGTTTTAAGGAATATAGATATCTTTGTCCTGGATACCTAAGTGTCAACTTAACATGAAAGGACCCAAATTATAAAGGGTACCTAAGAATGAATATGTGATTGCGGGAAGACAAGAAGATAGTAGAAAGAGGAGACATTCTTGAGGTCATCTCGGTACATTAACAAAGTGGTTGTTCTAAGCATATGACCTATGAGAGACGTCTTCTCTCTAACTATCGATCCATAGATGGTCCGAGAGTAATGTTTGGAGACAACAATTTTGGGCTTACCAAAGGAGTTGGGACATTGATGATAGGAGATATTCAAGTCAATGAAGTCTACTATGTGGAAGGATTAAAACACAACTTGTTATCTGTTTCACAATTTTGTGATAAGGGGTTAAGTGTTAAATTCACTCATAATGCATGCTATGTGCTAGATGGTATTAATGAAAATATACTATTAATCGAGTCGACAAGGTAACATTTATGTTGCCAACTTTAGAAGTTGTCTAAAGATACTTGTCTTGTTGCTAAGAATTCAGATGACTTAAGTCGCTATGGAATAAACGTCTTGGCCACTTAAACATCAAAACTCTTAACAAAATTGCAAGAAAATCTTTAGTAAAAGGACTCTACGATAGAATATTTTCAAAGAACCATGTGTGTGATTCTTGTCAAAGGAAAACAGAC
The DNA here is from genome assembly GCA_030762865.1 of Paraleonurus japonicus. NCBI lineage: Eukaryota > Viridiplantae > Streptophyta > Magnoliopsida > Lamiales > Lamiaceae > Paraleonurus > Paraleonurus japonicus. Next base: position 12,546,381 of record CM061061.1, read on the forward strand.
TAAAGTTTCTTTTAAAACAATAAGTAGTCCTTCTTCGAAATGATTACGGAACTTCTTCATATGGATCTTTTTGGTCTAGTTACACCTCTCACTTCAAAGTGGAAGAAAATACACTTTGGTAATTGTTGATGATTTTTCAAGATTTCTTGGGTTATTTTCTTGTACAAAAAGAATGAGACTATGATTAAAATTCCAGAATTTTCTTAAAAGGGTTCAAAATAAGAAAAGACTAAATATTGTTAAGATTAGAAGTGATAAAGGCACTGAATTCCTTAATAAGCTTGTTACTAACTCATGTGCTTTGAGAATGGCATAGCTCATGAGACATCGGCTGCACGGATACCACAACAAAATAGAGTAGTTGAAAGAAGAAACAGGACTGCTGAAAGAGGCGGCCAGGACAATGTTATCTCGAGTACAACACTCCTCACAGTTTTAGGCGGAGGTTAATACGGCTTGTTTTGTTCAAAATAGAAGTTTGATTGTTAAGGATAAATGTAAAATCCCCTATGAAATTTGGAAGGGAAGATCCCCCAAAATTTCATACTTTCATATATTTGGTTGTAAATGTTTTATTCACAACAATGGTAAATCTCAATTAAAAACTTTTGATGCCAAGATAGCAGATGGGATATTCTTGGGATACTCATATGTATCTAAAGCATACAGAGTTTTTAATAAGACAACCATGTGTGTGGAAGAAACTCCACATGTTGTATTTGATGAATCCTCTTTTGAGTTTAGTAAAATAGATGACATCACAAAGATATCGATAATCAATCGAGATGACTATCAAGAGATCAACTGTAAAGTTCTACAATCAGAATCGACTCGGATGAAGAGAAAGAACCAAATTCAAACAAAGAAAAAGAACCTGGAAGCTCTTCCTCACCAAATGATCGACAACCAATGCCCGCAGATGAGCGGTAGAAACATGCAGAAGGTAACACGAGAATCATCGAAATAGAATCTTTGTTAGATCGGAAGAGATTTTGATGAGTTAAAAGGATCAACTCGGATGATCGGACAAGTTCCAAGAACAGTGAGGTAAGAGTCGATACTAGATCGACCATACTAGGAGGAGCTGGATAAGTCACCGAGGTCCGAAAAGTTAGAGATCATCCGGAGACAAGCTCAAGTCAAGTCATCTCAGAGGAGACAATTATGAAGAGCTCGGGCGAGGTCAAGACAAGCCGAGTAGAATAAGAAAGGCAAGTCTTCACCAAGTCACCGCAGACGAGTTGTTAAAGATCATTTGAAGATGAGAACGGTTATCAAGATTAAGTTTGTTAAGCGGTTTTAGTTTGTTAAAACTAACTAACAAACTAACTGTCTTTCCAAACTTATAAATAGGTCTAGGTTTTACTTTATACAACACATTAACACAAAGCACATCAATCACAATACTCTCGATTTTTGATTACGCACTTTTACTTCGATTTATAAAGTTCACACAAGTTTTCAAAAGTTTTAAGTGTTTGTAGAACACTCATTCGTATATCTTCAAAACTCACCTATCACAGTAAAGTTAGTTTTCGAGAGAAGAGTCTAGGAGTTTGAAGATTTGAAGATCTTTGTAAGTTGTAAATTGTACGTTGGAAAGTGAGTAAGTAAGTTGTAGAAGAGACCCTTTTTCAAGTTGAAGAAGAAGAGTGGATGTAGGATCGGTTATATCCGAACCACTATAAATCGTCTTGTTCTTTATTGCTTTCGATTACTTATCATGCTTCTTATTCAATTTCAACTTCTAATCAAAGTTCAATTTTCGAATTAAAATTAGACAAATTATCGGTTTGCTTTTGATCCGATTAAAGTTGAGTTTAAAACAAATTCCATTGTGTTAACTTTGGTGTCTTGAGTTGATTTTCTAAGTTTTTAAAAAGTTAAAAAATCTATTCAACCCCCTTCTAGATTTTCCCTAGAAGGTTGTTTCAAGTAATCTTTGATATACTCAACTTGTGGGACCAACAGATACTTCAAATAAAACTTCATCCATAGTAAAAGACAAGGGTAAGAAAGTAATGTCATACCACCCACTGAGCAGATAATTGGAGATTTAGACACCGGTGTCCAGGACAAGGACCCAACTAAATCAAGATTGTATGTTCGGTTGCTATGTGTCATTACTTGAACCTAAGTCTATTACTTGAGGCTCTAACGATTCCAATCGGATTAATTCCATGCAAGAAGAACTAAATCAGTTTCAAAGACAAGATATGTGGGAGCTTGTTGAAAGGCCTCATCATCAAAAGTCATTGGAACTAAATGGGTCTTTAAAAACAAAAGAGATGAAAACAATATTGTGGTAAGAAATAAAGCGAGACTAGTTGCTCAAGGTTATTCACAATCGGAGGATTGATTATGATGAAACCTTTGCACAAGTAGCTCGTCTGGAAGCCATAAGATTGTTTTTAGCTTATCTTTGCTTTTAAAAGATTCATAGTTTTCAGATGGATGTTAAGTCGGCTTTTCTTAATGGAATCTTAGCCGAGGAAGTTTATGTAGAGCAACCTCCGGGCTTTGTCAAAGGAGACAAGGTCTATAGATTAAGGAAAGCTCTATTTTGGACTTAAACAGGCACCTAGAGCATGGTATGATACTTTGTATGATTATTTAATTCAAAATGGTTTTGTAAAAGGTAAAATTGATAGAACTTTGTTTAGAAAAGAATTTGGTAGTGATCTTTTATTAGTTGATTTACGTTGATGATATCATTTTTGAATCAACTAACGAGATCTTTGTGTGAAGAATTTAGTCATCTTATGAAAAGCGATTTGAAATGTCCATGATGGGAAAAATTACCTACTTCCTTGGACTTCAAGTCAAAGCAGAGGCGAAGAAGGGGATATTCATTAATCAAGTCAAATACACAAAAGATCTTATTGAAAAATTTGGAATACGTACCACCCGAGAAGCTAAGATACCTATGATGACAAACTTTTCAATGGATCCAGATGAAAGGGGAAGATACAGATCAAACCGAGTATCGAGGTCTAATTGGCTCTTTATTTAATCGCTAGTAGACTGATATTTCTTTTGCGGTTGGAGTCTGCGCACGATTTCAAGCTAAACCAAAAAGAAGCCATCTTGAAGCGGCAAAGAAAATTCTTAAATACTTAAAAGGTACGGTAAATGTTGGACTGTGGTATCCGGTGATGACAATTTCTAGTTGTCTGGATACTCGATTCGAGACTTTGGTGGGTGTAAGATAGATAGAAAATTTACATCTGGTACTTGCCAATTTACGGGAAGTAAGTTGATTTCATGGTTGTCTAAAAAGCAAACCTCTGTAGCTACTTCCACAATTTGGAAAATTTGAGTATATGGCGGTGGAAGTAGTTGTTCACAGACTTATCTGGATTAGTCAACAACTAAGGGACTATAACATTATCACCAAAGATGTACCAATCTTTTTGTTGGTCCCGTTTAGTAGAGTAAATTTTAGCAAAACTTGATCTAGCCTTCTAGAAAAATCTAGAAGGGGGTTGAATAGATTTTGATTTTTACAAATCTTTCAAAATTTATTCAAAACGCTTAATCACACAATGGAAATCAAGATTAAACTCAACTTAATTCGGATCAAAAGCAAACTGATATTTTAGTTCTTACTTTAATTCTAAAATTTATCTTTGATTGAAAAACTAGAAATTGAAAGAAACGGATAAATAAAGAAAAGCAATAAAGAACACCGGGAGTTTATAGTGGTTCGGATTATGAATAATCCTACATCCACTCTCCTCCTTCAACTTGAAGAAGGGACTCTGCTTACCACTTACTTACTTACTTTCAACTTACAACCTTACAATTCGTAAAGATCTTCAAATCTTCAATCTCCTAAATCCTTCTCTAAAATCTAACTATTACGGTGAATATTGGACTTTGAAGATTACAAGTAAAGTGTTCTATAAACACTTAGAACTTTTTGAAAACTCTTTTGAAAAACTTGTGAATTGATTGTGATGATAGAAATCGAATAGTAAATAATGTGTAAATCAAATTTGCATAAGTATTTTGAAAAATAAGAACTAGACCTATTTATAAGTCTGAAAAGACAGTTAGTTTGTTAGTCGGTTCTAACAAAGCGAAAACTACTCAACAAACTTAATCTTGAAAACTTCTTTGCTCCTCACTGCTTTTAACCAACTCGTCTGCGGTGACTTGGTGAAGACTCGCCTTTCTTTTTCTACTCGGCTTGTCTTGACCTCGTCTAAGTTCTTCATAATCGTCTCCTGCAGATGACTAGACTTGAGCTTGTCTCTAGATGACTTGCACCTCCTAGTCTCCAGGTGACTAGTTCGAGTCCTCGACCTCGTCGATCGGCTTAGTACCGAGACTTTGATCTTAATCGCTTCTTCATAGTCGCCTCTGCTCATCACGGGTTGATCTTTTAACTCATCAAAACCTTTCTTGATCTAACAATTTCCCCTTTTTGATGATGTTAAAACTAAAAAAACATACTCACGGTGATGTTAGTCAAAGATATTGAAGATAATCAAATAGGCATATTATTACACATTTACACTTCAAATCGGGTTTATTCAAGTTTAAGCACTTAATTCACACTTAAAAAATTTTAAGAAAATGTTTTTAAGTCTTAAGAATTTAGACTTAGTGAAAAGTTTTTAAACTCGAGAAAGTTTTTAAGACTTAGAAAAATTTTAAGAAAATTAAGTCGATGTTAGGAAAAGAAATTTGTAGCTAGTTTTGATGTGTTAAAAGTGTAAAATAGGATGACAGTGAGCATCTTGTATAGGCAGTGAAGTATTTCTTTGTAAATAAAACTAAGTATAGAAGATCGACAAGGTCAAGATATCGAGGCGAGGAAGATTTTCGGATAGAAGAGAATATCGACAAGGTCAAGATATCGACAAGGACAGCACGAGATTGTTGAAGAGCAAGACAAATGTCTAGACAAGAAAGGCGATGGAGACGAGGTAAAGTAAACTTCAGATGAAGAGGTGTTAGAAAAATATTATGCAAAGATTCAAGAAGCGGTTTCAACAACTCGGGAAGAAGATTCTGAGAATTGATTATATTGTTATAAGCGATCAAAAGCTAATTCAAAGAAGTTACAATGCCAAGAAGAGTTCTCTATAAATAGGAATAGAAATCAATTTAGAATTAACTTTGACACTTTGCACTCTTTATTATACTTCGTGTACACAAGCAACAAAGAATCATACACATTCAAGAACGTGTTATACGTTTTTCGGTTCTTAGTGTTTATAGAACACTTTTTCATTAGATCTTCAAGCCATAGATATTCGAAGTTAGGAAGATTCATTGTAAGTGAAGATTCATCATTGTAAGTAAGGTAGCAAGAAAGGAGGAAGTAAGTAAGTGAAGGCCCTTCTTCAAGTTCGAAGAAGGAGAGTGGACGTAGGATCGTTTGATCCGAACCACTATAAATACGGTGTTATTTCTTCTTCTTCTTATTACTTGTTTTTATTAATTGTTTCTTGATTACAAATTTGATATACGACAAAGCTTTAGATCCTATTAGAATTGAGTATAAACAAGAATTTGTTTCATTTGTAAATCTGTTTTTGGAGTTGATAGATCATCTAAACTTGCAAAAGTTTTTGATAATCTATTCATCCCCCTTCTAGATTATCACTAGAGGGTATCTTGTTTTTGCATTTTAACTCGTTCTAAAGGGACCCAACATCCGAGATGAGAATTTTCTCGAGATGATTAATACTTAAAAAAATTCTTAAAACATAAAAATAAAGTATTAAAATTAAAACAAGTAATTCGAGATAGGTTCCAAACATCTCTTTCAAACAAGAAAGCACATTTACATATTTACATATGGATCGGATTAAAAGATAAAAGATAAGAAAATTTAAAGCTTATCTAATCTGGTCCATCTATCCTTCTCTGGGAGCTGCATCGATCAAATATTCTCGTTCTCGGCTCCGCAATCTCTTCTCGGATCTGTCAACTTCATCGATTTATCCCATAATTGACGATTGATCTGATCCACTCCTTGTCGATTGAGCCATCATCATTCGGTTTGATTGGAATGGATGAGTAGTGCTGAGCAACCAAATCCACGTTGTACCATTGATCTCCTTCATCAATTAGTTTTCGGTACAAACCTGGATTCTCCTTTTCCATCCAATCATGCCATGCAATTGTCTCATCCTTCGACGACGCTCCAACTCCTCGACAGATATACTAGAAGAAAGTCCATTTCGCCTCATACTTCATGTACTCGGCTATGTACTCGGCTGCCCAAGCCGGATGCGCGATCATCTTTGGAGGAGCATCGGTTCTTTCTGCAGGCTCGACCCAAGCCGTGTCTGCTCCTCCTCCATTTGGGACTACCCATTTCTTAAGGATGCATCGAAGATCATGTCGGCTTCCTTAGCGAGACTTGATCTTCCTCTTAGCTTCCCTTTGGCCATAGTAGACCTTCTCGGCCTTTATCCGTCTATCCCTTTCTCGCCTCGATCCTGAGCCGCTCGCCGATTTCTCAAGAGGTCTTTTCCCGACAACTTTGGATATCGAGGCTCTGTCGGATTGGAGATGAGATCCGCTCAAGCTCCTTCTCTTTCCCCTTCTCGGCTATCACCGGCTCTTTGCCCTTGCCACTGTTCGGCTTCGGCTTTGGCCTTGGCCTCGCCTCTCCTTTCTCTCCCGATTTTGGCCATGAATCTCTCGATTTCAGCTCGGCCTCTTTCTTTACGGCTGCTCATCTGCCCTTATTGTCTCCTCAATCTGCTCGATTCTTATCTTTAGGGCGGTGAGCTGAGTCGATTGGTGGCTGGCGATAGCTTAATCGATTAAGCTCGGTTTTGACAATCTCCACATCTTCCCCCTTTTTAACATCATCAAGTAGCATAGCAATTTGCTCCTTGATAACGGTAAAATAGGTAGAAGGCGAGGTTTGATTCCTTATGATTTCATCGGCTAGGATTTGATTATCGGCTTGAACTTGGCATTTCAACTCACCAACATCTTTCTTAACCTCGGCCAACTCTTCTTTCACGGAAAATTTTACGAGAATCGGAGATAGAAGATAAGAGATTTACCTCGGATGCTTTGAGCATTTCTTCCATAGTGACAATGATAGAATCCATGATGTCTGCGGTTTTTATGTAAGCATACGAGTAAATTTTTCTTCGACTTTCTTCTCCAGTGGTTGAGAATGGAGGAGAAGGTGGATTACGGGCTCTTTGGGAGGAGAGCGGCAGGTGAGGTCTCTGGCATACCAAGATGACCTCGTACGAAATTTAGGAGCTGCTCTTGAGATAATATGGAGGATATAGAAGTGACTCCGGAGACTCCGGCCTTGCTTTCTCCCGGGAGATGAGGTTTTCCCGGCCAACCTCTTGGCGAATAGGCTCATCTCTTCTAGGTCTCCGGCTCTCGGTGATGAATCGGCCAGGACTTCAATAGATTCCTTCATTACTTCGAGGTTGAACTGAAGTTCGGGAATAAATTCTACCAACCTCCTCTAGGCATCGATCGTAGAGAAACCTCGAAGCTTCCCATAGATCCGTAGGGTTTGGGAGTGTGTATTGGGCACGATTTGTGGGGATGGAGTGGGATATTTGGTGGAAAGGAAATCCAGGAAATCAAATGGTTGAGAGGAGGTGAGAGAAATTTTGGGATTAGTGATGAGGTGGGAGGAATTTACGGGATTTGAGATGAGGTGGGAGGTAGAGTGGTTTGTGTTTGGACTATATCGGGAGTAGAAATTTGTTCAAGAGGCTCGGAAGTACCGGCACTGGGATACTTCTTCAAGCAGATGACTATTGCATCCTATCGACTTACCACAGTTACTAATGGTTTCTTGAAGTATGTGTATCTGCGAGGAGCAGTAATGAGATCGGCTTGTTAGAATAGATAGAATCTACTAATCTGCTAAAACCTCCTCATCTGTTCCCCCTCCTTAGTTTTTCAAAAGCTTGTTTTCAAACATATTCTCACAGCTCATCTATTTTAAAAATCTTTCAGATGATTTGTTCTTTAAAAACCCGGTTAGTCTGTTTTGGTTATAGTAAAAGTGTTGCTTAACTTGTCTTAAATCTTGCTAAAAGAAAATAAAATTAGGTTTGTTTTGAAAAACACGGATGAGGTCTTTTCTCGAGACGATTTCAAAACCTTGTCTATTTTAGGAAACCCTTATGCAAATAAAGGTAAACCTAGGTGACGTTAGGTATACTTACTTCTCTGCATAATGTAACCCTACTTGGTCAAATCAACAATCTACAAAGTTACTTTTTACGCATTTCAAAGTCGAGTTATCTACACGCTGAATCCCAATCGTTTATCCCGATTTTAGCTGTTGATTCAGCACAATAAATCATTTCAAATGAGCGACTCGAGCGTAAACCCGCTTTCCAAGCGGTTTTCTCTTTCCATCTTTCCCTCCTATAAATACATCTTCTTCTTCATTCAAACGTTTTCACTTTGGAAAAACCTTTTATCCTCTGCAAATTTTTCTAACTCCCAAAACCCTTTCTAAATATTATATAAGCCATACTCAAAAAGTTCTTGGGATTACATCTACAATGGTGGACATCAACAAGGATACTTTTAATAAGAAGATAAAGTCGGAGATGTATGTCGACTTCGACACCACAACCGATAAAGAGTCAAAACAAATATTGAGACTATTGGAGAGTGCAGATTGAAGACTTTACTGTTCGAAAAGTCGATTCAAATAAGGCGTTGGATATGCGTGGTGTAGAATTTTACGTGAATGGGGCTTATAAGGATTGAATTTTCAAAACAAAGGTTTACGGCGAGGAGTTGGTGATCACGGCAGCGGAGGTGGCGAGAATTTTGAAACAAGCAATGAGGGTGTAAATCCACGACTTACAAAGCTGGTGATTGGGTAGAATCATTTGAGATGATTGCTCAAATGCGTCGATGAAGGATAGGAGATCGGAGGTGAAGAAGAATATGCTTCGTAGGAAGTATCGTCTGCTAATGACGATACTAACTAAAGCAATTCTTTGGGAGCGAGAACTCCCATGATGGGGTGACCAAACCCAGGTGAAGCCTTAAGAGCCATAATCGATGGGGTCCAAGTCAATTGGGCGGAGATGCTTGAATAGGTTCAAGACGGAAAGGAAGAGGTTGGAGGCTGGTGAATGGTGAGTGGACAACCAAGTCCATCGCCGACTTATTCAACAAAATAATCGTTAGGCTGGAGAACCTGCGACCACACAGATTAAGCTGGAAAGACAGGGTGAGGAGCTACACAAAGCGAAGGGCTCCTCACTAAAAATGAGGTGATCGGCGGGCGGTGATTCGGACGTTGAAGCCGGTGAGGTGAGGGTGCGGGAGCCCTCGGTGAGGAGGAAGAGGAGCAAGCTCTGCGAGCCGACGGTGAGCTCGGTGAGGCTTCACGGCCGATGAAGGCTGAAGGAGGAGGCGACAAAGAGGAGGAGGCTAGTGAAAGCCTCGGAGAAAGGGACAACATCATTGCGCGGCCTAGTCTCATTGGCTGAAGAAGCTCAAACACTAGAGGTGGCGTCGGCGGCGGTTGTCCGATCCCGAGACATCCAGGAGATCGGCTCAGAGAGGACTCCCTCCCTCCCCTAAAAAGGTACTATCATTCGGAGCCTCTGCAAGTCTTTCTCCCTCCCTCTCCAGCCCATTGGCGATGAAGAGGTGTCCCAGTGGCACCTCGAGCCTCTTAACAGCCTACTCCCATATCGGTCAAGCCAATACCTCATCTTCTCCCCTCCCCCAAACACAAGCCACTTCCCCACCTCAATCCCCATCTCGACTTTCTTTCTTTCCTTCCTCACCGGATCCGTCTACTCTCCAACCCCAATAACCACCATCTCCCCTGCCTTATTACCTTCAACCTCATCTCCCCCTCAACCAACAGCCGAGCCTACACCTTTCCCTCCTCAATCAACTACTTCTCAACCAACATCATCTCCACCACCCACCTCGAAATGCCACCCCTTTCATCTTCTCCACCACCAAATCCCCCACCTCCACCATCTGATATACCAATCTCATCCCAACCCTCCTCTCAAGTCCAAGCACCGGATCTTTCCCACAATATTTTTGGGGATATCCGGATGGGCTCCCAGTCCAAAAACCCCCTCCTCTTCCTCATCATCCGAATCATCGAGAGGAAGACCCCGACCCACTTTACGCCATCTCATCTGCCTTCCAAGATTTGCACGAGAAAAATCATCGGCAAGGTAGAGCGGATGATGGAGAAGAAGGCGAGGCAAGTGGTTAGGGCGATTCTGAGAGACCATGCTTTGGCCAACATGCGGATAGCCGAGGTGAACATCTCTCGAGAATGCATCGAGACAAACTCGGCTCCGCACTTGGTGGTCGTGCAGGCAGCTGGAGGAGGAGGTTAGGCTCTTGAAAGAGAAGGTGGCGGCGAACAACGATATCTGGTCGAAGCATTAACATCGAGATAAATCGACTTGAGAGTACGTTGTCTTTGCTTTAGAAGACCAGCTCAGGAGTCCTCAAGGATGAAGTCAAAAGGGGAAAGGAGCTGGGCAAGGAAAGGTGGACACCCTCTCGGTGATGTCGGTGAATATCGAGATAGGCTTCATTCAAAAGCCGACTCGGTGGAAATTTGGAGGCGGCGAAGGCGAGCTAAAAGAAAAATCGGATGAGCTCGCCGCCTTGCAGTGAGGGTGAGCCAAATTGAAGATGTCATCGAAAGAAGAAGAAGAAGAAGAAGAAGAAGAAGAAGAAGAAGAAGAAGAAGAAGAAGAAGAAGAAGAAGAAGAAGAAGAAGAAGAAGAAGAAGAAGAAGAAGAAGAAGAAGAAGAAGAAGAAGAAGAAGAAGAAGAAGAAGAAGGAGGAGGAGGAGGAGGAGGAGGAGGAGGAGGAGGAGGAGGAGGAGGAGGAGGAGGAGGAGGAGGAGGAGGAGGAGGAGGAGGAGGAGGAGGAGAGGAAGAAGAAGAAGAAGGAGAAGAAGAAGAAGAAGAAGAAGGCTGGCGAGACTAAAAGAATCGGAGAAATCGGAGGTCAAGGGCAAGAGGCAAGGAAAGGCGGCGAGAGAAGGAAGCGGTCGAGCTTACAATCTCCGAGATCGAGAGAAGGCTGAAAGGAAAAGGAAAGAGCCGGACTTCTCCAAGCTCTCGAGACGAGCAGATAAGACGTATCAAGGCCGAGAAGGAGATGTACGAGAAGAGAGAGAAGAAGAAGCGTCAAGAAGGCTGGGAAAGGGAGTTGAGCTGAAATGGGACGGGGATACCGGAAGTGGGTCTCTAAAGCGGTGATGAAGTGGACTTCCGCCCTGTCCATCGCTCATCTGCCCCACCCAAGATAAGTGAGTCGATTACACCGATGAGTACAAGAAAAAGGCCATGGATGCCAAATGGATGTACTCTTGGTACATCCTGAAGGCATCTCCAACTGATGCGATTGACGAAGACATGCAATGGCATGCATGGATGGAGAAAGAGGATCTTGATTTGTATGGCGGCGCTCGAAGAGGCAAGTGAAGTCTTCAAGCTGCGACCTCGTCGCCCGGCCTATGAGCACGCCAAACCCAAGATGAATGAAGATGGGACACACGATCTAGCTTGGAGTCGGGACGATCATTGCTAAAGCCGAAGTGGAGTCCAAGCTCACGAGACGAAGAAGAGCTTAAACGGCTAAGAGCTAGGGTCTTCACTTGGCTAGATGTCCCAAGCAAGCGAGATGGGGAATACGATAGAACATGAAATTTCTTTCCTTATCTTATTTTCTATCGAGTTTTCATCCATGTAAATGTGTAAATATGTGAATGAATATATTGGACCTTATCGATCTACCTTGTCTTATTTTTTAAGCTTTCTTTCTGCTTTCTAAGAAAACTTAAAAAAAAAAATTAAGTGTTAATCATCCTGAGAAAATTTTCATCTCGAGATCAAATTTTTCTAAAAATTTTCTAAGTCTTAAAAATTTCTCTAAGTCCTAAGGCTTAAAATTTTTCTAAGTACTATTCATCTGAAAAGGTCTTTTGACTTAATTTTTTTTTCCTTTGTAAAACTTTTTCAAAATTTTTCTAAGCGTGAATTAAGTGCTCTAATATGAATAAATCTGAATTAAGTGTGAATGTGCTTTAATGTGCCTATCGATTATCTTGAATAACTTTGACTAACATCAGCTATGAGTGTGTCTCTTTCTTGCAGTTTTAACTTCATCAAAAAGGGAAATTGTTAGATCGAAGAAGTTACGATGAGTTAAAAGAAGTCGAGACAAGGATCAACTCGGATGATCGGCTAACTACGAAGAGCAGTGAGGTGAAGATCCGATTACTAGGGCGATTTTCGAGTTTCATAGCTTAATTCTCATTGTAGGTTGATTAGATTGATAGATTTAGATAGGTTTTGATTAATTGTACTTAGATTAGCTTTTGATCCATTAGTTTTTTCATTTCAAGTTGTAATTCAAGTGGAGAAGAGATTGTATTTGAAGATACTTGTGAAGATTGAAGCATTCTTATTATTGATCATTTTGGATTCAATTGGTGATGTTCTTTCTCTTTTCTCATTTCAATTCATTAATTGTTGTGCTTAGCTATTTGATTGTGCAATTAGATTTTCTACCCATGGACTTTGCTCTTTGCACCATGAACTAATACTCTTGTGCTTGGGATAATTGAAATTGAGGATGATTTGATTGTCTTATGCTATGATTGTTGATGATTGTTGATCAATTGAGATAGTTTGTTCCCTAATTGTGATTCTAATTGTGCTTCATGCATTTTTATCTCTTTAGATTAATGTTTGATCACCCTAGCAATAGGCGAGTTGAGCTAACGTGATTAGGGATTAATTGGGTTATAATTGTGTATGATTGTATGAATTGGGTGCTTCTTAATTGAGAGATTAGTTGCACTAAGGATACTCACATTAGGCATTGTGTGATTAATGGAGACTTAATTGCATGATGGTTTTATGCTTTCTATCTTAGTTGATTTGCAATTTGATTCAATCATAACTTATTGATCATTGATTCCTTGATGGAGATTATCCTGGCACCTCAATCCCTATTTGATTTAGCTACTTGTTCTAGCATACCAAGTGTTTGATTAATTGCTTGCTTAGTTGTTTGATTTTAATTCTTGCTTTTGTATTTTGATTTTGGAGCCAAACCGTATTTGCAACAATAGTCATAGAGAACTTGTATTTCTAGGGCCTCACCGCATTTCTACATTCTTCTTAAGACATGTTACGATTGTCTATATGCTTTGTCTATTTATTTTCTTAGTTTATATTGCTCTAATTGTTTATTTCCCTTGTTTAGTTGTTATTTATCAGGACTATGTTTAGTTTGATTTGTTTTGAAGTAGAGTTGTGCTCTTGATTTCTTAAAATTTGATGTGCTCGACTTACACATACAACTTCACCGATTTATATGAGGAGTATATCGGGTGTGTTGTAGCAGAAAGGTCATATTGGGGGAGATTGTTGATGTCACCGAAGTTAAATATTTTTGTTACCACCAATGTTGTAACATTGGAGTGCGACATCGAATTCGTCCTTTCTTCTAACAACTAACTTTTTGTGTTTCGGTGTTGTCTTTGATGTTGTTGATTGTAGATTGACGATGCGGAATCGACTCCAATACTCGAGAAGGATCTACAAGGATCAAGAATAAAGGGGAGTTATCTAGATCAAGCGGTTACAAGTCAATAGCGATTATTAGAGGCAATTTCTTGGCGGTTTTCCACCGAGATTCACGAGCCGAATGATAGGGAATGAGTGGAGATTTCTAGATCCATCCACAAGGATCTACGATACTCTTGAAGGTTGTATTCAACATCTATAAATAGATGGCCAAGCTTCAAGAATTATATACAAGGCAATACGAGCTGATCAATCACAAATTATAAGAGCCTTGCGTGAGAAGTAATCGAGTATCGATCGTTGAGTACGATAAGTGCATCCAGATTGATGGGCCATTATTTCCCGGTTTACGTTACATCTAATGTTGCCACATTTCGTGTAACAATAGATTCTGTTTAGAGTGTTAGTAGACGGGGTGTTCTTTAACATATCTAGATAGGTCACCTTTGACGGGTATTTTATACACTTAGCCAATTTCGGATCATAAACATTGTGTTTAAGTCTTGTAGTAGTTTATTGAGAAGATTCGAATTGTGAGTCATTTTCTACTTGATTTGTATTCATTATTAACATAGTGAATCGTTTCCTTATAGATTATTATTTAAAATAGTCTATGAAAAATTTTATCCTGGTTTGCAAAGATTTTGACTAAGGCTTCCGTTGTTATAAGCTGTTAGTGTTACTCTCATTGTTACAACATTGGCGGTAACAATCTCTAATCTCGTAAAACACGCACCTTCATAAATATTCAAATAGACAACATTCTATGAAAATCATATATCACATTGGTTTATATCAAGCTCATTGAAACATTTTGAAGGTAAAACTTAGAGTTAAATATTCAAATCATAACAAATAATCATGCTAACTTTCGTAGGTTTTATTGTACTCATAATATAGGAGTTTATCACCCTTTAATGGTCTCCCAAGCATGAGAAACTTCCAAGTCTTCTCGACCATTACCGGCACACACCTCAAAGTCATGCCCTTTTGTGCTCTGAAATCTGAATAAACCCTTAAAGGGTTGATTCTCCAATACCAATTCACAACTCAATCTGCATTCAAAATATTATGGATTTGATACTCATAATAGTTCTCTGCTCCTAGAGACCCTCTAGAAAGCGTAGTCCAAAGATCAATGCGGGGCCTTGGGGCCATGCCATCTGCAATTCACTTCTTTTCATATTTGCTCATGCTAATTACATCTCTTTTGGACATCGTGGTCCCCGCATCGGTTCTCCCGGGCTTGTCTTCTTAATTAGCCTCGTGATCCTGTATCGGCTCTCCCAGACTTATCTTCTTAATTTACCTTGTGTCCCTGTATCGGCTCTCCCGAGCTCATCTTCTTGATGGACCTTGACGTCCTGTATCGGCTCTCCCGAGCCTGTCATCTTAATGAACCTCAACGGTTCCTTAGCAAGTTATCGAAACTTATTAAAAGTCATCATAAACACTCGAAATGAACTTATATCTAAAGAATCAAAATAATCTGAAATGTTTAGGAGGTAATACCCCATTCAAATCATTAAACACAAATCATACTTAACTCGTGGTTCCGCCTTATTATTATTTATTCATGAGTACAATTCCATATCCAAAAACATTAAATCATTATACCTTTAGCAAATGTTCATACTAGTTTGTGAATCTTTTTTCAACATACTAACACCTCAAGGTCTCTACACGCTCTCGTTCTTTAAGAAAAATATCGTCACATCATTGTTTAATAATTCGGTTACGACAACTAAGAGTAGGTCTAATACCAATGACCCGAGCTCTTTACTTATATTTTCTTCTTTTCTATGGAACCTCTATCTCCAATTGGACCTTGTGGTCCTCAAATCAATCGTAATACGCAACATCGTCCTGACATGAAACCTTGAGGTTCCCGGTCTATTAATGATTGTTGGTCATTTAGTGACTAAGAAAGTTTTGATTCATGTACTCATAATTAGATCTAGGAACTCATCACGACCTTGTTATAACAAAAAGAAGATGTATAGAGATATAAATTACTTCCCTCTCTCCTACGTAAGCATTGTCGGTTACCCCACCGCAGCCGATGCGTGGGCCACCTCTTCTCTTCTTGACATAATTCCACCTCCAAGGGGAGGAAAATAAATGGTCGAGAGATGGTTTGTTCTTCCGTTCTATATTTCTTTTCTCTTGGATCCTCAAGGACCACTGTTAGTGCCTAATTGTCCATTCACATCTTCATGATATCAACTTTGTTTCTTTAGGGTCCCAGTCGATCTCCAAGCGTCCGGGGTGAGTATTCCCTTTTGCCCTTCTGCATATTAGTGCATTCTTTTCCATTCTCGGAGCATCCCGAAATATCATGTCTTAGGCTATCTTCCGGCTCTTTAGGACCACGTCTGATAAGACTTCATCTTCTTCGGGAGACTTTTGTCCTCTTGATCTATCTCTCTCATTAGACTCGGGAACCTGGAGGACATGAGTACAAACTCTCGATTGACCTCCTTCTCATTCCTGAAGGAGGCAGAAGCAGAAAATCGGACCTCTTCGGCGTAGCCTCTGGCATGGCTTTCTCAACAACATTGATTTGCTCCTTGAGCAACTTAATCACTTCCGGGGCTCGGATACCTGTTGTACACAATTTCCAGAGCCCAAAATTGCAATAGGTGTCGAACACCACTTTGATCAACAAAGAGAGCCGATGTAGCGAGCTACCAAGCACCTTCTCTCGGAGAGGCGGAAGGAATAGAAGCAAGAGCTGCTCCCCTACCCTACAACCGCATCAATAATCATGGGGATCGGAGGATATATTCACCTCCTTTCCCCTTCCAACAACTCCCAGACAGAGTGTGGAAAAGGGGTAGTCGAGACCATATATCCCTTCCACCAACCCCTTACGGAATTCTTCTTGTCCACCACCATAATGATTATGGTTATTATGAAAACTAAGAAAACTCACGTCTTAAACTCAAGTTTTCCATAGGCGGCACCACTTGATGCGTGCAATAAAGTCACGCTAGCAAAAATTGAACCCCGTACTGCACATTCGTGGAATCACGCCTTAAACACGAACTATAACCTCATAATCGAACCCGTACCCGAGCTCCGAATACCCGCAAAACATGCCGAGAGGTCCCGGCGTAGGTACTCCGACGCTCAAGTTAGTGATCGGAAAGAGTATGAAATGAGGGCCCTTAATACCCGGTAAAGGTCCTCTAGGAGCTAATATGAACTAGTTTGGTTAAGTGATAATAAAGATAAAGTGACGTGCTCAAAGTATGATAAGTTGATAAGTAAATTCGTACATTTCGGGGTTATGTTGATTATGTATATATAATACTGAAAGAACGATTTGTACCACCCTTCAATGGAGTTTTCCTCATTCTCCATCGTGCTCCTCCCACGTTACATTCTTTCGTCACGTTCCATTTCCATTCTCCGAGAATCCTCACTTCTAGAATATTCTCTCTGTGTTTTTCGGGCTCTGTTTGACTAGTTCAATACTTATATCCAGCTAACCCCCTATTTTTAGGGGTTTAGCATTATCTTGGGATTTATCTCGAGATATTATCTCAACCGCTTCATCTTATCGGTATGAGCCCAATATATTCGTATGGGCTTGATTTCGTATATCTCACATATTATCTCAGCTATTACTTTTCTTTCTATGGGCCACTTATTGGGCTTTCGCTTACTCTTCGGCCTTCTAACCTCACATGGACTCTATTTGTTGGAACCACCGGATCACCGACTACATGTGATTATCTCGATTCGGGATCACATGCATGAAAATGCAGCGGAAAAAGAATCATACCTATTCACCTTAATAGGTGAAGTCGAACCAGATTCTAAGGTCGGAAGCTGCGGATCAAGGATGAGCCACGAACCTCACGATCTTACGCCGTATTCCTATCCCTTTCCCTTGGACGTCGTGTGGTCGACGATCTTCCAGGGAATCGAAATCCGCCTCTCTCTAATCTTACGTTTTCACACGTCTGGGAGGCTCTAATGTAGGGTTTATTTATAGGCTACAACAGGGACCCTAAGGAGGAATTAGGGTTGGGCCTCTGATGGGCCTAAACGCCCCGTGTTCAATCCGAACACTCCACTTAAGTCCATCAATTATAATTCGGTCCACTTTGAAGAGTTATAATTGAACTACCGTCCTAATCCCATATTACAATATGGGCTCCTTTATTATGTGTACATTTATTTTCCCGTGTTTAAGATATCGAATGTCCATATATTAAATAAATTCTTGACAACTTAATTAATTTACATCTAATTTCAAGAGTAGTATCAATCATCTTTATTATCATGTCGGATTAAATCCACTGCGGGGTTTATATGCACGACTTTCTTTCACCATATCGTGGAGAACGATATCATTTGCGTGATTATAGAGGCCAAAGAGCACCCCGAGGTCCAAAAGAGTTATTCAATCACATGCATTCTTCAATACATAATGTGGTTGAAAGGTGTTTTGGAGTTTTAAAGACACGTTTTCCTATTCTCAAAGCAATGTTGTCATATGACTTGAAAAGACAAAAATTATATCAATTGTCTGTTGTCTTATTCATAATTTTATTAAAATGGAGATGCAAGATGACCCTCTATTTAGAGAATATGTCAAGAAAATATTAAATTAGGAGATGAAGATTTGGATGATAATGATACAACCGAGCAACATGTGTCACTACTAGCTACTGCAGCGGATACTCGTCGAATGACGCTTTTTGAGATCGTGTAACTCAACGATTATGGAATGCATCAAATGTAACAATATAAATAGTATTATTATGTTTTAGTGTGAAAAAATATATTATAATATTTTGTGATTTTTAAATTTATATGATTTTACTATTTTTATTATTTTTGTAATAATTTTGCTGTTATTTTTTTTTTAAGTTTGTTACTTTTTTTTAATAATTATTGTCTGTGATATTAAATGAATAAAAAAATTGATTAATAAAAAAAAAAGAAACTCAATCCACAAACAAAATTCAAAACTGAATTTCAAAACACAGAACCAAAACTAATTTTGGTTTCCAAAAATTTCAAAACCAAAAATCAAAAATACCCCAAACAGGGCCTTAATTTAACACGTGAATTAATTATCAAGACAATTAATTATCAAGACAAACACTTAAAAATATTAACTCATGTTAAACAATGTTGTAATATCTTCTAACAAACATATAATTTATATAACCTAGTAAAATATATCAAATTGAAAGTTAAATGAATCACATGTTTCACTGTCCTTTCAAATTTAATATTTTAAAACAAACACGTTCTTAATTAATTCTATGTATTGGAGATCAGGGGCCTTTAATTAAAAACTTATAAAATAAAGGAGGAAAATGTATTATGTGGTGTAAATAAGTAATAAAATATGCTGCTTCAAGAAAATAATGTCATTGTAATGTCAATGTCATTTATAAAATGGAGTGATCATACAATCAAACTGGATATGCAATATGATTTTCCCAGGTCTGCAGAATATTACAAGTCATTTGATTAAATATAGTAAAAATAACATCTTTCAAATTCTTCATGACGTTGAAAGTCCTTTAAATCCAACTTCCCATCGAGATTTACTCTTTCATTTACCTAAAAAGGTCATATAAAACGATCATGAAGAACCCCATTTTCAACAAAAGAGAGGAGACCTAGTTTCTCGTGGCCTGTATGGCCTGAGGCGTGGCGATCAATTGCGCAGTGATACTAGCATACTGAACGGCGGTGTGCTGCACGGAATACTGATCGGGTAGGCTGTACTCTGTGAAGTTTGGTTCAATGTGAACAAAATGACCTGGTAAAGATCTCTTTAAAAGACTTTCCTGCCAAAGGTCAAAGAACTCTCCCATGATTTGATGTGATTTTTCCCATGATGAAATCGGTACATACTCCATCTGTAACGAGAATAAAACGTCTTGAAATCACAGTTACAACCTTTTAGGAAAGCATCAACAAAGCAAATTTTATAGAAAATGGTTTTGTCAATCTTAAAAAGATCATGAATTTAAAGCCAGATTTGTATGCTGATCCATTAACACACACCAACACTGTCAATATATAAAGATTTTAAGAAAGCTAAAGTAAATTAACACCGTCCATCCAAGCACCTACAAGAATAGGTCGTCACGACCTATTTTTATTGCATTTCGATCTGAAAAATATATGCTATAGGTAGCTGAAGAGTAATCACAAACTAAAGCACAAGTTATGTAAGCCAATCAATGAGCTCCGCAGAATATGACCTTTTCAAATTTCAAGCATACTAAGAATACAATTCATATAATTTATTGGGTTCTAGTTTTTAAAACACCAGGTACAATTTGATTTTTCAAACACATACACAATTAGATTACATATATGACGAAGCTGTATAGTTCAAGTGATTAGAACCCCACTATATATGTCGTAAGGTTATGGGTTCGAGCCACTATTTATATGATAAATATGATTAAAAAAAAAAAAATTAGATTACATTTATTCTTCATAACAAACCATGTCCCTTAGACTACCTCTTCCACTACAATTAAATTTTCAGTTCTCTTCGAGCCTGTGTAGGCACTTCCTGAACCTCAAAAAGGTAAAGACTAAGATGACAAAGCTCATGCTATCAAGCTATCATGCATAGAACAAACACAGCAACCACTCCCGGGATTATTCTCATGTATGCCTATGTTCAAAGCTGTTAAAAGAGTTTCGTTGAACTCCATTTTCTCATTTTCAAGAATGTGCTGCATAAGATAACTCACTTCTCTAGAACTTTCTTGATCAATTGGGATATACGCGTCAAAAATCCCTAGGTCATGAGAAACTGCTACAACTGTCAATGCTCATTAAAACAAAAAATTAAACCAAAACAGGATTTAATCTAACAGTTTCCTTTACAATCCAAGACTGTGATGTACATCCGCAAAGTGATCAAAACATTTACCAGGCTAAATATTTCAGAATGGAGTGACTTTACCTAACTTGTCGTAAAGTTAGCCTTACGGATTGTTTTTCCTTTTGGTGAGAAGTTATGTTGACACAGAAATCAAACTTGCAGCCATAAAATTAGTAGGTTCGTAAAGGGAATATTTTAAAATTATCCTTCTAACTGTTTCAAAACACCTTTCATGGTCTATACAATGGTTGAGTATCAAAAAGTAGCATCGATCTCATTCTCCAGATCTGAGGAAGGGCCTATGGGGAACAATATGACTTAAATGCATGAGATTACACACCAGTGTAACCATTATCCTGGCTCCTATTCTATTATTCTGTTTCCAATATCTGTTCTTTATAATCAGACTACTCAGGCGAAGGTTCTCCAAGTGCCATACAAAAAAAGCATTAAAGTCTTGACCGAATTTCTAATACAGACAAATATTTCAAAGAATAGACCAAGCATTCAGCCAGAAAAGAAAATTTTACTCCCTCCATCCTGAAATACCTTTCGCACTTTCTTTTTCGTCTGTCACAGAATACCTTTCACACCCTTAAAATGGAACACCCTCTATAAACTCCACCCTTACAATATCCACAAATTTACATAAGATGTCATTACTTTTGGGCGCACACATACACACAATCAAACTAATTTTTACTTTATTTACAAAATTACCCTCAAAATTTCAATCATTACTTCCCTTTCTTATGTTGTGTGTCATCTTACCCGTGAAAGGTATTGCGGGATGGAGGGAGTACGATTTTTCCCCAAGGAGACCATAATCTCAAAACCTAGAGCATGCTACCAAGTCCTAGATGCATATTAATTTGATAATTGGCAAAAACTGTTCTACAAAAGCCTAGTCATACCTCCATTACTATGCCCCTCAAACTTTCAGACTGCATCGGAACCACCTTTCCCACTCGCAACTGAAAGTCACCAAGTTGATATTGGGTCCCCTGCGTCCATTCGAAATTCCAGATGAACAATCAATATCAAAGGAACCATGGTGACACACTCTATTTTTTCCAATCATCAATTTTATAGCAAACAGAAAACAAGATTGCATCAATAAGCAATGTTTTTAACAAGAACAAATAAACTCATACTTCAAAGCCACTAACCTCAAAATTAAGAGCAACCCGTGTTTTATAAGATTGAAGTTTCTCCATTATCATCTGAATACTTGATTCGGCCTCCACAACAAGACGCTGCCCTCTAATCACTAAGAAATATTTACTAGGCTGCTCTGCAAGTGAAATCCCCATAAAATCACGAGGAAATTCATTTCCATTCGATTGTTCTAAATTATACACACACAAAAAAAAAAAAAAAAAAAAAAGTGAAATTAGGGCTTAAGATGCTACGTGAAAATTAAGAATCGGCAAATAAATTGCATATGAAGAATAACAATACTGCTTAAATAGGTTCCCGAAAATTATAGTGAGATACCTCTAACCATGGCTTTGTAGAAACTTAGAGTGCTTTTCCAGCGTCCTTCTTTTACGCCATTGATGCTCTCAGCGCACTGAGACACTTCCGAGAGAATTTGACTGTTAACAGTTGTGCCCGGATTTGGCTGCCAGTGTAAAATCCTACACCCATCAACACATCGTTATGCACATACATATATTCCTTTTACAATTTGGTGTAATTCATGGAGATCGGATGTTTGTGCAAGGTGAAATCATAGAGAAATTCATAAGAAATCAAGTAGCAGAAGGGAATTTGGGTCCCTTTTCCGAATTTACCATTTGATGGGCATTGATTTGTGTTGATGAGTGGTGACTCAAAGTGCGAAATGGAATTGGGCCCAGGTTATCTGCACCGCCAACTTTAACAAAAAAAAATTACACGTAAAGATTATATTAGTGAGGGTGCACCTCAATTCTGGAGGTTATCACCCAGGTTTGAGTAGCAATATTTAAATAATAGTAGTAAGAGACCAAGCGAAGATGGACAGGAACTGGTTAATGGATATGCCTGGTTGAAAATCCCACCAAGAAATAAGAAAATCTAAGCTTGTTATGTTTTATTTTGCACACTTGCAATTGTAGTACTCTGAGGTTGATTGGAATGCTCCTCCTGCAATTTAACCACAACTTAAAACCCAACTCCACACTCTAAAATAGATATAAGTGAAATAAATTACTTGAACAAGGAAATCAATGATCACCAATGATCAATATCCGAAGCTAGAGGGGAAGCATCATCAGCATGAAAGTACATAACATTTTCATATGTATCTACGCAAATCAATTCTTGGTCGAAACCAGCATTCCTGCAAGTTGAAACATATATTATAATATAAGACAAAGATTTTATGGTTCAGTATACTTAAAATATAGAAAAGTTGAACCCTTTTTTTACCCAAGATGATTGAGTTGTTACCATAAGAGAGAGGAGCATCTTGGGCTTGGTTGTAAGTTGGCTTTGGGGTCAATTGTAAAAAACATCTTATCTAATGCATAGAACAAACCTAAGAGATCAGATCCCAATAGCTCTCAATCAGTTGTTGACCCTGTAGTCAACAGCTGTAGTAACTGTATATTGGTTAGTATTGATTATTTTTTTATCTGAGAAGGTTTAGTACCCCTTTAAGAAGAATTTTTGGAAGAAGGTATATTCACACCACCTTCCCCCTCTCTAGACTTTCTATCACTTGGGACCATCAAATAAATATTGCATGAAGAATGATTTATCTATATAATACATGTACTTGTATGAAATTCTGGATATAAGGGATTGATATGTAGAACTGGTGGTTATAACAAGGGAACAACGTTAATGTGGGATTTGATGATAGAAATAGACAGAGGAGTGAAAATAAATTGGGCTAGGCTTATATTGAAGAATTAGCAAGGGATGTAAATAAGATTGGTTCAAAGAATGTGTATGGTTATCTGCTTTAGAGAATTCTTACTCAAGTAGGAATTCCTAGGAGTAATTCTGATGTTTGCAAAGCTATTAACAAAAATAGAATTATTGGTATTGCAAAAGAGGTTCAACTCAGGTGATGGATGAAGAAGATCAACCCAAAAAGAGAAAGGAGAAATCACCTGCTCCTGAGAAAGTTAAGAAATAAAAGGTAAGCAGGAAGCTTATCTTGGAGTCTGATGAAGAGGATGAAGTTCCTCTATCTTTAAAGAAGAAATTGATGGAAAATAAAGCTAAGCATACTCCCAAAGAGAAGACTCTTCTTAGGGATGAGGATAAAGAAGAAGAAGTTGTGTATATAACAACTATCGAGACAGTTGTCGACCCTGATGAGCCAACAGCCGACCAGATGGTTGTCGAGATTGATACTCAGAGAAGAAAGGGTGCTTCCATCCACCAAGCAGAGCTTACTGCTAGGATGGAAAGACCATCCAATCTAACTGAAGAAGAAGAAAGAAGTCCAGATGATGAGCTGCCACTTTCTCTGATTCTTAAGCCATCTGCTGCTAAGAAGCCATCTACAGCTGCCATCTCCCAGCTATCAACAAAGGAGGTATCCAAACTTGTTCAAAGATTCACAAATTGGATTCAATTAGGAGAGCTAATTGAAAAACTGCAAGCAAGAGAAATTTCTTAATTTGAGCGGGTAAAGGAATGGACAAGATGTGATGACCTCAATCAGCTGCTAAGGCCTGATTTCTTGGAGAAAATGCTGAAGAAACAAAGGATGGAAATGAAAGAAGGAAAGAAGCCACTGGAACCAAAAGAAAAGTTGTCAAAGGCAGAAAAGACTCTTCTCCACAGTGAGAAAGCAAGGAAAGACACTAAAGAGGTACTCATTGGTAGAATGGGTGGACAAACAGGGGAATCTCAAACAGATGACTCTTCATCTAATGATGATTACCACTTGAATGCCATTACAAACTATCATGTATCACCTGACAAAAGGTTGTTTAGGGTGGAGGAGTCTACAAGCCCAGCTGCAAGTGACACGGTAGTTGCATCAGAAGAGATAGTAGCAGCTGCTACTACTCTAGAAGGAATGCATATTCAATCAGTTGTCAGTTCTGATACCTCATTCATCTCAGCTGCTGATGTATCTCTGCTAACATCACAAGTAGAAATAATGATGGTAGAGCCCACTGAGGTAATTGAAGAGAAAGAAGAGAATTGAGAAGTTGACTCTAAGTCAAAAAAGGTTCTCCATGCAAGTCTTCGCCCCCTACAACAAAAGATAACAAAGATGATGATGACTCAGATGATAACCAAGGAGCTATTCCTCCCTCTGGTTCTGTACAAGAGAAATTCTCTGCAAGAGAAAAGGATTCACAACTTGCTGTTGAGACAGAGGTTCCTATAGGTGTTAGTTTAGAAGAAGGATCAGTAAGTGCTAAGACTGATCCTCCAGCCGCTAGTGTCTCAATTACAACTGTTGAAACCGTAATGAAGAGTACTTCACTCATATCAAAACTGCCAACAATACAAGAAGAGAGTGAGACAGAAAGTGATATGCAAGCTTATCTACAAGAATTGAAAGAGATCACTCCCTCTATCCAAACCCTGCCTACTGCTGACACTTCAAAGGAGAAAGAAACAATGCAAAAGAAGGAACAGTTGAAAGAAAAGAAGCCTGAAAATGAGAAAGAAATTCCGAAGGGAAAGTTAGTTGAGAAAGAAAAGGTAGCAGATGAAGCTAAAGAAGAAGAAGAGAAGGAGGATATAGTTCAAAAGCTATCTCCTGATGAGCAAGGGTCTTTACTAAAGTCAATCAACTATTTAGTTGGTACACTGTCGACTGAATTGAAAAATAAAATATGGTCCATCCCAAGCACTCTAGTTGAAGAGACTATGAGTAGAGGATTCAGGGACATCAAAAAAGGCTATACAAGATAATAGAGATGCTGACTTTAAAAAGATTTGAAACTCTATCAATGGCCTATGTGATATGATAAATGCTAAGAATTCAGTTGTTGATCGTTTAGCTACAAGGGTCTTTACTCTTGAGCAGACAACAACTGAATCCTCTTCACAAATTTCAAAGGACATTCATGATATCAAGGTTGATATAGGTAAGGTGCATGATGCTTTGGCCAAGATTCTCTCTATTTTATCTGATGATGGCAAAAAGGGGGAAGAAAGAAGAGAAAAGGGCAGCAGCAGCCAGCAAGAGAAGATAACAGCTACTGTCTCTTCAGCTAGGGGTGTGCATCGGTAACCAAACCGAACTGAATTTTAAATAACCAAACCGAATTCATAGTATATGTAACCAAAATCAAACCGATCACTGTCTAAACCGAATTAACCAAAACCAAAAATTTCGGTTCGGTTACGGTTAATAACCAAAATAACCAAATTTCTATTTTTAAAACCAATGTTTAAAAGATCAATGTATAGCTTTGTACTTTCTCTTGGGTATTTCTTATACCCGGTATTTTTAATAAAATACCTTTTGTCCGATCAAAAAAAAAAAAAAAACCAATGTTTAAAGGTATCACCGATTCACCGTATCAGTTTATCAAAGGTAAATAAACGGTCACTGACACATAAATAAATCGAAGCTCTGATATCAGTTTAAAGGTAAAAATAGAAAGAAATGGAGTAGGATATATTACCATTCATATCAGATTATTTTAAATCGAAGAGCCGGTGGGGGAGTAAGGGAACCGCGACGCGCGCGGAGGTGGACCAGTGGCGACTGGTGCGGCGGTGGCTGGTGGGCGAGTGAGGGCACTGTGCTATGACTTGCGACTCTCGCAATCGCAGTCTCGCAGTCGCAGATCAAGCCCCAGCGACGATGACAACTGAGGGTGGCGACGCTGGTGGTGGACTGGTGGAGCGGTGCGCCGGTGAGGGTGAGGTAGCTTTGTGGTGGATTGGTGGGGCGGCGGCGAGAAGTGTATTGACGATGACAAATTTGGGATTCTGGGAATTGGAATGGAATTTTGGGAACTAGGTTAACTGGTTAAGTGACGTGAATCACGTGATTTTGTTTTTAACTTTGAATTAATGACAGGGAGGTGCAATCTACTCTCCCTAATTACAAAGAGGTTCAACACTTCTATAATTTGACAATAATACCCTTAATATATTTTTAATCATATTCTCTCTCTTTCTCGTCATATCGTTTCTCTCTCTTATCTGCTGCCTTATTTGATTCTCTTTTTTAAATTTCAAAATGACTTCTCCTAATCTTTCTCATCTAACCCATCGATTCTCTCTTCTCTATCTAATTCAAATACCCGATCTCCATCCCCAAATTTCAAAATACCCAATCATCTTACGCAGAATCCCTTTTCTAGCGGCGGTGTTCATAAATATAAGGTCACTCACATGTGCGGTGCTCCCATCATCCTCACAATGTTAGCAAATTATCCGCGTGCAAAGCCGCTTAAATCCCTTGTTGAGTTCCTCATAGGCGGAGTGTCGCGCTGCCGCCGTGGTTCTACGTACGGAGTCTCCGGGATTTAAGGTCGGCCATGGCTACGGCTTGACCGAGGTGGTGGGGGTTGTGGTGTCCTGCGCACGGAAATTGAAGTGGAAGCAGCTTTTCGCGGTGGAAGGGTCCGATTGAAAGCGTG
This sequence comes from Paraleonurus japonicus, assembly GCA_030762865.1. Classification (NCBI taxonomy): domain Eukaryota; kingdom Viridiplantae; phylum Streptophyta; class Magnoliopsida; order Lamiales; family Lamiaceae; genus Paraleonurus; species Paraleonurus japonicus. Next base: position 12,573,380 of record CM061061.1, read on the forward strand.
GCAAGGAATACGGACGCCCGAGGCGGACGTGGTGGACCCAAAGAGTGGAGAGAGAGTGAAGAAAGATAGTGTAACCGTGGGTGAAATAGTGGTGAGAGGTGGCGGCTTAATGCTTGGGTATCTAACGTATCTTGATTATTCTAGCAAGTCATTATTGTTAGACATTGAATGTGATTTCCCTCTCTCTGTCTGTCTTCTTTTTTTTTTGTAAGTCCTTGTCATATTCTACTTAGTATAGTGCGAGTCCGAGAATTTTCAAAGCAGTAGAAAAGACAAGCATACCTACACTACTCTTTTTTAATTAAATGTTTGTTATCAAATTAAGCTCTATTTTATTTGTATGAATGATCCAAATGTCATCTCTTTGCGAGAACAAAAATATTCTTTGAAACACAAATTGGGTGATCTGCAAAAGATTGTGAAATATAAAGCTGAATTTGGATGAGGCGAAAGCTTTGGTATAGATCAACCAATTGGTAAAATAATTTTGCTTCTTTTTTGTGTTATTTTTGTTTGTTTGTTTATTTTTTTCCTGAAATTGCTTCTCTTGACTAATATTTTTGTTATTGTACAAATATTTTTGTGTGTGCAAATATATTTTAGTTATTGTTCAAATATTTTTCAACCATTGTTCAATTTTTTTCTCATTGTGCAAATATATTTCAAAATTTTATATACAAAAATGACACTCAATATTGTGAGTTTTGTCATACTTAGCAAATTTTATGAAAATGTAAACATATTTCAAAATTTTATATGCAAAAACAACACTCAATATTGTGAGTTTTGTCATATTTAGCAAATTTTGTGGAAATATTTCACTTTGAAATAGCAAATATTTTCGATGTTGTGCACATATTTTGTCATTGTGCAAATATTTTTGGTTATTGTGCAAATATTTTTCATTATTGTGCAAATATTTTGAGTGATAATTTGTGCAAATATTTTTTGGTTCTTGTGCAAATATTTTTCTCGCCCTTGTTCAAATTTTTTTCTCGTTATTGTTCAAATTTTTCGTCATTGTGTAAGTGTTATTGTGCAAATATATTTCAAAATTTTGTGTGATAATTTGTTTTGATTAAGATTTTATTATTGTTCAATTTTTTTACGTAATTGTGCAAATATTTTCGGGTGTTGTGCACACATTTTCTGTCATAGCAAGAACGAGAGATTTGAAGAAAAAATCTATCATTTGGAGAAGAAGAAGAAGAAGAAGGAGAAGAAGTACCGGAGATTTTAGTGGAGTGATTTTAGAAATTTGAAATTTGAATTTTAAGGGAGATTTTTGTTTTTAGTGTGATGTGATTGATATATTTGAATTTTGAAATTTTGAAATGTAATTTGGAATCTTGAATTTTGAAATAAAGGGTATTGAAGTCTTTTTGACACCTTTTTTGAACCTCTTTGAAAGATTTTACTATGTATGCACCTTTATGTAAATAGAGGTTGTCAAATGCACTTACATGTTACCAACCCTTTAACTTTTTGATATATTATATTTATTATTTATTATATATATATTTAATAATTAAATGTAATTCGGTTTTAGTCTGGTTAAGCGAATTTTTATGGGTAAATAATCGGGCCAATCAATACCGAATTTTTACAAAATCGCTAACCAAAATCGAACCAAAAATTACGGTAATCAACCGAATTTATATTTCGGTTTGTTTTTGATAACTAAGCTGAATTACGCACACCCCTAGTCTCTTATGAAAGAGATGTCTCCCTTGAGACCTTTAAGCCGACTACACAAGTTTTCCAAGATATCAAACTCAAGGTAATACCAAAGCATCACACCATCATAGTGGATGACCCGGGATTTAGAGCGAGATCCTACTCACTATACTCTTAAGGGCATCCATCAAGAGAACAAAGAATTGTTTTTTTTTTTTTGATCGGTAAATGTTAGTTGTTATTGGTTAGAAGTTAGTTCGCCAAGTCTCCTTACAAATCCAAATTCTCCAAGTCTCTTTATATCTTCCACTCCAATTCGTTCCCGAAGAAATCAACCCAGTCTCCCACTTAAGTGAGGAGCCGGTGGCCAAGTGGGCTATGCCCCTTGGTTAAGAGAACAAAGAATTGTGGAAGAAAGAAGAGCAAGAGAAGATCAAGAAAGAAGAGCAAAAGAAGAGAAAAGAAAAAGAGAAGATGCGAGACAAGTTTAGAAGAGAGAAGGAAGAAGCTTAGACATGACTGACCAACAGCTTGACAATCCTTGAAGAGTCATTAGCCGTTGAGCCTCTAAGCCAAAGACCTTCGAAGAGCTCTCAATAGAAAAGATTATGAATGAGTGGAGCAAGGTGAAGACCACTCACCCCTTTGATCACCAAGCACAAGACAAGCTACGATAGGTTTTTCACCTTCGAGAACTATAAAAGAAAAGGCATTATATACCAAGGAATTTATGCAAAGTATAGAGAATGATATCTTGCTCCAAGAAAAGCCGCCACAGGATCAAGCTCCAAAAGTTTTAAATCTACTGCTTTGAGAAGAAGAAAGAAGAAGAAAAAAGCTCTTGTAGAGGAAGACTTTAATTGATGCAATATTATGAAGAGAGCATCAATAATGAAGAGTTGATTTTCCAAGGAATTATGTCTTCTCCAACAAGAGATTCAAGTGGTAGTGATGAGTAACAAAATCCTAGGCATAGGAAATAGGAATGATTACTCTTCACTTTCTGCTTTCTGTACTCAAAAGATATCCTCTTGATATCTACTTTTGTGTTATAATCTGGATGGTAAGAATTATTGTAATATTTCTGTTTGGTTGTAATGAAACATCCATCTATTTATGTTTGTTGAAAAGATTATATCTCATAATCTTGTATTTCTTATCCCCTTGTTGAAATGTGGTCTTGTTTGTCTACGATCTTATAAAAAGATATTGTTCTTTTAAGAGTTACTCAATCTTTTTCTCTGAGTGTTGGTTTTGTCATCGTCAAAAGGGAAAAATTGTTAGGAAATATTTATATAAGATTTTGATGAGGCAAAACTTGAATAGTATAGAAGATTTCATCTTTGCATACTTGTAAGTTTTTGTAATCCAGTTGCTAGGATAGCTAAATTCTTTAGGAAAATTAGTCTAGGCGATGAGAAGATCAAGGAAGAACAAGATACATCAATCGAATAAAGAAGATCTCACAAAGCAACAACCAAGATCGAGAGAAAATAGTTGTTAAAAGGAGAAGTGTCGACAACCAGAGCAATAGCCATGAATGACAGTCGAAGAGAAGGTTCAACAACTATTAGAGTTTAAATATTAAGAGTTAATTTTTTAATTAACCTTAACCACTCAAGTAAGTTGATACGACTTCGATTACTTATCAAGAGAAGAAAATTTGTGTATCTATCTTTCATATCCGGTGTTGTTACCGATTTTATCGACAACTAATATAAAAAGATGAACACGGCGATGGGGAAGAACCGTGGGTTCTTCCCTTGAAGATGGCGGTGGGAATCCTCTTGGGATTCCCCTGCCTTGAGTATTGCATATATGAGATATTTGTGAGGAAGCAAAAGTTCCTTATTCTGATAGGGGAGGGCCTCTATTTATAGAGGCCCAAGCTTCTAGGCTAAAAATGATCTATAAACTTTATATTAGGGTTTTATTTACATCTGTTGATCTAATACATAATGTACTAAATACTTTACGCCATGCGAACTCCGTCACCGCTCGCCTACCGAGCTTGGGTCTTCGTCGAGTCGAGGTGGGGCGACGTGGGTCTCGTAGTCTGCTCGGCCGGCTTGTCTGCTCGTCTCGCTTGCTCGCCCGCTCGTCGGACTTTATGGCGAGATCGGGAGACCCTAAGGGACCTTGGCACATATGCCGAGGTGGGGTACTTTCACGATTATTTGTGTCACAACATTTGCCCCAGTTCGAGCCGCCAAATATCTTTTGGGAGTCGAGCCGGTAGTATAGTGAATAGTTCGTTGGATGCGTAAATGATGGACCGTCTTACATTGAGTATGAAGTCTATTAGCTCCCGATGAGCTCGTCCGGAGAGATGGAATCGTCCGCAGAGGCGCTCGCTCGGAGAGGTGAACTCGTCCGGAGAGGCGAACTCGAGCCGAAGCGATGAGGCTCGTCGCAGAGACGGACTCGTCTGCAGAGGTGAGGCTCATCCGGAGAGGTGAACTCATCCGCAGAGGCGAACTCGAGCCTGAAGTGATAAGGCTCGTCCGGAGAGGCGGACTCGTCCGGGAGAGGTGAACTCGAGCTGAAGCGATGAGGCTCGTCCGAGAGGCGGACTCGTCCGGAGAGGTGAACTCGAGCTAAAGCGATGAGGCTCGTCCGGAGAGGCAAACTTCGTCCGGGAGAGGAGAGGCTTGTCCGGCGAGGAGGACTCGTCCGAGAGGAGGGGCTCGTCGGAGAGGTGAACCCGTCCGAAGAGGCAAACTCGAGCTGAAGCGATGAGGCTCGTTCGGAGAGGCGAACTTCGTCCGGGAGAGGTGAACTCGAGCCGAAGCGATGAGGCTCGGCCCGCAGAGGCGAACTCGTCAGAGAGGTGAACTCGAGCTAAAGCGATGAGGCTCGTCCGGCAAGGAGGACTCGTCGGAGAGAAGGGGCTCATCCGGAGAGGTGAACCCGTCCGGAGGCGAACTTCGAGTTGAAGCGATGAGGCTCATCCGAGAGGCGGACTCGTCCGGAGAGGTGAACTCGAGCCGGCGATGAGGCTCGTCCGGCAAGGAGGACTCGTCTAGAGAGAAGGGACTCGTCAGGAGAGGTGAACCCGTCCAAAGAGGCGAACTCGAGCCGGGCGATGAGGCTCGTCGAGAGGCAGACTCGTCCGGAGAGGTGAACTCGAGCCGAAGAGATGAGGCTCGTCCAGAGGCGGACTCGTCCAGGAGAGGAGAGGCTCGTCCGGAGAGGTGAACTCGTCTAGAGAGGAGAGGCTCGTCGAGAGGCGGGCTCGTCCGGGAGAGGTGAACTCGAGTGAAGCGATGAGGCTCATCCCGGGAGAGGCGGACTCGTCCGAGAGAGGTGAACTCGAGCCGAAGAGCCGAGGCTCGTCCGAGAGGCGGACTCGTCCGGAGAGGTGAGGCTCGTCCGGAGAGGTGAACTCGTCCGGAGAAGCGAACTCGAGCCGAAGCGATGAGGCTCGTCCGAGAGGCGGACTCGTCCGGAGAGGTGAACTCGAGCCGAAGCGATGAGGCTCGTCGTAGAGGCGAACTTCGTCCGGAGAGGTGAACTCGAGCCGAAGCGATCAGGCTCGTCGGAGAAGTGAACTTCGTCCGGAGAGGTGAACTCGAGCCGAAGCGATGAGGCCTCGTCTGGAGAGGCGGACTCGTCCGGAGAGGAGAGGCTCATCCGGAGAGGTGAACTCGAGCTGAAGCGATGAGGCTCATCCGAAGAGGCGGACTTCGTCCGGAGAGGTGAACTCGAGCTAAAGAGATGAGGCTCGTCCGGAGAGGCGGACTCGTCCGGAGAGGTGAACTCGAGCCGAAGCGATGAGGCTCGTCCAAGAGGCGGACTCGTCCGGAGAGGTGAGGCTCGTCTCGGGAGAGGTGAACTCATTCGGAGAGGCGAACTCGAGCCGAAGCGATGAGGCTCGTCCGGGAGAGGCGGACTCGTCGGAGAGGTGAACTCGAGCCGAAGCGATGAGGCTCGTCCGTAGAGGCGAACTCGTCCGGAGAGGTGAACTCGAGCCGAAGCGATGAAGCTCGTCCGTAGAAGCGGACTTCGTCCGGAGAGGTGAACTTCGAGCTTAAGCGATGAGGCTCGTCTAGAGAGGTGAACTCGAGCCGAAGCGATGAGGCTCGTCCGAGAGGCGGACTCGTCCCGAGAGGTGAGGCTCGTCCGGAGAGGTGAAATCATCCGGAGAGGCGAACTCGAGCTGGCGATGAGGCTCGTCCGGGAGAGGAGAGGCTCGTCCGGCGAGGAGGACTCGTCCGGGAGAGGCGAACTCGAGCCGAAGCGATGAGGCTTGTCCGGAGAGGCGGACTCGTGCGGAGAGGCGAACTTCGTTCGGAGAGGTGAACTCGAGCTGGCGATGAGGCTCGCCCAGCAAGGAGGACTCGTCCAGGAGAGAAGGGGCTCGTCTCGAGAGGTGAACCCGTCCCCAAAGAGGCGAACTCGAGCCCGATGAGGCTCGTCGCAGAGGCGGACTCGTCCGGAGAGGTGAACTCGAGCCGTAGCGATGAGGCTCGTCCGGCAAGGAGGACGTGTCCGGAGAGAAGGGGCTCGTCCCAGAGGTGAACTTGTCCGGAGAGGCGAACTCGAGCCGGGCGATGAGGCTCGTCCGGAGAGGCGGACTCGCCCTGGAGAGGTGAACTCGAGCCGAAGAGATGAGGCTCGTCCGGAGAGGCGGACTCGTCCGGGAGAGGAGAGGCTCGTCCGGAGAGGTGAACTCGTCCGGAGAGACGGGCTCGTCCGGAGAGGTGAACTTCGAGCCGAAGTGATGAGGCTCGTCCGGAGAGGCGGACTCATCCAGAGAGGTGAACTCGAGCTAAAGAGATGAGGCCTCGTCGGGAGAGGCGACTCGCCATGAGAGGAGAGGCTCGTCTAGAGAGGTGAACTCGAGCCGAAGCGATGAGGCTCGTCCGGAGAGGCAGACTCGTCCGGAGAGGTGAACTCGAGCCGAAGAGATGAGGCTCGTCCGAGAGGCGGACTCGTCCCGGAGAGGAGAGGCTCGTCCGAGAGATGAACTCGTCTGAGAGGAGAGGCTCGACCGGAGAGGTGGGTTCGTCCGGAGAGATGAACTTCGAGCCGGGCGATGAGGCTCGTCCGGAGAGGCGGACTCGTCCGAAGAGGTGAACTCGAGCCAAGAGATGAGGCTCGTCTGGGAGAGGCGGACTCGTCCGGAGAGGTAAACTCGAGTGAAGTGATGAGGTTCGTCCGAAAGGCGGGCTCGTCCGAGAGGTGAACTCGAGCCGGGCGATGAGGCTCGCTCGGGAGAGGCGGACTCGTCCGGAGAGGTGAACTTCGAGGCTGAAGAGATGAGGCTCGTCCGGAGAGGCGGACTCGTCCGGAGAGGTGAACTCGAGCCAAGAGATGAGGCTCGTCCGAAGAGGCGGACTCGTCCCGAGAAGTGAACAAATCGATGGAGAGCTCGTCGGAGAGGAGAGCTCATCTGAAGGAGTGAGCTCGTCGAGAGAGGCGGACTCATCCGGAGAGGTGAACAAATCGATGGAGAGCTCGTCGGAGAGGTGAGCTCGTCTCAAGGAGTGAGCTCGTCCGGAGAGGTGAACGAATCGATGGAGCGCTCATCGGAGAGGAGAGCTGGTCTCAAGGAGTGATCTCGTCCGGAGAGGTGGACTCGTTCGGAGAGGTGAACAAATCGATGGAGAGCTCGTCGGAGAGGAGAGCTCGTCGAAGGAGTGAGCCTCGTTCGGAGAGGCAGACTCATCCCGAGAGGTGAACAAATCTGATGGAGAGCTCGTCGGAGAGGTAAGCTCGTCCGAAGGAGGTTGAAGATGGTGCACTGCCTCTTAACCTTACGGTCTATGCTTTCGTAATATTTTTCTTTATTTGTCCCATTGGGGTCTTTGCAATTAATATTGATTTTTCAAACTTTGTAAATAACAAGAGAGAAGTTATTTCAGTATCTCGGGTCTTAGAAAAATTTATTTTTTATTTTTCTCGAAATGTATTTTGAACATTTGCTCGGTTTGCTCTTCCATTTCTGGAAATCAATTGATGATTTTTAATATGCTATAGAAAATTTTCAATTTGCCATAGAAACAATCATAAGTCGCGGGTTCAAAATAATCTATTTATTGTTCGCCCCCTAAGTCGAGGCTCGACTTTGAAAATTGTGATGAAAATTTTTGGATGAAAATTTTTCGCATCGAAGCGATCCTCGCTCGTCCCTCTAACTCGAGGCTTGACTTTAAAAATTGTGATGAAAAATTTTGAATGAAAATTTTCGGATCGAAGGATCCTGCCCGGTGAAGAGGTTTTAGGGTGCTTGTCGAGCTTGTGTCCGCTTGCGAGTCTTATCCCTACGAGATTGGTTGGTCGGTTTCTACGACTCCCAATCGTTATGCAGTGCTCTTTGAGGGATTAAAATCCGCTCGAGCTCATTTGCCCTATCGTGAATATGCACGCATGCGGAGTCTTACCCTACGTGAGCCGGTCACGTGTTAGGGATCGAACGCCCGAGACTCATAAGAATCGGGATACCTCGCTGGCAATGTTGCCGTTGACCTCGGCCGTAGCGCAGTTCGTCGCGAGGATTTGGGGGTGGTGTGCCCCTTGCTTGTGATAGGTTCTAGCTCGTTCAAAAGTCTTATGGAGTCTGTGGTCCATTCGTGAGCTCATTCGCCCTAACTCAAAGGAGCCGGGAGACCTCGCGAGTATAGTTGCTGTTGACCTCGGCCGGGCCCGAGTTTGTCGCGAGGATTTGGGGGTGAAGTGCCCCCGCTTGTGAGAGGCTTGGCTCGTTCACAAGTCTTTCTCGGACCATGGGCCTGCTTTCGGGCGAGAGACAGAGCTCGCCGCAAGAAGTTTTGTAGGGAAAGTAACCTCGTGCTCGACGAGAGTAAACTCATCGCGAGTCTTATTTAGGACTCGTCCATCCGGCTCGACGAGAGGCTAAGCTCCTCGTGAGTCCTGCAGAGGGAAACCTCGCTAATAAAGCGGAATGTCAATGCCGAAAAGGTGGATAGGCCAACGCCACGGAGGCGGGCGATCAATACCACAAAGGCAAAATAGATCAATGCCGAAGAGGCATATAATCAACGCCACAAAGGCGGACAAGTCAACGCCAAAAAGGTGGACGATCAACGCCATGAAGGCGGATGAGACCACGCCACGGAGTCAGGTGATCTATGCCATGGAGGCGAAATAGATCGATGCCAAAGAGGCATAAAGTCAACGCCACGGAGGCGGACAAGTCAACGCCGAAAAGGCGGACGATCAACGCCATGAAGGCGGATAAGACCACGCCATGGAGGCGGGTGATCTATGCCACGGAGGCGAAATAGACTGGTCAAGAGGCATAAAGTCAACGCCACGGAGGCGGACAAGTCAACGCCGAAAAGGCGGACGATCAACGCCATGAAGGCAGATAAGACCACGCCATGGAGGCGGGTGATCTATGCTACAAAGGCGAAATAGATCAATGCCGAAGAGGCATGAAGTCAACGCCACGGAGGCGGACAAGTCAACGCCGAAAAGGCGGACGATCAACGCCATGAAGGCGGATAAGACCACGCCATGGAGGCGGGTGATCTATGCCATGAAGGCGAAATAGATCAATGCCGAAGAGGCATAAAGTCAACGCCACGGAGGCGACAAGTCAACGCCGAAAAGGCGGACGATCAACGCCATGAAGGCGGATAAGACCACGCCATGGAGGCGGGTGATCTATGCCACGGAGGCGAAATAGATCAATGCCGAAGAGGCATAAAGTCAACGCCACGGAGGCGGACAAGGCAGATAGTCGACGCCAGAGGGCGGACAATCGATGCCAAAAGACGACTGTCAACACCGCGAAGGTGGACGAGTCAAAAGCCGACAAGGAAGATAGTCGACGCCCGTGAGGGCGGACAATCGATGCCGAAAAGGTGGGGGTATCAAGGTTGCTTGCTCGGTGATTCGGGAATTTTACTTCTTTCATCACGAGTCTTATTTTCAAAAAATTTTGTACTTTTATTTTTCTCAATATTTGGAGTGTGAACTCTGGAGTTCCACTCTTCTTCCCCCGAAGTATAAATATTTTTTCGGGGTGTTTTCGAGATCGTTAAAGGTTTTTAAGAAATTTCTACATTTTGAAGATTTTTGAAATCCCGTAAATGTGTGTACATGCCTCAAATTTCTTTAAAAAGTTTGGAGTCTTATCTCGTATAAGAATTTTTGACACTTTAATAATTTTTGAAATTTTCAATATAAGTGTCCATGCCCCCAATTTATTTTATAAAGTAGGGTGACGTGTGAATTGCATTGCATTTAACGGTAATCGTCGAGAATACGTCGATACACTGGACAAAAGGATTGTCCGTAGATTCACCGGAATTAATCTCGCTCCGCGATGAATTAACTTTTGCCCCCAAAATGTCCCAGCAGCCTCCTTGAATGGGTCCATCGATTTTAAATGAGAAAGGATCCACCAGCTCTTTTAAATATGGCCCATCGCTTAAATGGTGAAGAGACCATCACCTAAATTTAATTTAAAGGAGGCCCAAAGAATTAAAATAAATCATGGGCCCAAGTTAATATTGGTCCAACCGAATAAACACCAATTGTAATTAATTGGGCCCAACAACTTAAAATAATTTATGTGCCCATCTTTTCCTCTCTCAAAATTAGGGCGGCAATTGGGAGCAGTAATCCCTATGCCTAGGAGAAATCACGCCGCTGGGTCAGCTTTCTCAAGGAAAAGGGGCGCCGTCCTGCTGATTTCACCGGCGGCGATGGCGTCATGAAGGAGGAGCAGGGGCGGCACAAAGGGGTCGCGGCTTAGAGAGAGGGTTGCGAGGCAGCCCACGGGGAGGTGCGTGTCGGCAAGAGAGAGAGAGAAGACCGATGGTGGTGAGAAGCCGCAAGGCGCGATGTCGAGACAGAGAGGCGGCAGCGGCGGGGAGCAGAGGGACGGCTCCAGCCGGCGGCGCCTGGTCTCGAGAGAGCAGCGCGCGCGTGATCGAGAGATAGCAGCAGCGTCTGCCGCCGTGACCCAAGCGCCGGAGAGGGAGAGCAAAGCAGTTGCGGGATGCCGACGGCAGTGGTGACGGGCAGATTCCAGCGGCGGCGGTGGTCCGTGCGCACGACAAGCGGCGCATCGGAGAGAAGGCCAAGCTAGGGGCGGCGGCAGGCATCGCTTTGGAGCTTGGAATAGGCGGTTCAGTGAGCACCTATGAGTGTAGCAGATAACCCGTAATAACCTCATGTAGTTTGATTTCTTTGAATTTTTAGACCTTTCTTGTATGAAAGAAGGCTGAAATTTTCTGTTTCGTAGACCTTGAAACATTGAAATATTCTTGTTTGAGGAGATCTAGTTTCATAAGAAACGTTTCTGGTTTTTTGAGGTTTTTTTTTTTGTATGAAAGATATATGAGGGATTTCTTTTCTCAGAAACACCGAATATTGAAAATATTTGGTATTTTTCTCGAGTGGTTTCCGTAGTGAATTTCTCGAATTTTTGTGTGGTTTTTTGCATTGTTGGATTTGTGTAGTTTGAGAAAAGGTGTAGCAATAGTGCTACTAGGCTTGGTTTTTGTATGATTCTTGGAAATGATCTTTAACAGAAAGATGGCAACTAGCCGTAGCATTGCTAGGTGAGAATGCACATATTTGCGAGAAAATGATAATGCAAACCTTCGTAAGAGATGATTCCTGAAATATCTTTGCGTAATATTGATAAGGTGTTGAATGTAAGGTTTTCATCAAGAACGGTGAGTGTTCTTGGTGTTCTTCAAAATTTTGGAAAAATGTAGTATTCCACGAACTTTTTGTGTCATTTCCCACAGACGGCGCTAATTGTTGTTACCGATTTTATCGACAACTAATATAAAAAGATGAACACGAGCAATGGGGAAGAACCTTGAAGATGGCGGTGGGAATCCTCTTGGGATTCCCCGCCTTGAGTATTGCATATATGAGATATTTGTGAGGAAGCAAAAGTTCCTTATTCTGATGGGAGGGGCCTCTATTTATAGAGGCCCAAGCTTCTAGGCTAAAAATGATCTATACCGTTTATATTAGGGTTTTATTTACATCTGTTGATCTAATACATACCGTACTAAATACTTTACGCCATGCGAACTCCGTCACCTGCTCGCCTACCGAGCTCGGGTCTTCGTCGAGTCGAGGTGGGGCGACGTGGGTCTCATAGTCTGCTCGCCGGCTTGTCTGCTCGTCGGACTTTATGGCGCGATCGGGGACCCCTAAGGGACCTCGGCACGTATGCCGAGGTGGGGTACTTTCACGATTATTTGTGTCACAACATCCAAGTACTCACATTATTCAAATGAACCAATCGGATCGTGATAAGTGGCACAAGAACAACCTAAAAATGTCTTTTAGTACGATCTAGGATCTGCAAAAAGACCATGCATTTAATGCACTACCTTTGCATACTTCTTTGTGCAGCCACCTTAAGAGTCTAGAAGACAACCGGAGGCTAGGAGTCTATCTCTCCAACGGATAGAACTTCAAGCTTCCTCTATAAATAGAGGAAGCCAGTGCTTGTATAACTACCTGGAAAACACAAGCATATAAGCACTCCAATCAAAAGAAGTTTCAACAAGCATATAATAAGCTTTCTGTCATCTTAAGAGTTATTCTCTGTTAGGACTTAGTCCGAATGGAATAGTTCTTCTTAAGATATTAGTTGGATCATTTTGTATCTTTACTTTCTTGAGTGTTAGAGGTCATCTTAGTGAGACCATTTATCATTTTTTCTGTGTGTCTAGAGTCAAGAGTACACTTAGTGAACTCTCAAATGTTCCACTACTTGAGTTATAAGTCCGAGTGATATCATCGAGTTAGTGAGAACTGATCCAAGCTAAGAGATATATCTTTATATGATTTATATTGTTTTAGTGGATTTGGCATGAGGGTGCAACGGTGGATGTAGAAGGATTACATACACCTTCGGACCACTATATATGTGTTCATTGCATAATATTTTTATAAAATCATTAATGGAAAATCAATAGTTGTCACCTCCCGATTTTCTTAAGGTTTTTTAAAAAGAAACTTAATTAACTATCTATTAAAAAAAAACTAACTTTTTGAAAACATACTAGAAAGTTCTCAAAATAAGCGTTGTCGAAACTTTAAGATTTAACACAAAGACTCATATATTTTATAAAAAGATCTAAGAACCAAATAATTTTTGTAAAATTTGCAGCGGAAGTAGTTATTAAGACACTATCAATTTCAAAAATGAAACTCAATAAATCGAAAATAATATAATTTATCTTCAAATATAATCATGGTTTAGTAAAACAAATGAGATGCGACTCTTTTGAAAATAAATATTTAAAATTCTAAAATTCTTAGTTTGAACTTTAAATAAAAGAATTAACTCTAAAACATGAAATATTACTTAAATGCTTGTGACACACATCCACCAAATTCCCTCCATCACACTCCTTTCTAAATCAAAAAAAATATTAATGAGATTGGGGTGAGCAAAACCACTAGCTCGGTGAGGTCCCTTTGTCACGGTTAAATATCACATATAAATAAAACCGTCAACTCACATAACGTTCATATAAATAGTGTGTCAATATATTGGTGTCAATCTGTATACGGTAAAGTTGCCTCCAAAGAGCTTTCCCGCTCGGACCGTAGTCCCCGCAAAGTTACAACGACCTTACCACCGCAATAACCAAATAATGTATGGAATACGTCAACGTAGTGTAATGCGCAAGCACCAATTAAATCTACATGAATATTTAAAAGTGACAAAGTAAATACACCGGTAAGAAACCTCACCTTGAATTAATAAATTTATGCAATGCAATCTTATTAATGAGTCTCATTAATTTCATCTCTGTAAATTGTTGAGGAGAAAGAGATGAAAATTGAAAGAAATATTTGTGAATATAAATTTTTTTCTAGAGCTAGGTCTCACATAAATAGATATATTACGCATGGGTTTGAGCTTATACTTTAGTGAAATAAGTACTAGAATTTAAATATTAAATAAAAAAGCTATTAAATTCTTATCTCAAAAGATTTAAAACATGAAAGACAATATATTTTCTTGTGGTTAAAAAAATTGATATGACCATGTATAATAATATAGGATTAGGAAAGAAAATTTTGGTTGAGAAAATTATAAAATATCAAAATCTATATATTATTTTGAATGTTTGGAAGATTTTAAATCTCAGTCAAAACCAACTTTTGAGATAATTAGGGATTAATATTTTGTGGAAGATACGTAAAATACATATTTGTATTATCTACACAATATATATATATATATATATATATATATATATATATTGTATTTGTAATATTATTAATTTTTTAAAATTCTAAAAGAAATTAATTATCTTTATATTTTTAGAAACTCATGAAATCTTTTATAAATATGATCTGTAAATTTTAGTGTAAATCCAACATAACTAAGTTGAGAATTTTAGGGGTGTTACAAGTTGCAAACCTTACATCTGCTTATTTCTTAAAAATATCATTGAGTTTTTCATAAAGTTTTTGCATATCATTCCATTCGCATAAAGCTTCTCGAATATTTCTATAAATATATATGAAGAGTTTTCTCTAAGCATACTAATTAAAAACCCATGAGATCAAATTTCAACAGCTTATGAACAAGCGGCTCTGTAGTCGTCGATTGTAGGAATAAGAATTGATTAGTATTGCAATTCATTTTATACGAGGAGGTTTAGTACCCGTTTTGAAAAAAATTTAGAAGAAGGTCTATTCAACCCCCTTTATACCTTCTATCACTTGGGACCATCAAAAGTCATCTTAAAAATAAGGAAATTATTAATGTGATATTTTAAGGTGATATTAACATCTAAATAATTTTTATTATAATAAGAATAAAAAATATATAAGCCGATCAAATAAAATATAAAATTATTTACAAAGATACATCTATATTTATTATTCAATTGTATATTTATAAGAAAATAATATAATCCACCTAATATATAACATGATATATTTTGCAATTGTATATTTATAACAAAATAATTATTATTAATCCAATCTTGAAGATTTTTTTCCCATATCAAAAAAAAATCTCACAAAATTAAATTAGATTAATAAGTACGTAAATTATATTAATGTTGTAATTTTTTATTTTTTATTTTTGTGAAGAGGTGATTGATCCAAATTGAATTAATAAATTCGTGAATTATATGAATGTTATTTATGTTGGAATAAATATGGTAATAATTACCCAATATCCCTATTATACTAATAGGGAGTTTAATTTTGATGATGTGTCGTCTCGAGGTTGATTTGGCTGATGTGTCGCATTCTCATGAAGTTTAAAATGTATTGTAATGATGTGCTAATTTTCTATTGATTTGTGTTCAATATGTGGCATCTATGTGGCATAATAATATTGAATTCAATTTAAAAAAGGGCTAGTAACTATCCAATACAATTTTGAGGAGCCCATTACTCATAGATACAATATTTTTACTAATTCTTGTGAGATACAATAATTTTGGATGAAGTTCCCAAATTACCCTTACATCTACTTGTCCTTTGCACGCTTCCTGCTTATTCATCGTACAAACTTTTGCAATTCCCATGCAAGAAAACTTGGGCATACTCAAAACCATTTCCATTGGTAGATCCTGTAAGTCTATCTTCATATGATTCTAAACATGATTTATTTGAATTATCATGGCTGCCAAAATATGATTTATTTTCTAAACACTAAATATGATTCTTCATTTTCATGGCTACCATTTTATTTGAATTATCCCCAAAACAAAAATATGACTCACCATTCAAAAATAGCAACACAAACCCACAACAATAATTTTCACATGAGGATAATCAAATATAATTTCTAATCAAATATCTCAAAAATACAATATCCTTTACCTTTGTAGAAAAAAAGTGCAAATATTCTTTGCACATGTGCGGAATTATTGCACATTTGCATTCTCGCACATGTCCAAAATTATTGCACATTTGCAGTTCCCACACAAAAAATCCAGAAAAAATCCAAAAAATCAAACCACATCAACACCTTTCACAAAGAAAATAAAAAAAAATCAAACCACATCTAGAATAGATCGGTGACCGCCTTAAATCGATCTATGGCCGTCAACGTAGCAGAGCCACCTTCGTCTTGGGATTTGCCGTCGATCGGAATAGCTCAAGTCTTCTTCTTCTCGGACGGCGGCAGAGCTTGGTCGGCGGAGGTTGGGTTGTATTCAGATTCGGTCGCGGCGGAGTGGCGTGGCGAAGGTTGCGGCGGAACTATGCGTGGCGGTGGGGCTTCGTGGCGTCGCACTGGGTCTGCGTTGCCGTTGTCGGACGATTTCCCACCGTCGAGGGGCTTCGTGGCGGTTCCGTCGTCGGTTCATTGTCATCTTCATCGGCCCTTCTTCGTCGCCGTGGGGCGGTGGGTGGTCGCGGTAGGTTAAGTGCGGTGGGTGAGGCGGTGGCCCGTGGGTGGAGTGGGTGCGGTGGGTGAGGGCGATGCATTTGGGTTGAACGATTTCGCACCCACGAGAAAGAGGAGAGAGAGAAAGCGTGGAAGAGTGTATTTCGCGTGAAATTTGAAATAGGGTTATCAATTATTCTTGTTTTGAGGGTAAAATTGGTATGAAAAATGTTGACTTGTACCTAATTGTATTTTGACTTTTGAGTTGTATTGGGTAGTAATAAAATTTGAAAGATGGTATCTAAGAGTCATAAGTTCTTTTAAAAAAATGTAATAACAAAGGTTTGAACCTTACACCTCTTGGATAATGTTTATGTTACATGACAACTAAACTAACTTATAAATATTTACAAGTTTTGTATAACTATTTTATTGAACACTTTCTGCAATTAATCTTAATTTTAAATTACACATCGATTTATAATATTATGTTTAACTTAAATCTATAAATGTGTATTAGATATTTTATTGTGATTATATTAACATATATTTATCTCAATATATTTAAAAAAATCATGTCAATTTATATTTTAGTATTCGACATATAAGCGAAGTTAACTTAAGAACACAATAAAATTTAATCTGCATAAATTTAGAAAATACATTTTCTTTTACATTTAAAATATAATTTATTCTACATATGTTTCTTCTTTCTTTACAATATGATATTCTCTATTTCTTCTTATTATAAGAAGCTACAAAAATACATGAATTATCATACACATAAATTTAATAGATGATATATATTTTAAATTACATTCATATGTGTATATATATATATATATATATATATATATATATATATATATATATATATATATATATATTTCTCTCTAACCTAAATTTTTTAATCACATTAACTAATAAGTTACATAATACAATAATTAGTGTGTGGATATTCAACTGCGTATTAATTATACTAAAAACTTAAGTAATTATAAAATAATTTTTAATTGAAAATTATAAATTATTAATATTACTATAATTTTAAAAATAATTTTATATAAAATATTTAAAAAGAAATTATTGTTAGTTTGTGGGATAATAATTGATGATGAGAGAGAGAGAAATAAATATAATATAATATATTTGATGTGCAAAATAAAATTGATTTGATTGTATTGGGATATGTAAAAATAGGTGTGTAGATGTATTATAGGGTTGGATGGAGTTTTGAATATGACCAATCCAAAATAGAATGGGAAAGATAGTCGAAATGTGGATAATATATAAGCTCAAAATAAGTGAAGAAACCGTTCGTATTAATAACACGGGAGTTTTAATTTAGTCGCCGAAAATTGGCGAAAATCCTAAATATGCCGAATTTCGAATCTACCGAACAAAACCGAACCAACCGAGAACTCGAATTGATAAAATAAGTTAAAAGCCTTCTTAATTACAAACTTTTAAAGTTGTGGAATTATTTAGTGATAAAACGAACGAAACGTAGTTTCGGAGCCCCAAAATCCCGATCTGAGCTCCCGATTTTTGGTATCGAATCACGACACTGAACTAGAGGGCCACCACAAGCCAAAGGCTTGTGGGGCCCACTTTGACGGCCAAAGGGAGGGATTTCAGCCACCCTCAAGGGCCAACACACCAAGAGAAAGTGTGTTGACCCCTAGTACTTGTACCCTCCCCCTATTAAATTGTTGTCCTCTCCTTCCATCCCCACCATCCATTTGTTTTAATCTTGGCCCTCCATTTTTCCCACATGCTCTTTTAAATTACTTGGGCACCACTTCTCCCCTCATTCAAGTCACCAAAAGAAAGGAAGCATCCCTCTTCCCCTTCACCCCATTTTCAGCCAACTCACAAAAGGGAGGAGGAAACTTTTCTTCTCCCATTTTTCCTACATACAAGACACCCCCAACTCTCACCTCAAGCCATCCATCTTCCTTCAAGGTGTAAAGGAGTAGAGTCATTCATAGGAAGAGCTTGAAGAAGGCATTTGGCCCTAGCCTTTTAAAGAAAGACTACAAAGGTGACCTCACCTTAACTTTAACCTTGTTCTCTAAAAAAAAAAAAAAACTCTTGTTAGGAGAAAGGGCATGTGTTTTCTTGGAGTTTTATTTATTTCTTGGTAGCATGATATTTCTTTATGAAAGAGTTGAAGGTTTCATGATTTTGAAAGTGAGAATAAGTTTTTAAGTGTTCATAGCATGTAAATAGATGGACTACCTGTTTTCCCGTCAAGTTTAAGCTGAAACGTTTTCGTGACTTGAAGTTTTGGCATGTTTGACTGCATATTCAGAAAGTAGGACAAAATGACTTTCGTTTGCCACTGGTCTCATGCATTTTGGAGTTGTATTCAATAATCTATGAATTTTTGAAGTTAGTGTGACAATCATGTCGTTTTTGTGACTCTTCGATTTTTACGGTATTCCTCACTTCGGTTTCTATGAATTTTTCCATGATTTTAGGAGTAGTTTAAATAGTTTTGCAAAAAATATTTCTCTAGTTGGTACGTGATTTGGAAAGACAGAAATGTTTCTATCCCTTTTTCAAAAATGAGCCAAAACACCCTTTTCCTTTCATATTTTGCCTAAAGTCAACTAAGGAAATGTTAGTGACTTCATGATATACCTACTGTAAAAATTTCATAATTTTTGGAAGTATTTTAGTATTTTTAAGAAAATTATTTCTATGGTGTCTTAACACGGAAAAACTTTACGGGTCATTGTTTCAACTTAGAAAATAAATTCAAAAACTCAATTTTCTTATACCTTTAAATGAGACCATATTTTATGTGTGTTTACACTTCAAGAGAGTGTCTACTGTACTTTTGCCAAATTTTTAGATAATTTATTTATATTTTAGAAAATGCCCCGAGTCAAGAGTGGACAGTTGGAAGTTGTCATAATGCTTGAATCATTACTTTTGAAAATGTGTTTTCCAATTTACGTGTCATACTTAGGAGCATGTTAGTAAGAGTCTATATATATATATATATATATATATATATATATATATATATATATACATATATAGTGTGTCGGAAAGATTAAAGTTTCAATAATTTACGACTAAAAGGCGAAAGACGTGTAAGTAATCAAAAGTCCCTCGGGACCAACACACTTTGTATTTACTCCTCGATAAGAAACTAAAACCCAAAAGTTTTCTTTAGGAACGAGTACAACCGGTCGCTGATTTGCTCGGACGTTTTCCCCTTTCAAGTTACACTTTCGAACTTCTTTTTAAGGTGGGTGGCACTAAGCTGTATTGCCTTTATTTATGTCATAGTTGAAATATCATTGCTAAATCATGTTTGGTTCACGAGCGATGTTGGTATTGTCTCGGTTGTTTTACGAGCGGAGGTGGTCCGTCTCGGTTTACGAGCGATGTTGGTATCGTTTCGGTTGTTTTACGAGCGGAGGTGGTCCATCTCGGTTTACGAGCGATGTTGGCATCGTCTCGGTTGTTTCTGAGCGGAGGTGGTCCGTCTCGGTGTTTACTTTTCTAAAAATATGATTGATGTGTATGATATTAAAGCGTATGCATGATAGCGTACGGGCTACCCACACTGAGAAATTCAAATTCTCATGCCCTTTTTAAATATTTTTCGGGTGAGCCGATGGAGTACTTGGGAGCAGCGGTAGACTCGGCCTTCCCCACCAAATAATTGAATGCTCAAATGCCTTTATTTTTCATGTCTGTGACTTAGACTCATTATCTGCTTTTGCAAAACTTAGACTCACTAATACTTTCTCCATTGCTACGGTTTAATTATGTTTCTGCTTTATGTGTTTGGATTTTAATTAAATGCTGAAAACTTTAAGTTAAGAATCACTCGATTGTTTTTCCTTTATCATTTCTCTTTATCAAATTTCATTTCTTTAAAAAAAAATCTCACTTTTTCCCCTTTCACTAAGTGACGACTCGAATTCGGATCGGTAAGTAAAACTATTCGGGTTCGGGCATTACAATAAGTATTTTTAACTTTATTGAAAGGGATTCCTTTATTATCAACGGATTAATTGAGTGTCACAAAATGTAAATAATGAATATGTGTAAGAGTTTAATTTGAGAGTGTAATAATAGTAATAAAACAGAGAGAATATAATTTAATAAATATTTTTATATAGAATATTAAAAAAACCGCGTAATGTCTGGCACCGCCCTAGTTAATTTGTATAATTTGGAGTTATCTTTGTCATTCCTCTGAGTTAATAATTATTATAGTAAGTTAGATTAATTTATATAAATCAATATTTTTGAGTAATTATAGTAACTATAAAGTAAAAGAGAAATAATTATAAATCAATTGTATATTTATAAGGAAATAATTATTATGAATTAAATTTTGAAGATCCTTTTCTTCATATAAAAAATTATTCTAAAAAATTAAGTAAACTTACATGATTATAAAAAAATTGTATAGTTGTGGTTGATGCAAATTGTATATAATAATATAATTGTGATTGATTTAGGGTCAATTACCACTAGATACAATTTTATATACCTTATTACTATACTATTAGATACAATCTAAATCTTAATTACTAATAGGTACAATTTTTTTAGGAGAATGCCAAGTATACCCCTGTCCCTAAATGAGCCGGCAATCATGTTTTTCCCATCTTGTCTCAAGGCGGTCATCTTTTCATGCTTAGCATGGTTCCCAAGGTGTTATACGTGCGGTCTAAACAATGTCCAAATAATTCAATTTTTTTCCAAGTTACACCAAACAATTTCTTATGCACGTTTGAAAAAAATTATTCTTTGCACATGTGCGAGAAGAAAAGGATCTCGCACATTATTTGTTCTATTGTATACAAACAGATTTCAAAACAAAAAATAAGATTCAAGAAAGTAAACAACAAAATACAATCTAAAAATCAATACACACTCTATTTTTCCGGAAAAATCGAACCCTAGTTTACATGAAAAAAATCATAAAATCCGGTAAACTCACCGTATACGTAAAACCCTTGTTTCATGAAAAAATCATTAGATCCAGTAAAATTAAGATCCGGGTTAGGTTGCCGTCTTAAATCCGCCGACCACCACCGGATCGAGATGCGCTCCTAGCAATGGCAATGACGGTGTCGTGGCTATCGGAGTGGCGCAACCGAAGGTTAAGGTGGAACTGCATGGCGGTGGGCGCGCGTTCGGCGCGTCGCGGCGGTGGCCGAAGGAAAAGGCATGTTTTTCCTCCATCTTCACACACATTTACACAAGAGTAGTGGTTGTTCGCCGCCATTTGATGCGTCGCCCCGGAGCCGTAGTCTTTGTAGAGCCGGCGTGGTTGTGGCGGTGGTCTGGTCCTCTGTCGCCATTGTTGCGGTCGGTGGTGTGTTGTTGCGGTGGTGGCATGCGGCGGTGGGGCATTGGGCACAATGGTCTCGGTTGTTGTGCTCACCGGACGGATGTTAGGTTGTCGCCTCTGTGAAGAAGGTCTTCACCTTCGACCGCCTCCGCATGCCGACGCCGGCGCCCGGGTCCGAGAAGAAAACCCTAGATCGCAAAATGAGAGAGAGAGAGAGAGAGAGAGAGAGATTGGTGGGGACCGTGTGAGAAGAAATTGGGAGACTGTCCTATTTTAAGGGTAAATTTGTATTTTGACATACTAAGATTGTATCTAGAGTAGTTCTAGGGTGCATCCAAGTGCATACTATGCACTTGGATTTTCCACCCTAATTTAGAATTAATTTTGACTAATTTAAAAACTCGCGGGTCGGCCGACCGGTTAAAACTCGCGGGTCAACAAAAAACAGATCCAAAATCCGGAGCAAAAACCTAAGCAAAAACCCGCAGAAAAACACGTGACAAAAGCGTTCGAAATCAAAAAAACCAATAACGAAACCAAATCGATTTTAGAAATAGCGGTAAAAGTAAATCGCATCTTTGTGAAGAAGAAATAAATGCATAAACGAAAGTCCGAAAACTCATCTCGCATTCAACGCGCACAAATATAAGATCAAACATGCAATACTTTGAAGAATACGATTTATCGTATTTGACCTAATTTCCTAATTTTTCTTGTGATTTAACAGATTTATATAAGGTACATTGCATAACTCTATGAACGAAATTAAATAGGTGAAAATCTACACTCGATTCAAATACTACAAGCGAAGGAGAAGAAGAAATATATGATTGCACCAATACCCGAAGGTATAATCACCAATACCCCAAGATATAACCACCAATACCCCAAGTTATAATCACCAATACCCCAAGATATAATCACTAATACCCCAAGATATAACAACCAATACCCCAAGATATAATCACCAATACCCCAAATTAAACACACAACTTCTCAACACAACCCAATGCATTAAACAAGAATACACAATAACTAAAAAAACAAATACCCCAATAACTAAATTACCAATACCCCAAATTATGAACAACAATTATTGAGAAAAACTACAAAAAGAACTAGCAGTCTCCTTCCTTGAAAAACTTTTTTCTTCTTAATACCGAGAAGATTTAGAAGCGATTCTTTCTTAAACGATCTTTCTCCTCCGAATTAACATCGGCATCCTTTTTTCTTTCTCAAGAGTATTGCTCACGTAAGAAGAAACGCGAAAAGAGAGAGAAAAGAGAGAAAACTTTGATATTATTGACCCGTTCTGAAACTCGGTCTTATCCGCTCCAGGATCCGCGAAATAAATCCTAACCGACCGCGAGTTTGGTCAAAATTGATTTTAAATCAATTTCAAATTGGAGTGCAAAATCCAAGTGCATAGTATGCACTTGGATGCACCCTAGAATTTGTGTTGTATCTAATAGTATTTTTATTTTTGTTGTATCTATTAACAATTTATGACCACATATTGTACCTAAGAGAAATAAATCCATTGATCTATTAATTACGGTTAGTTACATGAAAAAAAAAAAAGATCCTGATTGATGCAAATAATGGAAAATAGTATGCTGTGAGTGATTGATTGATAATTACGATTAATTGGATCTATGTATAGAAATTTATATGTATCTTAATTCATATTAAACTTCATGATTTCATGCAGAAATTTTGACTCTATTAATTGATTTAATAATTATGGTAAATTATGTTAATTTATATAAATCAATATATTTAAGTAATTATAGTAACTATAAAGGATAAGGAAAATATAGAGTCAATTACATGTAGTGCACTTCACAACCTCTAATTACATAGAGTGCGTATGCATAATAAAATCTTTCGAAGAGGTTCAAAAAAGGTGTCAAAAAGACTTCAATGCCCTTTATTTCAAAATTCAAGATTCCAAATTACATTTCAAAATTTTAAAATTTCAAAATTCAAATACATCAATCAAATCACACTAAAAACAAAAATCCTCCCTAAAAATTCAAAATTCAAATTTCTAAAATCACTACACTAAAATCTCCTGTTCTTCTCTTTCTTCTTCTTTTTCTTCTCCAAATCCATGATTTTTTCTTCAAATCTCCGGTTCTTGCTATTTTTTCAAATCTACGATTCTTGCTGTTTTTATTTCAAATCTCCCGATCTTGCTGTTTTTTTCAAATCTTCACGATTATTGTAAAAGTAACACTTGCAGAACTTTAAAAAATATTTGCACAATAACGGAAAAAAATAAAAAATAATAAAATCTCAATAAAAAACAAATTATCACTCAAAATTTTAAAATATATTTGCACAATTACAAAAAAATATCTGCACAATGATGAGAAAATGTATGCACAACACGAGAAAATATTTGCACAACACAGAAAAATATTTGCACAATGATGTGAGAAAATGTGAGCACAACACCAAAAATATTTGTTATTTCAAAGTGAAACATTTCCACAAAATTTGCTAAGTATGACAAAACTCACAATATTGAGTGTCATTTTTGCATATAAAATTTTGAAATATATTTGCACAATGGGGAAAAAAATTTGAACAATGACAGAAAAATATTGTGATGGAAATATATTTGAGTGTCATTTGCACAATAGTGAAAAACTATTTGAACGATAGTAGAAAATTATTTGCACAATGACAGAAAAATATTTATAACGCCATTGAAGGTTTACAATAGTACAATGAACAATTCATTGAAAATTGTCAATAAATCAAATAACAGGAAGACATATATATGATTAAAAAATAGAAAAGAAAATAAAATTAAAGAAATAAACATGAGGCCGAGGATGGATACTCAATCAGCTTTTTTCCATTGCTCGGTTGTTTTTCTCACCTAGCGTAGTCGACTATTTTCCATGATTTTATGGTTGAACTAGAAGCCATGATACACGTGCGGAAAAAAATATCACTCGTTGTAGAAAGAAGCTGCAAGATCGAAAGAGAGGGGAGGAGGAGGAGGAGGATTTTAGAAAGAGTTGCGTGAGAGAGGGGAAAATAGCGCGAGAAACAGAGGGGGAGGGAGAAAGGATATGGTCGGATCCAGCTTGCAACAGATCGGCGGCAGACTTTAGTTCCATGAATGGACGACAATGTGCACTAAACAGATCAAGACAACAAACGCGCGATGATGGTCGGGAGCGGATCATCGATCATTGGTTTTAAGAGGTGGGAGAGTGGATGAGGTAGAAGATGGCGATATGATATTGATTTGCAGCTATTTTTGAATATTTAGAGAGAGAGAACGAAAAGAAAGATATCTAACAAATAATTTATTTCAAAATTCGAATTTTAAAAAATAATAAGAAAAAGTACAAAGATGGAGCATAATCATTGTGACTGAGAGAAGTCCGATTGCGCAGAGTGGATGAGAGAGAAATTAGAAATAGTGAGGAGAGAGAGAGAGTCAAATGAGCCGAGAGATTTTCTCGGAAACAAAATCGGGAAGAGAGAGAAATACGCTAGCGAGCCGAGAGTATTTGGCTAAATAGAATAGGTGCATTTTTGCCAAAACACAGCCGCCTAAAAAAGGTTGCACCTCTCCGTAGTTAGATGCCCAAACTTGAACCTCCTGTCATTAATCCAAAAATATATTATGTAATATTTCTTTAATTTTGTTAATACTTGGTCGAATTAGATTAATTTTTTTTAAAAAACAATCCTTTAGGATTTGAAAAGATTGCTAAAAATTTCATAAATTTATTTTACATTTACCATGTTTCAAATTCAATGATTTTAATAAATTCCCTACAATAGTTCTTCTTGAACCCGATTTAAAAATGTTCTTTATAATTATCTTTTGATTTGTTGTCACATTTAATAAATTGTAAAAATTTCATCTTTGATATTGGTGGTTTTCAAGTTTTTATATTTTTCATATGGTACGTTTTAATTAATTCATTAATAGTTTTTTTAAGTATAAATGTTTAGGTATACATGATTGTTAATTATAATATATTAGAATTAAGAATGTTGTAATCGGACAACAATTAACCCACTCGGTCAATCCCTATATTACTAATAGAGAGTTTGTTTTTGCTTAGGCGACACGACCACTTTTTGACAACTCAAACATAAACACTAATTTAACAAGAAAGGTCAGTTGTGAATAATTTTACAAGAATTGACTCGGCGCACATGCGACTTTTTTTTCAAATGCTTTACCAAAAAGACGATGGACACTTCCAAACATGACAAAAAGGACTCATAACATAATATACAAAACTTTTATAAAATACAACTCAAAA
This sequence comes from Paraleonurus japonicus, assembly GCA_030762865.1. Lineage (NCBI taxonomy): Eukaryota > Viridiplantae > Streptophyta > Magnoliopsida > Lamiales > Lamiaceae > Paraleonurus > Paraleonurus japonicus. Next base: position 12,598,998 of record CM061061.1, read on the forward strand.
TACACTCCCACGGTTTGACTCAACAGTCGTCATCTATCTATACAACCACTAAAAACCCCGCAGAGCCGCAGCTTGTCCAATAGAATCACAACCTCACGGATCATCGATTACCTACAATCAAGGATGCAAATATCGCGATATATCGCGGATATATCGCAAAAAATGAAATTGGGATACGGATATTAGGGGAAATGTATTTCTTCTCGGATATCGCGGAAATATCGCAAAATATCGATATCGATATCCATATCGATCAGGCGTAGTGTAATTTTTCCTGGATATCTTGGAAATATCGCGAAATATCGCACAATATCGCAATATCCGTAAAAATCGCAATTTTTAAAAAAATTATTTTTGGGTTTTTTATTATTTTTATACATAAAATATATATTCTTATTGTCATATCAATCAATTTTAATTTAATAATTTTAATTTTCAATTATTATTTCATTTGAATTTCTTCTTTAATTTTTTTATATGATACATTGATCTATAGAATAGTATAAATACATATTCAAGCTATGAAATTGAGAATCTCTTCACATCTTTAATTATATGGCAAATTCTACTATGAACAAGAGTTTATGGTGAAATTTGATCAATTTTAAAGAGTGTCACTTGTAATAACTAAAGAATATTACCTATATTACTAAAGGGTATCACCATTATAATCAAGAGTATGTCCTATATTAGTAAAGAGTATCACCGTGATAAATGAAGGATATTACCTATATTACTAAAGGCTATTAGTCATGATAATCAAGAATGTTACATATATTACTAAATAGTACTATTAGTTAGGATAAGCCGAAAGGTAAATTGATATGTTATTTCAATATGGATCAAGTTTCATCGTGAAATTTGGTTCGAATGAGACACACTCTAATCATATTAATTTTAATTATTTTCATTTTAAATTAAGATTATTTCAATTGTATTGGAGAGAAACTACTTGCGTTACTAATTATTTTAATTATTCAAATGGTATTTTGAAGAGGTGACACCAATATTATTTGGACAAAAATAAAATTTCTACTACTATATTTGAACCTCATACGTCTTCATTTTGATAGTAATTATATTTTATTATGTATATTAAATCATTTTGTATTGTATTATATATTATGTTGTCAATTATTTTGTGTCGCACAATATTTATATAATCTATTAATCATATGATTGCTTTAAACATATAATTTTATTGTAATTTTGAATAGAATATGTGTATAATAATATGTTATAATAATCCCTGAAATATCTTGTTAAATTTCCAAGATTTTAATAAAGTTTCCGTCATTTTTTCAATTTTTTGCGATATCGATATATCCATCGATATATCCATAAAATTAAAGTTGCGATATTTGTTGAGATAGTGATATTTTCATCCTTGCCTACAATGCTTAAACCGAGTGAGATATAAATCTCGGGCGTAAATTATGCATGATGTGATGTTTAGTTCGAAAACCTCCCAATGCACAAAGCATTCTCTTTAAAATCTTTAATTTATTTATGAAACACTCGATAGGCCCCTAACTCACTACTATGCACCGGCATGAGCCCAATATAAATATATCATATGAGACGGTGGCCCACTCTAGGTAGCATACACCAGGTTCTCCTGAGTCGCCTTAACACCTAGGTCGCCCCTTCCGCCGACGGTGGCCTACTCTAGGTTGCATACGTCGGTTTTCCTGCGGTCGCCTTAACTCCTAGGCCGCCCTTCCGTTGTCACACATCATTATACACGACGGTGGCCAACTTTAGGTAGCATAGGTCAGGTTCTCCTAGTCGCCTTAACTCCTAGGTCGCCCTTCCGCTGTCACACATCATCATACCCGACGGTGGCCTACTCTAGGTAGCATACGTCGGGTTCTCCCGGTCGCCTTAACTCCTAGGTCGCCCTTCCGCCGACGGTGGCCCACTCTAGGTAGCATACGCTAGATTCCCTGCAGTCGCCTTAACTCCTAGGTCGCCCCTTCCGTTGTCACACATCAACATACACGACGATAGCCTACTCTAGGTAGCATACGTCGGAGTTCTCCTGGTTGCCTTAACTCCTAGGTCGCCCCTTCCATTCTCACTTTGAAATCCCCTAATTCATTTCTAATCACGTACCTAATTCATTTCTAATCGCTCTCGCCTAATTCATTTCTAATCACTCGCCTAATTCATTTCTAATTGCGTACCTAATTCATTTCTACTCGCCCTCGCCTAATTCATTTCTAATCTTCCACCTAATTCATTTCTACTCATTTCTTTGGGGGCCCCAAACTTACCGATATATATGCGGCGTACACTCAATATAAAGGCCACCACGTGGCTGATATAAATACTCTCTTTTAAAATCACCTAATTCATTTCTAATCACTCGCCTAATTCATTTCTACACACAACTCACCAATTCAATCACCCTATCCATTTCTATAATAATCACGTAACTCATAAGTTCATTTCACAATAATCCTGGAACTCACAGTTCAATTCAACAACAATTGAACTCACGAGGTTCGATTCAACAATAATTGAACTCACAAGTTCAATTCAATAACAATTGAACTCACCGGTTCAATTCATAAAAATCACCGAACTCACAGATTCACCCACATCAATTATTGAGTTCACAAACACTTTTACGATAAATAACAATATCATATATCAAAATTTGCATAATATCCATATATCACTGATTAAACGTAAACGAATTCACAAATTACTCCATTTATGCATTGTAGTCACAAATAAATTTCTACTTACCTCAAATCATAAAAGCGTTGAAAAATCAAACCCTAAACCCTTTTTATCGTCTTTCACTATCAAATAAGAACAATTATTAATAATTTGAGGGTAGGGTATTGTTCTACTCATCACGAGCTTCAAAACGGTATAAAATTTATCAATTGACTGAAATTGAATATTTACCAAAATGCTTCATAATCTCTCTCTCTTCTCTCTCTCCCCTACGTTCTCTCTACGTTCGTGAATGTGGAATATGGTTTGGGTGAGTATATGCCAACTCCACCGCCTTAAACTTACTTCACTGGTAAGTTTAGTAATTTTATTTATTATTATTTTTTCTATAGTTTAGTAATACTTACCAAATAAGGTCACGTATGCATATATATATATATATATATATATATATATATATATATATATACTCCTATCAAGTTATTTATTTTATTTAAAACCTAAATATTAAATATTCAATTTATAAAAATAATAACATCTAATTTATATCATCAATAATCAATTAAATTGCATTAGTACTCAAACACCATTAAAATCTCAATCACTTATAAATTGATTTTCTCACCACTAAACATCTAAAGACATATTTAATTAATTTAATATTTAAAAGCACAATAAAATAATGCAAAATCACGAGTAACACATGATTAATTAAAAATGCACTCAATGCATGAAATATATTAGTTAATGAGTAGTGAGAAGCTCGAATATCACAATTATAATTAATTTTCGTTAACACTAGAGGTAGTAACAATTGAGTAGTACAAAAGAATTAAATAAAATCTTATAATAAAGTTAATTATTGTCTCACCACTAAGTAGGTAAAAACATATATTTAATACAATATTTAAATTAAGATAAAATAGTATCGTATTACAAGTAGCACACAAATAAATAATTGTATGAAGTATATTGACTTATGAGTAGTTGACACTTAATTTATTTATATTACTTTAGATTTAACAATTTAGGTAGAAGTTTATGACTACTAATTCAATTAAATATCATATATTTAAAACTTAAGTTGTAAAATGAAAAAAATTATAAATAAATAACGTGTCACTCATATAAGTTAATAAAAATAAATAAATTTTATTGGTAAATAACTAATGAGAGATTTGGATATCACATCCTTCTCTCCTTATAAAAATTTCGTCCTCGAAATTTAGTATGATACAAAACCTTATTCTTGTCTATCCGATAAAGGAATAGTCATTTGTTATCTTAATTACCGGATGACAATTTAATTTTTATGTTTACATGTTTTAACCTTTAGAGATTTATATCATGCCAATATAATTTATTTATAACTTTTAGAGAGAAATTTATTTACTTTTATACAAAAAGAGTATCAAAATGGAGTAATGATTAAATATTATCTCTAAAAACTCACTCAATATTAGACCAAGCAATACTTAACAACTTATTTGTTCATTCCACAAAAATAAATGAAACTAATACACAATGGCAATATTACCATGCAAACAAACACCTGAAATTTCTTATCAAGTCGAATTATATATTTCTATGATGTACCATCCTCGTCTATGTCTCTACAGTTCATTTGTGCACATTATTTATTTATTTTTTTATGATCCTCATGTGACCTTAAACTATTTCTCTCATATATTTTATTTTCTAAGCCACCAAATATTTCCGTTCTGAGAACATGTCTCTTATATAACATATGAATTTGAATAGTCTAGAAAATCTACGCATTTCATTGTCAACAACATATAATCTCTTCTTTAATATTTTATCAAAACACATTTTTCAAAGAATCTAAATATATCTTCTTTCTTTATATAATGCATGACAGAATGAAGCATAATTCACTTTTGTAACTAATGATGTGAGCTAGGAAGATATCATATTGAAATAACAAACAAGATCATGATATGAAAAATCGTACACCGCATAATAGCGTTCTTTAGATAATACAAATATTTGCAAGAAGGACAAAGATCATGTGACACGTAAATTTCAAGTGACCTATAAATATTTTATGCTTTTGTTGGAATATAACTAGAACACATGTTATATATAATTGCAATTAGTTAGAAGTTTAGTTCCCTTTATAAAAGAAACAGAACCCAAAAGAGTTATTCCTACACAAAAGCTGTGCTCATTTTAGCAAGGTCTGTCATATTGATTGTGCCCTAAAATAATTTAAAAAGTCCATTTCCCATTTTTATTTAAGCACCTTTAGAAATGGTGATCAACCTGTTCTTAGTATTTATTCATCATACCCTTATTTCTACATTCATTATTTTCATTTCAAGACTTTAAATATATAATTGCTCATCTATATTGGCTCATCCTTTGAGATTGTTCTAGGTATGCCCCACGGGATGACATCTCATTGTAATATTGTAAGACAAGTATCTCAAGATTGAATATATCTACATCTCGCGAGTTTATTTAGTTGTTATCCCGTGTTGCCTCTTCATTTACATACTTGTCGATATATAAAAAAATGAACAATGTAATGATACATGTAAAATTAACCCAAATGACAACAACAAATTTTACTTTAGATCATATAAATATTTTCAACATAGGTCATTTATGAGATAATAACACAATAAGATAGCAAATATATAAAATAGCATAAACTTAAAGCGATCGATTCTAAGTAATCAAAAACGAGTCACAATTGTTTTAACGTAGTAAAATAAATAAAAATTCTCATATTTACTTACTTTAGTTCAATCATATTCTTTCTTTTTAGGTCACCATGTAATTCACTTCACTAGTCTATGTATCACTAGGGTGTTACCGCAAATTATCTCTATCTTTCACATAATATATGCATGTGAAATAACTCATCTAATGCAAACCTCAACTCCCAAAACCATAACTACCACATACGTACATCACCGATACACATGCACGACCACACACGCTCACGAGCATACGCCTGCTCAATACTCAGCAAAGAAGCAAAGCAATCAAACAATAACATCTTAGCCACAGTAACATTATGCATGAGTAAGATAGTTGGAGTCATTCTATAATATTTCTTATGTATTCTGCTCACCAAACAATGTCATATATATAGTTCTCTATCTTTATTAATCTCCAAATATTTCATCATATGATCATTATTTCTCTTTTCTATTCTCGATGCAAAATAAGATATTGCGGTGACTTGTCAATATTAAATATGTTATGAACAAAAGTAGAACTTCTTCTAATAGTCCAGACAAGTTTCTAAGATATCTCCTTATAATCCATAAGACATTCGAAATTACATAATCTAAAAATTAGTAATAATCTCATTATGCATTTTTTTCCATGTATTTGTTGTATACCATTAAATTCTAATGTTAAAGATAAGTATTATCCCATCCGAGAGTAAACTAAACAACATCATCACATTTATTTCCTAGAATCACGAGTCCTTCAAACACTAGGGTCTCATATCTACTAAAATGTCATTCATTTAATCGATCATAACATTGTTATGCTAACAACAAAAATAACACATGAAAATTTAAACATCATTTGATTCATATAATGAGAATATGCATTGCTTCATATAACATACAACTTACTGGCATAGTGGGCTCCCCAAGTTTAGAGTTCGTGTACATAGACAGTCTACAGGATCCAAACCGTGCTCTAATACCACTCGACACGACCACTTTTTGACAACCCAGACTTAAACACTAATTTAACAAGAAAAATGAGTTGTGAATAATTTTACAAGAATTGACTCGAGCGCACATGCGACTTTTTTCAAATGCTTTACCAAAAAGACGATGGACACTTCCAAACATGACAAAAAGGACTCATAGCATCATATACAAAACTTTTATAAAATACAACACAAAATACACGCCCACGGTTTGACCCAACAGATCGTCATCTATGTACACAAACCACTCAAAAACCTCGCAGGAGCCGTAGAGCTTGTCCAAGAGAATCACAATCTCACGAGATCATCGGATTACCTACAATGCATAAACCGAGTGAGATATAAATCTCGAAGCGAGATTATGCATGATGTCATGTTTAGTTCGAAACCTCCCAATGCACAAAGCATTCTCTTTAAAATCATCAATTTATTTATGAAACACTCGATAGGGCCCCGACTCACTACTATGCACCGGCATGAGCCCAATATAAACGTATCATATGAGACGGTGGCCCACTCTAAGTAGCATATGTCGGGTTCTCCTGGTCGTCTTAACTCCTAGGTCGCCCCTTCCGCCTCGACGGTGGCCCACTCTAGGTAGCATACGTCGATTTTCTCTGGTCGCCTTAAGTCCTAGGTCGCCCTTCCGTTATCACACATCATTATACACGATGGTGACCTACTCTAGGTAGCATACGCGATTCTTCCTGGTCACCTTAACTCTTAGGTCGCCCCTTCCGTTGTCACACATCATCATACAAGACGGTGGCCTACTCTAGGTATCATACGCCGGGTTCTCTCTGGTCGCCTTAACTCCTAGGTCGCCCCTTCCGCCGGACGGTGTACACTCTAGGTAGCATACCCCAGATTCCTTCTCGTCGCCTTAACTCCAAGGTCGTCCCTTCCGTTGTCACACATAATACATGATGGTGGCCTACTCTAGGTAGCATACGCCAAGTTCTCCTGGTCGCCTTAACTCCAAGGTCGCCCCTTCCATTCTCACTTTGAAATCCTCTAATTCATTTTTAATCACGTACCTAATTCATTTCTAAACGTTCTCGCCTAATTCATTTCTAATCGCTCGCCTAATTCATTTTTAATCGCATAGCTAATTCATTTCTAATCGCCTCGCCTAATTCATTTCTAATCTCCCGATTGGAGTAGCAACCGGGTAAGTGGTATTAAGACCAATAGCAAATATCGAACCCAAGGAAAAAAGTATGCACGTGAGGCCCTAGAAATACAAGTTCTTAGTGACTATTGATGCAACAAGAGATGGCACTAACACTACAAAACAATTGCAAAAGATACAAACTAAAATAAGCAAACAAATGATCGAACACTTGAGATGCGAGAACAAATACCACAATAAATGGGGAATTGGGGTGCTAGGGTCAACATTCATCAAGGAATCAATGATCAACAAGCTACAATTGCATCAAATTGCAAATCAACTAAGATAGAAAGCATAAACAATCATGAAATTAATCACTCCATTAATAACACAATACCTAATGTGAGTATTCTTAGTCCTTCCCATCTCTCAATGTAGAAGTCCTCCAATTCATACAATCATGCAAAATTATAACCCGATTAACACCTAATCACGTTAGCTCAACTCTCGCCTATTGCTAGGGTGATCAACCATTAATCTAAAGAGACAATTTTACATGAAGCACAATTAAAAATCACAATTAGGAAGCACACTAATGTGAGTATCCTTAGTGCAAATAATCTCTCGATTACAAGCACCCAATCCACACATTCATACACAATTGTAACCCAATTAATCCTAGATCACGTTAGCGCAACTCTCACCTATAGCTAGAGTGATCAAACACTAATACTGAAGAGATAAAAATGCATGAAGCACAATTTGAATCACAATTAGTAAGCAATCTACTCAATTGATCTCCAATCATCAACAATCATAGCATAGTCAATCAAATCATCCTCAATTTCAATTAACCCAAGCACAAGAGAGTTAGCCCATGGTGCCAAGGGCAAATCCATGAATCACAACAATTAAGAAATTAAAAAGAGAAGAGAGGAAGAACATCACCGATTGAATTAAATCCACAACAAGAGGAATGCTTGAGTCTTCAATACAAATCTTCAAATGAAATAGAAGCTTGAATTGATGAATCAACAAGGATCAAATGCTAAACTAGAGCTAATCTAATCAACATTAATTGAAATCTAAATCTAATTCTACACTACCTACAATGGGAAATTGGCTTGGGGCCTAAGAAATTGCCCCAAAACCGCCTCCTAAATGCTCTAATGAATTCTCCCCGATTATGCTCTGCTTGACCCTTAAAAAGACGAATTTTCTAAAAATCAACTCCCTCGAGTCGAGGCTCAGCCCTCGACTCGAGGTCTCCACATTTTTCAAATCCGTCGACTCGAGGCTCCTCCCTCGAGTCGAGGCAGTTGTGATTTTCAAATTCTCCTCTCTCCTTCCTATCCCTCGACTCGTGGCCTTGGGCCCTCGACTGCAGGTCGAGCCGTGGCATTTTTTTCGGCGGGACTCCATCTCCGACCCTGTTTTTCGTCCGTCTCGTCATTCTAAGAATGCCAAGTATTCTTGGTTTTGGTCAAAATCCTCCGATTTACCGTAAAACGGACGGAAAACATTAATAATCTCACAAATAATACTTTTTAGGCAAAAGAGTGATACTCTACACATTTATGCACAAAAACTAGCACTTTGGATAACTTTTTGCACGAAAATATGCCCCAAAATCATGCATCAATTCACTCCAATCATAACCTAATTCATTCTACTCATTTCTTTGGGGGTCTCGGACTTGCCGATATATGCCGGCGTACACTCAATATAAAGGCCACCACGTGGCCGATATAAATACTCTCTTTTGAAATCACCTAATTCATTTCTAATCACTCGCCTAATTCATTTCTACACACAACTCACCAATTCAATCACCCTATCCACTTCTATAATAATCATAGAACACATAAGTTCATTTCACAATAATCCACGGAACTCACAGATTCAATTCAACAACAATTGAACTCACCGGTTTGATTCAACAACAATTGAACTCACAGTTCAATTCAACAATAATTGAACTCATAGGTTCAATTCAATAACAATTGAACTCACAGGTTCAATTCATAAAAATCACCGAACTCACGAGGTTCACCCACATCAATTATTGAGCTCACAGACACTTTTACGATAAATGACAATATCATATATCAAAATTTGCATAATATCCACATATCACCGATTAAACGTAAGCGAATTCACAAATTACTTCATTTATGCATTTTAGTCACAAATTTCTACTTACCTCAAATCCGCAAAAAGCGTTGATAAATCAAACCCTAAACCCTTTTTATCGCATTTCACTATCAAATAAGAACAATTATTAATAATTTGAGGGTAGAGTATTGTTCTACTCATCACGAGCTTCAAAACGGTATAAAATTTGTCAATTGACTGAAGTTGAATACTTAACAAAATGCTTCATAATCTCTCTCATTGGGTGAATGTGAAATATGGTTTGGGTGAGTATATGCCAACTCCACCGCCTTAAACTTACTTCACCGGTAAGTTTAGTAATTTTTTTATAACTAGATTTTTGCCGTGCAATGCACCCTATAGTAATTTTTTTTCTCCGTAAAAGTATGAGAATGCATATACATATAGAGATAATTTTTGTTGTAATTTTTTTATTCTTTGTAAAAAGTATGAAAATGCATATATACATATAGAGAGATTTTGTTGTAATTTTTTTATTCTTTGTAAAAAGTATGAGAATGCTTATACATATAGAAAAATTTTGAGTTGGCACCCAATCCCACCAAGAGTTTGTTGCTTCTTCGAGATGAAAGTTTATGTTCCTTTTGTTTTGTAAACCTGGAACGGGAAGCTTTAACCAAATGCAGTGTGGACTCAAGCAAAATACCAAATCTTAATAAAAATCAATAGCCGAAGCTTGCAGTCCGTATAAAGCCCAAAAAAACTTATCAAAAGCTCACCATGACCTTTCTAAAAATGTGATAATTCTTTACTTTATATTTTCCTATTGCATACAAAGGTGCACTACCTCTCCATCAAATTATTTCTCCGACAAAAGGTCAAAATGACATTTTTTTTTTGAATGAGAGGGAATACTTCTTTTTATCATGTTCTATATGCATTTTTGTCAAAAAATTCGCCTCATACTAAATGCATCTTTTTCTTAAAAATATTTAAGAAATCGACTCCATTACATATACCGCCCTGAGAAAAAGTGCAAGTTCTTATTTTAATATCAAGAACTCGAGGAAAAGAAACAACAAACATGCAAATAAACAAAGATCGGTCGTTGATGAAGGACTCAAAATTGAACAACAACAGCTAGTAAAAGCGATTGAAACTTTTGTGAACGCAATATCTCCAATAGTAGGTCTAATCCTCACCGCAACCTATCCATATACCAACAACCAAACCAAATTGTTGTCATAATCTTCATGTTAGGTTTAAGAAATCGATTGTCTATAATTAAGAACACTCGAATCCAATATAACACACAATTAATATTTTACAAAAGTGAAATGCTAATAGATCTCACAACTATAAAAAACTCGGACCAAAAACAAATCTTATAGAAAATTCTCAAACAAATTAATATCTTTAAAATTTTCATTTAATGCCCTAAAAAGATCTCAAATCAAAGAAACATCAATAACTTCACAAAACTTATCATACTCGCATCGTTCTATAAGAATCCCCAAGAAATATTACCCAAAGTCGTAAACCTTTAGTTGATGCACCAACTTAATAAACTATGTCAAAAATCTTACTTCTCCTCAAGTTATTACCGCAAAACATAATTAAGAATCGAGTAAATTAATGAATAAAAACCAAAACAGATGTAGGAGTTTACCAATGCTCTAACACCACCTTTTCCAACGCAAATGCAGGTGACTCATCTCGAACAGAATGAGGCGAGGCCACCTGTGAGTTTACAAAACCAAAATAGATATAGGAGATTACGAATGCTCGGAACCCCACACAATAAGGCGAGGCCGTCTGTGAGTTTTATTCAACAACATTTTTATTGTGAAACTCTCTTGATCAGGGAACACCGGTGTAAAACATTCAATATCATAAATTTATAAAAATTGGATCAATGCTTACAATAACATTATGTGTTCTAATTTATCTTTGAATAATGTATATTCTAAAAATAAAATAAACATGCTTGAATAATATAATCTACACATCATAACTCGTATACACTACATGTAAAAATGGGAATTGCACATGCCATCGTAGTCTTGAGACCTAAGTCTCCAAATCCTAATACAACACGTCCTGCAAGTGTCATAATGATTAATTAATTAGTAGTCCTATAATATAGATTGCCTAACTACTTGAATCTTGAAAAGATTTGCTAAGAAAGAAGTTTTATTCACTACTCATCTTTTCTAATCTCAATAAGTCAGCTCAAGATGCGTGACAATATCATCCTTTTCAATTTAACTTAATTTTTTACCATCAAATTTTGAAAATTACATACCTGCAAATTAATGGAGCCTCACCTACATTAAAAAATGAGGCAAATCATCGAGATCATGCAGAGATGAAATATAAGATTAAGTAGTATATTACATTTATGATGTTGATATGCAATTTAAAAATCAAGACTTAGCTAGTGTATTATTTCATTAACTCAAAATTTCGAACCAAAACACATTAATTAGTTAAAAATGTGTACTTTTGAACTGAATCTTTCGTGCGATTCTTCAAAATTCCATCTAGCCAATTGCGTTGACAATCGGAGATGATTTTTCAAGCTGGAGTGAACTGCAACGCTAAATCTAGCATCACTATTTTGGTAGAATCAATTTCTTCTCCAGCATCACAACCTCCTCTTAATGTTAGTTTAAAATTTTCACTCCCAAATGTTGCCTAAAACAGATCAATCAATTAAAAAACAAATTTGTCCATTCAATTTCAATCATGCATCTACCGAACTTAATCCCATGCAATGCTATTCACAATCTGAAAAGGCGAGGAAGACTCCCACCATTCATCTTCTCATAAACCTCCAAGCCTTTCTCAATTTGCCCATCCTCACAACAATATCTAATCCCTATATTAAATATCTAAATTATTGGCTCACAATCGTCTCTCATTTTGTCCATGTACATAATAGCCATATCCATGTTTCCAGATGACACGATCCTCTAATATCTATAGTGATTCAAATCAAAAGCCATAGATTATGAAACCTAGTAACATACGAAATCAATTAGCAACAACTTTCACAAAATTTGATTTCAATTTTTACCTTCCAATACAATACTATATATTTGCAGGCTTCAACAACAATTTTAATATAAGATGAAACAAGTATCCGAGATCCATTTATACCTTCCAGCTTATTGATATACTCTTTTTCCCAAGCAAGAGTCATTCCAACGTGGAACAAACATCTCTTATTTATACTTCATATATATAACCCTCAATTCTCCAAGATAATTAAATATATCTCACTCAATTACTCAAACCAATAAAATTTAAAAACCTCATTCACCCTTCCTTTTAAACTTTTCAATTTTAATAAATAACACATTTATTAAACTTATGTCATTTGGTTTTAAGCAATCAAAATCATTATAGATTCCTTTTTTTCCTGTAAAGAAATCTTCTTACTAAATACAATAAAAACCTGGTCAAATCTCCATCTAATTCGTTTCACCAATTAAATTTTCTCTACGAACTCTTTCTCAATAAAAGTGTAAAACCTGTCGGAGAAAGTAAATTTTAGGTAAGTCGAGAAGTCGAACCCATTCCTTCCATATTTTACCGCTTACACTCGTTTTCGACTAAAAAGTGTAAAACCTGTCAGAGAAAGTAAATTTGAGGTAAGCCTAGAAGTTCATGAGACATTTGGTTCCATAATTTCTCTCTTGGATCTATAAAAAGAAAATAAACATTTTGTACATAAATCAATAAAAAGAAATATATTTTTACAACGAATAATGTAATGCATCAAATACCATATCTTGGAATTAATTTTTACAGTAACAATATGTCCAATTGTCTTACTATAATCCTTTTTAATTAATTGTTATTATCAATATTAAATCCACATATAATTTCTCAACTTATGCATCGTGAGTTTGAAATAACGTCATATAATTGAGACAACAATTCATAAGCACCACAATCGCATAAATTTGTAAAATATTGATAATGCTCTTCCAAGCATTAATATAAAATTATCTGAAGAAATACGAAATATAAACCACTAATCACCTTGAATTTAGTATAACGAAGGCTACAATACCCAAGAGTAGAGAGGGCTAATGATGGCGTGATTGGAGGAAACCTATTAACAATTTCACATGATCAACTCATCAAAATATAAAAAGTATGAGAAAAAAATCAAACCATAAGACTAATTACAAATCTAACTGTCGAAATTATTGAAATAACGTGTCAGAGCGATCTCATTGTATCCCGTCACGACATCCAATTGATGTTAAAACCTTTCATTCATGAAAAAACATTCAATATCACATTTTAAGATGAATCAAAGTTGAAAATATAAAAATCCACATAATATCAAGAAAAGCTACGGTGTTTCTACATGCTCATAAGAACTCTAATAGAACAATACTCAATTTCGAAAAAGGAAAACCAATCGATTTTGTGAAAATTAGAAAAATTGAATCGATTTTGCAACCAAAATAACTAAACAACAATTAATTTAACAAAACACAAATTAAATAATTGATAAAGGCTACACAAAAATCAAACCCATACAAACCGGCTTCATCGACTTGCTTCTTCGACTCCTTCAACCGGTTGCTTCGATTTATTTTTACATTTGCTTTGCTTCGATAGAAATGAGGGGTAAGAACATCCAATTCGGTGTTAAAATCTTTCATTCATGAAAAAACATTCAATATCACATTTTAAGATGAATCAAAGTTGAAAATATAAAAATTCCCATAATATCAAGAAAAGCTACCGGTGTTTCTATATGCTCATAAGAACTCTAATAGAACAATACTCAATTTCGAAAAGAAAAACCAATCGATTTTGTGAGAAAATTAGAAAAATTTGAATCGATTTTGCAACCAAAATAACTAAACAACAATTAATTTAACAAAACACAAATTAAATAATTGATAAAGGCTACACAAAAATCAAACCCATACAAACCGGCTTCATCGACTCCTTCAACCGATTGCTTCGATTTGTTTTTTCTCGTTGCTTTGCTTCGATAGAAATGAGGGATAAGAAGATCCAATTCGGTGTTAAATCCTTTCATTCATGAAAAAACATTCAATATCACATTTTAAGATGAATCAAATTGAAAAATAAAAATCCACATAATATCAAGAAAATCTACCGGTGTTTCTATATGCTCATAAGAACTCTAATAGAACAATACTCAATTTCAAAAAGAAAAACCAATCGATTTTGACAGAAAATTAGAAAAAATTGAATCGATTTTGCAACCAAAATAACTAAACAACAATTAATTTAACAAAACACAAATTAAATAATCGATAAAGGCTACACAAAAATCAAACCCATACAAACCGGCTTCATCGACTTGCTTCTTCGACTCCTTCAACCGGTTGCTTGATTTATTTTTCTGTTGCTTTGTTTCGATAGAAATGAGGGGTAAGAAGATGAGCGTTTCGTTTTCCTTTTTAAGAAATAAACGTTTCGTTTGTTGAAGCGTTTCTTCGTTAAGAAAAGAAGAGAGCGTTTCTGCATTTAACAACCTAATCAATCTTGTTACCAAAATTAAAGAAGAGAGAGTGGGAGGTTTTGGGGAAAAAAATGAATACAGGTGCGAAAAAAATCTTAATGCCACGTGTCCAACTGTTGGACAAGGGTGATTCTCCAATTAAATATATAGATTATTATTTTTTTCTTCATCTTTATCTAAAGGTCACGTATATATATACTCCTATCAACTTATTTATTTTAATTAAAAACCTAAATATTAAAAATTCAATTTATAAAAATAATAACATCTAATTTATATCATCAATAATCAATTAAATTGCATTAGTACTCAAACACCATTAAAACCCCAATCACTTATAAATTGATTTTCTCACCACTAAACATCTAAAGACATATTTAATTAATTCAATATTTAAAAGCACAATAAAATAATACAAAATAAAATAATTCAAAATCACGAGTAGCACATGATTAATTAAAAATGCACTCAATGCATGAAATATATTAGTTAATGAGTAGTGAGAAGCTCGAATATCACAATTATAATTAATTTTCGTTAACACTAGAGGTAGTAACAATTGAGTAGTACAAAAGAATTAAATAAAATTTTATAATAAAGTTAATTATTATCTCACCATTAAGTAGGTAAAAATATATATTTAATACAATATTTAAATCAAGATAAAATAGCACCCGGATTACAAGTAGCACACAAATAAATAATTGTATGAAGTATACTAGTATTGACCCATAACCGTGCTTCGCACGGTTGTCTCTAATAAATCATTTATTTTGTATTTTTAATAATTTTATTATTTATTATAAAATTTAATCAATAATTCAATAATTAATAAGTGACAAAATCAAGAAATTATAAAACAAACATAAATTTTTTAGATAATAAAATTTTTAGTTAACAAATATCCCAAAAGTTAAAGGTTTCTAAAAACCTCACGTAATACAATATTCTTTGTCTTATTACAAATATTATCATCAATATTACAAAATAAAATCTTCAAACCCAAATTTCGATTAGTAATCCTTGAAATTGCAACATATAGTTGACCATGACTAAAAGGACACAAAAGACAATGAAATAAATTTAATTAATTAAGCAAAAGTATAAAGAATTTGATCTATTAAAAAAACAGGATAATAAAATAAAAAGTGAAAAAAATTACCAATAAGTAGACCGTTGTTCAAATATTTATCAACAAACAAATCGAGAACTCAACAAAAGAAAACATTCTTCTCGAAAAGTCCTCATCCACAGACTTTGTAACACGTGTGTTTCCAATAAACAATATATTGAACTAATTCTCGGTAGTCTTGAAATTCGATCTATCCGAATAACAATAAATTTACGTACAAAGTAAACTGTCCTTCAGAAAGTATGCTCTTGTACTTTTGAAAGTGATAAAACTTAATGGTTGCATGAACACGGTCACACTAAAAATAAAATATTAAAAAAGTTAAATCAATATCATATAGCATACCCTTAATTATATAGAAGATGACAAAATATAAACCATACACGAGAATCATGAAACACACACCCTAAGTTTTTCAAGGAATTATTCGAACCATAAGTAGGAGCTTCATAAATATGGACACAACGAAGTTTCATTTACCATGTCGTTTTCGATGAATTCAAATATCTAACCAAAGGTAAAGAAAAAAGTCATAATGAATATATCTCTACGAAATATGAAAACATAGATATTGGAGTAAGATATGATTGTATTGAAATAAGTTCTTGTGTTATACTATTTATAGTCATTAGATAAACTTAATATTTAGACAAATGAACAATTAAAGAAATAAAAAATAAGAATAAACTATAATTGAGATAATCACACATATACTACTATAAATATTTCAAATAAAAAGCATGAAAAATTATTCTATTAATTAGTAGATTTACAATTTAGAGTCATATTGTTTACCCATAATTTTATTTTAAAAGTAAATTACACATAACTTATGTCTAGGTACATTTTTTTAGTACAATTGATTTCCTTTTTAAAAATAATTGCACTAAAGTCAAGCTACAAATGTGGACAAAACAATTAATGAAGTATGCCCAAATCACTCAAAATAATTAACAATAATATAATATATACATATATCAAAACAAATCACAAGACATATATATGATCCATTAAAGTTAATTCATAAAGTAAAGTCAAAATTTTCTATTTTTAATTTGATTAAATATCTGTTATCTAAGATGTCAAGTATCGATGTCGAAGCTATTTGGTATCTGTGTATTTGTTTCTTGTGATCCGGGTGTTTAAGTTGATGAACCGGGTTATTTGCTCCGAACCGGTTTTATGGATTCGTTGTTCAAAGAAGTTAGGATTAACTTCTTTTAAATCGATTTCCTTTGGCTCGCATCCCCGCCATTCATCTTCGCCGATTCGTTGCAAATCAATGGCATCTATGCAATGGGCTTTGATCGGTTTTTGGTGCTAATCATTTTTAGTGATGTTTTCCCCAAAAGTTAGTTACGATTCATGAATTTACGTGATAATTTGGGTTTATCGGTTTGAGTGAAATATCCACGAGATTCATTGAGAGTGTGGATTATAACTTGTAATTGATCTTGATTATAGTGATCGTAAAGAGCTCACGATCCCGTGGATGTAGGTGGATTTCACCGAACCACGTAATTCTTGGTGTTGCTTGTCATTCTGCATTCTTCTTTCTGCGTTATCTTCTTAATCTGTTCTTGAGTGATTAGTTCACTCTAAAATTGATTGATTCACCCATCTGCGATTAACAATTGGCGCCGTCTGTGGGAAGCTCAATTACGTCATCAGTCAAGCTCTTGTAAAATTCGACATTGAGAAATTTACAGGGAAGAACGATTTTGGGTTATGGAGAATTAAGATGAATGCTCTCTTAATTCAACATGGTTTAGCGAAGCCTGAAACAACAACTGATGAAGCATCATCTAGCACTCAAGATAAGAAGAAAGAAAAGGAAATCAATCAGAAAGCTCACGGTGCCATAATTACGTGTCTTGGTGATCGAGTTTTGAGGAGGTCTCTAAGGAGAAATCAGCCAAAGTCATATGGAAGAAGCTTGAGGATCTGTATCTTACAAAAACAATATCAAATAGACTTTATATGAAGCAAAAGCTGCATTCCTTCAAAATAATGACAAGATAAGGATATGGTGGAGCAACTTGATGATTTCAATCAATTTGTTGATGATCTTGAAAACCTTGATGTCAAGATCGAGGATGAGGATAAGGCTACGATTTTATTGAATGCTTTGCCAAACTCTATGGAAAGCTTCAAAGATACTCTCATGTATGGTAGACAATCGGAATTGACTTTTGAAGAAATTCAAGTTGCAATCAAAACTAAGTTCATGGGGAGGAGAAAAGGCTGATGGAAAGATTCAAGCTACGGGAGAAGGCTTGAATGTTAAATTCAAAAAGGGAAATAAACAAGGACAAGGTAAGAAGAAGAATGATAAATCGATAAAGTGATGGAAAATCAAACTCATCATTCGTAGAAAGAAGGAAATGCTTTTCTTGCCACAAAATTGGACACTTGAAGAAGAATTGCCCCGATAAAAGAAAGGTACTAACTCCACCGAAGATCGAGAAAAGGTGATGTTGCTCTTACCGAGCAAGGATATGACAGGCAGAGGTTTTGATGGTAAGCAACAATAGGTGTACCATGAATGGATTCTAGACTCTGGTTGCACCTTTCATATGTGTCTGAAGAAGACTGGTTTCTTGATTTAAAGAAAGTGGATGGTGGTCTTGTATTACTTGGAAATGATGAAAGTTGTAGAGTCAAAGGCACGGGTCAATCGATTCAAGATGTTTGATGGTGTTGAAAGAATTCTCTCAAATGTCGGATATGTTCCAGGATCTTAAAAGGAATCTCATTTCCCTTGGTTCCTTAAATGCTCTTGGTTTGGAGTTTTACATCGATAATGGCTCACTTCTTGTTACTAAGAATGGTAAAGCTGTGATTAAGGGTGTAAAAGTGAATGGTCTTTATTCTCTTATTGGTGAAATCATTGTTGGATCTTCGATGCTTTGTAATGAGCGGTGAGAATACAAACTTATGGCACAAAAAGGCTTGCACATGTAGGAGAAAAGGGGATTGTTGAATTATCAAAGAAAGGAGTCCTATCAGAGGAGATGTGAGAAGTCTTCAATTCCGTGAGAAATGTATAATTGGAAAATCCAAGAAACCGCCATACCCAAGAAGTAAGCATATCACGGATGAACCACTTGATTATATTCACTCGATGTGTGGGGTCCAGCTAGAGTTGAAACACATGGAGGAGGGAGATATTTTCTTACTTTAATAGATGATTGCACCAGGAAGGTATGGGTATACATTCTCAAAGCCAAGGATGAGGTGTTTGCAGATTTAAAGAATGGATGACGAAATTGAGAACAAGAAGGGAGAGGAATTAAGCACCTAAGAACTGATAATGGGCTTGAATTCTTATCCTGAAGAGTTCCAATTTCTGCAAAGAAAAGTGGGATAACAAGACATAGAACAACTCCTTCAAATCCTCAACGAATGATTTAGCGAGAAAGGATGAATAGGACAATACTTGAGAGAGTAAGATGCATGCTCTCGATGCTCACTTGCCTAAATCTTTACGGGGAGAAGCGATGGATACAACTTGTTATCCGATTAATAAGACTCCTAGTTACGCTATTAATTTCAAGACTCCCGATGAGAAATGGCATGGAAAGCTCTCTGATTACTCTAAGCTAAAGGTGTTCGGATGCCTTGCCTATATTCATATTAGGCAAGACAAACTTGATCCAAGGGCTTTAAGGTGTATATTCATAGGATATCCTAAGGAGTTAAAGGATATAAGCTATGGTGTTTGGAACTGGATACAAGAAATGTATGATCAGCAGAGATGTAGTGTTTAATGAGAATATAATGGGGAATAACACTACTGGAATCATTCAAGATTTTGATGGAGACATATCTCAAAGAAATACTGCTATTGAAGTGGAGTCTCGGGATGTAAATCAAAATCACACTCAAAGCTCGATTCTGGCCGAGCATCATGATCCCCAAACTGAACATCAAGAAGAAGAGAATCAAGATGATCGGATGCACAATCTCGTAGACTACGGTCTAGCAAGGGACGAGGTCAAAAGAAATACTCATCCTCCTACAAGATATGGTCAAGGTGATGTGGTGTCATATGCCCTTGTTACTGCCGAAGATCTTGAAAATAATGAACCTAGTTCATATAAAGAAGCTATTTCAAGTTCGAGAAGGAGCACTGGATTATCTTGCTATGTGTGACGAGATGCAATCTCTAGAGAAGAATCAAACCTGGATCTTGGTTGAGAAGCCTAAAAATAAAAGGCTAGTGAGCTGCAAGTGGTTATTCAAAAGGAAAATTGAAGGTGGAGCTACTGAGCACATCGATTCAAGGCAAGGTTGGTTGCTAGAGGCTTCACACAAAGGAGGGCATTGATTATACCGAGGTTTTCTCTCCGGTGGTGAAACATTGCTCTGTCAGTTACTGCGTCAAAAGTTACTCAGATAATCTGGAGTTACATCAACTTGATGTAAAAGCTGCATTTCTTCATGGTGATTTAATGGAGAAAATATATATGCAACAGGCCGAAGGTTTTATCGCTCCTGGAAATGAGCATCGTGTATGTCTCTTGAAGAAATCTTTGTATGGACTTAAGCAAAGTCCAAGGCAATGGTATAAGAAGTTTGATACATTTATGCTCACCATTGGTTTCACAAGATGTGAGTATGACAGGTTGTGTCTACTTTGAAAAGCAAGGCGGTGAAGTCCACACTTATTTACTCATTTATGTTGATGATATGCTCATTGCTAGTAACAGATAATTAGGATTCAGAGGTTAAAGGATAAATTAAGCAAGGTTTTTGAAATGAAAGATCTTGGAGAAGCTAAGAGAATTTTGGGAATGGATATCATAAGAAGCGAAGCAGAAAGCTGTTCCTTTCTCAATCATCATACTTACAAAAGGTTTTGAGGAGGATCCTTATGCATGAATCAAAGGCTGTTGTCACCTCTAGGACAACAATTCAAGCTTTCAAAGGATCAATCCCCAAAAACAAAAGAAGAAAGAAAAGCTATGATGAAGGTGCCTTATGCCGGTGAAGTGGGGAGCATAATGTATGCAATGGTCTGCATGAGACCCGACTTAGCATACTCTATCAATATGGTGAGTAGATATATAGAAGATCCTGGAAACACTCACCGGGAGGCTCTAAAGTGGATTCTCGGATACCTAAGGGGAGCTTGGACCTTGGTTTGATGTTTGAAAGATCGAAGATACAAAATGCCCACTGCAAGGATTTGTTGACTCGACTATGCCGCAAATATTGATACTCGAAAGTCTTTGTCTGGCTATGTCTTCACCCTCTTTGGCACTTCTTTGTGAGTTGGAGGTGCAGTAGCTTCAATCTGTTGTAGCATTATCAACAATCAAGTGAAGTTTATTGCAATGTCGGAAAGGCTCCAAAGAAGCTATGTGGTTGAAAGAAATTGTAAAGGATTTTGGGATTCATCAAAAGGCTATTGTGATTCACTGTGACAATCAAAGTCTTTGTTCATCTTGTGAAGCACCGTGGTTTTCATGATAGATCGAAGCACATTGATGTGAAGCTGCATTTTGTAAGACATCATTGAAAGAGGTATCATTCAAGTTCATAAAATCTCCACTAATGATAATGCAGCAGATATGATGACAAAATCTTTACCAAGTTTGAAGTTCAAATTGTTCCTTGACATGGTGAAGGTTTGTTCTGGGATGTTCACTAACTTGTGTTTTCCCGGAGATGATGAGCTCTGTTCTTGCACATCTTAAGGGGAGAATTGTTATCTAAGATCTTTGAAGTATCGGTGTCGAAGCTATTTGGTATCTGTGTATTTGTTTGCTGTGATCCGGGTGTTTAAGTTGATGAACCGGGTTATTTGCTCGAACCGGTTTTATGGATTCATTTGTTCAAAGAAGTTAGGATTAACTTCTTTTAAATCGATTTCCTTTGGCTCGCATCCCCGCCATTCATCTTCGCTGATTCGTTGCAAATCAATGGCATCTATGTAATGGGCTTTGATCGGTTTTTGGTGCTAATCATTTTAGTGATGTTTTCCCCAAAAGTTGAGTTACGATTCATGAATTTCGTGATAATTTGGGTTTATCGGTTTGAGTGAAATATCCACGAGATTCATTGAGAGTGTGGATTATAACTTGTAATTGATCTTGATTATAGTGATCGTAAAGAGCTCGATCCCGTGGATGTAGGTGGATTTCACCGAACCACGTAATTCTTGGTGTTCTTTGTTTATCTGTTCTTCTTTTACGCGTTATCTTCTTAATCTGTTCTTGAGTGATTAGTTCACTCTAAAATTGATTGATTCACCCATCGCGATTAACATATACCATGTTGATGAATTAGTATTTTTCAAAAATTTATTAAGATATATTTATTATTTTCATTAACTATTATATTTTTAATTATGTTAGTAATATATTAGTATATTAGTGTATTATGTTTCTCAATTTTTATATCATTCAATGATTTTAGCCTTGATATTTTTCACATAGTTGTTCTATTTGCAAAAATTAATTTTTGTATGTTTAATATAAGTTATAGTCCTTAATACTTCGAATTTTTTTCATATTTTTAATAATGTAAAATTTAAATATAATACATTGTTTACTTTTTAATGTATGAAATTAATCACCGTCATTAAAATATTTATTTAATAACGGTGAATTGAAAAGTTATAATTGAACTATAAAAAAATAAGAATGAACTATAATTGAGATAATCACACGTATACTACTATAAATATTTCAAAATAAAAGCATGAAAATTATTCTATTAATTAGTAGATTTACAATTTAGAGCCATATTTTTGCCCATTAATTTATTTTAAAAAGTAAATTACACATAACTTATGTCTAGGTACATTTTTTTAGTACAATTGATTTTCTTTTTTAAAATGATAGCACAAAAGTCAACTAAATTACTTAAGTCAAGCTACAAATGTGAACAAAGCAATTAATAAAGTATGCCCAAATCACTCAAAATAATTAACAATGATATCACATATACATATATCAAAATAAATCACAAGGCATATATATATGATTCATTTAAGTTAATTCATAAAGTAAGGACAAAATTTTCTATTTTTAATTTGATAAAATATATCATGTTGATGAATTAGTATTTTTCAAAAATTTATTAAGATATACTCCCTCCGTCCCACGCTTGTTTTCATACTTGCCTTATTAGTCCGTCCCAAAGATGTTTTCACATCCATAAATGGCAAATAAAAATTTCATTAGTATCCTTAAAAATACATTTATTTACACAATTGCCATTACTTTTTCTATTCAATAAAACATAATTAACCTAAACTAATTAACTTATGCAGCCCAATTAACAAAAAAAAAAAAAAAAATACCTAATCTAATCGGCCCATTTTAATTAAACCCCAGCCCAATTAACCTATTCCAAACAATTATCCATCCAAAACCATCCTATGTTCTCGCATTCTTCATTTCTCTCCCCAAACCCTAGTTTCTCGATTCTTCCTCTCATCGCTGCTCCCTATTCTCGATTCTTCAGATCTCTCCTCGCCAACAAATACTATTCTCGATTCTTCTTCTATCATCGCCGCTCCATTGTTTCTGGATTCTTCATTTCTCTCCTCGGTCAAAAACCCTATTTTCTCGATTCATCTTCTCAAATCGCCGCTCCCTCCCTTCTCGATTCTCTTGGATAAGTTCTCGTTCTTCTTTTGTTTTCGTGTATAGATTTACTAGTTCTCTAATCTAATCATCGCCTCTGTTCAATCGAGACTTCGGTTTTGGGTTTCTCCGATTTAGGGTATACTATCCCCGTAGATTTGAAATGCCACCGGAGTCGCCCTTCACCTCTCTTCCCGAGACGGTGGAGTCGGTGACCGATGATGGGTGGGAGGATACATCTCTTCCCGATCTATCTCTAGTTGTGGTGCCGGATTCGCAAAGGTATATTTTGTGAATATTTATTTATATTTCTGTGAAAATGTAGTGTATTGGAATGTTATTGTGGTTACTATTCTTTTTATTTTTAACCCGCTTCGTATTCCACCGGTTTGTTTGCTATTATTCGTTAATTTTGATACTTTGGATTGTGTTGCTATTAATCGTTAATTATCGCTTTCCTATTTTTCAAAAGGTGGATTGTGTATTCTTAGCTTTCGATCGCTTAAAACTGAAAATTGAGCATTTGTATAAATATTAGATTGTGGGATGATAGTTTTTTGCTTTCTCGTTTCTTTTAGAGTTCTAATGTTGAAAATACACTTTTCCTGAAATACTTTGGGTATGATTATATTTTGTTAATTGTCTTAACTGGAATTGGTCAATAATTATTTATCTTATGAAAATGAATCTTGGGTGAATGAAAGATAGCAGATGTATATAATCAATGGAGTAATAACATATGTTTGATTTATGTTTACTGTGCTTATTGATTTTGTTGTTTGATTTATGTTTACCGTGATTATTTATTCATTCTTATGTATACTAGATGTTACGTGATTTATGTTTACCGTGATTATTTATTCATTCTTTATGTATACCGGATGTTCCGTGATTTGGGTTTACTTGTGATTATTTATTTATGTTTATGTATACCGATGTTCGTGTGATTTGGGTTTACCGTGATTATTTATTTATGTTTATATGATACCAAATGTTATGGTGATTTGGGTTTACCGTGATTATTTATTTATGTTTATGTGATACGGATGTTCCGGTGATTTATGTTTCGTGATTTTCTCGATATTTTTATTTATTTTTAGGGTTTAGGGATGCATGCTAATTGAGATACATATGCTCGTGATTTATGTTTCGTGATTTTCTCGAGTTTTTTTTTTTGTTTATTTTTAGGGTTTACGATGCATGCTTTATGTGATACCAAATGCTCGTGATTTATATTTCGTGATTATAATGCCACCAAATAGGGTGAATTCACTCTATTTAGGAGGCATTAACTGTATTTTTGAGGGAATTTGAAATTTTATTTGTAATGCCACCAAATAGGGTGAGTTCACTCTATTTAGGAGGCATTAACTGTATTTTTGGAGGGAATCTGTAATTTTATTTGTAATGCCACCAAATAGGGTGAATTCACTCTATTTTAGGAGGCTTATAGTGCATGAACCTGTCCCCTTGGTTATGAGTTATGTATGAATCGTCCCCTTGGTTATGAACCTTATAATGCCACCATTATGGTAATAAAAACTCTCTTTAGGAGGCTTATAAGTCATGAATTCCTGTGATGAGAATGTTCTCGAGGGAAATTTGAATAATTGCATCATTATCATTCAAGTACTAGATGATTATCATTAAAGTACTTACAAAAAGTTACACATATTTATGTTTACACTAAGCATTGATGACCTTATGTTTATCTTTAGTAAACATATGATGATTCAAAAGCTTTACAAAAACTTTTCAAAAGGTAGACATACTACAATCCTTTAATAACCTAAGCTAGACATCAAAGCACCCAAATCTTCATCATTTTCCATGTGGCCATTACTCACCAAATGATTTATGCATCCTCTTACTAGCATCTCATCCACATGTAATGTTATTGGAAGTATTTCTTGTCTCGAGTAGTTGTGCTTTGTTCATGTGTGGCGGCTTGTAATTATTGCAACCATAAACCTTCATAATCTCTATCATACAATTCTCGCAAGCTTAGAAACACATTGTTAAGAGTAATGTGTGTTAGTTTTTCAAATGATAAAAGCATATTTGTCACCAAATCATCCAAATTTCATGATCTAGTCTCAACTTGTAATGATTGTATTGCTCTGAAATAACCCAAGTCATTGATGTTGGTATCTCGTGAGTTTGGTGGTGCAATCTTGGATATTAAATCCATCTAAGCTTGCAGCAGCCACTAAACTCGTGGTCGATGTCTTTAATATGGGGTTTTGCATTATCCTCGTTGTATGAATATGTGCTTGCTTGCACCTGTTGGCCAAGATGCCTTAATTGCTGGAATAATCTGTAAAAAAATGTGATGTGAGAGTTAGGTATCGCTTATTGGAGACTTACCGTAATGCCATCAAAGCTGGATTTTTTTCATTTTCCAGCTTTTGGAGACTTCACCGTAATGTCATCAAAATCGGTACTCCTATTGTAATGTCATCAAAACTGGAAAAACTTGAATTTTTTTCCAGTTTTAGAGACTTACAACAACCCTAAGTGATGAAATGTTTCGATAGGGTTATTACCTCGGTTTAATATGCAACCTTTGATAACTTCTTTAGTGATGCTATCAATTGGTTTTGTAACTATAGTGCCCCTCACTGCTTTTGTTGTTTCTTTTTGCTGGTTCTTTCATTGTGGATGAATAAATCCCAATCTTGCCATCCCAAATAAGTGAACCATCACTTGCATAGTGAGGTCTTGCTACCGCACACATAAACATGACTTTTGTAATGAACCTCTTGCTCTTGCATGTCCTATGTGGTTCAATCTCCCCCGGGACCATATAGTACCTCTCATTTGATTTAGTCATATAAAACCATTTCTCATCAATGTGAACCACATTGTGCATGGTTTCAAATCCTAATGTGTTGCTTTGCCTATCTCAACTTGTAAGGCATTCAAACAATATTTGAGCCTTTGAACTTTGTTAGCTTCGTAAGGGCGGGTTTGATAGCATTTGTATGTGGCTTGATTTTTCCTTTCTTAATCCATCTTCCTACTGCACTTTTGCTCACATCCAGCTCTCCCTAGCAAGTCTTCTCGATGGTCCCTCTCTTTTCAAAAGGTATTCTTCATCATTTCTTCATTAAGTTCCACTTGAATGTTACGGAACACCCACTCTATTAGACTTGAATACAACAAAGTGTCTCATTGATTTTCTTTCTTGCACGCCCACACATTTTGAATTGTCCTCCCACAAACTCCATATGATGATGCAGGCTTACGCTATCTTCCCTTGATGGACCCTACCATTGGTATTGTGTAGGTTGAGAAAGCTGGAATATTAATTGCTTCTCTCGATGGAGTTAGATCAGATTGTTCTTCTATTTTTGTCATTGAATGTGTAGTAGTTGCCCTCAATAAATGTTGTAATCAGATGGGTATTTATTGAGGTTGTAATTGCTCTTTAATGATGTATTCGATGGAGGAAACTCAGTAATTTTAGGGAGAATCAGAATTTTTGTAGTGGCATCTCAGAACTTTGGAGGGAATCCTGTAATTTATTTTGGAGGAATCAGAATTTTTAATTTTACGCACTTTTCGTAATATTTTTATTATTCTGAGCCTTTTTAAATTTAATTTTTCCTTTTTGGTTACTGTTCATGGGCGGGATTTTAAGTGAGGGATTAGTACAAACTAATCCCTTACTCTCTTACCCATGAATTGCCCCTTATACCCTTAATTTATGTGGAGTCAACACCCAAAAAATTTCTTTTCTTAACCTCCGTGCCCGGTCACCGTGAAGACAAACTATGGGACGGAGGGAGTATTAATTATTTTCGTTAACCATTATATTTTTAATTACGTTAGTAATATATTAATATATTAGTGTATTATGTTTCTCGATTTTTATATCATTCAATGATTTTAGCCTTGATATTTTTCACATAGTTGTTCTATTTGCAAAAATTAATTTTTGTATGTTCAATATAAGTTATAGTCCTTAATACTTCAAAAAAAATTACATATTTCTAATAATGTAAGATTTAATCATAAAGATTGAGTAATGAGACATTGTTACATATAATTGTTAAAAATTAAAAGATGTTAGCTATAAAATACACTTGAATTGTTGTAAAATTATTGTATTATACATAATGAAGTTTTTAAAAATTTAATCGTTAGATTTTAAACATAAGTTATGGTATTTTTTAAAAAAATATAGTATACATACCTCTTTTAATGAAACATATATAAAATAATACTAATTATGTATATTTTAAATATGTGAGACTAACCAATTTTTCTTAGATTCATTGTTTAATGGTGAATTCAAATTTATGGTGGGTTAATTGCACGTTTGGTCCAATGAGAAATTTGTTTTACGATTTTAGTCATTTCCTCATTGCTTTTGGACCAAAGTTAACAAAAAAAAAAAAAAAAATTAAACTTAAAAATTCTTCAACATATCCTTAATTATTCAAACATAGATAACATTAAAAAAATAAAAATAAAATTAGTTTTTATTAAAAATTCCATAACAATTGACTCAAGTACTAATGAGATTAAAAATCAATATGCATCTCGCAGAAAGAGAAAGATCCCGCAAAACTTTCTTGAATCCCGCTGAAATCAACCGCCGCTTTTTTCTCATCTTTTAGCGTCACCCTCCACGCTTGCTCGGACATTCTCAACTCCACGTTTGAATTAAACTTATACCATTTTTAAGGTGGCTATTCCAAAAGGCCAATGGTATTGGCTTAAAATTTAAAAAAAAAACATAACATAAGTAAAAATTATTATAAATAATACAAAAAACATAAAAAAATAATAATAAACAATATCATCCTAGATTTTTCAACTCCGATTCCGTCAAATAATGCTCAAAAATGGCAAAACGGAGGAAGAACCATCATCCATCCTAAGTTTACACTACAATATAAACATAAAAATTTTATTTAAAATTAAAGGAAAACTCAAATCATAAAAAATAAGTACACTCATCAATATTGCCAAAAAAAAAAAAAAAAGTAATATGAGAAATAACAATACTTATCAAACAGAGCACAAGAAATAAAATTTAAAAACAAAGGAAACATGTACTACAAAAAATTATACTTAATAAAATATTGAAATATATAAAAGCATTTACCTGCCGGTTCCTTGATGCACTTCTTTTGACATCAAAGCATGGACGTTTATACATCCGCAAATAATAAATTCATTATTACACGAAAAAATAAAATGTTAATATAATTAATAAAGTTATAAAATACTAAATCTTATTAAATAAACAATAATCTTTCCTTACCCGGTGCCAGTGATCGTATAAGACAGGAATACCAATGAGCCAACAAGAACCAATAGACCACCATCATTAAGTATATTCTCGGATACTTTCTCGATACTCTCGAACTTCCGTTCTAGGACTCCCTCAACCATAAACAAATACATGATTTATCACAATCAGAGAAAGATGAAAAATTAGACAAACAAAGTTCATATCTCAAATATTTAAACATCAAATCCGTCGCCTCCTCTTGAGCATCCCATAAAGCAACATTGATTTTATTATTTTTTTCCTCCTCCATAAAAGGAGTTGGAAAAATCCTAAAAATAATAAAACAACTAAGATTATTATAAAAAAACATAAATTCAAGAAGTATATACTCATACCATAAAAAGAGAAGAACACACAAAAAAAAAAAAATACCATAACTCGAAATATCATATACGTAACCATTTTCGTTTCACATCACATACGGTCTGCATTCCGAATCGGAAGAAATATCGATTATCTTCTCTTTCGCATAAACACTTGAGTTAGATTTATCTTCAGCAATTACTTAAATGAAAATAGAAAAATATAATTATAAAAGTAAATCTTGAAAACAATTAAAAAAATAACACTTTAATTATTATTGTAGAAATATGATAACACTTCAATTATTTGTAGAAAAATATGTATGTATTTATAGTAATACACAATTGTCAAATCAATTTCATAATTTTTACTAATAATTAGTGAATAGTAGTTAATTTATAATTAAGATTTCTTCCATTTATATTCATAATCCAAATATTTCTAAATTAATAATATGTAATATATGATAAAATCTTCGAAAATATAAATATGACATTAAATCTTACCTAATAATACTAATTAAATCAATTTCATATTAATTGGCAATTGTCAAATTATAAGTATAATGTTAACACACAATTATTAAATTAATTTCTTAATTTGTTTCTCATAATTAGATTGACGTCACATGTAGGATGTTCTTCCCTCCATAATTTGCTTCTCTTGAAATAATTAATATTTTATTTGCATAAAATCGTAGATAAATTACGTAGTAAATAAGAGTAGAAAAAGTCAAATCAAGAGATTTTTATAGTAATACACAATTGTCGACGAAGTGGTATAGCTCAAGTGGTTAGAGCTCCACTACCTATGGTCCAAAGGTCATGGGTTCGAGTCACCATTTGCCCGATCAAAAAGTAATACACAATTGTCAAATCAATTTCGTAATTTTTCTAATAATCGGTGAATAGTAGTTAATTTATAACTAAGATTTTTTCAATTTATAATCATAATTCAAATATTCCTAGAGTATTTAACAGCTATATTATATATGGTTGGTGCTCCAATTAATGCATATTAATAGAGTGCATACAAATTATAGCTTAAGGAGTTAAGGGTTGTTGCCATTTTAATGAGATCTCGTCGATATTTAAAGATTTGATGTTCTAGAATAAGAGGCGTATTATTAGGGTTTGAATTTATCCTATTTAAATTAGTTAAAAAAAAAAATTACACTTCTAATCTTCTAAAAAATTTCCAAAATACTTTTGTTCCCCTTAAATAAATTTCATTCAATAATATCATAACGTCCTTTCAATAATACCACAATTCTTATTTACTAATATCGTAATATTTTATACACAAAAACATATAAAATCGTGGTAATAATTTATAAGTGTAATTGTATTATTGACACTACAAGAAAAATGGGATTTTACAACGTCGATAGACAACGGTTTTTAAAAATCGTTGTCTAAAATAAAGAAACTGTTGTTTAAAGTCGAACCGTTATCTATCGCAGTAGGCTTGCGCTGATAGACAACGGTTTTAGCTAACCGTTGTAGTAAGGCATTGCAAAATCAGTGTGAAAGGCGCCGAAAGACAACAGCTTATCTTAAACCGTTGTAGATTCACATTTATGCTACTGATAGACAACGCTTCCAAACCGTTGTAGTTTTGTGTTGCCAAAATATAGAAAATACAACACCTCATGACCGTTGTCTAAACGCTCTCAATTGAAATTGGTTATGCTGATAGACAACGCTTCCAAACCGTTGTAGTTTTGTGTTGTTAAAATTCAAAATACAACGCCTCATAACCGTTGTCTAATCATTCTCACATTTCAATTCAATTAAATAACACTTTTATGTATTTAAATTAACACTTTTACATATAAATATTTTAATGAACGCTTTTAACTCTTTTAAATAACACTTTTAATTTAATGAATTAAGTTAGCACTTTTAATGCACTTAGAATTCTTTTTACTATTTGAATAACAGCTTTATTAAATTAAATTTGTACTTTTAATAAATTTAAAAAATAATTTTTAATCAAATTTAAAAATAAAATTGATCTATTTGAATAACACTTTTATCAAATTAAATAAACACTTTTCTTAAAAAAATCAAATATCACTTTTAACTATTTGAATAATACCTTTATATATTCAACATTTGAATGCACTTAAAAATCATATAACAATTTTAAATACTTGAATAATACATTTATTAAATTAAATGAACATTTTTAATACATAAAAAATTAAATAACACTTTTAAGTATTTCAATAATACCTTTATTAAATCTAATCAACACTTTTAATACACTTAATAATACCTTTATTAACTAAAATTAACAATTTTAATATACTTTAAAAAATAAATAGCACTTTAAACTATTTCAATAACACCTCTATTAAATTTAATCAACTCTTTTAATATAATTAAAAAAATTAATAACTCTTTTTATTTATATTGATTCATAATTAATTTATATTTCATAGTTTAAGAAAAACACTTACTCCATAGACGAAATCAATCAAATGAGGACTGAATGGGTCAATGCATTCTGGAACATATGTATGAATAGATCGAGGTTTGTTTACTTATTTTTCTAATTATTTTTCCATTGTTGGACTATACATGTGTGATTTTATTTGTTACTTATGCTTTTTCTTTGTAATATAGTGTTGAGAGAGATGATGCACAAATGTTGGTGGAAGAATCGGCTAGCTTGTCTATTTTTTGCATGGATGTTGGTAAAAGTAGACAAACCTTTTGTCAATGATATTCAAAAATTATTGTAAATGATTTGTTGGTGGTATTCAGAACTTTATGAAATTATTGTTGGTTGTAGTTGAATGGGAAGAATATTTTTGTAAACTTCATTTTATCGATTTAATTGCTAGTTGAATGTTTATGGATTTATTTTGAATTATTTATTTTGCTATTGATATTATTAATAATAAGTTTTATTAGGAAATAAATAAATAATTTAAAAAGACAACGCTCCAAAACTGTTGTCTATAATGATGTTAACGCAACGCTTATTTAATAAAAAGACAATGGGTAAAAACATTGTAATAAAATAGAAACAACAACGGTTCTAAACCGTTGTATATACATAAGATAAACAACGATTTTATGTAAGGAAAGACAACGGTTTCAAAACGTTGTAATACAATTATAACAACAACGGTTCTCAACCGTTGTCTATCAAGATTTTGTTAAGGATAAACAACGGTTATTAAGGTAAAATACAACGGTTATAAATTGTTGTATATTCGTGTAAACCGTTGTCTTTCAACGCTTTGTTGGAATAAATAATGGTTTTTTTGGGTAAAGACAACGGTTATAAATCAAGTTGTATATTCTTTATAAAGACAACAGCTTCTCAACCGTTGTCTATCGCTGTTATGTTGGAATACACAACGGTTTTTTAGGTAAAGACAACGGTTATAAAACGTTGTATATTATATGGAAAGACAATGGTTAAAAACCGTTGTCTATCGCTGGAATTAGATAATTTTGTTGCCTACTACAACGGTTTTTGAAGTAAAGACAACGCCTATAACCGTTGTAAAAGAATAGGAAAGACAACGGTTTAAAACCGTTGTCTTTCAAATGCTCCACTTTTTACAACGTTGGCTACTACAACATCTTTTTTTCTCGAAAGACAACGGTTAAAAGCCGATATCTTTCAAAGATTTTTCTTGTAGTGTGAATATATATGTTATAATGAAGTTTCGTACTATGAATAAATTTCACTAAACATCTACTCTTATTTTATTAGTTTATTAACAAAACCACATTGATATGGGAAGAATTTCGATAAATTTATTTAACAATAATATTAAGTTCTCATTTCGAAATTATATGATAGTCCGGTAAGCACATGCATCTTTGAAATTGAGCAATTTCGATTCTCTAATCAATTTCTTAACTTTTGCTAATAATCCGTGAATAGCACAAAAATTTAATGTGACATTAAATCTCCTTCCGCATTGATTATAAAATATAAGATTAAATCTTACCTAATAATACTAATTAAATCAATTCCTAAATTAATCATGTGTAATATATGAAAAAGTCAAATCAAGAGATTTATAGTAATAAGAAATTGACAAACCAAAATTAATTTATAACTAAGATTTCAAAACGTAAAAATACACAACATTAAAATGTGACATTAATCTCCTTCGTTAGATCAAGAAAGGTTTTGATGAGTTAAAAAGCAATTCAGATTGATGCGGATAAAAATGTCAGGTCCAACCGCACGTAGAGCCCAATACGACCAGCCCAATAGGGCCCAACGTAACTAAACACCCTCAATAGAGGGAGGAAAACCCGAGACGGGCCCGAGCCCAGATCGGGCTGCGATAAGGCTACGAAGCCCTAAACCTACCTACAGTGGGCCACCGTGCTCAGCCTCAGATGGAGATGGGCCACGAGGCCCAACCCTAACTACATATAAGCCACGAGGCCTAAACTCGAATGCAGCCGCGAGGCCCAAACCCGATCAGCAGTGGGCCGCGAGGCCCAAACCTACGCAGTGGGCCGCGAGGCCTGCAAGATTTGTAGAGTACGCGGGTATTTGACCAAGCCCACAAAGTGGTTAATTATCCGACAAGACCGAGAAGTATGAGAAGTAACGAGTAGTTGAGATAATTGAGGCCCAAGTCAAGGAATATTCCCTATATTCCTCATTGATCGGGTCCAACCTCCGTCTGTGGGGGAATTCGTGAGGCACAATACAGATTTCTTGAGAGAAAGATATCCACGCACGACATCATGACGTAACGTGCGAGATAATGCCTTGGAACCGTGATGACGGTTATTGCTCTTAACTTACGTATAAGTAACACACCCGGGAGGAGGTAACGGTATCAAATTACTATCACTCTTACTTAGCTACTCTATACGTGCTTTCTTGAAAGTGTTTTCCGGTGATCCGACTTGAGCGTCGGAGTGCCTACACCGGAGAACCCTCCGGCGTGTTTTGGTGCACGTTTATTCGAGGGAAGCTAAGGATCTTAGTGCGTAAAGGCTTTACCCACGTGAACCCGTGGGGAAACGGGCCCAGTCAGCTTTACGCATCAATTGACGCCGTCTATGGGAAAGAAGAGCTGAGACGTGAGTTTCAACTTCTTTTCTTTTCCGATTATCTCGAAAGAAGGACATCATGACCGGTGAACGTACACCCATGAGACCAATTGCACTAAGATCGGCTCGGGTAGGACAATCCCCGCAAACCCCATGCAAGGCGAGGCTACATCCAACCCCGTGCCACTTATAGTTGTGCCCACATCGAAGGACCACCACTTGTTACGGTGGTACGAGACGAAAGCTCGACTCTGGCCAACGCCCCGTGGAGTGGGAGCTGCCGCGAGAGGCAGGGGTGAACCCACCTGCCTCTTCTTCCTCTCGCGATTCCGTAAGGAATCCCTATAGCGGGGTCCCTGAGCCGTCAATGCTCCAGCCAGGGGGATACCTCGAGAATGCCGTAACCAGCCGCCTCCATCGCCCTCACTCGGGAGCAGCTGGATGATATGATAGCTCGAGCCGTAGCGAGCAATCGCGGAGGGGGAGGACCCCCACTGCAGGAAGGATCGGAGAACCAGACCAGAAACCTCGCCGCCCGATCCCAGCTGGGGGAGTAGGTGACGAGCATCAAGAAGAACGAAGGAGAGAGGTGGAGTCCAGAACCAGGAGGAAACCCCGGGAGCTGAAGGAGTCCAAGAAAAGAGGTCGCCAGCCTCGACCGAGGAGGCTGGTCCGAGGAAGCCGCACGGGGAAGGAGACAGCCCTCAAAGAGCCGGGAAGTAAGATCGAGGACCAAGAAGAGGGTACAGGAGACACCCAATCTGAGGCCATGAAAGACCAGATCAGGTCTTTGAGGAAACAAATAGACAACATGAAGCATCGATGGAAAATCGGGTCAAGATGCCTCGACTGCTACAGTTCCCGCCATCGAAAATATCTTACAAGATGAGCCGCCTAGCAATTTTAAACCTCTTAATTATGAATATGATGGTACGACCGACCCCTAAGACCATTTGGTGAGATTTGAAAATTCGGCCCTCCTCCATTGATATGGGGAGGGTGTGAAGTGCAGGGTCTTTCTTACTACTCTATCCAAGGCGGCCCAAAGAGTGGTTTAGCCACTTGGAGCCCAATTCCATCAACTCCTTTGAGCAGCTTTGGAGAACTCTTCTTGCATCGCCGCTAGTGCAAGGAGGCAATCTAGAGCTACGTTGACATTGTTCAATATGAAACAGGTGAAAATGAAAGCCTACGGGCCTTCATGAAGAGATTCAATCAGTGGCACCGAAGTCCCAACCGCCACCCCGCAGGTAAAAATTAATGCTTTTACTAGCAATCTCCGAGATGGAGACCTATTTTCCTCCCCGGCCAAGAAGCCACCCGGACATTCGATGAACTACTATGGAGAGCAGTAAAAGTACGTCACAAGTGTAGAAAGTGAGGAAGGCGAAGAGAGCCGAGGTCAAACCTAGTGGACTGAGAAGAAGAAAGAATCATCAAAGAAAAGCTCAACTGTGGAGTCGGAGAAAGCCGCAAAACTGACCCCGCTCCAGGTTTGACAAGTACACCCCCGAAGCACGAGCCAGCCAGAACTCACGGAGGTAGCATCGACCATCCCGAAATGAAGTTTCCATGGACACGATCCGCAGGGCCTCGAAGCCCAAATCGATAAGTTTTGTCGTTTCCATAATGAATATGGGCATGACACTAACAAGCTATTTTCACTTACGTGATGAAATTGAGAGGATGATCCAAGCAGACATCTCAAAGAGTTTGTTTACAGAGATCGAGTTAGCTCCAAGGGGCAAAAAGAAAGGAAGTGATGACAAAGCCGAGGAGAAAGGGAGGATGATCGACGGGAGGCAGGAAGAGAGACCCTCCCGTAAGAGAGGACTTATCCGGATGATAGTCGGAGGTCCAGCGAGAGGAAGACTCCTTCCGCGCTAGAAAAGTCGGAGAGAGGACCCTCGTGAGAGAGGTAGGAGAAATGTCCAGAGACGTGGATCAAAAGGAGGTCATCCATACACCTCGGATTCATTTTGGTCCAGAGGATGGAGGCTTGAGGAAGAAGGACCACGGTGATGCACTAATCATCACAACAGATGTGGCCGGATATACGGTAGAAAGGATCTTCGTAGATACGGGGAGCTTGGACAGACATCATATTCTTGGAATGTTTCAAGAAGATGAATTTAAACATAGAAATGCAACCAAAGGATACAACGTTGTATGGATTCACGGAGAGGGACAGTCTACCCTGCAGGTCGAGGTAACCCTCCCGGTGGGGCTAGGCGAAGCTCCACGGAGGAGGGTAGTTATGGCAAATTTTTTTATTGTTGATGTTCCCTCATCCTACAACATGATTTTTGGTAGGCCAAGATTGAACTTATTTCAGTGGTCATATCAACTTATCACATGAAACTCAAGTTTCCAAAGTGAACGATGAGGTGGGTGAAGTAGGCCGGTGATCACCGCAATCCAGAAAAATGCTACGTGGAGGCGGTAAAGATGGCCGACAAAGAGCCGCATCACAGCACTGAAAAGAGACAAGGAGGTGGACCGAGAATCTAAGAGATGTAAGATTACGGAGGAAATCGATCCTCCAAAAATGGAAGCCGACGAGGAGCGATGATGGTCGAGTTGTATCCAGAGAAGAAAGGATACACAACAAGGATCGGAGCTCAGTGGAGCCGAATTAGAGAGACACAGTAATAGCTTTACGACGAAATGCAGATGTTTTTGCTTTTTCTTCCTCGACATGACAGTATTCCCGAGGAGGTGGTGATCCATCACCCGAACGTGGACCCTAAGGCTAAACCAAGAAGGTAAACTAAGGATCTTTGGACCAAAAAGATGCCATTACGAAGATTGAAGCGCAGAAGTCACTTGAGGCAGACATGTCAAGCGAATCCAGCTTTCCCACCCGGCTGTCCAATGCGTGTTGGTGGCAAAACCAGGGAAAATGGAGAATGTGCATAGATTTTTGAGATTTGAACAAGGCTTGCCCTAAAGATCATTATCCCTTGCCTAGGATAGACCAGATGGTCGACTCTACATCCTGGATTTGAGTCGCTAAGTATGATGGATGCCTATCAAGGCTACCATCAAATACAAATTTTCTCTCCGTATATTCCAAAGGTAAGTTTCATCATTGCTAGTGGAACTTTTGCTATATTAGAATGCCCTTTGGATTGAAGAATGCAGGAGCAACCTATCGTAGAATGGTTGATAAAATGTTCCGAGACCAGCTAGGGAGGAACATGGAAGTCTACGTTGATGATATGCTTGTGAAAAGCTTGAAAGCCGAAAAGCACGTGGCGGATCTCGGAGGAAGCTTTTCGGTGCTCGGGAGGAATGACATGAAGTCAATCCAGCCAAGTGTTCTTTTGGAGTGAGGTCCGAAATTCCTCGAATATATGGTGACCCAAATAGGAATCGAGGTTAACCCCGCTAAGGTGAAAGTTGTGCTTGATATGCAGCCTCCCACCAATATCAAGGAGCCGCAGAGACCGAATGGAAGAATTACAGCGTTGAGCAGATTCATAGCAGTCTCATAGAGAAGAGCCATCCCTTCTTCAAAATCCCGAGGAAGGGATCCAAGTTCGAGTGGGATAAGCAATGCCGGCGGGCGTTCGAGGAGCTTAAACAACACCTGGCCCGATTACCTACGTTAACGAAGCTAATTCCGGTGGGAGACACTCTACCTTTACCTCTCTGTAGGTGGGGTCTCACTTAGCTCCGTCTTTGGTGAGGGAGGAAGGGTCGACCCAAAACCTCGTTTACTACATCGCAAGCTCATCCAAGGAGTCAAGTGAGATACTCGGAGATAGAGAAGGTAGCCCCGACTATAATGGTCACGGCACGGAGGTTACGACCTTATTTTTGTCGCATAAGATCATTGTTAACACTAACTACCTTCCTCAAACAGTGATAAGGAGAGCGGATCTCTCGGGAGGATGGTTAAGTGGGCCGTTGAACCGGGAGAATATGACATGGATTTCGAGCCACTGAGGACCATTAAGGCACAAGCCCTCTCGACTTCATCCGGGGAGAGTACACGTGCGCCGGAGGAAGGAGAATGGAAGGTATACGTTGACGGCTCTGTGCCTATGCGGGGTTGTGGAGCCGGGATTGTAATTATTGATCCAGAGGGCCAGGAAACGCAAGTGGCAGTGAGGTTCGGGTTTATTATCTCTAACAATGGAGCCGAGTACGAGGCCCCGATTCGAGGAACGGAGATGGCCGCTGAAATGGGAGCAGTCGGGTGGTCATATTTTCAGATTCCCAACTTGTAACCCAAAGCAGTTACAGTGGGTACGAGGCCAAAGATGAGAAGATGGTAGCCTACCTTCAGCGAGTAGCCGAGCTACAGTGGAAGGTTCAGTTCCTTTGAGGTTAGACAAATACCTCGAGAGGAAAACTCCGAGAGCGGATAACTTTTCAAAGTCAAGTAGTTCCGCAACACCGCAGGAGGGAGGAAGATCACCACAGTGACTGCAGAGCCGAAGCAACGGTTCCCTCGGTAGGGGTCATCGGAGCTGAAGATGATTGGAGAACCAGTACATATCGAGTGTTGCGAGAACCCGGAGAGCTGCCTAGATAAAAGGAAAGCTCGGGACTGGAGAATCCGATACACGATGATCGGAGACAAGATGTACCGGCGGTCCTTCACGCAACCTTACTTGAGGTGTTTATCCCCTCAAGAAGGGATGTACGTAATCAAAGATATACATGAAGGTTGTTGTGCGACCATGCGAGGGGCTCGGGCAATAGTCAGGAAAGCCTTGAGGCGAGATACTTGGCCTACCATGACCCGGGACGCCAAAGACCAGGTGAAGAAGTGTGAGAAATGCCAAAAGCATGGCTGCCTCATCAACCTCCCTGCAGAGGAGATGGGGACCATGCATTCCGTGTCCCTTCGCGAAGTGGGGATTGACCAGTGGGCCCATTCCCGATTGCGGTAGGCCAGCGGAAGTTCCTATTGATGGCGGTGGACTACTTTAGCAAGTGGGTCGAAGTTGTACCTCTAGCGAGGATTGAAGAAGGTAACATAATCAAATTTTTATAGAGATATATTTGTTGCAGTTTGGCATACCTAGAATCCTCGTATCGTATAATGGGACCCAGCTTTATGGGAAACATGGTACGGGAATGGTGTGATAAGTCAAGATTGTTCAGAGATTCACATGGTGGCACACCCCGTGCCAATGGCCAGGTGGAGGTCACCAATGAACTATTATGAACGGAATACGTGCCCGGCTGGACAAAGCCGGAGGGAGGTGGGTCGATAAGATAGATTCAGCTTTGTAGGCTTATCGGACCACCCCGGGGAGCCGACAGAGGAGTCCCCCTTTAGCCTAGTGTATGGGCAGCATTGCGGTCATACCTTCGAAGTGGGGATGGAGACACATCGCTTAGCCCACTTCTAGGAGGGAAGAAATGAAGAGGCGATGAGGGAGAACCTAGACATGCTAGAGGAGGAGCGCGAAATCGCCCACCCAAAACCGAGAAGTACAAAAGTCGCATAAAGACCGCTTATGATCGGAGAGTCATAAGTCGGAGATTTGAAGAAGGAGACCTTGTCTTGAGACAAGCCGATGCGCCAAAACATTGGAAAGTTCGATCCCAAGTGGGAGGGGCCGCATAAGGTGACCAAAGTCCTCCGAGGAGGAGCATATGAACCGCAAGACATGGAAGGAAATCAACCGGCAAGACCTTGGAATGTCTCGCCATTTGAAGAGGTTTTATACTGAAGAAAGTACCCGCCTTGCCGCACGTAGGTGATTCTTTTTATGCAAGAGTTGTTTTATTCATGTTATTTGAATTCTGAATAAATTGTAATTTCGTTCCACCGGTACTCTTTTTCCCTCCTGCGGGTTTCCCACCGGGTTTTACCGTAGGGAGGTTTTTTAAAGTGGCCGCCAAGTTAGTCCTTAACTTGTGTTGATCGATTATGGTCAATGGGAAAAATTTGTTTATCAATTAATGAAAGCGATATTTCATTATCTATGAGTTTATGAGTTCATTCTTTCGTTGATTATGATTGAAACAATATGATTGCATGCTATTCGACGCGATTGCATCACAACACACGATTGATTACATGAGAATTAATAACTTGTGAGAAGGTTAAACGAACAAATAAAATGCACGAGAAGCATTCAATGAGAAATATGATGAGCATTCACGAAATGAATTCGCATCAAACAAAAAGAAGTTAAGAGATAGCTTGAAACACTAAAGTTAAACCTGCGAGATAAGGTTTAACCCACCTAAACCCGCAGAGGGGTTACGAGAAACGAAGCTAAGAGATAGCTTCAAAACATTAAAGTTAAACCCGCAGATAAGGTTTAACCCACCTAGACCCGCAGAAGGTCACGAGAAAAGAAGCTAAGAGATAGCTTCAAAACATTAAAGTTAAACCCGCATATAAGGTTTAACTCCACCTAGACCGAGAGAAGGGTCACGAGAAAAGAAGCTAAGTGATAGCTTCAAAGCACTAAAGTTAAACCTGCAGATAAGGTTTAACCCACCTAAACCCAGAGAGGGGTTACGAGAAACGAAGCTAAGAGATAGCTTCAAAACATTAAAGTTAAACCTGCAGATAAGGTTTAACCCACCTAAACCAGAGAGGGGTTACGAGAAAAGAAGCTAAGAGATAGCTTCAAAGCATTAAAGTTAAACCCGCAGATAAGGTTTAACCCACCTAAACCCGCAGAGGGGTTACGAGAAACGAAGCTAAGAGATAGCTTCAAAATATTAAAGTTAAACCCGCAGATAAGGTTTAACCCACCTAAACCCAGAGAGGGGTTACGAGAAAAGAAGCTAAGAGATAGCTTCAAAAATTAAAGATAAACTTGCGAGATAAGGTTTAAACCACCGAGGGTTACGGGAAAAGAAGCAAAGAGATAGCTTCAAAGATTAAAGTTAAACCCTGTAGATAAGGTTTAACCCACCTGGACCCAGAGAAGGGTCACGAGAAAAGAAGCTAAGAGACAAACCTTCGAGAATTAAAGTTAAACCTCGCAGACAAGGTTTAACCCACCTAAACCAGAGAGGGATTATGGAAAAAGAAGCTAAGAGATAGCTTCGAAAAATTAAGTTAAACCTGCAGAGAGGGTTTTGACCCACTTAAAATTAGACGAGATCACGAAGAGTTGAATTAAGGGACAACTCCCCAAGCTAAGTTAAACCTACAACAAAGTTTAACTGGTTAGATAATAAGCTATGAGAAATAGCTACAGGAGAAAAGCCTTGATCAAGTCTACAATAAGGTCTTAACTCGACCCGTAACTCATAAAGGTTTCTTAAGAGATGAAACTGCGAAAAGTTTCGAATATAAAAAGTTAAACTCGTAAAGCTTAACTAAACCTACTTCGGAGAAGATTAGACAATTTGAGGGTGAAGGCCTAAAGAAACTAAGTTAGAATCTTGAGAGTCTAACCGAATTAGTCTGGAGAGGGACTATAAAGGTAAAAACTAAGAGATAGTTTTGTATAAACAAAGTCAAATATATGGCAAAGGCTCAATCGGTTCGAGCCTAGATAAAGTTTTTAGAATGAAAGGCTGCAGAAGTAGCCTCGAGAGA
Organism: Paraleonurus japonicus; assembly: GCA_030762865.1. Lineage (NCBI taxonomy): Eukaryota > Viridiplantae > Streptophyta > Magnoliopsida > Lamiales > Lamiaceae > Paraleonurus > Paraleonurus japonicus. The sequence goes on from CM061061.1 coordinate 12,641,047, forward strand.
CATGAGATCAAACCTATAAGAGGAGGTTTAACTATAGAGAAACAACTACGAAAGTGCAAGGTCGAACGGGTACTTGGTTCCACCAGCCCAAAAAGGGGGATATAGAGCCCACCCAAGGTAGAGCTTTGGCAAAAGCTAGACCTAAGCCTAGAGAAGGGTCATGAGAAACCGAGTTAAGAGATAGCTTACGAAAATAGAAGCCTCGAGACGCTAAGTTAAACCTATGAAAGAGGGGTAAACTTAGCTGATTGAAGATAAGGTCTTTCCTAAAGAAATTAAGGGGGACATAGGAAAACGCAATATTAGTGGAAACCTAGAGAAGAGGATTCTCAGCTTAAAAGTCGTAGTCGTTTGAGAGGCTTGAATATATCCAAACCTTAGAAGACAAGAGATTGAGACATGGCTTAGATAGAGTCTAAGCTAAATCAAGAAAAGAGGGGCTTAAATCGGGTGTTACCCGGAGAAGGCCGCCTAAGGAGAAGCTAAGTTCAAACCTGGGAAAAAGGTGCTAACTAGCGCAAGCTTGAGAAAAGTTTTTGCGAAACAGAGTATGTTAAACCTACGGTAAGGATTTAACTAATCTCGGGGCATGAAGCCCGACATCTAAAGTCACAGTTCGAAGCCGCGAAAAGATGCTTTCCAGCATCTAAGTCGTGCATTTAAAACTAACAGCCTAGAGGCTAACAGTTTTGAGAGCATTCAAAAGCCCAAGTAAAAAAACATTCAAACTAACAGCTTACTAAGCTAGACAGTTTGTAAGTATGCAGCGAAACCCCCGATGAGAAGCGCGAGATAAAAGCATGCAACTCCCGGCAAGGGATGACACAAGCACTCATGCAATAACGAGCTCCCGACAAGGGAGGATAAACATCTCGTTATGAAAACTAATTCCCGGCAAGGGAAGATACGCAAGATAAATGAGAATTAACTCCCGGCTAGGGAGGATCGCATATATTCATAGCAAAAGGCCCCGACGAGGAGGCAATAGAGTTCAAAAATAAAATGTAAACTCCCAACAGAGGGGAGATCAGAGTATAAAATGCCAAACCGGCATAAGAAGGGAGAGATAGAAGAGAATTCATTACGGATCATAGAAATATGAAATAGTTTTAGAAATTAACTGGGGATAGGGGAGGTTCCTCCGCTTCATCAACAGTGGCAGCCACCTCCGCTTCTTTCTCCAAAGCTCGAGCTATACATGCCTCCTCTTGGGAGGAAGGAACTTCCAGACCGGGGCATAGAGGTGGGATCAACGGGGGCATCTTTACCGTAAAAACCTCGGTCTCGCACCAGATCGGCAATCAACTTGTTGAGGGTTGGGGACCACCAGTCCTCCTCGATGGACCTTGAAGGGTCGCCTTTGAAGTGTGGAGGAGTAGGCATTGCAGCTAGAGGGCTGGTCCTATCAAACTCCCCGAGAAGGAGGGATCACTTTGCTGCCGCACGCCCGCATCAAACCCGTAGTTGTAGAAAACTAGATATAAGGCCCCATATCCCCGAGGAAATTGGGGTGATCTAGATATTGCTTCCGTAAACCGGGCCATATGGCATGCAAGAAGTGCTGACAGTGCGGAGAGGAGAAGAGTTTGCAAGAAGGACCGTGCCCCTTCACCGGGGCTTCTGGAGCACTTGAGACTCTTGCAGTGGCATGGTAGACAGCCATGTCATTCGCTTTCTTTCTCAGCAGCCTCGCGAGCCGCTTGAGCTTTCATCAACTCATCCTCCAGCTTCTTAATGCGAAGAGAGGCGAGGTGGCCTTCTTCTTCTCTGCCGGGAGAGAGTCCTCCAACTCCTTCAAGCTGCGGAGAGGGGAGCGAGGTTGGATGGGCTCCATAGGACTGGACAGAAGGATGCCAAGCTAAAAAAAAACAGGAATACGGCAAAAGTAAGCTTACACGGAGCTATATCAAAATTCAATACTTAAGGGAGAAGGGCAATGTTACCGAGCAAAGTGGCTCGCGACTTAATGTTGCTGTTGGTCGTGGGGAGGCCGATCAATCGGTCGCAATCCCAGGCGGAGATTAGTTCACCGAAGAACTTACTTGCAGAGGGACCAGAGGAGTAAGAGTCCACATCAATAGGGGCCGACGAGAGACCTTGGCTGCGCCTAGTTGGATACTTGCGGACGCAAAGTGTCTCTGGAGTGGAAGGAGCCTTGGTAGGCCTGCGGCTTTGCCTTTGGTGGTTTTCAATTTCTTCGGAGGGGGATTATCCTCTGGATCCTCTCGTGGGAGCCGGAGGAGAGGAGTGAGGTGCATTAGGTGCATCATCTTGAGAAGCAGGTGGAGGAGGGGTTGATTCAATCGAGGCGGTAGGACCTTCCAACACTTTAGATAGCCACAATATTTCGAAAAGAAAACGACGTGAGTTAGACATCGATATGATGGCACTCATAAATACAGAAATAACAACTAGATAATTACCATCCTTGCTTGGGTTCGAGAGGAACCCTTATCGAGCTGAATTTAAAATGGGAGAGGACACGAGGATTGAAAGCGAGTTCGGGTAAGTCAAAATACCGTGAGCACGAACATGGGCATTCGGTCTGAATAACCCGACGGTTCGTGGAAGAGGAGATGCGATTAGAAGGAGCTGGAGGAGAAGGGTTTCTTAAATCCATTTTTGGTTTAGGAAAGGCCGGGGGTTATCAGAGTGATGAAAACAAAGTGATCCACTCTTTGTTGATGTTGGGGATTTTGCCAAGAAACGAACACTTCCCTTGACCCTACTACTCACATAGTAGAAGGGTCCAGCGGTTTTGCGGTTATACCGAGAAAAAAACAATTCAACGAGAGGGTCTCCCTCCATTTCCCTTGAGGAGGACATAGAAGGAGATCATCATCCTAATGGCATTCGGTACAAATTGGTTAAGAGGAATGCCGTAGAGGTTCGAAATTTGACACGTAAATTTTGGAGGAGGAAGGCGTAACCCACCTCGAACCAGGCCTACCAGAAGCTAAAGTCGGGGGAGTCGCTAAGTTAGGATGTGCCTCGATCAGAAGGGATAGGCTATATCCCGACGTAATGTAGTCGTCGGAGATAAGGTCGGCTTAGGGCTTTATCGAAATTTTTGAGGGACCAGCGAAGGAGTCCTTAACTTAACCCTATCCACCTCCGGAGAGGAGGAAGAAACAGGAGGGGAATCCCTAGATGGAGTGGGGATTGGAGAGTGATGAGAACTACGAGATGAGTTTTGAACATGGGGAGATGATTCGAGAAGAACCAGACCGAGACATTGCTAAAAACGTTCATATGAGCTAATGAGAGAAAGGAAAGATTACCTCGGATAGTGGAAAAAAGTCGAGGTAAGGATTGAAGAGTGCGATCGCGGAGGATTTTGCGAAGAAGTTCGATGGAGCGAGAATTTAGAAGAAAAAAGGAAGAAGAAGCGGAACTGATTTGAAATAAAGAAGAAAATTAATGGGACGTGTATCAAAGGTACGAAAACCGAAGAGCAGATGCATGCTTGACAGTGGCGGCCCAAGAAGTCGAAGGGTCGCTTGACTCCAACGATTAGCGAGAGGATGTATCCGAAGCCGAAGGCTGCAGTGGCGGATGTCCCAAAGCTAAAGCTGCAGGAGGATGTCCCCGAGAGCAAAAGCTGCGAGGAGGAAGTCCCAAAGCTAAAGCCGTAGGGAGAGCTGCCTAAATCTTCCTTACTCCAGGAGCTCCAAGATCGCTCACCGGAGTAGGGGAGTGGTTGATGCGGATAAAAATGTCAGGCCCAATCGCACGTAGGGCCCAAATACGACCAGCCGAATAGGGCCTAATGACGTAATCGAACACCCTCAATAGAGGGAGAACAACCCAAGATGGGCCTGAGCCCGGATCGGCTGCGATAAGGCTACGAAGCCCTAAACCTACCTACAGTGGGCCACCGTGCTCGGGCCTGTATGGAGATGGGCCACAAGGCCCAACCCTATGTTAGGATGTATACTATAAGCATAGCTTTTGTATGAACATCTTTTTGAGTATGAACATCCTTTTAATATGAGATTCATTATGATCAAAATACTTATTGTTTATGATTGTTATATATATCATTATTTTGTCCAGATTAATCTATACCGTAGATAACATGGTGTGTGGTGTCACACCGAAGATCATGCTATCGATTCCTTATAGGTTATAAATAATAGCTCACAACCAAGATGGATTTGGATAAACCATTGGAACGGTTGTAGTGTAATTTGGTATTAGTCTATCTTGACTATAAAGTTACACTAATACATTTTGTATGTATTGAGCAGGACCATATGAGGTTGTTCAATTTGTACCGACTATATAAAAGAACAAGACCTCTGTTGTTATGGATGTACGTCTTCTTAATCCCTATATAATAACGGGCACGTGTACTCGGTGTATGTTTCTTTGATTTGCTAATGGGTGAGATTTATTAAATCAATAGGCTCGGTGAATTGGGAGATAACACCGTTTATATGGTGTCTTTGTTGATTATAGAAGGAATCTGTGTCCTAATTATGTAGGATGATGATGTCCCCTTGAGGAGCTCATAAAGATTATTATGTAAACCCCGCAGTTGATTTAATCCGACATAATAATAAAGATGAGTGGTACTACTCTTGGAATTATATATAAATTAATTAAGTTGTCAAGAATTTAATTAATTTATGGACATTCGATATCTTAAATACGGGAAATAAACGTACACATAATAAAGGAGCCCATATTATAATATGGGATTAGGGCGGTAATTCAATTATAATTCTTTAGTGGACCGAGTTATAATTGATGGGCTTAAGTAAAGTGTTCTGACCGAACACAGATATTTAGGCCCATCAGAGGCCCAACCCTAATTCCTCCTTAGGGTCCCTGTTGTAGCCTATAAATAAATCCTAACATCAGAGCCTCTAGACGTGTGAAAAATACGTGAGATCGAGAGAGGCGGATTCGATTCCTTGGAGGATCGTCGACCACTCGGCGTTCAAGGGAAAAGGATAGGAATACGGCGTAAGACCGTGAGGTACGAGGCTCATCCTTCGATCGCAGCTTCGACCTTAGAATCGCTGCGTCTTCACCTTTACGGTGAATAAAGGTACAATCCTATCCGCTGCATTTTTGTGAATATGATTCCGAATCGATAATTTCATAAGTCGGTGATCGGTGGTTCCAACACCCTAACTACGTATAAGCTACGAGGCCTAAACTCCGAATGCAGTGCCGCAAGGCCCAAAACCCGATCACAGTGGGCCGCAAGGCCCAAACCTAGCTGCAGGTGGGCCGCGAGGCCCAAAGCGAGATTTACAGAGTACGCGGGTATTTGACCAAGCCCATAGCGGTTACTTATCCGACAAGACCGAGAAGTATGAGAAGTAACGAGTAGTTGAGATAATTGAGGCCCAAGTCAAGGAATATTCCCTATATTCCTCATTGACCGGGTCCAACCTCCGTCCAGGGGGAATTTGTAGGCACAATACAAATTTCTTGAGAGAAAAGATATCCACGCACGACATCATGACGAGCGTGCGAGATAATGCCTTGGAAGCGTGATGACGGTTATTGCTCTTAACTTACGTATAAGTAACACACCCAGGAGGGAGGTAACGATATCGAATTACTATCACTCTTACTTAGCTACTCTATACGTGCTTTCTTGAGTGTTTTCCGGTGATCTAACTTGAGCGTCGGAGTGCCTACGCCGGAGAAACCTCCGGCGTGTTTTGCAGTACATTTGTTCGAGGGAAGCTAAGGATCTTAGTGCGTAAAGGCTTTACCCACGTGAACCCAGGTGGGGAAACGGGCCCAGATCAGTTTTTACGCATCACAGATGATCGAGCGACTATGAAGAACAAGCGAGATCAAAGTCCAGTACTAAGCTGATCAGACTAGGTCGAGGATCGAACAAGTCGGTGAAGACTAGAAGTTGCAAGTCATCCGAGACAAGCTCAAATCTAGTCATCTGCAGGAGACAATTATTAAGAGCTTAGAGCGAGGTCAAGACAAGCTGAGTAGAATAAGAAAGGCGAGTCTTCACCAAGTCACCGCAGACGAGGAGGATAAATCAGTGAGGAGCAAAGTAGTTTTCAACATTAAGTTTGTTGAGCAGCTTTTGCTTGTTAGACTGACTAACAAACTAAGCTGTCTTTACAGACTTATAAATAGGTCTAGATTTTTATTTTTTAAATTCTTGTTTATCTAACTTTTTCAATGAGTGTGGAATTATTCATTAGACATCATCAGCAAGAACTCCACAACAAAATGGAGTCGTTGAAAGAAGGAATAGAACCTTGAAGGAGGCAACCGGGAGCATGTTAGCCGAGTATGGAACCCCTCACGAGTTCTGGGTGAAGCCATCAATACGACTTGTTATACCTGCACGAGGTAAAACTCCATATGAGATTTGGAAGGGTAAGATTCCAAGAATCTCATATTTTAGAGCTTTTGGTTGTAAATGTTTCATCCATAAAAGACAAGGGTAAGACTCCATATGAGATTTGGAAGGGTAAGATTCCAAGAATCTCATATTTTAGAGCTTTTGGTTGTAAATGTTTCATCCATAACAATGGGAAGTCTAAGTGAGAACTTTTGATGCTAAGGCGGTGATGGAATATTCTTAGGATATTCCAACACTTCCAAGGCATTCGAGATTCTTCAACAAGACAACTCTTTGTGTGGAGGAAACCCCTCATGTGGTTTTGATGAATTATATTCCTTCTCGAGATAAAGTGAATCAAATTTCTAATGGGCTAGATAAGATTGAACTAACCAAAACTAAACATAGAGCGATCCCCCTATCTACCTAGTCTTGATTGATTCAGATGAAGAAGAATCCCCATCCCGATAGTCGAAGACAACACGATCGGACTCCATCGAGTAGACACCCTTGACATCGGTTGATCGGCGAAGTGCGAGATGAAGAGGAACGTCGGCCAGGTAGAGTCGGATGAGTTGCCTTTTGGGTCTCAAGATGAGGATCCTTCTACTCAAATAGGCAAAAGGATGAGAAGTTATCATCCATCCGACCGCATTATTGGAGACCCATCAAGTAGTGTGCAGACACGAATGATCTTTGGACTCGAGAGTCTGCTCATGTTATGTATCACTTCTCGAACCTAAGTCTATTGAGGAAGCTCTATCAAATCCAAAGCTGGATAACAGCCATGCAGAAGAAGCTGCATCGGTTTGAAAGGCGAGAATGTTTGGGAATTAGTGGAAAGACCCTTACATAGAAAGATTATAGGCACCAAATGGGTGTTTAAAAACAAAACAGATGAGAACAACATTATTGTTCGTAATAAGGCAAGATTGGTAGCTCAAGGTTACTCACATGATCTGAAGGAATAGACTATGATGAAACCTATGCTCCGATTGCGTATTAGAAGCAATAAGGCTGTTCTTGGCATTTGCTTCTTATAAATCTTTCAAAGTCTTTCAAATGGATGTTAAATCTGCTTTCCTTAATGGTGTGTTACTTGAGGAAGTCTATGTGGAGCAGCCTCCTGGGTTTAAGATCAATAACAAGGTCTATAAACTCAATAAGGCCCTATATGGATTGAAGCAAGCTCCCAGGCATGGTATGATACCTTATCCGAATTCTTAATATCAAATGGATTTTCAAAATGTAAGATAGATAGGACTCTGTTTAGAAAGGAAATAGATGGTAACATCTTGTTAGTTCAAATTTATGTAGATGACATTATTTTTGGTTCACCTAATCGAAATTATGTGAAGATTTCGGTGTTCTCATGAAAAATAGGTTTGAAATGTCAATGATGGGTGAATTAACATATTTTCTAGGCTTGCGAGATTAAGCGATTAGTAATGGTATTTTTATACATCGAGACTAAATATGCCAAGGACCTAATTGTGAAATTTGGGATGACTACGAGTAGGGAAGTTAAAATACCTATGGCAACTAACTTCTCTATGGATTCGGATGAGCAGGGATACCTACAGATGCAACGGAGTATCGTGGACTGATTGGATCCCTTCTCTATCTCACCGCAAGTAGGCGAGACATAGCTTTTGCGGTTGGGGTATGTGCAAGATTCGATCTAATCCCATGAAAACTCATCCTGAGACTCGCTAAGAAAATCCTTAAATATCTCAAAAGAACTTTGCAAGTAGGGTTATGGTACCCGGTGATGACAACTTTGGTGACAGGATATTCAGACTCGGACTTTGGGGGTTGCAAGATTGATAGGAAATCCACTTCAGAACTTGTCAATTCTTAGGCAACAAATTAATTTCTTGGTTATCTAAGAAATGACATATCTGTTGCCACCTCCACAACCAAGGCCGAATACATGGCAATGGAAGTTGTTGCTCTCAACTCCTCTGGATTAGTCGGCGACTTAGAGATTATAACATTCAAACATCATCATGTCCTATTTACTGTGATAGTAATAGTGCAATAGCTATGACATACAATCCTCGTTACGCATTCTAGGTGTAAGCATATAGATATCGGACATCATTTCATTAGAGATCATGTGGAAAAGAATGATATTAGAATTGAAAAGATAGCCACCGAATCACAAAGAGCAGATATTCTTACAAAACCATTAGCTGAATCTAGATTTAAAGAATTGTGTTTAGAATTAGGATTACTTGATGCATCATTGACTGATTTTTAATTATCATTACTTGCATCCATTAATTGTATTCCTTATTTCTCTCTTTCCTTTCTTTAAATAAATGTCTAGAAAGAATCATCGGACTAGATATGAGTCAAAGGACAATCAGTAGTGATATCATTGATTTCCTTTTAGAAATCAAGAATCAAGGATTAGTCATATTGACCTTATCTCGACTTGATGATTACTTATTCGACATTAGGTAAATCGAACAAGGACGCAATAGTCACCTGATTTTTAAAATCGGTGATCATTGCATCCTATCCGACTTACCTGGTTACTAATGATTTTTCTATGGTGTGTCTTTGCGAGGAACAGTTCATAGATCAAATTGTTAGATCGAGATTGATTCATCTCATCTGTTATAAACCTTCTCATCCTGGACTCCTCTAAATGCTCTCCATACACCGTGTTTTCTTATAAAACTCTTCGCAAATTATTTTTATTGGGTGGAGAAACCAATTTTAGAAAATTTAATCGAGTCCGCTTATTTGAAATAAAATATTTTCTCAAGCTGGTTTTAAAGTTTTTCAAAAGGAAGTACCAGTCGTTTTAAAAATCGACAAGGTACTTTATCGAGGAATTCATAAACGTTATCTATTTTGAAAACCCTTATATGAAGTAAAGTAACCACTAGGGTGGCGTCAAGTATACTTACTTCTCTGCATAAAGTGACCCTACTTCGGTCAAATCAACGATCTACAAAGTAACTTTTTACGCAATTCAAAGTTTAGTGAACTACACGCGCTGAATCCCAATCGTTTATCCAAGTATTTAATCGTTGATTCAAAGACAAGAAATCATTTAAAATAAACGGCTTAGATTAAAACCCAATTTTCTAAAATGGTTTCTCTTTCCAATTTTCCCTCCTATCAATACATCTTCTTCTTCGATCAAACTTTTTCACTTTCGGAAAACCATACTTATACTCTGCAAAATTTTATTCTCAAAACCCTTAGCCAAATTTTATGAGCCAATCTCGAAGTCTATCTCAATAACTCCAACAATGGTAGAAATCAATCACGAGACTTATAACAAGAAGATCAAGTCGAAATGTATGTCGATTTCAAAACCACTCAAGATGAAGAATCGAGACAGGTTCTTCAACTTTTGGAAAGGTCGGGATTAAGGACCTTGTTCCAAGAAGTCCAACACAAACAAGACTCTTGATATGAGAGGAGTCGAGTTCTATGTCAACGGGACATACGAGAACGACATATTCGTAACCCGTGTTTATGGTGAGGAATTGACGGTGACCACGACGGAGGTGGCACAAATTTTTGATACGAGTAATGAGGGTGTAAATCCTCACCTACAAATCGACGATCGGGTAGAATCATTCGAGATGATTGCCCGAACTTCAATGAAGGATAGGAGATCGAATTGAAAAAGAAAATGCTCGACGGAGATGTCGTCACGATGGCGATATTAACGAAGGTAATCATAGGGAGCGAGAACTCCCATGATGGGTTGACTCGACCCGAGGTTGTCTTTGCATGAGGGCCATCATAGATGGAGTGCAAGTGGAAAGTGAGATCTTTCTTGAGTCGATTTGAAATGGAGAGGAAAAGGTTAGAAGTGGTGAATGGGAAGTGGCAAGCCAAATCGATCACCAAATTGCTCAATAAGGTGACGGTTATCTTGGAGGATATGTTGGTGAGATAAAATGGGCTGATGGAGTAAGAGCCTATACCAAGCAGGGGTTGTTAACAAAGAATGAGCTGATCGGAGAACCACCACCGACGGAGAAGCAATGAGGTCGAGCTCGGGACCCTCACCGAGGAGGAAGGAGAAGAGGAAGAGCAAGCGGTGAGCCATCAATGATCTCTGAGGCTTCACAGCCAATGAAGCAAAAGGAGAAGATTCCTAAGAGGAGGAGGCTGATAAAAGCCTCGGAAAAGGAAGGAGCCTCATCTCAAGCTCGGAGTCTCTGCTATCTCGAAGAGGTATCTACTCTAAAGGTAGCTGCAGTAGCCGCTGAGCTAGCCCATGACATCCATGAAGTCACCGCAGAGGACACCCTCCCCTTTACCCAAAAAGGTAACCTCTTTTGGAGCCTCTGCTACTCCTTCTATCTCCCCTACCTCATCTCCCACCCACCTTGGAGATGAAGAGGTGACCCAGTGGCACCTCCGAGCCTCTTAAACAGCCTACTCCCACATTAGTCCAAGCCACAACCTCATCCTCCCTCCCTCAAACACAAACCACTTCTCCTCCCCATCTCCATCCGATTCTCTTTCATTTCTTACTAGACTCGTCTACTCACCTACACCAATAACCGTCTACACTCCAACCATCTTACCCTCAACCTCAACTCCCCCACAACCAACAACCGCTCTTTCACTTCCCTCTACTCAACCTATACCTTCTCAACCACCCTTACCATCATCTCCACCTCCTACTATTCCTCCCCTACCTCAAATCCCACCCATCAAGCTCCTCCTCTCCCATCCGATATACCTACCCCTTCTCAACCCTCTATCCAAATCCCAAATCCGAGATATGACCAACAATATCTTTGGGGATATCCAGATGGACTCCCCAGTCAACAACCTCCTCACCTTCCTCATCATCCGAATCATCGGAGGAAGGGTCGATCCACTCTCCGCCATTTCCGTTGCCTTCCAAGACCTACACACGAAAATCATCGGCCAAGGTAAAGCGGATGATGGAAAAGAAGACAAAAAAGCTAGTTAAGGGCGTTACGAGACACTATGTTAGCCAACATGCGAGATAGTCGAGGTAAACCTCTCTCGGAACCTATCCAATAAACCAGGCTCTGCACTAGCTAGTAAATGCTGGACAACCTAGAAGAGGAGGTGAAGGCTATGAGAGACAAAATTGTCGTAGACAACGAAGTCATAGTCGAAGAATTAACTTCGCATAAATCGACTTTCGACTTCGTTGTGCTGCATTGGAGGACCAATTCGAGAACCCTTAAAGATGAAGTAAAAAGGGGAAGGAATCGAAGGAAGGCTTGACACCCTCACAGTGGAGTTATGTCCATCACGACACAAGCTTGATTCAAAGGCGATATCTGGTGGAAGCAACAAAGCAGAGCTTAAAGAAAAATCAGATGAGCTCGCTGCATTACATACCGAGGGTGACTCAAATCGAAGATGCCATCTGCGAGGATGAGGAGAAGAGGAAAAAGGAGGAAGAGGAGAAGACGAGAAAAGTCACTGGCCCGGTTAAAAGAATCCGAGAAACCAGCCAAGGGCAAAGGCAAAGCCAAGGCAAGCGAGAAGGAAGCGGCAATGAGCTTACTTTTTCCAAATCATAAGGCCGACAAGAAGAGGAAAGAGCCGGACTTCTCAAATCTTTCAGATGAGCAAATCGATTTAATCGGCCTTGAGAAAGAAATATATGAAAGAAGAGAGAAGAAGAGGTGAAGAAGTTAGGGAAAGCCGAGCTGAAGTGGGACAGGCACTCGGAAATGGGTGTCAAAAGCGGTGATGAAGCGATTTCCGACTGGCCCACCGCTCGTCTGCGCCTCCGAAGATGGTTTCGGAGATTCACGAGTATAAGAAGAAAGCATTGGATGCCGGATGGATGTACTTTTGGTACATCTTGAAGGCATCTCCATCTGGTGCGGTGATGAAGACATGCCGTGGCATGAGTGGATGGAGAAGGAGGATCTTTGACTTATATGGAAGAAGCTTGATGAGGCTAGTAAGGTTTTCAATGCGACCTTGTCACTCCGGCCCTATGAGCACGTCTCTCCTAAGCTAAATGCAGATGGATCTCCGAGATATGGAATGGGTCAAAACAGTAATTACAAAAGCTGAAGTGGAATCCAAGCTCACAGATGAAGAAGAACTCAAACAAATTTCGGAGCTAGGATCTTCACTTGGCCGAAAATTCCGTAGAAGCCAATGGGGAATCGATAGTCCAGGATTTTCTTTTCCTTATCTTTTATTTCTATCAGTTCTCCTTATCTATAAAATGTATATATGTGAATGAATATACTTTGACTTATGTGATTTACTGTTTTATTTCTTAAAGCTTTCTTTCTTGTTTTAAGAAAATTTAAAACTTTCTAAGTATTAATCATCCGAGAAAATTTTCATCTCGTACTTAAAATTTTCTAAAATTTTCTATGTCTTAAAATTTTTTAAGTCTTTAATTTTTTTAGATTTAAAACTTTTCACTAAGTCTAAATGCTTAAGACTTAAGAATATTTTCTTAAATTTTTCTAAGTGTGAATTAAGTGCTTTAACTTGGATGAATCGATTCTAAGTGTGAATGTGTTTTAAAATACCTATCTCGATAATCTTGATTAACTTTAACTAACTTCACCGTGAGTGTGTCTCTTCCTTGTAGGTTTTAACTTCATCAAAAAGGGGAAATTGTTAGATCAAGAAAGGTTTTGATGAGTTATAAAACAATTCGGATGATCGTGACTATGAAGAACAAGCGAGATCAAAGTCGATTAAGTCGATCGGACTAGGTCGAGGATCGAACAAGTCACCAAGACTAGAAGTTGCAAGTCATCCGGAGACAAGCTCAAATCTAGTCATCTGCGGAGACAATTATTAAGAGCTCAACGAGGTCAAGACAATTTGAGTAGAATAAGAAAGGCGAGTCTTCACCAAGTCACCGCAGACGAGGAGGATAAATCACCGAGGAGCAAAGTAGTTTTCAACATTATGTTTGTTGAGCGGTTTTCATTTGTTAGAACCGACTAACAAACTGACTATCTTTACAGACTTATAAATAGGTCTAGATTTTCATTTTTCAAATACTTTACACATAACCACGATTTACACATTATTCACTATTGATTTCTATCATCACAATCAATTCACAAGTTTTTCAAAAAGAGTTTTCAAAAGTTCTAAGTGTTTATAGAACACTTTACTTGTAATCTTCAAAGTTCAATATTCACCGTAATAGTTAGATTGTAGAGAAGAATTTAGGAGGTTGTAAGTTTGTAAGTTGGATTGAAAGTAAGTAAGTGGTAAGCGAGTCCCTTCTTCAAGTTGAAGAAGGAGAGTGGATGTAGGATTATTCATAATCCGAACCACTATAAATTTTTGTGTTCTTTATTGCTTTACTTTACTTATCTCGTATCTTTCAATTTTCAGTTTATCAATCAAAGATTAATTTAATTGGAGTTAGAACTAAAATATCGGTGTGCTTTTGATCTTAATAGAGTTGAGTTTAAAGTTGAATTCATTTGTGTTACTTGTGTGTTTTGAATAAGTTTTAAAGATTTGTAAAAATCGAAAAATCTATTCAACCCCCTTCTAGATTTTTTTCTAGAAGGCTAGTTCAAGTTTTGTCTAATCTACTCAACTAAGTGGGACCAACACCTTCCAAATTGATTATAAAGTATGACATTAAATCTTAACTAATAATACTAATTAAATCAATTACTATTAGTTGACAATTGATAAGTATAACGTTTAATTAAATCAATTCCTAAATTAACGTTCATAAACTCCAATTAGATTGATAATTGACATTAAATCAATTACTATTAATTGAGCATTGATAAGTATAACGTTTAATTAAATCAATGCTTAAATTAACGTTCATAATCTTTAATTAGATTGACAATTGACATTAAATCAATTACTATTAATTGACAATTTATACTATTATAAGTATAATATTTAATTATTTATAGTAATAAATAATTATCAAATTAATTTTTTCACATTGTTTCTCATAATTAGATTGACTCATAAATAGAATGTGTCTCCATTGAGGATGTTCTTCCTTCCTCAATTTAATTCTCTAGCAATAATTAATATTTAATTTGCATAAAATTAGAGATAAATTACATAGTAAGTAAAAATAGGAAAAAGTTAAATCAAGAGGTTTATAGTAATACACGATTGCCAAATTAATTTCTTAATTTTTGTTAATAATCGTAAATAATATTTAATTTATAACTATGACAGAAAAGGGAATTTAATAAAATTTAAATTATTAAAGAATTTCTTTTAAAATTAAAAAATTACTAAACGGCAGAAGTACAAAAAAAAGTTGATCCTTTATTCTCAATTCACCAAAATATATTACGTCGTATATGCAAAAAAATTAAATAGGACTTGGATGATCATATAATTTAAAGGCAAGTGGAAAAACACAAGTGAAAATATATTATGTCGTATATTAATGAAAAAAGAGATGATTTTATCTCTGGCCATTAGCAAAAAAAGTACGGCAAAAAAATTTCGTCTAGATGTAAAACAAACTTTACGATCTACGGTAGATGAATTGATCAATTATTTCCTTGTGCTATATGTGTTTTTTTATTTCTTTTATTAAGTTTTTCTGCATTATATGTTGGGGTGTTTTATTATAAAACAGATATTATTAAGATTATAAAAATTAATATTGGAGAATAATAATAAGGGGTTGTAGTGCTGATTCTGTAGTTATTTTTATATGAACAACGAAACTATTTTGAGTGAGTTTTGATGTTTGATCTGCCAGATCTTGCTTGGGCTTTGTTTCTATCGGTACCTTTTGCTTTCGAATTTGTGAATATTTATATCCGTAAATAGCTAGCAATATATACATTAAAACACTATCAAATCAATAAAAAAATGCATTTACATTAGATAAAAGTTAATATTGAATTATTTACATAATGAATAGTCACAATGAATCACCACTTTGTTTATCTTACGATCCCGCAAATGCGTTCTTCATTTAATTAGTGCTCGTAAATTGAGTCGAGTGGCTCCTACACTTTCCTCGCCAAGCAACGTAACATATTGATGATGGTGGTGTGTAATTGTGATGAAAATGAAAAAAAAATCAAACATTTATAGTGGAGGGTGAGGCTGAAAATGGGGATAAATTAGAGAGATATACGTCCTATTAATTGTGTATGTCGCTACTTAAATTAGATGTTTGACTATGTAGACGACCACGATGAATCGAAAGAGAATCGATCAATAGACCAGGTGAAATGGCGCCAAAACTCAAATGAGAAATGTGAGCTCCTATTATATATTATAAGATAAGATTGACTTATGAGTAGTTGACACTTAATTTATTTATATTACTTTAGATTTAATAATTTAGGTATAAGTTTATGACTACTAATTCAATAAAATATCATATATTTAAAACTTAAGGAGTAAAATAAAAGGAATTATAAATAAATAATGTGTCACTCATATAAGTTAATAAAAATAATTAAATTTTATTGGTAAATAATTAATGAGAGATTCGGATATTGATTGGAGTGTATAGGGTAAGAGTTATTAAGACCAATCAACAAAATATCGAACCCAAGGGAAAAAGTATGCACATGAGGTCCTAGAAATACAAGTTATTAGTGACTAGAGTGGCAACATTGGTTTGGAACAAAAATAACACAAACACAAGCAAAAATACAAAACAACAAGGAGCAAGCAATAGATCGAACACTTAGAATGCGATAACAAACACAACAATAAATGGTGGGATAGAGGTGCTAGGATTAACATCCATCAATGAATCATCAATCAACAAGCTACAATTGAATCAAATTGCAAATCAACTAAGATAGAAAGCATAAACCATCATGAAATTAATCACTCCATTAAAATCACAATGCCTAATGTGAGTATCCTTAGTTTTTCCCATCTCTCAATGTAGAAATCCCCAATTCATACAATCATGCAAAATTGAAACTTGATTAACACCTAATCACGTTAGCTCAACTCGCCTTTCATTGCTAGGGTGATCAACCATTAATCAAAAGAAACAATTTTACACAAAGCACAATGAAGAATCACAATTAGGAAATAAACTAATGTGAGTATCCTTAGTGCAACTAATCTCTCGATTCGAAGCACCCAATCCACACATTCATACACAATTATCACCCGATTAATACCGGATCACGTTAGCGCAACTCTAAATGCTATAACTAGGGTGATCGAACACTAATCTAAAGAGATAATTATGCATGAAGCACAAATGAGAATCACAATTAGTAAGCAATCTACTCAATTGATCTCCAATCATCAACAATTATAGCATCATCAATCAATTCATCATCAATTTCAATTAACCCAAGCACAAGAGAGATTTAGCCCATGGTACCACAAACAATACCCATGGGGAGAAGATAGAATTGAACAAACATAAAGCAAATCACAACAATTAAGAAAATAAAGAGACAAGAGAGGAAAAACATCACCAAATGATCATCAATCAACAACAATAGGAATGCTTGAGTCTTCAACACCAATCTCCAAATGAATTACAAGCTTGAATTGAAAGGATTACAAGGATCAAATGCTAATCTATGGCTAATCTACCAACAACAATGGAAATCTAATCCTAATTCTAACTTCTACTCTAATCTAAGATGGAAATTGGCTTGGGGCTTGAGAAATCGCCCCAAAACCGCTACTAATCGCTACTATGAACTCCTCCTCAAGTTATTTTGAACTGCCCCGATTTAAATACGATTTTTGCAAAAACCTCCCCCTCGAGTCGAGGGTCGTGCCTCGACTCGAGGTCCCCGCCTTTTCACCTCCCTCGACTCGAGGTCATGCCTCGAGTCAAGACCGCTGCCATTTTCCGATTTTTATCCTTTTCTCGCATAGCCCTCGACTCGAGGCTCTTGCTCCTCGATCGAGCTCGAGTCCAGGGCATTTTTTCTCGCGGGGCTTCGGCCCCGTCCTCGTTCGTCCGGATGTCCGTCTCTTCATTCTAAGCCTAATGGTACTCTTGGTTTGGCAAAAATCCACGAATTACCCGCAAAATGGACGGAAAACATCAAAATCTCACAAATAATACTTTTTAGGCAAAAAGAGTGATACTTTTCACATTTAGGCACAAAAACTAACACTTTAGCTCACTTTTTGCACTAAAAATAGCCCTAAAAACATGTATCAATTCACTCCAATCAGATATCACATTAGGTGTCGTCATGAGGTTAATTTTGAATGGGGTGTCACATTCTTATTAAATGCGCGCGCACACACACACACACACACACACACACACATATATATATATATATATATTAATAATCTATGTGTCATTTTTATATTGATTTATAATAAATATATGTCATCTATGTGGCATTTTAATATAGGAATTAATTAAAAAATATATTTCTATGGAGGTTTGAACCTTAGACCTCTTGCATAATATGTATATTTTTTAATAAATAAGTTAATATATAAATCTTTAAATATTTTAAATATCTATTTTATATCTAAAAAGTGTTATCATATGACAATTTTTAAACATTAAATTATATTTAACTTAAGCCTATAAATGTATGTAAGAAAAATTGTAGTTGTATCAACTTTTATGTTAAAAAAAAAAAACTTAATATAATCATATATGATATTTATTATAAATATACGGTGTATATATATATTATTCGGAGTAATATTTATGCATCAATTATATAAAAAAATTCTATTAATCGTCTCCTTTTTTTTATTAATTGTAAAATAAATTTTAAACAAATCTTATAGTAAATTCTTTCACATAATTATAATAATTCTAATCCCTAGCATGAATTGTCATACAATTAATATTACCATTATTTAAATTTAATATTATAATTACAATTTTTTTCATACATATATATATATATATATTATTTTAAAATATTATATATAATATATTATATTATAAAGTGTATTTAACAAAAATATCGCGTAATACGCGGGAGCTCATCTAGTATTACAATAAATAATGAGTATATTATTAATTAATTAATTAGATTATGTTAATATAATTCTACGAATACAGATTTAGATTAATTGATATCTATTTCAATTAGATATTTTTTCTATATTATGAATACAATATGTTTGGAATTTATGACTAATAAAGATTCACATAATTTAAGATGTTAATTCGGTCAAATATTACCATATAAATATCTAATTATATAAATACCATAATCTGAAAGTCAAATATCGAGCAATCATTACCATAAATAGAAGTTATATACTATAGATATAAACAATTAAGAATAATTGATTTAATTTTAGAGCTATTTCTAGAATGATTGTAAAGATTAATAAAAATATTTATTTACAAATTGACATTTGGTGATATAATATAATATATACAGATAAATTAATAATTTAATTGTAGAATTATTTTAAGGATATTTGAATATATTAATATAAAAAAACGTATTTTTCTAATATATTCTTATTTTGAAATTACGAGAATCTTGTGAATTAGGTCGAGTAAATAGCGGCACATAACCAACGGTGCGAGACAACGGCGATCGAGAGGCAATAAAATAATGAAATTTGACGAAGACAACTACGAAACTCAACTAGAAGATTGAATTGAGGATAGACACGCAAAATACGAGAAAAAAGAAAGAGATATGGATGATTTTTTGAAAATTGTCAGATAATTAATTGTTGGATGATCCGATTGATGAAAAGCATTAGTGGAAAAAACTTAAGCGATGATGAATACAAAGTTTATGGGTATGTCGATTATAAATTTATGTTTACATTTAAAAGCTGGAATTAATATCGCGATTGCTACTCTGTTTTGGTTTGTTCATATAGTAATAGATCTTTATCCATGCGGTAAAGCGTTTGTGTTCATATAGTAACACATTTTTCCAAAAAAAAAAACTTCGCGCAAAGATAAAAATAAATCTTGTTCTCAAGTGTGTTAACATAAAGTTAAACATGTGTTCTTTGTAATTGCAAGTATGTGTTACTAGTTTTTAAAGAAATAAAATATTTATCAATGTGTTGTCTTGATTTTGTTCATATGGTAACACATTTTTCTTCATATAGTAACACATTTTGTATTCATAGTAACACATTTAAAAAAGAAATCGTGCAAAGACAAAAATAAAATTTCGCTCCAAGGTGTGTTACTATAAGGTCAAATATGTCTTACTATAATTACAATCATATATTCTTGAAGGGGCAAGTATGTGTTACTAGTCCTTAAGGAAATACAAATTTTGTCCATGTATTGTCTTGTTTTGTTCATATAGTAACATATTTTTCTCTATACGATTTCACGTGGTTGACGTTATAATAACATAACGTGAGCGTGATTTTATTTTTACCTTTGCGCAAGTTTAGTACATATATTTATTATTACGGTAACACATGTTTACCCCAAATTTTATACGTAGGATCAAATAGACCCATAAATTTTTCTTGACACATTTAAACCATTTTTAGTAATGTTGAGATCAAATAAGTCTCTCATCTTAATAAAATCACACTCTTTTAGTGAAATTAAAGTTGTCCAAAATTAGAGACTTATTTTGTAACTCCCCTAAAATTCTCAACTTGGTTATTTTAGAATTTAAAAAAATTAAGAGCAAATTACTATAGGGTACAACAAATGCACAAAAATTACTACTAGATACTACCTTTTTAAAAATTACTATGGGATACAATCGGTACCCATTTTACCCCTAAAAAGATAAAACCCTGGATTCCCTTTTTTTCCCTTCATTCACGCATCTGCCTCTCTCTCTCTTCCCTCCTCTCTCTCTCGTTCCAGCCCCCGCCCCACCCACCGCCCCGTCATTGGCAGATGAGGACGAGGTCGACGAGGCGGCGACGCCCGGCGTAGGGCACCCGAGCGGCAACGATGAAGACGATGACGCACCGGCGGCGCACCCACCCCACCGCCGTGATTGCGGACAAGATCGACGAAGACAATGGCCTACCCACCGATCGGCGACCATAGATCTGCGCAAGCGGCTCAGATCTGCGGCGGCGATCGACAACGGCCATAGATACATGCGGCGGCGCGATCTTCCACCCAGACGGCGACGGCGACGCTCCTCCCACACGCGACGGCAGCGGCGCTCCTCCACCTAGGCGGCGGCGGCGACCCTCCTCCACCGATTTTTGTTAATTTTTGTTGATTTTTTGTTGATTTTTGTGTGATTTTTCTTTGTGTTCTTGGCTCGCGATTTTGAAATGGGGAAAACCATTTTGTGTGATTTGGACGCTCCTTCACATTTTGCTAATTAATTTGTGCTTTTGTTCTTGATTTGTGCTTTCGAGTGTTGATGAGCGACTCAATAAGTAAATTCAGCTCCTCGATTTGAAAATGGAGGCTGAAATTACGATGGGGGCTTTGAAGTTGCTTGAATTTGCAGCCACAAATGATTTAATCGCCTTTAAATTTGGAGCGAGTAGAGGGTTGTGATGTTGATGAAGCAAGCTTTTGGTACGGCAAATTTGCAGCCACAAATGATTTTATTCCATGGTGATAATGTGTTCGATCTGGGTTTCGTACATGTGATAATGTGCAGATTTTCTTTTCGTACATGTGCAATGATATTCGCACATGTGCGGGAATTTTTCTTTGTGGCAATAATTACGGAAATATATTTTTGATTTGTTGATTTGAAATGTATTTTTGATTTGTTGTGGGTTGATTTTTGGATTTCTGGGAATGTATTTTTAATTTTGTTGATTTTTGGAAATGTATTTTTGATTTACGGAAATGTATTTTTGCACGATTTTTTTTTTTCGTCTTTTTGAATTTTCTTCATATGTAACCTCATATAGTATACAATTTTTGGGTTAGATAATAATTAATATGGCATACAATTTTTATGAAAAAAATAAGAAAATATTATCTGCAAAAAAATAATAAGAAAAAAGTGATTTGCACAAGTAAAAATATTACAAATATTCCTTCAAAAATGAAAGTCTGTCAACGAAAAATGATGAGAATGAGTAAAGGTGCGATTTTGAAAAAGTCAAAACAAAATTCCATCAATGAACGGTGATATGTCATGTCACATTAATTAGTTTAAAAAAGTTGCAGACAAATTGAGGTTTGAAGAAGGGTAAATTGGGAAGATTGCCCTATATTATTGTATCTAGTAGTAATTAGGATTTTGATTGTATCTAGATGTAATTTAAGTCTTACAATTGTACCTAGATGTAAGTGACCCAAAAATTAATAATATTATATATATATATATATATATATATATATATATATATATATATTATGTAGATAATTGCGAATATTTATTTTACGTATCTCCCACAAAATATTAATTCCTAATTATCTCAAAAGTTGGTTTTGAATGAGATTTAAAATCTTCCAAAAATATGGAGATTTTATATCTTAACCGAAATTCTCTTTCCTAATTCTACTATACACAGTCATATCATTTTTTTTTTAAATCTTAAATCTTTTGAGATAAGGTTTTGAAAAAAATATTTTTATATTTAAATTCTAGTATTTATCTCATTAAAGCCCAAGTCCATGTCTAATATATCTATTTATAGGATCTAGCCTAGAAAATTTTTATACTCACAAGTATTTCTTCAAAATTTTTATCTACACGGTCTATTTCTTTCTAACAATTTACGGAGGCGGGATTAACGGGATTAACGAGACTCATCAATAGGATTGCATTGCATAAATTTATTAATTCAAGGTGAGATTTTTACTTATGTATTTACTTTGTCAAATTTAAAAATTCATGTGAATTTAATTGTTGCTTGCCGCGTCGTAAATGCGTTATGAGTTTACTATGATTTTCGTTAACGCATGTTATGGTTTTTCTAGTCATTCGTTAACGCATGTTTATTTGCGGGAAACCGTGCATCGTTGGCTTAGCTAGCATATCGTTGGTATAGCCAGCACATCCTTGGTTTAGTCAAGGAACAAGTATTGAGTATGAATGTTATGTAAGTATAAGTGAGCTTAGCCCACTTGGCCACCGGGCTCCTCACTTAAGTGGGAGACTGGGTTCGATTCCCTTTTGGAGCGAGATTGGAGTGGGAGGTATAAGGAGGCTTGGAGAATTTGAAATTGTAAGGAGACACAGTGAACTAATTTCTAACCACTAACAACTAACATTTACCGATCAAAAACAAAGTTGATGATTTTATTTGTATGTGATATTTAAGCGTGACAAAGGGACCTTCTTGAGCTAGTGGTTTTGCTCACCCCAATCTCATTAATATTTTTTAGATTAAAAAGGAGTGCGGTGGAGGGCCCGTGGATGTCTTACAAGCATTCAAATGTTTGAGAATTAATTCTTTTTATTTAGGCTTCGTTTACTTTGATGGATTAGGTTTGATAATAATTATTTATTTAACATTATTACTTGTTATTACTTTGATTGAAGATTTTTTTATCTATCCCATGACTCTGTAATAGAATGCAAGTGACTCGGGCACCACTAAATGACTCGGCAGAGTCACAACTCCTCTTGGCCGAGTCACTTACGACTTTGACGGGATTTTCGAGATTTTAGGCCTAAATTGGACACTCTATAAGGGCTTAATTGCAAAATTAAGTGTCTAACCTAATTGCCACTATAAATACTCCCCCAATTCAAATTTCAAGGACACACCCATTTCACACCCTTTGGAGGAGATCAAACGCACACACTCACACACACTACAAGGTGTTCTTCATTCCTCCATTATTTTGAGCAAGACCATATGTATTGAGCTCGGATTGATGTAGCTTTTCATCTCCAAGAGACTAAGCTTCCTTTTCCCTCTCTTTTATCTCAGTTTTAGTCCTTTAATTTTGTAATAGTTTGATTATGTAGGAATTTTCCTAGAACCATTTTGGTTCTAGGGATTGTGAAGCCTAAATTAATATCTATGGTTTAATTCTTCTTTTATTTGGTATTTGTTGGTGATTATTGTTTATGTGTTCAAATTATCATTTATTATAAGCATGCTTTTATTGGCTATGATTGTGTGCTTTACATATCATTGATTGGGTTTAATTGAGAAATTTGATCCAACAATTTACCTTGAACATAGGACTCATTAATTATCGCTTGAGAAAGAATTAATTATCGCTTGAGAAAGGAATAATTAGTGGGAAGGTATTAAGGTCTTAGGGGTTTATTTGGTTGATTATGCTAGTAGGGTAGAGATGCATGCTAGTGTAATTTTCCTTTGAGTTGATTGGATTTAATTGATCATTCTAACTCTTGCTTAGTGACCCACCTTACAAAATCATCACTAATACCATTTGAATTTAGTGTTCTACCATAGATGGATATTTAGGTGTAGCAACTCCCTAGGACCACTTTTCTTTCATTATTTATTGGCATTAGTTTGTTGTTGATTTGGGTTGAACTATTTTTATTTACTTTCTTAGTGCTAATATAGATAGCATTTTAGATTTAGTCTTAGATTTTAGATTCGTTTATTTAAATCAATCTTGTCTAGATAGAATCGGGCCAACGTACATCACTTTTACACTAACCCTTCCCTGTGGGATTGACTCGTACTTGCCGCACTAGGATAGGCGCGTGCACTTGCGGTTGATTATTTTACGTGTTGGGAAAATACAGAACAAAGCGTGATGCCGGGCAAGGGGAGTCGAAAGCAGGTTTAACATGCGAGAAGGTCGGCCACGAAGTAGGATATCCTGAGCATACTTGGGTGAGAAATGAATAAGCCTTGAGAGGTATGGGCAGCCTCAAGACCCGAAAAATAATTAAGGCAACCAAGATCCTTAATTGCAAATTCTCGCGAATACGAGCAATAAGACCCTTAATAAGAGCATGATCGGAACCCATTAACAAAAATGTCATCCACATACACCAAAAGATACAATAAAGTAGATCCATGAGAATGAGACGAAAAGAGAAGGATCCGCTTGCAAGAAGTAAAGCGAAGACTAACCGAGAAAATCACCGAAAGCGACGAAACCAGGCCAAAGGATCTTGCTTGAGCCCATAAATAGCTTTTTGTAGAAGACAAACATGTGAAGGCATAGTAGGGTCAACATATCCGGGAAGGTGGGCCATGTAAACCAGTTTATCAAGACACCCATGAAGAAAAGAATTATTGGCGTCCAATTGATGAAGAGGCCAATTAGGCATCACGCATAGCGAAAGAATAACATGAGCAGTGGAGGCCTTAACAACCGAACTGAAAGTGTGTGTGTAATCAAACCCGTGAAGTTGTGTGAAACCACTGAGCCACCAAAGCGAGCCTTATGACATTCAACGGAACCATCTGCTTTGAACTTGGTGCAAAAACCCATTTCGAACCAACAATGTTGACGCCTTGGAGTGGTTTAGGAACAAGGACCCAAGTGTTGTTGTCCTTAAGAGCCTTGATTTCATCATTCATAGCAGACACCCAAGCGGGACTTAGCGGCGATCTTGAAACCACGGGGCTCTATGTAGAGCCAAAAGGAGAGCATTGTGTACAAAGTGAGCTGATGAAAGAGAGTATCAAGGCTTAAAAATGCCATCCCGAGCACGAGTCCGCATGGGGTGAGTACGAGCAGTGGAGCTAGATCAGTATGGTGGGTGCCGCGTGAAGAGCCCAAAGAAGAGCGGACTCGATAGCTAGCAAAGTAGGAACAACAACATCATCGGGACAAAGAGAGGCGAAAGCATCTACAGAGGAACCGTCGGTGGGGACCATGCCGAGAAGATGAAGGCGCCTTTGTAGACACCGTTGATGGAGACATAGGATCAATAAATGTGGAAAAATCAAGCTCACGAGATAGGAGTTGAGGAGGATGATTTTGAAACGGAAAACAACCTTCATCAAAGCGTGCATGATGGCTGAGATAAATACGAGAAGAGACCGGATCAAGACAGTGAAATCCTTTGTGGCAGACACGTAACCAAGAAATATGCAAGGCATCTTGTGAGGAGAAAACTTATTTAAGGCATAATCCCTTAAACATGGGAACACTCGACATCCAAATATGTGAAAATTAGTGTAAACAAGCGGCGTAGAGAATAAGACCTCAAAAGGAGATTTAGTACCCAATCTTGAACTAGGCAACCGATTCACAGTATAAACAGCGGCACTAAATGCCTCAACCCAATAATGTAGTGGCACGAAGCATGAAAAAGCATAGTTAAACCCATTTCAGTAATGTGACGATGTTTTCTTCCAGCCACGCCCATTTTGAGCGGGTATGATTAGGTGAATAATTGCATGTTTTAAGCGTGGTTTGATTGCTCAATTTTTGCTTGTTTTGTAGGTTTCAATTGGTGATTTCGAGCAAAAGCGAGTCCAGTACAAGAATCGAGGCAAGGAACAGGACTCCGAAAGTGAAGATCTGGAAAGAGAATGAAGAGAGGAAAACACGAGAAAAAGAATCACTCAAATCGGAGTTCGTGAGCTCAAATTATGAAGGATCGAAGTTGGTAACATCATGCTCGAGGGCACAACTCGAACCGAGTTGCCAGCCAAACCGAGCCGAGGCATTCTTGAGAGCAGAAAGTTGAGATGGTCAACTAGACTCGGTTGACACGACTCGACTTCGGGATTGAACGTGCCTCGGACCGAGTTGAAGATCATGGATCGAGTCGAGGCAAAGCGAAGGGAAAAGAAAGATTTCAGCCTCAACTCGACTCGGTTGGACACGTAACTCGGACCGAGTCGAGCCACTCGGACCGAGTTGGGCTGTTCGCGGGAATTTCAGCAGAAAATCATATTTTCGAGGATTTACTTGCAATAAATATCTTTGCACTCAAAGTCCTCCGGATATATAGCTCCCATCTCGGATTTGTGGAGATAGAATTCACCAACACTTAGATAGATTAGCAATTCCATCCTTAGGATAATTCCCACACACACACTACACACGTTTTCATACACTTAGCTTAGATTAGTTAATTGCTTCTAAATTTCCATAGCTTATAGTTTAATTTACATTGCCCAATAGTTATTTAGCATAGATATTTAGTTTACTTCATTGTAATTTCAATTTCAAGCAAGGATTGAAGAATTTTGTATGCATTGTAAGTTTATTTCAAGTATTGAAGAATTTCGGTGTTATCTCTCTCATCTTACTTTTATTTCATTGTAATTGGTATAGGTATCTCAATTTCACTCTTGATTGCCATGGGCTTTGTTGATTTGATGATGAGTGGCTAAATCCATTGGTGCTTGGGTGTGATGATCCATTGATGACTTGATTATGGTGATGATTTGATTGGATTTTCCTTTTTGTGAGAGATTGATTATCCTTATGTGATTTGATTGTGTTGATTGCTAATCTATGCTTTGATCCTTTGTTGCTTGATTAATTATCGCATGGAGATGTGGGTAATTAGATCGGTGCTTAGGTGTTAAGAGTAGATGTGTGATTGATATTAATATTGGATTAACTCAAAAAGATTTGGTTAATTTCATTAGAACCAACATAAGTGCGTAATTGCTTGATCATGAATCGAGTGATTAGTGAAGGGGCTTAGAGTGTCATCTCTAAGACAATCTACGTATTTACTTGTGTGCTCTTCCTAGGCTTATCTAGTACGGTTGAGTGCTTCATTCGTGATTGACCTTATCACTCTCTCGCATGTGGTTATCCGGTCTTGTTTGATCCATGATTGATGATTCTTTGGTGAATTGCACCCGAGCACTCACTTAATCTTGATATTCGATTCGTGTTATTTGCTTTCTAGTTAATTGCTTTATATTTGATTGCTATTTAGTTAATTGTTCTAGCTTCTTTGGATCATGAATTTTATTATATGGGTTGTTTCACGGATCCTAGATCCGTGAAATATTTCATATAAGAATTTATCTTATTATAATTAATAGATTTAAATTTAATTATACTTAGTATGTTTGACTATATTATTTTTAGAATTAATGAATATTATACCAAAATTAATATAAAAAATGTATTTTTCAAAATTACCTTATTTTCACATTATGGAATATTTATTATAATTGATATATATATAAATTAAATTATTTTTAGTATGATTGACTATATTATTTATGAAATTAGTGAAAATGATTATATTAATGAAATATTGAAACGTGTTTTTTAAAAATTTCGTTAACCAAGATTTATTATAAAAAAATACATTAATACAATTCGAATAGATTACACGATTAAAAAAAAAGACTTAACATTACTTCGAAAATTAAAATGACATCTCAAAATTGTACTCTAAACTAAAACCTAATACAAATAATTCAACTAAAAATTTTTATATATCTTCATATATTCATATTAGGTGAATCGAATATTCATATATCTCTATAAAAGAAAAAAATTTGTTAGGATTAGAATTTGTATGTTTTGATGATGTTCTTAAAACCTAAGTGTAATAGGACCAGGTGAGCTGTTAGTCGGTGATGATCTAGATAGGGTTTATGTCTTAGTATAGTTAATCTTGCTAGGCGACACGGAGATCCATATTGGTTGAGAAGCGAAGGCTCATAAGAAGACTTAAAAATCAAAGAAAGATTACATTCAAAGATACCTAAAAGGAATTGCGTGAAGATCAAGAAGAGATAATAAGATATATGCAAAAGGGTGGTGTCAAGAAAGGTTAACGTGAAGACAAAGAAGGTTGGAATCCTTGCTAAAGCAAGCTTGGGGATTTGTCTTTGAAGTAAGATGTGCAAGATTGCTAGAGTTGACTTTGAGAGATTTATCGGGATTGATAAAAGTCGGAAGAATCGATCGGAGATATTCATAATCAATCTAGAGAAGATTGGATTTCCAATCAAGATCAATCAAGAGATAATTGATTGATATCGACAATCAATTATCCAAGGTCAACAAATCTTCCAACGGTCACTTACCATTTCTTGAAGAACTGATTGACAAATTAGCCTAACGACTAGTCAAATTCGAAGCATATAATTTGAAGTGAAGGATTTTTAAAAGTAGATACGCGCGCGAGAAACATCAAGAAAAAAACCACTCACACATTGCAAGTACACGCATAATTCTTCGTGCTTAAATCGATCCAATACGTTGATATTCTTAAGAGATTTATTTTTGGTCAAGGAAGTGTAAATCACCTTTCATTATCTTTGTACGAGAAAAGGTTGATTATTTCGAGATCTAAGAGTTGACACTCGAAGATCACATTGTTTGTACCAAGGCGGGAACTTGTTAAACTTCATGTGGTCAAATCCTCAAGGAGATTAGAGGAGACAAGACCAGTTTGGTGGATAGTAAGGCCCCTGCGGAATCGGGAGAGTGGACGTAGGATCGTTATATCCGAACCACTATAAAAACTCGTTATTTACAAGCTTTACGCATTCATACTTATAACTGCTCATTCATCATCGTTTTAATAAACTGCATCGGTCTTGCTAAGTATTTTTCAAGAAGGTTTTCATTTAAAAGGGTTTTTCAAAACACACGAGATTAGTTTCCGCACCATCTAAGACTTCGAGTTTCCGAAGTCTGTGATCTCACTTAGCACACTCGAGTACCTTGCTATAGAAGACTTCAAAGTCTTCTAACCTCACACTCACTCACAAAAAGTCGAAAAAGTTTTGAGTGTGGTGAAGTCTATTCAACCCCCTTCTAGACTTTCCACCTCCTTGCACATCTCAAATGCAGGACCAACAAGTGGTATTAGAGTAGTGGTTCAACCGACCACTGGCTTTGGTTACCAATAGTCTTTGAGGAAAGATTGTGGTCATCTGACAGATCTTTTTGAAAAACTATTTCCATAAAACTCATTGCATTCATTGCATAATTATTTTTATTACTAACAATGAGTTTTCATAAGAAGCAAGAAAAGAAAGCTACCGAGTTCTCTATTGAAGACTATGACTCTCGAAAATTTCATATGGAAAATCATCTTGGTGCAATTCATGATAGAATGCTCGAAACTCTTGAAGATGGACCAATAAAATTTTATTGGGAACCAGTAAGTTCTGGAAGCAGTGGAGCGAAACATCTACTCGACAAAAGGTTGAAAAGAAAAAGAGTGAGATGTCAAATGATGAAAGGAAACTATTTAATCTTGACCAAGTTGCTCGAATCGAGATCATAGAAACTCTAACCGAGAGAACTTACGGAGAAAGTCAAGACATGTAAGACTGCCCAAATAGATGTGGGAAACCCTAGCACTTATGTGTGAAGGATCATAGCAAATTAAAGAAAATATGTTGCGATCTATTCTAAATTCGTTTGACACATTCAAGATGAAGCTTTGATGAGATAATAGATCGGTTGGACTTAAGACCGACAAATATAATCAATAAGGCAAGTTCTTTGGGTAAATCTTACACTAAGAAGGAGATCAACAACAAAATATTGAGATCTCTAACTAGTAAATGGAGAGTCAAGATTACGGTGATTAAAGATACAAAAGAACTTAGCAAAATCAGTCATCATGAGCTATTTTCGCACTTGAAAGCTCATGAATATGATACGAAACAAGAAGAAGACGAGGATGAAGGAAATTCAAATTCCATGGGAAAGGAAGTTGCTTTCAAGGTCACTTCAAATCAGTCATCTAAAGAGCATGTTGGAGAGGATTTAAGCTTAAAAGAACAAATGGCTTTCTTGACTAGAAAGTTTGATAAAATGAATTCAAAATTTGGGAAATACGTAAAAGATTGGAAGAACACAAAGAAAAGCTGGTTTTGAGATCAGGAAACAAATCTTGATAAATTCGGATAGGAGATCGAGAAGATTCCAAAGATGATAGAAGGTTCAAAACTCCGAGAAGAAGAAGAGAAGATAGTCCAAGAAGAAGAGATTTTTCTCCTAAAAGGGATTCTAGCCCAAGAAGATCTTCAAGAAGTGATGCTTGCTATACTTGTCATAAACACGGACACTTGATTATGATTGTCGAGAATTAACTCCTAGAGAAAGAGAAGAAAAGAGGTTAATGAGGAGCAGGAAGTTTCTTTGACAAAGCGTGCTTTAGTGGTGAAGAGGAGGATACTCTCTCAAGTGATTCAATATCATCTTGAGACTTCTCTTGAGACAATGATTTGTGTCTTATGGCCAATGGAGATGAGGTATTTTCTGATTCTTGTTCTTAAATGCACGCTTCCCGTGTTTCTCTTGCGAAGAGTTTGACCATAACTTTGTTGATAAGGTAATGGAAGATCTCAAAGCTGCTATAAACGCTTACAAGCGTGTGGAAAAGGAGAATGTGAGCTTAAAAGAAAAAAATTGATCTATTTACACAAGAATCTATTAGCAAGTCATCTGGGACATTAGCGGACTTTAATCGAGAAAACTTGAGAAGAGTTAAACACTCTTAAAATGAAGTACACCTTTGAGCAGAGTCTCTGGTAGAAAGGTTGCTTCTTGAGAATCTTGAGAAAACTAATCGATTGAAAATTCTACAAGCAAAGTTTGATGAACTTTTCCATCAGCATGAGCGTATAAAAACAAGTGAGGAACGTTTAAGTTTGAGGTTGGATCAACTGAACAAAGCTTCTCATGCGGTTCAAACAATAGTTGATTCGTCTCAAACACCTAACGTAAAGAAGGGAATTGGTTTTACCATTGCCCAATCCTCACGAGTTCAAACAAGTGTACTTAAGAAAAGTACACATGTTAAGGGTAATGATTTGGTAGGAGAGGGTTCCAAACCTAAACCTGCGATAAGGGTAAAAAGGTTGCTGACCCAAAGAAATCAGTTGAATGGGAAGAAGAGTAGTTATACTCAACAACCTAAACAAGCGATGAGGTATCAAAAGAAGGGGGAATTCCAACTTAAGAAACCTCGGCAAGGTCGGAAAGTAGACATCACCGAAACCATCTCTGTGGAGACAGTCTCGATTAAAGACTACACAACCTAAGCAAGCTTCAAAGCTTGCTAAACGGTCTACTAAGTCTTACGTGCTGTGAGATATGAATCTTTTGATGGCTCAAGTAGAACGTATCCTTATCATCAAAACCCTAGAACCATTGCACGGCGGCTGATCACTCCATCCGAGAGAACCTTAGAAGGGTCAAGTCTTACGGAAGGAACACAACCAACACCCATAGACATACATTCAAGAAGGCACCAAAGGATGAGATTGTCTATGTTGATATGTATGGAAGAAGGATAAGATCTTACGAACATGATAAGAAGAATTTATTCCTATGGATTCCTAAAGATTGTGCTAACTCTCAAGGACCCAAATCTAAAGGGTACCTAAAACTTAACTAAACGTGTAGTATGCCGTGGGGCATGATAGAGAAGTTCTTTGGAAATCTTTATGCAGTACATTGACGGTGGGTGTTCAAGCATATATGGAGACAAGCAACTTTTGAGCTCAATAAAATCACAAAATGGCCCATGGGTGGTATTTGGAGACAATAACTTTGGTATTACCAAAGGTGTTGGGACTCTATACATTGGAGATGTACGTGTTGATGAAGTTTTCTACGTGGAAGGATTAAAGCATAACTTGCTCTCGGTTTCACGATTTTGCGATAAAGGGATACAGTTAAGTTCTCTAGGTCTCTGTGCGTTGTTTTGAGTGGTTTAAACGATCGGAGTGCTCTTAACCACGGCTGAAAAAGGGCAATGTTTATGTTGCGAGAATTTGAAGTGTTCAAGCAATACATGCCTTGTAGCAAAAGTACTTGAAGCTAGCTGGTTATGGCACAAGAGATTGAGTCATATAAATTTCAAAACGCTAAACAAGATAGCAGAATGTCTCTTGTAGAGAGGGTCCGCTAAATGAGGTTTTCTCAAAAGATCGGATCGTGATTCATGCCAAAAAGGAAAGCAAACTAGAGCTTCTTTCAAGGAAGTTTTTGTTCCAACATCTAGTAGGGTACTACAATTACTCCATATGGATCTATTTGGTCTTGTATCTCCTTTAAGCTTCGGTGGCGAGAAAGTACACTCTGGTGGTGGTAGATGACTATTCAAGATTCACATGGGTGATATTTATGTTCAAAAAGAACGAAACTATCACAAAGTTACCAGAATTACTTGAAAAGATTACAAAATGAGAAGGGAGAAAATGTCGTAAGGATCGAAGTGACAAAGGAACAGAATTTCTAAACTCTCACATAGCAACATATTGCAAAGAGGTTGGGATTCGGCATGAAACGTCGGTGGCTCGTACTCCATGACAAAATAGTGTTCTTTGAAAGGAGAAATAGGACACTCAAGGAAGCTGCCCGAACAATGCTAGCAGAGTATAATGTTCCTCGGAGGTTTTGGGCGGAGAGGCGTGAATACAACATGCTATACTCGAGAATCGAAGCTTGCTGACCAAAGACCATGGAAAGACACCGTACGAGTTATGGAAAGGTAGAATTCCTCGTGTTTCTTTCTTTCGTGTTTTTGGCTATAGGTGTTTCATTCATGACAATGGCAAGTCCAAGTTAAAAACCTTTGATACCAAGGTTGCTTTGATGGAATATTCTTAGGATATTCCGGCACAAGCAAGGCCTATCGAGTTTTTAATAGGAAAACCCTTGTTGTGGAAGAAACACCTCATGTGGTTTTTAATGAGTCTATTCTTGAGTCCAAGGACAAAGAACGAGAAGAGTTCTTGGCGAAGGATTTGGGAAATTAGAACTCAAGGATAAGACAAAATATGTCAAGGTTCATTTACCCATTTTAGACTCGGATTACAGAAGATGATCAGCCAAATCTCAAAGTCGGCGAGAAAAAGGAAAAGCTGTTCCGAGAAATGAGAGAAGACTCAAGCAAAACAAAGTCTGCT
Source organism: Paraleonurus japonicus (assembly GCA_030762865.1). Classification (NCBI taxonomy): domain Eukaryota; kingdom Viridiplantae; phylum Streptophyta; class Magnoliopsida; order Lamiales; family Lamiaceae; genus Paraleonurus; species Paraleonurus japonicus. The sequence goes on from CM061061.1 coordinate 12,673,991, forward strand.
GAAGAAGCCCCAAGGAATTTGCGGATGACTCACCCAGAACACGAGATATGAATTTATCAATTCAAGGGGCAACAACGCTAGATGATGTTCCAACGATACATTGAGAAGAGTTAAACGTATCTAATAGAAGGAATTGGATGACAGATCATCCCGGTGATTTAATCTTAGGTAACCCTCAAGATGGAGTCAAAACAAGAAGGAAAATAAACCTAGATGGTTTATTCAATGCTATGTTTCTCTACAAGAACCTAAGAATATTGAAGAAGCGTTGTTGGACACAAAGCTTGGATAGAAGCTATGCAAGATGAACTGAATCAATTCACACGACAAGATGTTTGGGTACTTGTTGATAGACCAAAACATCAAAAGGTGATTGGAGCGAAGTGGGTTTTCAAGAATAAGAAAAATGAGAAAGATGAAGTCACTAGAAATAAAGCAAGGCTTGTCGCGTAAGGTTACTCACATCGGAAGGAATTGACTATGACGAGGCGTTTACGCCGATGGCAGATTAGAGGCTATATGACTATTCCTTGCGTCTGCAGCATATATGAAGTTCAAAGTATATCAAATGGACGTAAAGTCTGCATTTCTATATGGCATTCTTGGTGATGAAGTATACGTTGAACAACCCCGAGGCTTTGTACAAGGAAATCAAGTTTACCGATCAAGAAAGCTTTATATGGACTAAAGCAAGCTCCTTGAGCTTGGTATGACACATTATCGCAGCTTTCTACTTGATCATGGATTGATAAAGGAAAGATTGATCGAACCTTATTCAAAATTGAAGAAGATCAAGATATTCTATAAGTACTGATTTATGTGGACGACATAATCTTCGGATCTCTAAACAAGAAGCTTTGTGAAAAATTCGGTGAATTGATGCAAATTAAGTTTGAAATGTCTATGATGGGAGAAATGAATTATTTCCTAGGTCTTCAAGTCAAGCAAACTCCTAAAGGAATATTCATAAACCAAGCAAAGTATACCAAAAATATGCTAGAAAAGTTTGGAATGTTAACAAGCAAGGATGCAAAAATTCCTATGGTAACAAACTACAAGATGGATCCAGGATGAGGATGGTGAAAGTGTTGATCGAGACCATGTATAGAGGATTAATAGGTTCCTTCTTTGTATCAAAGCGGCAAGCGGACTGATATTTCATTCACGGTTGGAGTATGCGCTAGATTTCAAGCTAATCCAAAGAAAAGTCATTTGGATGCAGCAAAGAAGATTTTAAAGTATCTCAAGGGTACAACAAACTTAAGTCTTTGGTATCCTAGCATTGACAACACGGAACTCGGTGGATATTGATTGAGACTATGGAGGTTGTAGAATTGATAGAAAATCAACCACGGGTACATGCCAATTTCTTGGAAGTAAGCTGGTTTCTTGGTTCTCTAAGAAGCAAACTTCGGTGGCTACGGCAACCACAAAAGCGAGTATATGGCTGTAGGGAGGCTGTTGCTCACAATTACTTTGGATAAGTCAACAATTGTAAGACTATCACATTGTCACTAAAGAAATTCCTATCTTTTGTGATAGCAACGGTGCTATTGCTATTACTCGAGAATCCAAGACTTCACACAAGATGCAAACATATGGATATACGTCATCACTTTATTAGAGATCATGTGGAAAAGAAAAACATTAGAATGGAAAAGATTCATACGAGATCGGCGAGAGAGCAGACATTCTTACAAAACCTTTGGCGAGAAGCACGGTTTAGAGATCTATCGGTAGAATTAGGCCCTCTTGGATCCGGGAAAATTATGTTAAAACTTTCTTTGGAGAAGGCTACTAAGTAAAAAGCTTGTGAAGAGAGTATAAAACTTCTTTGAAGAGAGTTTAAAAGCTTGTTGAAGAGAATATAAAGCTTCTTTGAAGAGAACTTTCAATCCTATTTGGAGAAGGTTCTAAAACCTTGCTGCTACGGTGCTCGGTGGTATCGATTGATTACAATATCAACGGCAGATATGTTATTCTTACTCTCTCTCTCTCTCTCTCTCAATTTTCTTACATCTATTCGTTTGAAAAATATTTTGGTATAAAATATTCCTTGTTCTATGTGGTTAAAATAATTTTGAATATTTTATTCCTTCGTTTATCCTCGGCATTGGGAATTAATTTTGTGAACTGTCAAATCAAATCTTTTCAACCACAAGTTATGGGGTAATTTTTCCTTAAAATATTAATTTATATCCTATTACCGCGGACCCGAAAATCTTTTAATTTTGGTAAATACCTTTTTCAAGTCCAAAGCCGAGGTCACACACTTTTAGGAATTCGAACCGTTTAATCCATAACCGTTCGATCGATCGTGCAATATGTCAATCAACGTTCAAATCTTATTTTGTAATTTAAAAATTTAGCGGTTTCCTTCCTCTTTCTTATAAATTGATTTTCTCATTTCTTCCTCTTTCATTACTTCTACTCTCTATCCTCCTAATTTACGGAATTTGATCATTTTCATCTTTAATCTCAAATGGCTCCTAAACAATCTTCATCTTCGAAAAGGTCGCGAGGGAAACACAAGACTCTAGATCCCTTGGCCCTATCGGAGAAAGTACGAAGTGAATTATCGGTGGATTTCCGAACAACACGTCGGTGAGAGGTGGTGGAGATTCTAAATCTCTTATCGATCGGGGGCTTGTACGGTATTGCTCGGCTCATTCTTGGAGCGACGAACTCTTGATGCCTACGTCGTTCGGTTTCTAGTTCGCGGCGAGTTTGGAAGGAATAGCATCAAAATGGCTGTGTTCGGTCAAAGTTTGACCATCAAATGGCAAGATGTTCATCAACACTTGGGTTTGTCTCTTCAAGGCATTGACCCGAGAATCATATATGTCGAAAAATCATCTCGACGCCTTTCACTCTCTAGCGAAAACTTCATGTCGTCATCATGTGTCGATTTGAAGAAAGCATATCTCAAGCGGAAATATAGACTGTTATTCGATTCATGGTGAAGGTTATGTTTGGTGAGCAGCAGTATGGACTCGGTAAGTCGAGAGGCGTCTTTGCGCTTTGAAGGCTATTGTGGATGGAGTGGAGTGTGATTGGGTCGATAAGTTCTTTGAGATTCTATAGAAGGAGAAGAATCGGTTCTTTCGGGTGATGTTGACGGACATCCAGATGCTAAGGTGTGGGTGTGGAGCAGTATGTCTCTATGTCCAATAAGATCATAGTCTTGTTTGAGAAGATCTTTGCCTAATACGGCGTGGGACCCGAAGTGGACAAAATCCTATACCAAGGCAAAGTTTATGCTGAATAAGGACGAGGAGCTTAGTGGTCCTCCCGATTACGATGATGAAGAAGATCCGGCTGAAATTGAGGGGAACTGGCGATGTGATACCAATTAGAGAAGTTGCTCCTGTGGCGATGATGGCGGGAAGGATGAGATTGTGAAGGATTCGGACAACTCATCTAAGAGTATCGGTGAAAAGGCACCGGCAAGCTCCAAGGTTGCTAGTTGAGGAGAAGACTTTGAAGTCTTCGAGAAGCGAAGATCGATTCCGATTTCCACAGTTACCACGAGAGGAAGGTCAAGAAGGTAACTATGGTATCTCGAAAAGATTCGGTGAGTAGTCGCACGAGAGGAGCACGATTGCCTCCGAAGGTGTCCCACAGCAAGAAGGTTCGTCTGAGTAAGATGTCATGGAGGTTGATGATTCTCCATTATCGGGCGACGAAGAGATGGTCTCTCATGCAAGCTGCTAGTGAGAAGGAGCAGTACCAATTCCGTTTCCCTCTCTTTCTGAGATTCCTTCTTCTTGAAGTCACCGCACCAATGGAAGTTGGCGATGATGTCGCGGGCATGGGTGCGCGTCGGAGCCTATCACCCGGAGTTCGAGGGTGATCTCGGTGATGATGTGATTGGAGCGAGATCCGATGGAGTGCAGGCAAATGGTAAATCTTCTTTGGAAGAATTTGCGGACCGTTTGAGAAATGTTTGATGTCCGAGGCTTCTACTTGGGTTGGCAATGCAAGTTTCCTAGATTGCGTGATTTTTCGGAGGAGCGTAGTTTGCGATAGATATCTGGTATGGAAGAATGCAAGGCTTGGAGCTATTGATGATCTCATTCTTCCGCAAATAAGATTGGTCATAATGAGTTCTCTCTGTGGGAATTTGAGCTACGACCAAGGCGAGTGGCCAAAGCATTTGATTTAACAACGGATCATCAGATTGCTTGTCTAGTTGCTCGATTGTTGGATGAACCGAGCACTGCGAGGAAGATGGTTCGAGTCCTCCCTTTACAATGCCTGAAGAGATCGGGAAAGGTGTCTCTTCTATCCCTCCTCCTCTTCCTGATTTTACATGCCGTACGCTTGCCAAATTTCATGCTGTTGTTGTTCATGAGGATTTGTATAATTCTTATTCTACAAAGTTTCTTTGAGTTAACACAATAGTATGCTACCATATACTCTGTATTGGCTGCTAAGTATACCCCTCTTCTTTGAGTCGATTGAGTCCTCAAAGTCCTACATCGATGTTGCTATTGAGCGGCTCCCTCATTGATCAAAATCAACTGTGACATGTTTTACGAGCAACGGAGAATATTATCGAAACTCTTTACGGCATGATGTTAAACAACATAAATGAGGTTAGGAAGCACGTTGAGAGTGTGAAGGCTGAAGGGAAGAAAAGCTGAAGCTAATCTCGGGAAGGTGTTTCTTTGAAAGAGATTTGATTGAGGCAGATTTCGGACAAAAATGGAGGATCTTTTAATGAAACTTCGAGTGGTATGGATGCGCGATTCACGAGAAGGAATTGATCGAGAATGCGGCCATCCATTCTTCCTCTTGGAGATGGGAAAACAAATTGCTACCGTGCAAGAGGCCAATGCTCGATTGATGGACACCTTTGCTACGGCAAGCTGCGGTGACAACTGCCGCATTGTTAAGCATATGTTAGCGATTGATGAGAAGATTGCTTCCCTATAGCAGCTGAGTTTCTTTGAATCAAGTCGTTCTGAGAGAAGTTCGGTTAAATGTGACGGGATATTCTTTCCAAGATGCTTTGGAGATGGAAGCTCATTTGGACCCCTCTTTTGAATGATGTTAAAAAGGGGAAAGTCGATTGAAGCTGATATGGTTGCAAGATATGAGGCGAAGGATAAAGAGTTGAAGGAGGTGAAAGATAAGTGGAGAATTTGTTGAGAATTTTTCTTTGGAACGGAAAGAGAAGGCGGATTTGAAGAGAGCTTTGCAAGAGTCATCTGGACATGATTCCGAGAGTGGGTGAAGGTCAAAGTTCTCAACCTTTGAAAAGGAGAAGGTTGGTTAAGATGTCTCAAAAAGTTGACAAAGGGAAGTCTGCTTTGAAGAAGAGTTGGAAGCTTTGCATGAGGAAGCTTTTCTCGCTGATTTAGAAACAAGGAGAATGGAAGAAAAGGATAGTCATAAGATGATCAAACTCCTTGGAAAACAAGTAAAAGATGTGGATGTCGACAAGATGTAAGAAGATGTTTATACCGAAGAAAGGTGTTGCAAAGCTCTTTGTGTCAAAGAAGAAGCAAAGTAGGAAAGGTAAGAAACCTGCCGGAGTAGAGGCCGAGGAAGACTTTATTCTCCCTCACAACACCGATGGATATGTGGATGATTGCTGCCCTCCCGAGAGGATCGAGGAATGGAAAGCGGCAAAGAGAGATTTCATTTGCTCATACTATGTATGCAAAAGTATCGGCATCGAGGCCAAAACAAATGAAACATTCCTTGCTTGGATGGAAGAAAGACACGGTGACCTTTGGGCGAGAGATTAAAGCTTACATTGAGTTCAACCTAAACCTTCAAGCGCGAGTTTGAAAAGATCCCTACTCGATCCACGAGATGGGAAGTTTGATCGGTGAGTGTTTGCGAGACACTCAAAATCTGCTTGGTGAGTCGGTCAGCCCACCCATTGGAGCAGGATAACAGGAACTCTATGATAGAGTGTACGAGTGGTGAATGTTCCAACGAGGGTATCGAAGGTATGGTGAGGAAGTTACGAAGGTTCTTTGGTTGAGAAGGCGATGAAGTTTGTGATTATCTCTTCCGGGCATTTCTTTGTTATCTTTTGCTCTTTTGTCTTTCACTTACGTAATATGTACCGATCTATTTATATTAATAGAAGTGAATGTTTTGCGCTAAGACAACCTCTCGTTGTCAAGCTGTTTTCGTTTGAGATCTATTCAAAGGTCTCTTCTTGTCTTCTTTTCGCATGTCTCTGTTTGCGTGCGATTCTCAAGAAGGTTTTAACATCATCAAAAGCGGGAATTTGTTAGGATTAGAATTTGTATGTTTTGATGATGTTCCTAAAACCTAAGTGTAATAGAACCCGGTGAGCACATTAGTCGGTGATGATCTAGATAGGGTTTATGTCTTAGTATAGTTAATCTTGCTAGGTCGACACTGAAGATCCATATTGGTTGAGAACTAAAGGTCTGCTGATAAGAAGACTTAAAGATCAAAGAAAGATTACATTCCAAGATACCTAAAAGGGCTGCGTGAAGATCAAGAAGAGATAATAAGATATATGCAAAAGGGTGGTGTCAAGAAAGGTTAACGTGAAGACAAAGGTAGGAATCCTTGCTCAAAGAAGCTTGGGGCTGTCTTTGAAGCAAGATGTGCAAGATTGCTAGAGTTGACTTTGAGAGATTTATCGGGATTGATAAAAGTCAAGAATCGATCGAGAGATATTCATAATCAATCTAGAGAAGATTGGATTTACAATCAAGATCAATCAAGAGATAATTGATTGATATCGATAATCAATTATCCAAGGTCAACAAATCTTCCAACGGTCACTTACCATTTCTTGAAGAAGCTGATTGACAAATTAGCCTAACGGCTAGTCAAATTCGAAGCATATAATTTGAAGTGAAGGATTTTTAAAGCGAATCTGTGCGAGAAACATCAAGAAAAAAACCACTCACACATTGCAAGTACACGCAAAATTCTTCATACGAGTAAATCGATCCAATATGTTGATATTCTTAAGAGATTTATTTTTGGTCAAGGAAGTGTAAATCACCTTTCATTATCTTTTATGCGAGAAAAGGTTGATTATTTCGAGATCTAAGAGTTGACACTCGAAGATCACATTGTTTGTACCAAGGGCGGGAACTTGTTAAACTTCCTGTGGTCAAATCCTCAAGGAGATTAGAGGAGACAAGATCAGTTTGGTGGATAGTAAGGCCCCGAGGAATCGGGGAGAGTGGGCGTAGGATCGTTATATCCGAACCACTATAAAAACTCTATGTTATTTACAAGCTTTCTGCATTCATACTTATAACTGCTCATTCATCATCATTTTAATAAACCTGCATCAGTCTTGCTAAGTATTTTTCAAGAAGGTTATCATTTAAAAGGATTTTTCAAAACACACGAGATTAGCTTCCGCACCATCGAGAAGACTTGAGTTTCGAAGTCTCTTGATCTCACTTAGCACACTCTGAGTACCTTGCCGCGAGAAGACTTCAAAGTCTTCTAATCTCACACTCAGCTCACAAAAAGTCGAAAAAAGTTTTGAGTGTGGTAAAGTCTATTCAACCCCCTTCTAGACTTTCCACCTCCTTACACATCTAAATGCAGGACCAACAAAATTGAATCTTCATATATCTTCTTTGAAATAAAGATCTACAAAAATAAGAAAAAAATGCACACTTGAAAAAAAAAAAGAAGATGAAAACATAGAAGGCTAAAAAAATTATAAATCCAAGATTTATTATTGATGTGGCATAAATATATTTTGGAGTCGAATATACACAAAGTAAGGTTAGAGGGCCGGAGGGTAGCGAATGCCCAATAAGAGGCCCAAAGGGAAAGAAAGTACGAGTAAACCCAAAATCTCAATATGGGCTCAAACGAGCAGAATAAAGCGAGATAGTTAGGATAATTTCCAAAGAAGGCTATGACGGTTAACAATAAATCCATGAAATAAGGATTAACCGATAAGTAGGCTAAGACTTAGTCAAACAAAGTTGATGAAGAATATGAGAGAAAGATCTAGAAGTGGTTATACGGGAGGAAGAAGATTAGAATGTGGAAAAAGGATGGAACGTGGGAGGAACACGATGGAGAGTGGAGAGCTCCATCGGAGGGTGGTGATAACCGTCCTTTTCAAAGTATTATTTATATACGATTAGTGCGAGGGTAAAAGGTACGAATTCACTTGTCAACTTATATACTTTGAGCACGATACTTTATATTTACCAACTAGTTCATATTATCTCCTGGAGGTCCCTTACTTTGGGTATTAGGGGCCCTCTTCTTATACCTTCTCCGATCACCGACTTGAGCGTTGGAATTCCTACATTGGGGACCTCTCCGGCGTGTTTTGTAGGTATTCGGAGCTCGGGTATGGGTTCGGATCGTGAGGTCATAGTTCGTGTTCAAGGCGTGATTCCCGAATCTCAGTACGGGGTTCGATTCTTGCTAGTGTGACTTTATTGCACGCATCAATTATATAAAAAAATGTACATTAATACAAATATAATAGAACAAACAATTCTACCAAAGAAAAACATATATATATTCAAAAATAATAAAAACCTAAAAAAGTTACTCTAAAAAAACTTAATACAAATAATATGGCCTAAAAACATTAATTATCTTCATTTTGTATCTTACGCAATTAAAAATAAGAAGGCGGACAAAAATGTATACATAACAATGAATTTGATTAAAAAAATACGGACTAAAAATTCCATACAAAGAACAGGGCCTAGAAATCTTCCAATATAGATTGTCACACAATTATCTTAGGTCAATCGAAACTTCATATGTATTCTTTGAAATACGAATTTGCAAAAAAAAAAAATAGAGGAATAGATGATGAACATAGTGATACAATTATAATGAACAAATAAATCAGAAAATATGACATGAATAAAAACACATGAATAAAACGATGTGATATAATAAGAAGAAAGAGAAAATGAATCAAATGAATCTTAGGTCAATCGAATATTCATATGTCTTCTTTGAAATAAGAATATGCCAAAAATAATTAATAAAAAAACAAAAAAACTTAAAATAGAGGAATAGACGATGGACATAATGATAAAATTAATGATGAACAAATAAATTAGAAAATAAAATGACATGAATAAAAACACATGAACAGAGCGATATATTACAATAAAAAGAAAAAGGAAATGAATCAAACGACACAAATTATATGAAATAAACATGAATCACACGACATGAATGAATACGAATAAAAAAGCATGAATCACACGACATGAATGAATATGAATACAAAAAAAAAAAAGGCCGAGAAGGTCGAAATTTAGGGTTTGTGAAAAATGGTTAGAGACATAACATATTTATAGACTATTATGTAATACATGAATGATTGAGATTAAAAAATTTAAAATTGATGGTTGAGATGATTATTTAATACATGAATGAGTGAAAGGAGAGGAAATTTGAAAGCGAAATATTTTTATGAAGCTGTTATCATATAATAAAATATTTGAATGAATAAGAGGAGAGAGATTTTGAAATGAAATGATTTGATTAAAATGTGTACCATAAAGAGAATGCATGGTCACGACATGTCATCAAAACAAGTTTTGCATTATTAAGGGGGCGCTTGGTTGCAAATTTATTAATGGGAATGAGAATGAGTATAATGCAATTATGGTGGTTAATGAGAATAAAAAATGATCATGACACCATTTTCCCCTCTAAATAAGGTAATCACTACCCAATTTGATTAACCTATTTCCCTCCTACAATCATTTCTCCTCAATCATTCCCCTCCACCACTACCAACGATCTTATTTTGTCTTATTTTTAAAAAAAAAAAAATTGGAGCACAACACTAATGATGTAACACCATAGAGACATTCCTTCCTCCAATATATCTAAGGGCATTGAGGAAAAATACAATTGTATTCTCATTCCCATTGAAGAGCTTGAAACAAGCGCCTCCTAAGTTGTGGATATATGAGTTTGAACCAATTTTACCATAAAAATGATTTAGAGGTGGAGGTGGAGGCATGGCCTTTTCGAGCATGAAATTAATTTCTTTAATTATCTTGTATCTTTGGTGAATAGCGGGAGGATCAAAGAAGGCATAACTGACCCTTAGAAGTGGGGAGAAGCATCCACAGCCGCTACTTAACCAAGGAGGCGTACAACCTGCTACATGCTAGCAGAATCCCTCAGGCTGACTAATGGGGCAAAGAAGAAGACATTCAAATTACTTTGGAACAAGTGGTACCACCCAAAGTATCGGGATATGCTTGGTGCCTCTCTGGGATCGCTTGCCTACGAAATCTAACTTGCAAAAAGAGGAGTCTCCCTACCAAGTGGCAACATCATGTGTACCCTTTGTGAAAGACAGGAGGAAACAAATAATCATCTTTTCTTCGAGTGTGAAGTGGCGTATAGAATTTGGACGGAAGTGTGCGATGGCTTGGAGTGCCGGCTGCCCTTCACTACGATGCGGCCCATCACTTCTAATGGATTGTGGAAAGAAAGGTAAAATTGCTTACATTGGCATATGGTTTTGTGTGGTTTGGTTAATTTGGAAATGACGGAATTATATTATTTTTAGGAATAGAGTTTTTCTCTGAAAAGTTTATGGACGAGCTTAAATCTAGGTTTTGGAGTTGGGTAGTGGTGAGGGATTCTTTGTCATAATTTTTCTTTTAGGGATTGATTAGAGAATCCTAGAAACCTATACCGTGATATTGTTATTCTCTTATTACCGGGTATTTCTTGTATCCCTATTCTTGTTAATAATATTTTAATCACGGGGGATTATAAGGGGGTACAAAATAGGAGACCATATTAGTCTCTAGTACGAAAATTTTTGAGTTACAACTAGATACAAAATAGAATTTTAGTTTTCAAGTTTACCCCTCATTCCCTTACCATTTGGCGCCAGTGTCGAAGACTTTTTGAGCATATTTACTATTCATATTTTCATTCCCAATGTACTTTTGTGCTGCAAAAATAATACATCTAATTCATTATTCAATTTTTCCTTTTGGAAGAACCATCGTCTTCTTCATCGACCTTCTTTAAAAACGGCAGTGCAATTTGTGAAAATATTGATTCTACAAAGCATGCAATCCGGCACGGTTCTGTTCGTCTAGGTTTGAGAAATAGCTCAAACTTGATTCCTCTGATCGCAATTTCTTCTAGCATCTCCGTCGTCTAGGTTTCTCTTTCGGCTACACAACCACCGATGACTATAAAGGTAAGGTTTTTTCCAAAATCGATGAATGGGTCGCTTTTATTCAAAAATTACAATGCCTATTTAAAAATAAAAACTTTTTTCAATAATTTTCGGAAAAAATCTTCTTAAAAATAAATTATTCCTGTTTTTGAAAAACATCGTATAATGGTGAGACCGAAAAGGAAAACAAAGGAATTTGGATATGACTCAGGAAGAACAATAAATTAGGCGTGAAGAACATAAAGAGGGATGAGTTTGAGAAAGGTTAGATTGTTTTTTTCGTATATATCATTTTATATTTGACTATTGCTTTCTAATTATTTGTTATCTCATTGATAATTGCAAATGTTTCAAATTATTATTCACCATTGCAAAATTATATCTTTTGTTGCTTGTTAAGAACTAGTTGCAAGCTTCGGTTTGCAATCTTCAATGTTAATTTGCAATTTTTGTAAATATTTTGCAATCAGATATAGATGATGCCATTTTTAATGATTCTGTTGTTTTACATAAATTCCAAGAGCGGAAGAATAGAGGATTTGATGGCGGTAAAAGAAAGTTAAAAAGTATATAACTACTATAATCAACGAGTTGACGTGTTGTTGTTTTGACAAAATGTATTGTTCTATGTTACTAATTTTTTATTACTTGGTTTAGGAAAATTCAAGTAAAAAATGGATAGTACTTCTTAAATCTTGGTATGTAAATAAATATTAGTAAAGATTGGTTGGAAATTATCATATTTAATAGTTTTTTTATGATATAATTTTCTATAGATATTCCCTCTCGAAAGAGAAGATTAAGAAAAGACAATGGAAGTCGAAGAACAACATCTTCAGATTCTGGTATGAGTGTTTATAATAATTGATGTATATGGTTACACTTTTATTTGGTTTTTAATTTAGATTCGAACCAAGGTCTTTTTAAAGAGGAAAGTAAACAAACAAGTAAAAGAAGAAAATCTTATGAATCGAAAAGTGAAAATTATGGTATGTTAAAATAGTATAATTTTAAAAAAATTAAATTGTTTTCATATCGTATTGCTATTTAAATGATAAGTATGTAAAGTAGAAACAGGAAACAGCTTCCGGTTGTAACGCTCGGTCCAATAGAAGAATTACTTGAAGATTCTACTTCAAAAGAGAGTGATGGGGAACTTAAACCAAAAAAATATTTTGGTATGTGTTATGATATTCATATAAATTCCTATTTTTTCCAGGAAGTATTATGGATTAATAGTTTTTGTATGATTATTTTTTTCCAGAAGTATTATAGTAAAAAGAATACGACTTATTATAGGAGCAACTTTAAGACAACATTGAAGGAATTGAAAGAATTGACTTTTAGAGAGTGTCATCTAAAAGAAATAAAGAAGACACCTTTCTGGTTCTTATTTAATGGTATAATGAAAGGAGACTATGAGGTTCTAAAAAAGAGATGCAATAAGTATGAGGATGATATTCGTAGCATTTTGCCGACATTCAATGTTTCACGAATTGTTTTATGCATGGTGGTGAAAAACTTATGATAACAAATAAGGATGTGCAATTAATTCTTGGGGTGAGTTGTGGAAGTGATGAAATTCCACTTAGCCTGAATGATTATGAATTACCTAGGTGGGTTAGGAGATGTTTTGGGAATGAGATTGAATCGTCGAATGGAAACTATCTCATTGTACAAGCATCATATATTGGATAAGTGAGTGAGATGCTTAGGATGTCTACCCAAACGGTTTGTAGAGATGTTGCACGCTTTGACGCATTGCTATTTATTAGCAATATTGCTGGCACCAACACAAAATTCAACAATATCATGGCACTTTATTGTTTTTCTTGACAAATTTCAACAAATAATAAATTATGACTGGTGCAAGTTGATTGCTGACCTTCCGATAAACCAAATTAAGGGGTCAAGAAATTTCCGAGTCGGAGGATGTGCTATGTTACTACCTGTGAGTATTACATGTAAATATTAATTACATAAATTTGTTTTAAATATATTTTAGTCTATATAATTAACCAAAAAAATTCTTCTGATTAAGTTGTGCGACCATACTAATTTGATTGAACTAGTGAATGATAATGGATTCCCACATTTTTTTAGATGGGATTTGAGTGAATTGAACAAGAAATTGCAACGTTATGATCTTTGTAAGCTTAAAGAGTCAAAGGTATGATATGATATCCCTTGCTCGAATGTTTATAATTACTTTAATGCAATGCAAATAACCAATTTGTGTTGATTTTTTCTCAATGGCGATTCGTAGAATTGTTCTAAAGCCAAGGGCTATAGAAAAGGAAAAATTTAGCTCTTTGGTTAATTATTGAAACAAGGAGATTGAACGAAACGGAAGTGATTCGAAAGTTCATCTAAGGAAGGCTTGAAAAGCAAGGATGAGAATTCGGTTGAAGAAGACGACATTATCGCCACGGTTAACTGCCAACTCCATTGACAATGGGTTTGTGTCAATCGCACTTGATAATTGTCCTTGATGCCAAGCGGTAACATTCGATTTAATGATATCGGGGAGAATTCTCGGTGCAAAATATTGATTTTTCAGTTGGCCCTTCGTGATAATGTGTCAACTCCATTGACCACAATGAATAATGATAAGGATCCGTCAACATCCGGATTGTGTAATTCACGAATGGATGTTTTAAGTAAGAAACCATATTCAAGTGATAAAATTGAAGAAAAATTATAGAAATGAGAGTGCCTGAGAAAAAGGACTTTTTGGGTGTGCCTGATGATATTCCAAGTTTTAATTTGAATATAAGTCGACAGGTGTTGAAAATTGTGAGGTCAATGAGAAAATTGGAAAGATGGTTGCGGAATCGAATAAATTTGATGCTATTACTTCAAGACGGGGAACCCGATCTACGTAATTGTTTAGGTCAAGGGGTAGAACCTGTAGAAGTTAGAGATGATTTTTATCGGGTTGCGGATAAAATAGGTGATTTGACCAATGTTGAAAATTCCGAGGTGATTGAGAAAATTGGAGAGGTAGTTGCGTAACGTAAGACATTTGATGCTTTTACTTCTAAAGTTGGGGAACTTGATCTGAGTAATTGTTCGGGTTAGGGTATAGAACCCGTTGAAGTTAGAGATGATGTTTGTCACGTTGGGGATAAAATAGGTGATTTGAATACTAAAAAGAGGATCGAGGAAATATGCGAAAAAAATGAAATGGAAACCGACATAGATAAACCGCCTACATTGGATGTCGAGAAGGATAAGTTCAATTGTGAAATGAAACACGAGTTTGAAAAAAGGCAGAAAATGGAGAAAGAATTAGAAAGTTTGAAGGTTTTGGTTTTAAAATTGAATCGATTGAGAGGATGAAGGAAGAAATGGAAGTCTTTAAAAAGGATAAAAAATTGGCATTTGATAAAATATTGAAGATGACAGGAACTTAGGGATAATTTATATAGAGATGAAATAACAACCATCGAAAAGGAGTTACAATCATTAAAGGATGAGAACAGATTGTTGAAGGCTAGAGTTTGTGAATTAACAGCTTTCAACACCAACTCGGATATACCGTAATCCCGAGAATCTTGAAAGGATGGAAACAATAGCGAGATCTACACATTGAAAGAAAAAAAAATGAGAAGCTAGTTGCAGAGAATGCAAATCGAAGGATGCCATAAAAATTGAGGATGTGCCGGTATTGGATATCAATGTTGATAAGACACCGTATAATAGGAAAAGGAAGGACAAAATGGTGATTGAGCCAACATCTCTTACATTGAGAGTAAAAGAGAGAACAAAGAAGGATGACAGAAACCATTGAAATTACGTCGCAAATGAATACTAGAGAAATGGAGGAACTTGAAGCTTCAAAAAGAGTTTGTAATTTTAGATGGGAAAAAAGTATGTTATTGTGAGCATGACTAATGAACATATCAAAGGGGGTGATTGAGGATGGTGTAGTGTAAATAAAGAAGGGTAAGGGCTTCTTACTTATTTTACATTTAATTGTCGTTGCTCTGCTCCTTTTTTAATAGTTTATAATAATTTTTACTTTAACATTTTCTATATTTTTTTAAGGTATGTGTGTTGGAGAGGACATCAACCCATGGTGAGGTTTTTTAAAGGACATACTATGTATACTACATCATGAGAGGATTTCCTCTTCGGTTAGTACTATTTTCTTGATGATATGTTTTATATAATATTATATTAAATGAGAAAGTATTAACTTGATTTAAAATTGTTGCAGTCATTGATGCTTGGTCGATATATTACTTGACAAGTATAAAGAAAAGGAAGGAGCTTCGAAAGTTGTTATTTTTTCTTCCATCTGTGGGTATGATTACTTTTTAATGTTTTAATTACACACTAACATGTATACAATCAAGTAATATAGGATTTTTGCAAATGTTTGTAGGATTTGATTCATAACAAGAGACTGCTATCGGGAAAGAATAGGAATAGTTTTATTAATGATAAACCGAGGAATTTAGGACATGATAATACATTTTTGTTCCCAATAATGACAAAGCATTCTCGGGATTGGTGACCACCGGACTCTGCTGAAGTTATACTTGAAAACCGGTGAGTGAAGGTTACTTAATTCAATGAAGCCGAGGAATTCAAACAAGGACGTTCATTTGAGCAGATCAAGATTTGTGGTGAGATGCTAAAATATAATTCCCTTATTATTTAACATAATAAAAATGTATTTCTTACAATTTTTTTATTACAAACTTCAGTTAGAGTATGTGGAGGAGATCTGCAGGGTGTGGAGGAAAATGGAAGACCTAAGTACCCCCTTCTACATGGTCGTCGGAAGAATCCATTGCATGAACCAAGCCTTGACAATCAAGAATCTGTTGATTGTGGAGTGGTAGTTTGCATGAATATGGAGAACGCAATTTTAGGAGTAAAGCCAAAAAAGGGGGTTACGTCGTACACACTTCCGGAAAATACGGATAAAAAATGGTCGAGTGGTTTATGGATCCCATGTCATTGAAGTTTAATTGTTAAAAAATCGAATATTCTCGTATTTTTCATTGCATGAAAATGTATTCTGGTATTCCTGGTATTTTTAATTGTCGCATCGAAACGTAACTAGTGTGTTTTTGGGGATTAAACTTTTATTTAATCGGTTTTTGTAATAGATGTCTGTTTAAAATGTTTTTATCTCTATTTTAAATATTCGTGGAAACAAATATCAAGATTAAACTTGATTTAAGATGTAATAATTTTCTAGTATTGTTTGTGTTTTATTTTCTTTAGAATCTAACTGATGATAATTTTTATTGTTTTAAATTAATATTAAAATCATTAATTATTTAATTTTTTATCGTTTTAAACTAATATTACAATCTAATAATTATTTAATTTTTGATTGTTTTAAACAAATATCAAATATGATAATTACAAAAATTGATACGTAAAAGTACATTTCTTAATGTTTAAACGTCACAACTAATGGAAACAATTTAAAATATTTTTTTAAAAAAATTAAAATACGGATTAAAGTACCGTCCCCAAAAAAGGCGCCTAGTTCCATTCTTTTCGTTGTGACGTTTGGTATTCCAATGTTCCACCTGTTTATATATATGTCCTGAAGCAAAGTCGAAATGACACTACATATCATTGCAAAAAATTACAAAAACCAAGATCAAAAATCTTTTCGAGATATGGTCATGTCTAAAAATCGCGCAAATGGGGAAATCTTCCCGGAGGAGATAATAATGGAAATCCTCTCTAGAGTGCTACCAAAATCTTTAGTGCGATTCAAGATCAAGCAAGCTTAATCGGTATGGCATGATCTCCGCAAGTTTTTCGTGTTGGAGAAGCACCAGACGAGATGAGAAAGCCGGGCAAATACTCATTTCTTGTGCAGGAGGAATTTGGCTTTCATGCTCTGGTTTATGAAAATGAGCAATGGTGTTGTCTCGAGGGTTTTGAGCGACTTTGACGCCAAATATGAGACGTTAGCAAATTGCTCTGGAACCGTCTGCTTTCTACAACCAAGAGGACGAAGTTCTTTTTGGGAAATCCAAGAACAATGAGCGCGTTGAAAATACCGTCATTCGATATCGATTTCCATCCCAAGTAAGTGGTGTTATGTCATTTTTGGCTTGAGATATGATTCAAACATGTGTGAGTACAAGTTGCTTAGGATATGCTTATTTAACAATGTTGACTCGAAAATAGAGGTAAGCATATTCTACAAAGAACTCTAGAACATGGAAACGTTTGGGGGATTTCCCTTTTGAAACCCCATCTCAAAGCCCTAGAGTCTTAAAAACGGTAAATTATATTGGCATTCATAACCTTGGGCAACATTATGGAATCTGTGGGTTTGATGTTTCTTGAAAAATATGAATTCATTAACATTTCTTTGGAAGAAACTTTTTTTGGGTCGAGAATTCAGTTTAGGATCTTTGGATGATAGAATCCTTGTGTTGTACTGAACTTTTGTAAGAGGGATGAAAGTTTTGTTATTTGAATTCGTGAGAATAATACTTGGGTTAGATTAGTAATGAATCTGCAAGGCACGGACGTGCCGATGAATAGGTTGTTGAGCTTCACGCCTCTTTGCATGAGGGATGGCGATAGAGACTGGATACCGATAAGAATGGAACCGGAGGGGACACTGTTTATATATCA
This sequence comes from Paraleonurus japonicus, assembly GCA_030762865.1. NCBI lineage: Eukaryota > Viridiplantae > Streptophyta > Magnoliopsida > Lamiales > Lamiaceae > Paraleonurus > Paraleonurus japonicus. The sequence goes on from CM061061.1 coordinate 12,691,782, forward strand.
TAGAAGCATGGATTGCGTCTTCCGATTTGCTACCGGAGCTTTACAAAATGGCTATGAGGCTGTCTTAGGTGTTTGAATACCTGGAGAATCCGGCGAGGATATTAGAATTAGAAGTGTTAGGTATTATTATTGTTTTAGTATTATTATTGTTTTAGTAATATTTATGTATCGATTTTCTATTTATGTGAGTTTTATTAAGTGAATGAAAGTCAGTTTTTGTTATTTTTCTTTATATTATATGTTTAATATTTTTGAAAATTTTTTGTTGTTGTAAATATCCAACTAATTTACGTATCATTGCAAAACGGAAATTTAATATTAAAGCTGTTAATTTTTCGGAAGCTTGCAATTATTTATAAATCAAGACAACCATTTACGTATCATTGCAATACGTAAATTGAATTGCAATGTTTGAACACAATGCAAATAAAAAAGTTAATAATACAGAGGTACCTCAAAGAATATGAAAAATTTACAAAAAGTTGAAATGATGCGTAAATGATTGTCTTGAATTAAAAATAATTGCAACAACGACTTGATAGTTTCAATTTTCAAAAAAAGTTACAATCGCTTATATATAAGATTACAAAATAATCATCCAGGGCATTGGTTCAACCACTTATGCAAAGAATCCTTCCTACATTGCTTTTGTGCAATTTCATAAGCTGTTTGTGCTCTCCTTATTATAACCGTACTTATAAAAGTAGTTATATTCTAGATTAGTAAGTACAATGTAAGATGCATAAGTATTTATAAAAGCGTACAAAAAGCAAGTTGCTTTAATTTTCATTAAATCAAATAAGGTCAGCTTTACAACACCGATACATTTCTTTGAGAACATGTATATGCACACCGGTCATACAAAAAAATTCACCCCAGTGAAACTAAAAAGATGGAAACTGCTAGTTTCACCAGATGAAATTCAAAAGCAGGCCATAATAGTTTTTCTTGGGCAACACCAAATAATTGGGCGAAAAAAGTTGTGGCCATTTACAAAAATAACTATACAAAAGCATCCCAACTTCAAAGGCATCAGATTCAAACATTTGTAATAGCAAAGCCACCTGAATTAACAAAAATAAAAATGTATTAAAATGAGTAAATTGATATTGTATACGAAAATATGTATCATTTATAATTTATACAGTTCAAAATTTACCTTCATTTTTGGGGAGCTGATAGTCCAATATCTTACCACAAGTTAGACTATCGTGCTTGGCAAACATTTTGCATCCAGTGCGTAAATTGGGCCTTCATTTTCTCTACTCTCCATATGAAGGATTCTCGTGATTTCTTAGAGTGTCCTGAGTACGATTCAAAGAATGGAGGCGAGAATAGTCTTATTTTCTTCATCTGCACAATCATACATTTATGTCTCAAGGATAGGGTTCAAATCTTTTTCATAACACTTTTGGTAATTGGGCTTGAAAAAAACTCATCCACATGGTTAAAAAGCGACGAACGGCGGCGTCCCTAATGACAAAGAACGGCATGGGCGCAAGGGAAATCTAAAACCGCCACTGGCTGCAAGTACAGTTCATTGTCAAGGTTCACTGGCCCGATGGTGAGAATGATACTAATTCCCGCCCGGGCACTCGGCTACGAACCAACAAATGGGCGATATCGGAAAGATAGTGCCATAAACCCTCCTTTTGTGGTACCACAAAGACAAATTGTGTCCTGGGCTTTCTTTTCTCCTTTCAACAAACCATCCTGGATATTCCTACCCTTATATCATCTATCATTTGTGTGATAGGTTTGGATCTAGAATCCTTAATCCATGAGTTAAAACGATTCGGCGGCGTTAGACGTCATTTCACCATACCTAACAATGTTTGGTGAGTGCGCAATCGCCCATTTTTCAAACGGAGATCTTCTAACTACTGCTCAAAGCAATACTCCCACCAACTTCTTTGAATAATGCCAGCTTTTCATCAAATAAACGTAAATTTGGAGCGTATGCACAATCTACGAAATGTTCACCTATTTTTGCTCGTTTAAGATTAGACCAACCAGATGAAAAATGACCTTTCAGTTGGATAATAAATGATACATGCGAGAAAAAATGGGTGGCTCTTTGAAAATGATGTTAAAAGCCGACATCAAACCACAATTCCTATCCGATAGGTAAAAATCGACTTTTATGCTTCACACCATCACGAAGATTCTCAAGGAACCAAACCCAATTATCGGTGTTTTCGGAAGAAACAACAAATAATGCAACAGAAATAATCCTAAAAAATCGAGCAAGAAATGAATGATATCAAGAATTAACGATTAAATTTTATCACATTAACAATAAGTGGTAAAATATCAAATTGCTATAACATGTTGTTTGCACAAAACGTATCATTATCGCCATCTTTGCGTTGGCAATAAAAGAGTACCACGAGCACGACCCTTCATGAAAGTCCCATCAATGAAAATCATTGGACGACAAAAGCTGAAAGCCATCGAGCGTGCTTTGAATGATACAAAAAGACGCGTTCAAAGTGTGCGTATTCGTGGTTGTGCTCCGGTTTAACAATGCTTCCGGGGTTAGTGCGATCGATGGCCTTACAATACCATGTTAACCGAGAATAAGAATTAGCATATTTCCCAAAATTGTGTTCCTAGCGCTTCAATGGTTCTCCAAGCTTTGGAATAGGAAATATCAATACTATATTGAATTTCCATGAGATCTACTATCTCTTTCTCACCGATTTCGTGCCTCTTGCGGACATTCGGCAATAAATTCTGCCATGATCTTAGGACACAAGCGTGCAACTTCATCTTTTACTAACTTTCCAATGCACGAGTGAGTTAGATTAACTTTATACACTTTGAAATGATTAGAAACGAGGTTGATCCTTCGCTTTTATGAACCATTTACAATCGGCAGATTGTTGTTCTTTACAAACAACATGTACATATTTACGGTCGTTCCTAATAAAATTTAAATTAAATCCCAAAATAGTATAATACTTTATGAGTTCGAGATCTAAATGAACCACACCACTTGTGAAAACAGCCCCAACACCATTTTTCATTAGATTAGACCACGAATCGTAAAGCATGGGGGTTTTCAAAGACCTTGGGCGATTATCATAAACAGGATGAAAGCAATTTGATCATTAAAATCAATGTCCTTTTCAATTTCATTACCATGACACCACTACATTATCATTAGAATCACATCCCTTCCCATTCCCCTTTCCTTTTTTGGCGTAATCAAAGGCCTTCCCATTGTCATTGCAACTATCATTAGAATCACAGTCATTAGAATCATGCTTAGATTTTTTTGAAGCATGCATTCCATTATGGGCCCCACTCTGGACATTCTCTTTACTCAAAACAGAAACATCCATCACCCTCAAATTTAAATGACGACACAGAAAATCATATTCAAGAAATCATCTTGGCTATTTAAACATGTGTTGTTATAGCTACCCTGAGAGAAAATAAAAGAAGGCTGGTATAGATTGAAGTTCAGCCCACGTTTCAAGTACCTAAGATTCGAACCACATAAGCAGCGAATCTAAAGGCAAAGAAAGCAACTTGCACTTGTCGCGAAATTTAAAATCGATCACTATTCTCCGCTCCATCAACGGATACACGAGTAAGCTTGTGGATGCCTCGAAAACTAGGAAGACAATATACCGATTAGAGAAAAAGTGTTTGGAGTCCAAGAACGAGAAAGCATAATTTTCGACATCGAGGCATTCATCGATCAATTGGAAAAAGATTGAAATATTTTATGCAATTTTTAAGGAAAATGGAGAAACAATGGATAAAAGGAAGAAATATTAATCAAGCTATAAAATTTTGAATTTGAACGTGAACTCGTATATTAGTGTGAAGGCCGATTTAATGTGACGTTGCATACCGTCGGACTAGAGGACATGCACTGAGGCCGAGAGAGCTGGGGTTTTTTAAACCCTCACGTGTACTAGGAGAGAGAAAGCCGTGTTTGTACTTTAAGAAGGGAGCATTGCGACTTTTAAAAATAAGCGTATAGTGGGGAAATTACAATTTCTTTGTACCTAGTGGTAATGCCAAAAGTATTTTGTAGTTTTTGTAATAAACACTTGGACCTTGTATCTAGTTGTAATTTTCCCTTTAATCTTTTTGTTGTTCCAAAAAAAAAAGAAACTAGTAATTTATATTAAAACATCTAACATTTCTAATAAAATAATTAATATCATTCAAAATTAATACCCCCTCCATCTCAAGATAATGTGCACACTTTGTTTATTCTAACGTCCCAACATAATTTGCACACCTCAAATAAAAAAATATCATACAATATTAATACCCTCACGACATCATTTTAATTTATAATATGTCAATCATATTTTACTCTACTTTATTGTCTGCTTTACAATTTATACCATTCAATCACCCAACAAAGTGTGCATATTATCCAGTGGTCGGAAGGAGTACATTATAGTAAAAATTACTACTCCCTCCGTCCCATAAAAATTTTCACACTTTCCTTTTTCATCCGTCTCATTATAAGTTTCACACTCTTAAAATGAAAAACCATTTATAAACTTCACCCTCACAATTTTCACTAATTTACACTAATGTCGTTACTTTTTACTCTCACGTACATATAACCCAATAAATTTTTTTACTTTATACTCCCTCCGTCCCAAGATAACTTTCATACTTTCCTTTTTGGGACGTCCCAACATTTTCTTTTCACACCCTTAAAATGGAAACTCTTTTATAAACTTCACCCTCACAATTTTCACTAATTTACACAAATGCTATTACTTTTACTCTCACATACACACATCCCAATAAAATTTTTTTACTTTATACATAAAAGTTTACAAATTTATCTCTCAAAACTTCAATCATTACTCTTTTTTCTTAAAGTGTGTGCCACACTACATATGAAAGTTATCTTGGGACAGAGGGAGTGCATAAATATTTACAAAATTATCCCTCAAAACCTAAATCATTATTTTTTTCTTAAAATGTGTGTCCTTCTACATATGAAATTTTTTTCAATACGGAGAGAATAATATTTTTAATGAAACAATTAATCCTATCGAAATAAATAAAATTTAGGATGAAATTTGTTTATGGCAAGAAAGAAAGTCGAAGAGAGGCCCCCAAAGCGAAAAAGCCACAAGTACTTACAACATAGGTCCACTTGTTTTGCTGTTAAGAAAAGCTACACACATCATTAGTGCTTTAACAATAACAATGATCATAGAAAAAGAGTCAGATAAGAGTCAAGAAAGGAGGGGTTGTATCAATATCTTCTGATAAAATAAGTACACAACATGTGGCAAAATTGGCAGATGCCTTTCAGACAACAAATACTACTACTAGTAATTTAGGAAACAAATACAATGTAGAAAACCAAAATCCAAGGGATTCCCACTTACCCTACCCCACCCACCCCACCCACCCCAGAGAAATACAAGAAAAAGAACAGTTTCCATCTCACTCCAAGCCACAAAACACATGTATACTCAGACCCCAAACAGGAGATCATTGTCCCACCACCACCATCTCATTGTACTCTCATATTTTTCTGATTCTGCAAAAGAAAAAGAAAAAGATGCTCCTTTGGTAAGTTTAGTATGTAATATAATACTATAATTGTGAAGAGAACAAGTCAAAATAAGAAGATTGTTCATCTTAAATAGTATTTGCAAAGTTACTCTTCATGCTTTTGAGTTGTGAATGTGATATTACTTACCATTTTTGGGTGACAAAGAAATCATGCAAAGAGTTTGGAATGGAAATTGAGAGCTGGGTTCTATGGGTGGGCATTTTGTCCTCTGATGTTGTCCAAGAATCTTTGTCTTTGGGTGCCCATTCATCAAGAAAATGGTGCATTACTTTCTTGGGCTGCTCTTCTCTCTCATCATGATCATAGTAGTAGCCATGATCATCATGCTTGTTGTGATGATGATGATGCCTGTAGTCATCAAATGTTTGCAGATCAGAGGAGTATGGGTGGTGTTTGATTTGGGAGTGAGATGATGCCATCAACGTCAGTGATGAATGGTCATCCGTTTGATGTTGTTGATGATGATGATCCCCTTTCACTCCACGCCCATAGCTGCTACTGCTGCACATTACACAATGTACTAATTAAACATTACAATAGGCTTAATCAATCACTTCTTAATATATTCTTTTCACATTTTTGCATCAATTTTTTTAAAAAGTAATACAAATTAATATAAAAATATAATATTTTAATCGAAAATTAAGTGATAAAAATATTGTAATACCTGCAGTCTTTGGGTTGGAGGAAGAAGTTGGGGGTTTCTTGAGATGACGAGGGAAAGTAAGGATAGAGAAAGTGGGATTCAGAGAGAGAAACAGGGGGTGTATGAATGGAATTAGGGGGTGGTGTGGGTGTAGGGGTGGGTGCATTTGATGATGACGGGGACAGAATTTCCACAGGCTTTCTTGAACGGTTTCTGCCTCTATGCATGTGTCTCTCACAGTATTTGGAATCAGGATATGCCTCTTTTGAGCACCTCCATTTCTTTCCATCAGTTCTCCTGCACCTCCCTGGCTCAGGGTCTATCTTTCTCCCAAAACCCATCTGCAAACTGTTCCACCCCACTGCAAATCAAACATAATATATTGAACCAAACAAATTTTAAAAAAAAAAATGAAATGATGAAGAATAAGTACTGTGTTGCGGTGGGTGTATGAGGAACTTTGATGAGAGAGAAGAATCAAGGCTTGTTCTGATAGTAAAGAGGAGATCTGAAGGAATGGGTATCCCTGAAACAATGTATTTGAAAACAAGAGCTTGGTGCTCAAGCTCTTGCCATTGTGTTGCAGTGAAAGGAAACCTACTTCTCACACTACTACTCATTTCTAGAGAGAGAGAGAGGAGAGAGAGGGGGTGTGTTGAGATAAATGGAAAGGAAAGGAGAGGAGGTATATTTATTTCAGGGACCATTTGAGTTGCAGAATCTTCTGTACATGGATAAAACTAATGGTTCTGATCACACTGTTGCTGCTGCTGTTTCTCTCTCTTCTTTCTCTCTCTCTTGGGGGTGTATTATACTGTGCACATATTATGACTACTGCACTGCACCAGCTCTGTGGGCATCTGCTGACACTGCTGCTGCCTTTATGGCAGCTCCTGCCTCTGACAACAACACAGAAATCTATAAGCTAAAGCAGCAGGGGTTAGTGCAAATAAACTTACCAAATCACCCACTTTTTATTTCTCATTAATTATTTCTCCCTCCCTCCTTCCCGTGGTAACCGTTTCTTTTTGGAACAAAAATTAAGGTAAATGAGTGTATGTGTGTAAATAATACACCATTCGTTCCACTAAAATGTTCCAAAGTTTTTAACACAAGATTTACGGAATGTAGTAGTATAATAATAGAGACACTCTTGTGTGAGGCCGTCTCATGCATGAAACGGACACGAGACGGAATCACTTTTATATAAATTATTATCACTTTTCAATTTTTTATCACTTTTATACTAATTTATATTATTTTTTAAAAAAATATAACAATTTATTAAAAGTATATCGCTCTCATTCATAAGACCGTTTCATACAAGTTTTTGTCATAATAAATTTTTTTTTTTATCGGTAAATGTTAGTTTGTTAGTTGTTACTACTTAGTTCACCAAACACCTAAACACTCCAAAAATTTCTCCAAATCACCTTATAACTCCATAATTTGTTTTTAAAGAAAATCGAACCCGGGTATCCACTAAAGTGAGGAACCCGGTGGCCGGTGGACTAAGCCACATGGTTTTGTTATAATAATAATATAGTACAACTATTGTGATAGAGAGAGAAAGATGTGTATTTAAATATATTAATATTTTAAAAAAGGAATGTGATATTTTAAAAAATAAGCATATTGGAACACTTTGATGGAGGGAGTAAAAATGTATAGAAATATAAATTTAATTGATAATTATTAAAAATAGAATAGATAATTTATAATGATATTAAAAAATAAAAAAATAAAAAACTTATATTATATTAAAACGGAAGTTGTAATATTTTTTATTTCGTTAATTTTCTCAGTGGATGCATCATGAGATGATCGTACGGTTTACTGCCACCTCTTATTTCCACTGCTCCTGTTTTACTACTTTCACTTTTCTCTCCTGCCTACTAACTCTCTAATTGCAAGCACCCCACTTAACTAATTTCTCCTTTATTAATTTTCTGACTCAAACGATTCATCTTTGCTACTTAAGTATGAGGCGAGTCTCTTGTGAAATATTTCACATGAAATATCGCTAAAAAAGGAAAAAAAACTCATGGTCACACCATCAAAACGGGTCAAAACCATTAAGAACGCAGATTAGGGCGGATTATAGCGCGAGCAGCACGACAATCTACGGCGCGAGATACGGCGGCGATCATGAGACAATAAAAACAATGAAATCCGACGAAAACAACAACGAGATCAAATTGAGGAGAAGAGGGCAAAAAAGGAGAAGACATAGATGATTTTTAAAAAAATTTCCAGATAATTAGGTGTTTGATGATCCGATTGATGAAAAAGCATTAGTGGATAAAATTTAAACAAGGATGAATACAAAGCTTATGCGAGCTTCGATGATAAATTTTTATTTCTGTTTAAAGCTGGAATGAATATCGCAACTCCTAATGCAGTTACGATTTATTCATATAGTAACTCACATTTTTTCATAAAGTAACATATTTTTGTTCATGTAGTAACACATTTTTTTCTTCATATAGTAACACATATTTCTCTATACAAGAACACGTTTGTGTTCATATAGTAACATATTTTTTCAAAAGTATGTGTTCTGTAAGAACAATTATGTGTTACAGTAAGAGTAAGTACGTGTTACTAGTCCTTAAAAGAATAAAATATTAGTTTTGTTCATTAATAACACATTTTCTTCATACAATAACATGTGTTTGACCTAATAATAACACAACCCGAGAGTAAAAATTTATTTTTACCTTCGCACAAGTTTAATACACATTTGCCCTTACAATAACACATATTTACCCCAAAATCTTATACTTGGGGATCAAATGGACCCATGATTTTTTTCTTAACACATTAAAATCATTTCTCTTTAATATTGAGATCAAATAAGTCATCATCTTAATAAAATCACACTCTTTTAATAAGAATAAAGTTGTCGAAAATTAAATACTTATTTGATTCACACATATAATTAGATTAGATATTTATTTGACCATTTTTTCATTTTTATTTTTGCATTTGGGCGATTATTTTTAGACAAATACATATTATTTGTTTTATAGTAACACATATTTATCGTTTAAGTAACATATGCGTAACCTAATAGTAACAACCACAGGAGCACACAGGCGAAAATTGTATTTTTGTCCTTGCGCGAAGTTTTTTTAGCCAAACACGACCTAACCCGACCCAACCCGCCCGGGATCCGCGAATTTGGTTATATGGGTAATTTCACGGATCTTAGATCCATGAAATATTGCATATAAGAATTTGTCTTAAGTATTCGTGATCGTAATTTTTATCCTCCCGCACATTTACTATTAGTGTCACATTTATTTATAATAATGGATGTACATGAAAGTGATAATGCATGTGCATGATAGAGTAAATGTACATGACAATAATTGTAAAAATAAAGTTCATCTTATACACCCGGTTCACACAAGTGTTAGTGGTGAAGTGATCGATTTATATTAAAATTAGAGTAAATTTCATTTCAAAATTCGAATAATAAACTAATACTCCCTTCGTCCCACAACTGTTTTCACAATTGATTTTAACGTTTAGCATATCATTCATATAAAAACAACTTTTGTATAGATATTACTATGAAATAATTCTCACACAAAAACCGTTAAAAAATCAACTGTGAAAACAACCGTGGGACGGAGGGGATACAAATTCTATCGTATCTAATTCGTATGTTTTTGGGTATTCAAACAAATTCCACCCCGTTTGACAATTAATTAAACATGTATGATGATTTACGCCTGATAGTATAAATTTTAGAATTTAACTAAACAAAGTTTGTCAAAAAATAATTATAAATTTATTTTGAGTAAATAATAGTTGAACATATTTTTTGAAAAAAATAAATGTTCAGATCTGAATATTAGAATATCTTTTTCAAATATGAACTAGATTAAATATTCAAATAAAAAACGAGCGAATACAAATCTTCTAATATGAATAGAATATCACAAATTAAGACAAAAATTTGTATGAAACCGTCTCATGCATGAGACCTAGTCACTTTTAATAAATTGTTATCATTTTTTATAAAAGTGATACAAATTAGTATAAATAACAAATTGAAAAGTAATAACAATATATGAAAAACTGATAATAATTTATTAAAAGTGATCGTGTCTCATGTCCGTTTCATACATGAGACGGTCTCACACAAGAGTGCCCCATTCATAATATTCAATTTGTTTAAAATCCTAATTCTTTACATGTACAAACTTTATTGGGACAGGTACAAGTAATTTTAAATGGGCTAAGAAAATTTAAAAATCTCAATAGAATTTAGGTAGAATGCAAAAATGCAAACTCGTTTATAAAACCGGGTTAAATGCAAAAATGATATCAATAAAATTTTTAATTGAACTTTTGTATTATGCTTGAAAATAGTTTTTTGTGTGTTTTTTATTTGTAAAATTGATCCCATTAAAATTATTTTTTACATTTTTTTAATACAAAAAGACTATTATTGTTAATACAATGACCACTTTTGCACAAACATTTTTTTATGGAACTACTCCAAATTGAAAAATTTCATATCAAAACTCAATTTTTAGGTTGAATCTTAATATAAATACTGATTTTACAAGTGTCTCAATTCAAGGCTTAATTTTTACTTTTTTCTCAATTTAAGGTTGATTTAAATTTCATTGTCTCAATTCAAGGCCCTATAAAAATTAAATTTCTAAATTAAAATCATACAACATGATAAATATAAAAATATCTTCATTAATTTGAAAAAAATTGTCACTAATATATTTAATTAATGATGAACGTCTATAATTTTTTTATTTTATTCTTTTATATGATGTTAATTTATTTGTATAGTAAGACTTTATCCGAAAAAAGTTATTAGTTATCATTATTAAAAAAGAAAAAAAAGCACTAAAACTAAAGTAATACAAGATGATAATTGATGTGGCATAAATATGTTATGGGCCAATTCGAGGCCCACGTCTGATTAAAGGGCCGAGGAGTGGGCGAGAGCCCAAAGAGGGTGCGAGAGGGAGGAATGATATAGCTAAGTCCGTAAACTCGATATGGACCCTAGAGCACGTGAATAAAGTAGGCGGTTAGGATAGCCCCGAAAAGGTCTTTGGCGGTTGATAGTAAGCCCACGAAATAAGAGTTGGTTGATAAGCGAGTGAAGACTCGGTCAAACAGAGCCGATAGAGAGTATCAAGAAAGATCTAGAAGCGGTTATTCCTGAAAAAGAGGAATTGGACGTAACGTGGGAGGAGCACGATGAAGAGAGGGAGAGCTTCATCGGAGGGTGGTGATAACCGTCCCTTTCCAGTGTATTATTTATGGATGATCGTATAGAAGAGAAGGTACGAATTCACTTAACTACTTATCACACTTTGAGCGTATTATCTTATCTCCATTAACACTTATTTAGCTAGTTTATATTAGCTCCGAGAGGTCCCTAAGCTGGGTATTTAGGACCCTCCTTTCATATTCATTCCGATCATTGACTTGAGCGTCGGAGTCCCTACGCCGGGGACCCCTCCGGCGTGTTTTGCGAGTATTCGGAGCTCGGAGTGCGGGTTTGAATTACACGGTGGTGGTGCGCGTTCGAAGAGTGATCTCACGAATCTTAGGTACGGGGTTCGATTCTTGTTAGTGTGACTTTATTGCACGCATCAATAATATATATTTTTTTAATCAAAATATACATCACATAATAAAAAATTAATGAAGATTTTTTTTTCAAATTAATGAAGTATTTAAAAAAAAACGTGTATCTATAATTTTTTAATTTATCATTTAGTACGATTTTAATTTAAAAAATAAATTTTTGTTTGGGTTTTGAATTGAGACAAAAGAGTTTAAATCAAATTTTAAATTGAGAAAAATGTAAAAAATACAAATTTAATTAAGACACCTAAAAATGAGTATTTATATATATTGATACTTAACTTAAATATTGGATCTTGATTTCACCCATATATAACCAGATAAGGCTATCAAGTACCCGGACATTATTAATCATCTCACTCTCATATAAATGTTGTTTAATTAATTGTTAGGCAAAATATTGTGTGAAATAAGTGAATACGATAAATTATATTTTTACAATCAGTTGTTATGTATATTTATTATTCTTGTCATGTACTATTACCGTCATATTTTTATAATAGTGCATGTGCATTACGGTGATAGTGTTGTGAATGATAGTAATAGTAAATGTGCATGAAAGTAATAATAAAAATAGAATTTATCATATGCATTTGATTTACACAAGTGTATTATTATTGTTAAACAAGATGAGTTCCCGCGTATTATACGGTATTTTCGTTAAATAAACTTTACAATATAATATATTATATATATAATATTTTTAAATAATAATATATATATTAAAATAATGTATATGTATAAAAAAATTGTAATTATATGACAATTCATGCTAGCGATTAGAATTATTATAATTATGTGAAAGAATTTACTATAAGATTTGTTTCAAATTTATTTTACAATTAATAAAAAAAGGAGACGATTAATAGAATTTTTTTATATAATTGATGCATAAATATTACTACGAATAATATATATATATATATATATATATATATATATATATATCGTATATTTACAATAAATATCAATTATATTAAGTTTTTTTATAAAAGTTTATACAACCACAATTTTTCTTACATACATTTATAGGCTTAAGTTAAATATAATTTTATGTTTACAGATTGTCATATGATAACACTTTTTGGATATAAAATAGATATTTAAAATATGTAAAGATTTATATATTTACTTATTTATTAAAAATATACATATTGTGCAAGAGGTTTAAGGTTCAAACCTCTTTAGAAATATATTTTTTTAATTAATTCCTATATTAAAATGTCACATAGATGTCATATATTAATTATAAATCAATAGAAAAATGACACATATATTATTAATATATATATACATTTAATAAGAATGTGACACCTCATTCAAATTAACCTCATGACGACACCTAAGAAAAACAAACTCCCTATTAGTAATATAGGGATGAGTTGGATAGTCATTTACATACTCGTATTAATGTATGAAAAAATAAATTAATATTTGACGCGTAAAAATAACATGAGAATATTTACATTCGATTTTGAGATAGATACATGTAAAGTAGATAAATTTTTAGTCAAATTTCAAATTAGTACAATCATAAAATTTCCTTTAAAATTAATTTACATGTTACGATTATCCATGAATAGACCAGTGCCCTATTCATCATCATTCATAACTTGAATTCTCCTTTGCTCATTCTTTCTTCATGGTACGTCCCACAAAAATTTGTACTCAAAAATGAAATTTCCCATTATACTCTATTTTTAAAATATTTATATATTAGTAATTTAGACTTCACGGATTTTATAGAATAATAAAATTATACTTATTTTTGTTTAGATATTTTTATAAACTTTATAATACAAAATATACCTGACGAAATTATATAGTTCAAGTGATCGAGTCCTACTACTTATGATCTTAAAGTCATGGGTTCGAGTCACAATTTATCCGATAAAAAAATACACAATATACTTAAACTGAAATGGTAATTCAAATATAAAAAAATAATTAAATATTTAATACACTATAACTCTATAACACTAATGAATCCAATTTGATTTCAGGCCAAAATTATACTTAAATTTTTTAAAAATTCATTTATAAACAACATTTAGTGTATACTTGCATGCAAGCAGTGCAACATATAACATCATATAACTCTAATACGTAGATCGAGTGTAATATTCGGGATGATTAAAAAGAATAGATTATAGACATTTTATTTTTGTTGTTCATGTATTGTATAAATCGAATATACAAATTAAAAAATTAATATACTTACATTTTAGATTTCTTATTAACTATGCAAATTTTATTCTTTTAAAAGTGTAAATATAAATTAATTTATAGAGTGTGAAATTTACATGAAAATAAAAAAATCAATTAATTTTGTATTTTTATACAAAAGCATAAATCAATTATACTTTTAAAAGGGATTAAGTTATGGATTACAAAAATAAAAAAATTAATTTATAATTCACGCTTTATTTAAATAATTTTAATTATATAAAGAATAAAAGATAATTATATTATTTTTAATAAATTATTGTGAATCTATGCTAATAAAAAACTATTACATATAAAAAGTAAATAAATAAATAAAATAAAATAGATACTAATATAAATATGTAAATTAATGAATAATGTGTAATTGATTAAAATTACATTCATTTAAAAATTACTATAATGCATAGATTTTAAAAAATAATTTCTAATGAATTGAAGGGTTACATAAAATAAAAAGGTTGATGTTAATTCTTTAAAATAAAATGAATGAGATTGAAGGGATTTTGAAATAAGTTTTGAAGGTTTGTCTTTATAAGATTATAGATTTACACAAAATAAAATGTCATTACTTTGGAACCAGGCACTAAATTCAAATTTTTTTTTTTGGCTTTATTCATTAAAATTTACAAAATTATCTCACAATACTCTATTCAATATATTTTTGTTAAATTTTGTGTCCAAAATTTTCGCAAACTTTTACCATAAGGAAAGGAAGGAGTAGATTTTAGGATCACTAACTAGGGTTAACTTAGTAGATGGTAGTTCTTTGTAACCATGTCTTGTACTCTTTCTATCCCAATGAAAATGTCTCAATTATCATTTTCGTCCGTCTCAATCAAAGTGTTCATTCTTTTTTTATTGGATTACCCCAATAATATAATTATCACTATGTTATATACATATTTACATGAATGTCACCCATTTAATATATTTAATTAACACAAAAATTTAGTGTGAAACATTTTTATAGTATGAAATTAATATTATTACATTCATTCACTAATATCATAAAATTCATTTATTGATATCATTAATGTAATGGTGTCGGTGAATGAATGTAATGATATCGATTGCATACTATGAACAAGTTGCATACTATGAACAAGTTTCATAGGAGAGTTACTCTAATTTAAATACATATTTTTATCTTTCTCTTTATTACATCATATGTATTATATTATTATTTTATTATATTTTTTGAATATTATAGCAAAAGATCATGGAACACAAGGGAAACACACATGTAGTAAATTATTTTTCTTTCTTTCTTACAAAATGGAATCAGAGAAAGTATCTGCAGAGGCTGCTTTTAGTGAAGAATCTATACACGATTTTTGTGACTAATCAAATCACGTCTGCAGATTGTTGGAAGTGGGCATCACACTTTTTGTAACTAGGAAAGATGTTTTTTCCATGCCCAACGACACAATGTTGAGAGGGTGGCAAGAAATTAATTAACACAAATTCTTTTATGAATAAGTTTCACGAGAAATTAATTTTGACATTATTAGTTATTTTTATTATAGGTATTAAATATTTTATTAAAATATATTAGTTGAAGAGTATCGGTTATTTCATTGAAGTGTATTAGTTGTTTTAGTATAAGGTGTTGGTCCCACGAATTGAGTAGATTAATAAAGAACCTTAAGACAACCTTCTAGTGAAAATATAGAAGGGGGTTGAATAGATTTTCAAATCCTTTTTCAAAGATTAGAATATCAATTCAAAGTATCCACGATTCACATAGCGGAAAACAAATTAAACTCAATCTTTTACGGATCAAAAGCAATATGATTTAAGAGTCCGAAATTGAACTTGTTTGAAAGTTGATTAAGAGCAGATAAGTAAATAAAGCGGAAAGAACACAATGATTTATAGTGGTTCGGATCTAATTGATCCTACATCCACTCTCCTTCTTCAACTTGAAGAAGGGTCTCGACCACTTACTTACTTACTCACTTACAATCTTACAATTACAACTTTCTGAAGATCTTCTATCTTCAAACCTATTCTTCAACTTCTAATCTTCTGGAATATCTAAATTTACGGTGCAATGGTGTTGAAGAAAATACGGGATAAGTGTTCTATAAACACTTTGAACTTATGAAAATTGCTTTGAGAAACTTTTGTGAGTGCTTAGAAAACTTGTGAATCATGTGAATGAGAGAGTCTTGAATTGTATGTTTAAAATTGTGCCTAGACCTATTTATAAGTCTCGAGAAACGATTAGTTTGTTGTAACAAACTAAAAACCGCTTAACAAACTTAATCTTGAAAGCTGCCTCTACTTGGTGATCTTGCTTCTAGTTGTCTGCGGTGACTTGGTGAAGACTTGTCTTTCTTATTCTACTCAGCCCGTCTTGACCTTATTTGAACTCTTCATTCTTTGTCTCCTGCAGATGACTTATCTCAAGCTCGTCTTCGAGATGACCTTTGCCTCTTCGACCTCGGTGACTTTTCTAGCTCTTCCTAGTCCGATCGGCTTAGTGCTAGGACTTTACCTCATTGTTCTACGTGGTTAACTCGGTCATCCTACTTTATACGAGTTGACTCTCGTCGACCTCTTTTAACTCATCAAAACTTCTTCGATCTAACAATTTCCCCCTTTTTGATGAAGTTAAAGCTGCAAGAAAGAGACAAACTCACAGTGATGTTAGTCGAAGTTATTCAAGAAAACAGATGAGCACATTAGAGCACATTAACACTTAATTCAGATTAATTCACATAAGTACACTTAATTCACACTTGGAAAATTTTTAGAAAAGTTTTATAAAGAATTTTAAGAAAAATTTTAAGTCATAAGACTTTATCGGATGATTAGTACTTAGAAAGTTTTAAGCCTTAGGACTTAGAAAATTTTAAGACTTAAAAAAATTTTAAGAAAATTTTAATCTAAGATGGAAGTTTCCTCGGATGATTAACACTTAGAAAAATTTTTAACTTTTCTTAGAAAGCACTAAAAAAGCTTAAAAAAATATAGGACAAGGTAATTCGGATAAGATGAAGTATATTCACATCATATTTACAAATATTACAAGGAAGGATGCTTGATAGAAAAGAAAGATAAGGAAAAGAAAAAGTCTTGATTCTATCGGACACCCCATTGGCTTGCTTAGGACATCCAACCAGTGAAGACTCTCATTCTTAGCTTCTTCAGCTCTTCTTCATCTGTGAGCTTCGACTCCACCTTGCCTTTGGCAATTATAGTTTTGACCCGGTTTAGATCGGGTATCCCATCCGTATTAAGCTTGGGTTTGGCATGCTCATAGGCAGGCGACGAGGTCGCAGCTTGAAAATGTTGCTTGCCTCATCGGCGATCTGCCATAGAGGTCCGGGTCCTCCTTCTCCATCCACTCGTGGCACTGAAGGTCTTCATCTGCGCACTAGTTGGGGATGCCTTCAAGATGTACCCAAAGTACATCCATCCGCGACCATCGCCTTCTTCTTGTACTCTTGATTATGCGACCGAAACCATCTTAGGCGGGCGAGACGAGCGGTGGGACGGGCGGAAATCCGCTTCATCACCGCCTTTGAGACCCATTTCCGGCTGTCCTGTCCCACTTCAGCTCGGCTCCCTTACTCGGCTTCTTCAGCCTCTTCTTCTCTCTCCTCTCGAGCAGCTCCTTCTCGGTCTTGATTCGTCTGATCTGCTCATCGAGAGGTTGGAGTAGTCCGGCTCTTTTCTCTTCTCTTGACCTTCTCCGATTTGGAAAATGTAAGCTCGGTGGCTCCTTCTCACCGCTTTTCTTTTTCCTTTTCCCTTGGCCTCTGATTGTCTTTCGACTCCTTGAGTCCGGCGCGACTTCTCGGACTTCTCTTCCTCTTCCTTCTTCCTCTTCTCCTCATCCTCTCGGATGACATCCTCTATCCGACTCACCCTCACCGCAAGACGGCGAGCTCATCCGATTTCTCCTTAAGCTCTGCCTTCACCGCCTCCAGCTCACCGTGTTGGCCTTAAGATGCAACTCGTCCGAGATGGCCTTCACATCACCTGTGAGGGTGTCAACCATGGCTTGCCCACCTCCTTCCCCCTTTTTAACTTAATTGTTGAGGGCTCGGAGCTGGTCTTCAAGAGAGGCACAACGGATCCTGAAGTCGATTTATCATTGGTCACGGCTTCCACCGGGATCGCGTTGTCCTCGGCCACTTTCTCCTTTAGCAGCTTCACCTCCTCCTCCAAGCTGCCCAGACGACCAGCTAGTGCGGAGCCGATCTTGTCGACCAAGTTCCGAGAGATGTTTACCTCGGCTATCCGCATATTGGCTAGCATGGTGTCGGGCCACCGCCCTTATTACCTGCTTTGTCTTCTAGGCCATCGTCTTCTCCACTTTGCTTATGATCTTCGATGTAGGTTTTAGAAAGCAGAGGAGATGGCGGACGAGGCTGTCGGTGTCTTCCTCGGTTGAGTCGGACGATGAGGGAGAGGAGGGGTTTTGGACTGGGAGCTCATCCGGATATCCCCAAAGATATTGTGGGAAATATCCGGTGCTTGGACTTAAGGAAATGGTTGTGGGGAGGATGGGATATCGGATGGTGGGGGTGGAGGTATTTCTAGGGGTGGAGAAGATGGTGGTGGTGGGATTTCGTGAGGTGGGTATTGGAGAAGTTGTTGGTTGAGAAGTGGAGGCGAGGTCGATTGTTTGAGGAGGGGAGATGAGGTTGAAGGTAACATGGTAGGAGGTGAGATGGTGGTTATTGGGGTGGGTGAGTAGACGAGGTCCGGTGAGAAAGGATAGGAAATCGGATGGAGATGGTGGTGAGGAAGTGGCTTGTATCTGGGGTAGAGGGGAAGATGGGATATCGGTTTGGACTTCTTTGGGAGTAGAAATTTGTTGGAGAGGCTCGGAGGTGCCGGCTGGGTCACCTCTTCATCGCGAGTGGGCGGATGAGGGGAGGGGAGGGAGATAAGCTAGAAGTGGCTCCAAAAGAGAGTACCTTTTGGGGCACGTCTGCTCTTTTGGCGAAGGAGGGTCCTCTCGGAGCTGATCTCTTGAATGTCTTGTGCTTGGACAACAGTGCCGCCGCCACCTCCGGGGTTTGGGCTTCCTCAATCAGCAGACTTAGGCTGCGCAATGATGTTGCCCCTTCCTTCTCCGAGGCTTTGACCAGCCTCCTCCTCTTGGCGCCTTCTCCTTCAGCTTCATCGGTGTGAAGCCTCGGGTGAGCTCACAGTCGGCTCTGTGGGTTGGTCCTCCTCGGTGAGGGCTCTGCCACCCTCTCCTCATTTGCTTCCACATCCGAGTCGGCCGCCCACCGATCGGCTCATTTTTGGTGAGGAGCCCCTTACGCTTTGTACGGCTCCTCACCCCGTCTGTCAATTGATCTCACCGGTCAAGGTTCTCCAACAACACTATAATTTTGTTGAATAGACTAGTGATCGACTTGGCTGACCACTGTCCATTCACGAATTCCAGCCTACCCTTCTCGGTGTTTAACCTGTTCAACATGACATCTCCGCTTGATTGACTTGGACCCCGTCAAGGATGGCTCTTAAGCGGTTCGGCCGTGGCACAGTCGATCCATCGTGGGAGTTCTGCTCCCCAAGAATAGCTTTTGTTAGTATTGTCATTAACAGACGATACTTTCTTGAGCATATTCTTCTTCAACTCTGTTCTTCGATCTTTGAATGAAGTTCGGGCAATCATCTCAAATGATTCTACCCATTCACTATTCTTGTATGTAAGGGGATTCACACCCTCATCACTCGTCTAAAAATGCGAGCAACCTCGGTAAAGTCGTATTTGTCGATTTTCATCACCAATCTTTGTCTTATAAACCCCGTTCTCATATACACCATTGATGTAGAACTCTACACCCCGCATATCCAGAGTCTTGTTCGTGTCAGATTTCTTAGAACAAAACATCTTCAATCTTGATCTCTCCGGTAATCTCAAAATTTGTCGTGATTCTTCATCGGGGGTAGTGTCGAAATCGACATACATCTCTAATTTTATCTTTTTGTTATACGTATCTTTGTTGATATCCACCATTGTCGATGTAATTCCTATAAAAGTGACGAGTATGGCTCGTACAAGATTTAGAGAGGGTTTTGGGAGTTAGAAAATTTTACGAGGTATAAATGGTTTTTACGAAAGTGAAAGGATTTAAACGAAGAAGAAGATGTATTTATAGGAGGGAAAATTTGGAGAGAGAAATTACTTGGAAAGCGGTTTTAAATCGAGTCGTTTATTTGCAATGATTTCTTGTCTTTGAATCAATAGTTAAAATTAAGATAAAGCGATTGGGATTTAGCGCGTGAAGATAACTCGACTTTGAAATGCGTAAAAAGTAACTAAGTAGATTGTTGATTTGACTGCAAGTAGGGTTACTTTATGTAGAGAAGTAAGTATACCCGACGTAAGCCTAGGTTTACCTTTCTTTGCACAAAGGTTTTCTAAAAGCAGACAAGGTTTTGAATTCGTCGAGAAATGCCCTTGTGCAGGTTTTTCAAAAGACAGCCTAGTTTCATTTCTTTTTAGCAAAATTTAAGACAAGTTAATCAACACTTTTATATTAAACAAAATATCGACTCACAGGTTTTCAAAGTTCAACTCATCTGAAGGGTTTTGAAATAAATGAGTTGTGAGAGTGATTTTGAAAACACATTTTTTTAAGAAAACAAGGAAAGGGTGAACAGGATGAGGAGGTTTTATCATATTAGTAGTTTCAAGGTGATCTAACAATGTTACTTTATTACATGTTCCTGCAGATACACAAACTTCAAGAAACCATTAGTAGCCAAGGTAAGTCGGACATGATGCGGATAGTCATTTGTTCTAAAGGAAACAACCGACAATTGTGTCCTTGTCTGATTTCCCTGATGTCGGATAAGCAATTATCAAGTCGGATAAGGTCAATATGACTAATCCTTGTTTCTTGATTCCTAAGAAGGATATCAATGATATCGACTACTGATTGTCCTTTGACACATATCTAGTCGATAATTCTTTCTAGACATGATTTAAAGAAAGGAAAAGAATGAAGGAAAGCAGATAAGAGATACAAACAATAGCAATTAAAAATTAGCTAAGGATGCATCAAGTAATCCTAATTCTAAACACAATTCTTTAAACCTAGACTCAGCTAAGGGTTTTGTAAGTAGATCTGCTCTACTGAGATTCGGTGGCTATCTTTTCTATCCTAATGTCATTCTTTTCTACATGATCTCTAATGAAGTGATGTCGATATCTATATGCTTACACCTAGAATGCAAGACGGGTTGTATGTCATAGCTATTGCACTATTACTATCACGGTAAATAGAAAGCAGATGATGTTTGAATGTTATAATTCCTAAGTGGTGACAAATCCAGAGGAGTTGAGAACAACAACTACCAAGTGCCATGTATTCAAACTTTCAGGTTGTGGAGGTTGCAACAGATGTCCTGTTTCTTAGATAACCAAGAAATTAATTTGTTGCCTAAAAATTGACAAGTTCCAGAGGTGGATTTCCTATCAATTTTACAGACCTCCAAAAATTGAGTCTGAATATCACGATAGCTCGAAGTTGTCATCATTTGGGTACCACAACCCAACCTACAAAGTCCCTTTTAGATATTTAAGGATTTTCTTAGCCATCTTCGGATGAGTTTTCTTGGGATTAGATTGGAATCTTGCACATACCCCAACCGCAAAGGCTATGTCGGCCTACTTGCGGTGAGATAGAGAAGGGATCCAATCGGTTCACGATACTCCGTTGCATCCATGGATATCTCCTGCTCATCTGAATACATAGAAGTTAGTTGCCATAGGTATTTTAACTTCCCTACTAGTAGTCATCCCAAATTTATCTATAAGATCCTTAGCATACTTAGTCGATGTATGAATATGCCCTTACTCAAATGCATTTAATCTGCAAACCTAGAAAATATGTCCATCATAGACATCTCAAACCTGTTTTTCATGAGAACACTAAACTCTTCACACAAGGTCGATTAGGTGAACCAAATATAATATCATCCACATAAATTTGAACTAACAAGATGTTGCCATCTATTTCTTTTCTAAACAGAGTTCGATCTATCTTACCTTTTGAGAAACCACTTGAAATCAAGAATTCAGATAGAGTATCGTACCAAGCCCTGAGTGCTTGTTTCGGTCCATATAGGGCCTTATTGAATTTATAGACCTTGTTATTGATCTTAAACCCAGGAGGCTGTTCTACATAGACTTCCTCAAGTAACACACCATTTAGGAATGCAGACTTGACATCTATCCGAAAGACTTTGAAAGATTTATAAGCGACAAATGCCAAAAACAACCTTATTGCTTCTAATCGGCAACTTGAGCACGAGGTTTCATCATAGTCTATCCCCTCGGTGTGAGTAACCTTGAGCTACCAATCTTGCCTTATTACGAACAATAATGTTGTTTTCATCGATTTTATTCTTAAACACCCATTTGATGCCTATAATCTTTCTATGTAAGGGCCTGTCCACCGGTTCCCAAATATTATGCCTTTCAAATTGATGCAGTTCTTCCTACATGGTATTATCCATTTGGATCAAATAGAGCCTCCTCAATAGACTTAGGTTCGAGAAGTGATACATAGCAGCTGAGCAGACTTTGGGAATCTACCATTGTTCGTGTCTACACACTCTGGATGGGTCCCCAATAATTTGGTCGAGTTGGATGATAGCTTCTCATCCTCTTGCCTAATTGAGTAGAAGTATCCTCATCTTGAGACTCAACGAGTAACTCATCCGACTGCTGAGCAGACGTTCCCCTTCATCTACCGACTGGCCGATCACCGAGAGGTGTAACAGTCCAAACAGATCAAGATGAAGGAGTTGTAAAACTCTTTCGAGATGAGGATGTGTTAATACTCTTAAAAGAGTGTCTGGGTTGTTTACCTTTTTGACAAGCATCACATTTCGGATCGGTTGAGCAGAATTTCTCTGGTAGTCCTTTGACAAGATTCTTTTTAGCTAGCTTACTAAGAGTTTTGAAGTTCAGATGACTAAGCCTTTTATGCCATAGCCACCGAGGTCATCTCCACCCTTAGCTACAAGACATGTATCTTTGGGGCAACTATTAAAGTTAGCCACATAGACATTACCATGTCTCAAGCCGATTAAGAGTACCTTGTCTCAAGAGCTATCTAAGATATCACACTTATCTTTAGAAAATTTTACAAGAAAGCCTTTATCACGAGTTGAGAAACAGATAACAAGTTATGCTTTAAACCTTCTACAAAATAAACCCCGGATACCCGAACATCCCTTATAATTAAAGTACCAACTCCCTTAGTCCTGTCACGCTTATTATCTCCAAATAAGACTCTGGGACCATCAATATTCTGAAAATTTGATAGTAGCTTCTTGTTACAAGTCATGTCTTTGTGAACAACCACTATCTATGTACCAAATTGAAGCTAGAATCTCCACCTTAAGAGATAGTCCTTGTGATTCCTGCAAGACAGTTAGGTATGAGGTACCCTAGTGATCTTGGGTCCTTTAAGGTCAATAATCACTTTGGGTATCCAGACAAACATCTCATTCTTCAATAATAAATCAGATTGGATTTCTCTACCAAATCTGTTTACAAACACATCACATTTGAATGATAGTTTATTGTAGTCGATTTAGTGACTTTCTTAAACTTAGGAAAAATGGGATAGTGTTGGTCCCGCTTAGTTGAGTAGATTAGACAAAACTTGAGCTAGCCTTCTAGGAAAAATCTAGAAGGAGAGGGGGTTGAATAGATTTTTGATTTTATAAATCTTTTAAAACTTATTCAAAATACGAGTTACATAGCGGAATTAAATTTTAAACTCAACTTTATATGGATCAAAAGCACACTGATATTTAGTCTAACTTGAATTACTAAACTAAACTTTGATTATGAACGAAATCAATTATGAACAAATAAGTAAATGAAAACAAAAAAGAACACGGTAGTTTATAGTGGTTTGGATCAAACAATCCTACGTCCAGTCTCCTCCTTCAACTTGAAGAAGGGTCTTCACTTACTATCTTCCTTCCTTCTTGCTTACTTACTTACAATCGTAAATCTTCAGCCTTACAACAATTTCTTCCTAATTTCTGAATATCAATGGCTTGAAGATGTTACGTGAAAAGTGTTCTACAAACACTAAAACTGAAACATATAGAACGTTTGTGTGTGGTTACAATATTTTAAATCATGCGTATAGAATGTGCGTGAATAGGCGTGTAGTTGCAAAAATTCAAAAAGTAATTTTATTACGATTTCAATCCCTATTTATAGAGATCTTCATTGGTAGTTGTAACTTCCTTGTGAATTCTGTTTGATTAGTTATAACAATCTAATCAATCTTGTAACTTCTTCTTGATCGATTATAATCGCTTCTTGATACTCGTGTAAAATTCTCTAACACTTCATCGTCTGCATTTTGCCTCACCCTGTCTTCGTCTCCATTCTATGTCTTGATTATTGTTTATCGTTCTAGACCTTATCTCCTTCTTTACGCCGTCCTTGTTTGACTTCTTGTCCTTATCTAATTTCTTGTCCTCGTCTAATATCTAGTCCTTATCTGATTTCTTCAACTATCCTTATCTATCATTTATACATAACTCTATTTACATACCGTTGGTCCCGATTAGTTGAGTTGATTTAAGAAAAACTTGAGTTAGCCTTCTAGGATAAAATCTAGAAGGGGGGGGGTTGAATAGATTTTATAGATTTTTAACAAATCTTTTAAAACTTATTCAAAACATCAAAGTAACACAATGGAATTCAATTTAATCTCAACTTTACTAAGATCAAAAGCAAACCGATATTTTAGTTTTAACTTCGATTCTGAATTTAATCTTTGATTAATAAACTGAAAATTGAGATTGACAGAAAAGTAAAGTAAAGCAATAAAGAACACCAGATTTTATAGTGGTTCGGATCAAAGGATTCTACGTCCACTCTCCTTCTTCAACTTGAAGAAGGGTCTTCACTTACTATCTTGCTTCCTTCTTGCTTACTTACTTACAATCGTGAATCTTGACCTTACAACGATTTCTTCCTAATTTACGAATATCAATGGCTTGAAGATGTTGTGAAAAGTGTTCTACAAACACAAAACTGAAAACGTATAGAACGTTTGTGTGTGTTTACAACTTTTATGAATTGTGTGTATAGAGTATGTGTGAATAGTGTGTAGATATAAAGAATCAAAAAGTAACTCTATTCTAATTTCTATCCCTATTTATAGAGATCTTCGGTTGGTAGTTGTAACTTCTTCGGATTTTGTTTTGGTCGGTTATAACAATATAAGCTGAATCTTGTAACTTTTTCTTGGTTAGTTGAAATCGCTTCTTGAAACTTGTGTAAAATTCTTCTAACACTTCCTTGTCGCATTTTGCCTTACCCTGTCTTCGTCTTCATTCTTTATGCAGGTGATTGTTTATCATATTGAACCTTAACTTTATTCATCGGATCGTCCTTTTCTCGATATCTCGGTCCCCATCTCGATTTCTTGTCCTCATCTCGAGGTTTGTCCTAGTCTGATTTCTTAACCTAGTCTCGACTTCTTGTTCTCATCTTACTTGTACTTAGTTTTATTTACAATCACTTACTTCAAATTTGGTCATCCTATTTTACACTTTTTAACACATCAAAACTAAATACAACTTTTCTTTTCCTAACAATTTTCCCCTTTTGATGATGTTAAAACATAGCTCAAGAAAAGAAAAATGTTAGTACTCTTAGAAGATAAGGATATTACACAAGTATACACTTAAGCCACGTAATCGGATAATCAGAGCAATAGACTTAATAATCGGATGATCGAGCAACACAGGTTGATCAAGGTTAAAGGTCGGATAATCGAAGAAAACATACGAGAATAAGATTTGAAAATTTTAGACGAGTTCGTGTTATGAAATTATAAACAAGTTACTTAAAGAGAATTAGTTAGAAGATTTGAAAATAAAACAAGTTAGTTAAAACAACAAAGTTTATGAGTAGTTCAACCAGATATTCATGTATATTCACAGATTTGCACATATTACAGACAGTCGGATGAGTAGAAAGAGAGAGAGCTTTTAATCATACCACCTATCCTGTTCGGGTATCTTAAGCCGCCAAAGACTCTGTTTTCAAAGACACCGTCTCTCCTCCCTGTGCAAGATCGGCTATGGATTCAGCCTTGATGATTAGTGCTTGATCTTCTCATGGTCCAGGACGACCATCTCTTGTCAAAGGAAGTTCCATTTGAGAATAGAAAGGTGCGACTACGTCTGCATTGAACTCTTCATGCGCAAGATCTATCGAGATATTGATACATTTGAGGATCTCTTTCTTCCAGCCAGGTTGTGAAATGCGGCGTTCTCATCCAAGCTCCATTTGATGTTCTTGCACACATGAAACTGGAAGACCCAATCTACTTCAAAGGGCCTCCATTTCACTTGATCTCGCCATGAGTAGGACTTCTTTGGGAACAACCTCACCTCGATGGACTGGCCCGAAAACATCTTTACCTTGCTCATCTCTTTCCTTCTCGAACCCATCTCCTCGGAGATCTCGCCATAGAACTTCCCAGCTACTTTCTCCTGCTCACGTCTCTTCTTTACATCTCGTCTTTTATATTTCTCAATTTCCTCCCTTTTCCTTTTTCCTCCCTTTTCTTCCTCAACAATCTCGGCTGGGTTTTCGAGTTTGACTTGAAGCCTTGGCTTTCCCAAATACTTTTGTTGAGGATGAGGAGATTTGATTGAAAGGACGGGGACAGGATCGGCGATCGATGGTAGTTTCGAGTTTCAAGCTCTGGTTCGGACTCGGTGGACTCGAGACGTCTTCGACCTCCTCTTTAGTCTCCTCAAGGCTCTCTCGAGACAACTCATCTATTCCGAGATTCAAGGCCAAAGAATCGATCATTTTGCAATTCAACTCTTTTCTTGAGCTCACTATCTTCCCCTTTTTGACATCGCAAATCGGGTGTTGCGAGATAGTGGCTACTTGATCAATCGACCCATCAACTCTTGCCTTACAAGTCCGATCTTTTGATCCGGTGATCACAACGCTTTTATAAGCTGCTTCAATTGGTCTGAATTCTCCTTCCATGAACTGTCTCGGGATAGTTGTCTGTCTATCCTTCTCCATAGCTAATTGCATCTTTAGCACTTGAGAAAATGATCCTTCTTTTGCCCTCCAAGATTCCTTGACTGATCTTCAATGCTATCACCGATTTCTCTATAAGCATCTCGAACGTATTGTTTGATCCAGGCCTCTTGAGAGTTCATTTCCTCAGCTACCTTTTGTTTGAGCTTAGCCATGTTTTCTTCATGTCGATTCCCGAAAAATAGAGGTCGATCTTAGTCTTCTCATGAACCGCACCTCTATATTTTCTTTGAGTGAAGAAGTTATAATTTCGGGAACCGGTTGTAGAGCACTCAGACTAACTCTCTTCAAATTTAGCACTTCCTCCTTGAGCATTGAATTTGGATACGGACATAGATGCTTTGAAGGTCCTGTAATCTCTTTAGATGGAGAAGATAGAGTTAAATCTATCTCCTCAATAGGAACAATAGCTTGATTGTAGCTAGAGGAGAATCGCCCCAATGTGTTGATGTTGTTGGCACTCCAGTTCCACCTCGGCTTATGCGAGGCTCCATCATCTATTTTGTTTGTGCCTCCTCATTTGTATCCATCTCGGTGGCTCATCGGCACTCCACCAATCATCCCTTGATCTCCTTCACCTCATCTTCTTTTTCAACGAGTCCTTTCCTTGTTCCTTTTCCTTCACCTCACCCAATTTTTCCACCTCCTCTGGTGCCTCATCTCCAAGATACACCCTTTGTAAAATGTAATTAACAAAAGCGTCTTACATCGGGATGTCTTGGAAGGATTTAAGTTTAGCCTTCCCGAGGACTTCTTTTTCCCGGATGGACAGATTATTTCCACCGCTTACGATATCGGGATGGCTGTCTCTTCAAATGAGCCCAATCGAGTCTTCTTAGCGAGATATACATTAACGAGTTCTTTTTAGAAGTTTAGGCTCGTCTGCTAGAGCGGATTCTTTTACGAGTAGGAATTTCTTTCCAAGAATTCGTAAGGAAGTTTCGGTTGGACCCATTACCCCGGATGGGTTGGGTAGGTTTAGGAAAAGATCTGGTTCGAGATGAGGTAGAGGGTAAGAAAGAAAAAGGATCTTACGTAGTTGTGTTTGGATTGGACTTACGGGAGTGGACCGTTTTAGAGGCTCGGAGGCGGCGGTCTTACCTGCCTCTTCATCGCGAGGTTGGGATGTAGAGGGTTCTAGTACTTCATCCTCGGATGAGGAGGATGAAGATTTGGCTTGTTCTTTGTCTGGTCGTCTCCGGATGAGATCTCGACCCTTCCTCCTTGTCCTGGGCTTTCTCCGGCCTCGGGTGAGACACTTCCCCCTTGGGAAGGCTGTCTCCACCTCCCTCCTCTCCTTGCCTCTGTCTCGGCGAGACGAGGACTCATCTACCAAAACTGATTTGACCTCCTTTGTCTTGGCTTTTGAGGCCTTCTTCCTAGGAGCCGGGGGTGGAGTGGAGCATCCTCGTCTCCTTCCGAGTATGTAGGTCCATAGAGTTTCTCATCCTTAATCGGGAGTCCCTTCGTAGTGTACTTCTTCACACCCTCCTTCCAGTCCGAGGTTGTCTAACCCTAGCTTGTGTTCAAGTATGATGGTAATCCTGGCCATCATACTTGCGATTTTGGTCGAGGACCATCTCATCAATTTATCTCAGAATCTGGGGTCTTGGTGAATTTCTTCTTCTCCTCCATTATCCTCGAATACACCAATCTTGCCCAATTAATCTCTGCTCCATCTATTATAGCCCTCGGACAACGGATCCTTGGCTTAGTTAACCCATCGTGACTCTGTTGTTCTCCCAAGATGCACTTGGTCAAAATCAACATTAAAAGTCGATACTTCCTCTTCAACATCGGCCTTTTCAGATTTTGTAGTTGTATTCTCGTAAGTTCTCCTTGCCATTAATCGGAAGCTCTCGAGGTATTCCGATGCT
This sequence comes from Paraleonurus japonicus, assembly GCA_030762865.1. Classification (NCBI taxonomy): domain Eukaryota; kingdom Viridiplantae; phylum Streptophyta; class Magnoliopsida; order Lamiales; family Lamiaceae; genus Paraleonurus; species Paraleonurus japonicus. Next base: position 12,720,821 of record CM061061.1, read on the forward strand.
TTATACATGAAAGGGTTTTATTAGATGCTTTATACGTGAAAGGGTTTTCTCCGATGGTGCTTAATCCAAAAATTTCTCCGATTTCTCCAATGGATAATATCACCTTTTTCTTCTTTCCTTTGGTTCGGATTTGCGATTCTAAACCCGATGTCGATTGCCTTTGCCACTGGTTAAAAACTTCGGCGAGAGAGATCATCCAGTCGAGATTCCTTGAAGGTTTCTTTGTGCGATCTTGTTTCAAACCTCTGGATTCGAGCAAGTTTAAAAATTTCTCTGGTTTGAATCGAGTTGAAGTCTCCCATTCAACAAACATTTCTGATTTTATTTTGTCTCTGATTGAAGTACGATCATATTCATACTTGATTTTTGCTTTCTTTGATTCCGCCATTGATGAATATAGAAGGTTTAGGAGGGAAAGGAAAAGTTTGAGAAAATATGAAGGGTTTTATGTGTGCGTAACTGAAATTATGCACACGAACTCCTTTATATATGGAAAAATATAATAATAAACAATTATAAAACTAATAATTGTCTGAAAAAGTGTTAATATAGGCTTTCGAATCGCCATTAATGCAATTATGACATTTATTTTAAAAAGTCTCGCAGAGAATATTATTAAATATGTCGCGCGTGATATTTAGACGGTTCATATTTCGAAACCGCCTCCATTTCGGCGCGTAAAGCTTACTCAACGTATTTCAAAATTATATTTGATAAAATTTTGGGTCCGTAGTAACTTCTCTCTGACAGAGTTACTTATTTGAGAAAATACTTTTCGATTAATTGGAGAGATAAAATGAAATATACAAGTTTTTAGAAATTTTTTTTGAACCCTTATCCTTTTATTTTGTAAAACAAAATATTTTTAATATCTTGAGTAACTTCATTTTTGAAGAAATATTAAAAAGGATTATGATATTAAATTCATATATTAATTATATGAACCTAATATTCATAATTTAATAGGCGATTAAAAAGTTTAGAAGATACTTCTGAAGACTTCACCTTGTCGATTAATAGCATCATAGTCTGTTTCATGAACACTTGGATAAGTAGACCTTGTCTTGTATTTAGAGATATGTTTATCAAATCTTGTTCTTTACGAAATCAAAGACACTTAAACAAGTCATTAGTACAAAGGGTAAGTCGGATAAGATGCAATGGTTGTCGATTTTATAGAAGTCGGTGACTATTGTGATCTTGTGCTGATTTACCAAATGTCGAATAAGTAATCATCAAGTCGAGATAAGATCAATATGACTAATCCTTGATTCTTGATTCCAAGATAGGAGATCAATGATATCATTTACACGATTGTCCTTTGACTCGTATCTAGTCGGATAATTCTTTCTAGACATAATAAACTAATTGAGAGAGACAAAGAATGAAAAACAAAGAATAAAATTATAGATTAACTAAAGAAGCATCTAATAATCCTAATTCTACGAGATAATTCTTTAAACCTTGTCTCTGCCGGTGGCTTTGTCAAGATGTCTGCTCTTTGAAAATCGGTTAGAATCTTCTCTAGTCTCGATGTCACCTTTCTCTACGTGGTCTCGGATAAAGTGGTGTCTAATATCAACATGCTTGCATCTTGTATGTAGAAGCGTGTTACGAGTAATAACTATGGCACTATTACTATCACAAAGATAGGTACATCTTTGGTGATAATGTTATAGTCGATTAGCGTTGACTTATCCAGTTAGTTGTGAACAACAACTTCCGGTGCCATATACTCGGCTTGATTGTGGAAGTAGCAACAGAGGTTTGCTTTTTAAACAACCATGAAATCGGCTTACTTCCAAGAAATTGGCAAGTACCGGATGTAGATTTTCTATCTATCTTACACCCACCAAAGTCCGAGTCCGAGTATCCAGACATTTCAAAGTTGTCATCGGTGGATACCATAACCCAACATTTACAGATTCCTTTTAGATACTTAAGAATTTTCTTTCTTTGCTTCAAGATGACTTTTCTTAGGATTTGTTTGAAATCGAGCACGAGACTCCAACCGCAAATGAAATATCAGGTCTACTAGCGATTAAATATAATAATGAACCAATTAGACCTCGATACTCGGTTTGATCGGTGTCTTCTCCCTTCTCGTCTGGATCCATTGAAAAATTTGTCATCATAGGTATCTTAGCCTCTCGACCGGTACCTATTCCAAATTTACCAATAAGATCTTTTATATATTTGGCTTGGTTGATGAAAATTCCTTCTTTGTCTCTGTTTGACTTGGAGTCCAAGAAAATAAGTCATCTATCCCATCATGGACATTTCAAATCTGCTTTGATAAGATGACTAAATTCTTCACACAAAGATATGTTAGTTGATCCAAAAATAATATCATCAACATAAATCTGAACTAATAAAAGATCACAACCATATTCTTTTCTAAAGAGAGTTCTATCAATTCTACCTTTAACAAAACCATTTTGAATCAAATAATCGGATAAGGTGTCATACCATGCTCTTGGTGCTTGTTTAAGTCCATATAGAGCTTTCCTTAGTTTATAAACCTTGTCTCCTTTGACAAAACCGGGAGGTTGCTCTACATAAACTTCCTCGGCTAGGATTCCATTAAGAAATGCTTTGACTTAACATCCATTTGAAAAACTATGAATCTTTTAAAAGCGGCATAGGCTAAAAACAATCTTATGGCTTCCAGACGAGCTACCTTGGTGCAAAGGTTTCATCATAATCAATCCTCTCGATTGTGAATAACCTTGAGCAACTAGTCTGGCTTTATTTCTTACCACAATATTGTTTTCATTCCTTTTTTATTTTTAAAGGCCCATTTAGTTCCAATGACTTTTTGATGACGAGGCCTTTCAACAAGCTCCCACATATCTTGTCTTTGAAACCGATTTAGTTCTTCTTGCATGACATTAATCCAATTGGAATCAGATTAGAGCTTTTGTAATAGATTTAGGTTCAAGTAATGACACATAGCAACCGAACATGCAATCTTGATTTAGTTTGGTCCTCGTCGAACACTAGAGTCTAAATCTCCAACTATCGTCGATCACCGGATGGTATGACATTACTTTCTTACCTTTATCTTTTACAATGGATGAGGTTTGGTCTGAATTATTTATTTCGGATGATTCTATGTTACCTTGATTACCTCTTCTGATCATCCGAGGTATTTGTTGTCGATCGGTTGGTATATCACCGGTAAGGAAGATCTTTCGAGTCCTTTCTCCTTGTCCGGTTCTTCCTCTTCATCACGAGTCTGATTCTTGATTGTAGAATTTTATGCTTGATTTCTTGATAGTCATTTGATTCGGATCATCGATATCTTTGTGATGTTATCTGTCTTACTAAACTCAAAAGAAGATTCATAAAAAACAACATGTGGTGTTTCCTCTACACACAAGGTTGTCTTATTAAAAAATCTATATGCTTTTGATAGAGATGAGTATCCTAAGAATATCCCATCTGCTATCTTGGCATCAAAAGTTTTTAATTGAGATTTACCATTGTTATGTATGAAACATTTACAACCAAATATATGAAAGTATGAAATTTTGGGGGATCTTCCCTTCCAAATTTCATAGGGAGTTTTGAATTTATTTTTAACAATCAAACTTCTATTTTGATCATAGCAAGCTGTATTAACAACTTACGCCCAAAATCTGTGTGGAGTGTTGTACTCGGATAACATTGTTCTATTTGCCTCTTTTAAGGTTCTGTTTCTCCTTTCAACTACTCCATTTTGTTGTGGAGTCCTTGCTGTAGATGTTTCATGAGCTATGTCATTCTCAATGGAGTAGTTAGTAACAAGCTTATTAAGGAACTCGATTACCTTTATCACTTCTAATTTTAACAATAGTTAGCCCCTTTTCATTTTGAACCTTTTTAAGAAATTGGAATCTTAATCATTGTCTCATTCTTTTTGTACAAGAAAATAACCTGTAAATCTTGAAAAATCATCAACAATTACCAAAGTATATTTCCTTCCACTGAACTTTGAGTGGTGTGATTGGACCAAAAGATCCATATGAAGAAGTTCCAAAATTCTTTCTGAAGAAGGACTACTTATTGTTTTAAAAGAAGCTTTAGTCTGTTTTCCTTTTTGACATGAATCACACACATGGTTCTTTGAAAATACTTTATCGGGAGTCCTTGGACTAAAGATTTCCTTGCTATTTTGTTAATAGTCTTGAAGTTTAAGTGGCCAAGACGTTTATGCCACAATCAACTTAAATCATCCGAGCTCTTAGCAACAAGACAAGTGTCTTTAGGACAACTTTTGAAATTTGCAATATAAATGTTACCTTGTCTCGACTCCAGCTAATAGAATATTTTCATTAATACCATCTAATACAAAGCATGCATTATGAGTAAATTGGACACTTAACCCCTTATCACAAAATTGTGAAACAGATAGTAAATTGTGCTTCAATCCTTCGACGTAGTAGACTTCATGTACTTGAATATCACCTATCATCAGTGTTCCTACACCTTTGGTAAGTCCATAATTGTTATCTCCAAACATTACTCTTGATCCATCTATGGTCCGATAGTTAGAGAGAAGTCGTCTTTCATAGGTCATATGCACGGAACAACCACTGTCAATGTACCGGATGACCTCAAGAATGTCTCCTCTTTCAATTATCTTATCTTCCTTCAATCACATATTTAATGCTTAGGTACCCTTTGTAATTTGGGTCCTTTCATGTTAAGTTGACTTTTAGGAATCCAGACAAAGATATCAATGTTCCTCAAAACCATAGTTTGAAGTTTACATCCATATCTATCTACTAAGATAAGGCTTTCAAGATCAATCTTATTTAAGCTGAACTTTAGAAATTGTCTTGAATCTTGGTAGAAATGGATATGTTTTACTTCTTCCATCAAAGCCATAATACCTAGAATAGGACTTTGACTTAGTCTTGGGTTTAACCTTAGCGGCTACTTTCCTCGTCTGTGATTTCTTCTCGAAGTATCGGATGAGGTAATTAATTCCTTAGGTTTCAGGGGACTAAATCTAGTTTCTATCTTTGATTTAGTTGCTTTGACAAAAACTCTAGGTTTTATTGGATCATTTTTCTTATTCCTATCAAAACCTAATCCAGTTTATCACTAGACTTTTGTGAAGTATTGAAGATTTTATCTATTGTGGTTTGGGAGTTATTCGAAGTCCTAACTTGAGATTTAATTCTCTATTAGTCTTCTTGTAACTCTCATTCTCGAAATAGATATTTGAAAATTTTATTTTCAAAGAATTCAATTCTGTTCTAACTTATCGCCTTATCGACAAGGTACTAGTGATCATCCCGAGTCGACATTCCCCCTTGATATGTACGGTCTGGTTTCTCCTTGTCCTTAGTTTGATTGACCTTAGTCGGATCGGTAATTTTATTCTTTAAATCAAAATTTTCGGTCTCTATCTGTTTATAAGCGAGATAGAAACGGTCTCCAAATCTTTCAAAAGTTTCTCAATAAGACTATGATCGGTTTCGAGATAAGGTATCACAATCATTATCGAGAGGAGGATGAGGATGATGATGTCTCATGAACTTCTTCTTTCTTAGCCGGAAGAGCTCTCACGATCGGCATACCTTCTATCTCTCTTTTTCCTCTTTTCTTCTCTCTCTCTGGGAGTGAGTTGAGGACAATCATAACTATAGTGACCGGGCTTGTTACATGTATAACGAGATATCTCCTCTGCTGTCTTAGGACTACTATCTCCTCGTCGATAGGTGACTTATGCTTCCTCGTCGATCCTTTTTCTTATCATTATACGAACTCTTTTCTTCTTTATACGATTTGTAATTTCATCGACTGATCTGTCTCTCTTGTTTCTTTTGTACTTCATTCTCAACCTTTCATATCTTTTTAACAAAAGAGCCATTTCTTCCTTAATGGACAAATCGAGATACCTTGGATATCTTCTCGGATTCATCTTGATGAACAAATGCTCTGATCTTTCCGGATGTTGAAGATTACGCCGTCTTCTTCATCTTCGATTTGGATGTCATATTCTAATGCCTTCGAGATGAGAAAATAAAGTGTGATGTGAAATTGAAGATAGATTAAGGTAGCTTTGAGAATATTAGCTTTCTCTCTCCATCTTTTGCTTAATGACCTCAACACTTTATTGTTGATTTCTTTCTCTGTATAGGTTTTACCCAAATCATTTGCCTTGTTCGGTAGATTAGTCACCTAACATCTAGTTGATCAATGGATTCTCCTTCTTTCATCTTGAAAGTGTCAAAAACATGTAGAACTGATTGCAATTTGTTTTCTTTGACACATTACGATCCTTCATGATTCAGCAAGAGTTTCCCACATTTCTTTGTGATCTTGCATCTTTTCACCTTTTCAATCCAATCCTTACTCAATGTTTTAATTATCTCTGTTCTAGCAACTTGATCCAGATTATGAATTTTTCTTTCATCACTTGTGAGTTACGAGCTATTCTTTTCTTGCCTCACTCTTGTTTGTTCTTTGCCGATTACCATCACTTGTGCCTCCATGATAAAACTTGATAGGTCATTCCTCAAGAACCTCCTCCATTCTATCATGAATTGCTTTGAGATGGTTCTCCATTCTAAACTTCCAATAGTCATATTCTTCAATTGAGAAATCGGGTAGACTCCTGGATTTCTTGCTCTTAACGAAGACATGGTGAGATAGAAAAGCCGAAACACTTACACGATCTTGTTAGTAGCACAATTAGTAACCATAAAGGAGATGAAGAAAATCAAGAATAAATTTCAGAATCTTAGTTAAGACCTAAAATCAATATCGGAAGAGCTTCACCTTGCTCCGATACCACTTGTTGGTCCCGATTAGTTGAGTTGATTTAAGGAAAACTTGAGTTAGCTTTCTAGGATAAAATCTAGAAGGGGGGTTGAATAGATTTTATAGATTTTTAACAAATCTTTTAAAACTTATTCAAAACTTCAAAGTAACACGTGGAATTCAATTTAATCTCAACTTTACTAAGATCAAAAGCAAAGTGATATTTTAGTTTTAACTTTGATTCTAAATTTAATCTTTGATTAATAAAGTGAAAATTGAGATTGTGAGAAAAGTAAAGTAAAGCAATAAAGAACACCGATTTTATAGTGGTTGGATCAAGCGATCCTACGTCCACTCTCCTTCTTCAACTTGAAGAAGGGTCTTCACTTACTATCTTGCTTCCTTCTTGCTTACTTACTTACAATCGTGAATCTTGAGCCTTACAACGATTTCTTCCTAATTTACGAATATCAATGGCTTGAAGATGTTACGTGAAAAGTGTTCTACAAACACAAAAGCGAAAACGTATAGAACGTTTGTGTGTGTTTACAACTTTTATGACTTGTGTGTATAGAGTATGTGTGAATAGGCTGTGTAGATATAAAGAATCAAAAAGTAATTCTATTCTAATTTCTATCCCTAGTTATAGAGATCTTCAATTGGTAGTTGTAACTTCTTGAATTTTGTTTTGGTCGAGTTATAATAATATAAGCTGAATCTTGTAACTTCTTCTTGGTTAGTTGAAGCGCTTCTTGAAACTTGTGTAAAATTCTTCTAACACTTCCTTATGCATTTTGCCTTACCACTGTCTTCGTCTTCATTCTTTATGCAGGTGATTGTTTATCATATTGAACCTTAACTTTCTTCTTGGATCGTCCTTGTCGATATCTGGTCCCCATCGATTTCTTGTCCTCATCGAGGTTTGTCCTAGTCGATTTCTTAACCTAGTCGACTTCTTGTCCTCATCTTACTTGTACTTAGTTTTATTTACAATCACTTACTTGGTGTTTATACATGATGCTTGATAGTCATCCTATTTTACATTTTAACTCATCAAAACTAATTACTGACTTTCTTCCTAACAATTTCCCCCTTTTTGATGATGTTAAAACACGGCTCAAGAAAAGAAAAAATGTTAGTACTTTCATAAGATAAGAATATTACAAATTGTACAAATAAGTCACTTAGTCGGATAATCGAGCACTAAGCTTTATAATTAGATGATCATAGCAATAAGATTAATCATGATTGTAGTCATATAATCGAGCACTAAGCTTTATAATCGAGATGATCATAGCAATAAGATTAATCATGATTGTAGTCGGATAATCAAGTAAACATAAAAGATAAGATCAAAATGTTTGAGATGATTTAGTGTTATGAATTTATAAGCCGATTATTTATACCAAGAATTAGTTAGTCGATTTGAAAGTAAAACAAGTTAGTTAAAACAACCAAGTTTATGAGAGTAGTTCAACCAGGTATTCATATATATTCAAAAAAACTTGCGAGATATTTTTTCCGCATTCATTAAGGCAGATAATCGGATGAGTAGTATGAGATAGACTTAATCGTACCACTGTCTTCTTACGGAATAGTCATCCGATCGAAGACACGCTTCTTGAGACTCAATGTCTCCCCTCCTTGACTAGATCGGCAATTGTCTCCACTTGCATCGGCATCTGCTTCACCTTTTCCCTATCCAGACGACCATCTTGTGTGAGTGGAGCGACATTGTTGAATAAGGTGGTGCGACTATGTCCACATTGAACTCCGTATCTCTGAGGTCGATTAAGTATTGATAGATGTTGGGATCCTTCGCCTCTAGCCATTCATGGAATGCTATGTTCTCATCATGCCCCAAGAAATTTAATTGCAGGACATGAAACAGAAAATCTATTCCCCTTCATAAGCTCTCCACTTGGCTTGTTGATCCATGGGAAGGATTTCCTTGGGCATAGTGTATGTTCGATGAAATGGGCGAACAACCTCTTCTCCTTCTTTGTTTTTCGACCTCTAAACCCACTTCCTCGTCTTCTGTCATAAGTTTTACCAGTGCCTTCTCCTGCTCCCTCCTTCTTTTCGCATCCCTTCTCTTATATTTCTCCTTCTCTTCCCTCCTCCTCTTGAGAATTCTCTCTTCTTCTTCTATCTCAAAGCGGGTCTTTTGAGGTTGGCTTGAAATCTTAGCTTTCCCAGTGCTTTGGATGAGGATAAGGGAGATTTGATTGATAGAACGGGACGAGGATCGGCGGTAAGTGGCAATTCTTTACGAGATTCGAGCTCGGAGTTCGGACTCGGTGGATTCAATCATCTTCGACCTTCTTTTCGGTCTCCTCAACACTCTTTGAGACTTCTTATCCATTGCCTTCTTCCTTTCTTCCTCTGCTTTTAACAACTCTTGAGATGACTCCTCTAATCCGAGATTTAAAGCGGCCGATTGATCCTCTTGCAACTCCACTCTTTTCTTGAGCTCACTATCTTCCCCCTTTTTGACATCAAGAAATCGGGTGTTGCAGATAGTGGCTACTTGCTCGATCGGCCCATGAGTTCTTGCCTTACCAATCCGGTCTTTTGATCCAACTGATCATATCTTTTCCTCTGTGCAACCTTAGCTCTGCGAACTTGCCTTCGATATAGTTCCTCGAGAATATTCGTTATCTCTGTCCTTTTCCATGGCCAAGCTCATCTTGAGGACTTGTGAAAAAGATCCTTCCTTTGCCAACCACGACTCTTTAACTTGCTCCTCAACCGAGTCTTTGATTTCGGAGTAAGCATTCAAGACATATTGTCGGACCCATTCTCTTTGAGCTTTTTCCTCCTCGATGTCTATTTGCTTTACCTTAACCATGTTTTCTTCATGTCTCGATTTTGAGAAGTAGAGGTCGATCTTAGTCTTCTCATGAAGCTGCAGACCTCTACATTCTCTTTGATTGAAGAAGTGATGATCCCGGGGACCAGACGCGAGCATTCGAGACTAGCTTGCTTGAATTGAGCACTTCTTCCTTTAGTGCGTTGAATTCGGATACGCACACGGATGCAGAGGGTCCTACAATTTCTTGAGATGGAGAAGATAGGGTTAAATCTATCTCCTCGATAGGAACCACAGCTTCAATTGCGCTGGAGGAGAATCTGCACGATGCATGGAAGATGATGGCAAATCTGATTCTATCTCAGCTGTCACCCGTTCTGTTATCTATTTTATTTGTGCCTCCTCAATTTGTATCCATCTCACTGGCTCATCGCACTCCACCGATTACTCCTTCCGGCTCCTCCACCTCATCTCATTTCTCGATTACTTCCTCTTTTTCTTGCTCCTTCTCCTTCACCTCACCTGATTTCTCCACCTCCTCCAGCCCTCATCTCCGAGATATACCCTTTGCAAAATGTAGTCGACAAAAGTATTCTCGGTCGGGATTTCTTGGAAGGATTTAAGTTTGGCCTTTTTGAGGACTTCCTTTTCCCAGTGGATAGGTTGTTTCCCCTTCTGCTATTAGGATGTCTATTTCTTCAAATGAGCCTAATGCGAGTCTTCTTAGTAGATATACATCAACCAGTTCTTTAAGAAGCTCGGGCTCGTCTGCAAGGGCCGATTCCTTTCGAGAAGGAATTTCTTTCCAAGAATCCTTAGGGAGGTTTCGGTTGGACCCATTACACCGGATGGGTTAGGGAGATTAAGAAATAGGTTTGGTTCGGATGATGTAGAGGGTGGGAAAAAATGGATCATATGTAGGTTGGGTTTGGATTGGACTCATGGGAATGGACCGTTTTAGAGGCTCGGAGGCGGCTTCTTACTGCCTCTTCATTGCCGAGGTTGGGGTTGGGGTACTTCATCCTCGGATGAGGAAGATGAAGATTGAGCTTGCTGCTTGTCTTGGTCATCTCCGGATGAGACTTCGACCACTTTCTCCTTGTCACAGGCTTTCTGCGGCCTCGGGTGAGACACTTCCCTCGAGAAGCTGTCTCTGGCTCCTCATCTTCTTCATCCTCCGCCTCGGCCCAGATGAGGATTCGTCCTCCAATCTTGTCTTGACCTCCTTTGGCTTGGCTTTTGAAGCCTTCTTCTTTTGTCTTTGGAGGTTGAGCTGGAGCCTCCTCGTCTCCTTCCGTGTCCGATGGTCCAAAGATCTTCTCATCTTTGTCCAAGAGCCCTTCGCTTTGTATACTTTTTCACCCCTTCCTTCCAGTCCAGATTGTCTCGACCCCGGCTTATGTTCAAGTATGATGGTGATTAAGCCATCATACTTGTGATCTTGGTCAAGGACCACCTCATCGGACTCCGATGACACCGGGGTTTTGATAAATTTCTTTCTTTCCTCCATCGGCCTCGAATACACCATCCTTGCCCAATTGATTTACGCCCCATCAATTATAGCCCTCATACAACAAATTCTGGGCTTCGTTAAGCCATCGTGGCTTTGCTGCTCTCCCAAAATACATTTAGTCGAGAATCGGCATTAGCAACTGTACTTTTGCTTTAACATTGGCCTTTTCGGGTTCGCCATAGTGTTACGGTGAGTTCTTCTCGCCATTAGCGAAACTTTCCAAGTATTCCGATGCCTTATACATGAAAGGGTTTTCTCCGACGGTGCTTAATTCAAAAATTTCTCCAATATCGCCGATTGATAATACCACCTTCTTATTCTTTCCTTTGGTTCGAATTTAAGTTTCCAAACCGAGTGTCGGTAGCCTTTGCCACGGTTAGAAACTCAGCAGAAAGATCATCGAGTTAGATTCCTCGACGGTTTCTTTGTGCAATATTGTTTTAATCCTCTGGATTCAAGCAAACCCGATATCTCTCTGGTCTCGGGATCGGTTGAGATATTCCATTCTATGAACATCTCGGATTTTGTTCTATCTCTCGATTGAAGTAAGATCATACTCATACTTGATGTTCGATTTCTTTGATTCCACCATTTTAGGAATATAGAAGGTTTTAGGAGGGAAAGGAAAAGTTTGAGAAAAATATGAAGGTTTTTATGTGTGCGTAAATGAAATTATGCACACGAACTCCTATTTATATGGAAAGATATAATAATAAACAATTATAAAACTAATAATTGCCTGAAAAAGTGTAAATATAGGCTTTCAAATCTCCATTAATGCAATTATGACATTTATTTTGAAAAGTGCGAGAGAATACTATTAAATATGTCGCGCGTGATATTTAGACGGTTCATATTTGAGGAAACGCCTCCATTTCTAGCGCGTGAAAGATACTCGGTGTATTTCAAAACTTGATTCGATAAAATTTCGGGTCCGTAGTAACTTCTCTCTGTGAGTTACTTATTTGAGAAAATACTTTTCGATTAAGCTGGAGAGATAAAATAAAACACACATATTTTAATAAAAATAAAGTTTGAACCCTTATCTCTTAATTTTGTAAAACAAAACATTTTTAATATATTGAGTACATTCATTTTTAAATAAAACGATTATGATATTATTTTCATATATTAATTATATGAAATAATAGACATAATTTTATCAATGATTAAAAGTTTAGAAGATATTTCTGATCGTTTCACCTAGTGCGGATTGATAGCATCATAGTCACATGCTTCATGATCACTTGGATACGTAGACCTTCTCTTATGTTGAGATATGTTTATCAAACCTTGTTCTTTCTTGTCTCTGCCGGTGGTTTTGTCAAGATATCGGCTCTTTGGAAATCGGTCAGAATCTTTTCTAGTTTGATTTCATCTTTCTCAACATGGTCTCGGATGAAGTGATGTCTGATATCAACATGCTTGCATCTAGTATGTAGGACTGGGTTACGGGTAATAGCTATGACACTATTACTATCACAAAAGATTGGTACATCTTTGGTGATAATATTATAGTCCCTTAGCTGTTGACTTATCCGGATCATTTGTGAACAACAACTTCCACTGCCATATACTCGGCTTCGATTGTGGAAGTAGCTACAGAGGTTTATTTCTTAGACAACCATGAAATTAGCTTATTACCAAGAAATTGTCTGTTTGACTTGAAGTCCAAGAAAGTAGGTCATCTCTCCCATCATGGACATTTCAAATCTGTTTTCATAAGATGACTAAATTCTTCACACAAAGATATGTTAGTTGATCCAAAATGATATCATCAACATAAATGCGAACTAACAAAAGATCACAACCAAATTCTTTTCTAAAGAGAGTTCTATCAATTCTACCTTTAACAAAACCATTTTGAATTAAATAATCGACAAGGTGTCATACCATGCTCTAGGTGCTTGTTTAAGTCCATATAGAGATTTCCTCAATCTATAAACCTTGTCTCCTTTGACAAAACCGGAGGTTGCTCTACATAAACTTCCTCGGCCTAAGACTCCATTAAGAAACGCTGACTTAACATCCATTTGAAAAACTATGAATCTTTTAAAAGCAGCATAGGCTAAAAATAATCTTATGGCTTCCAGACGAGCTCTTGGTGCAAAGGTTTCATCATAATCAATCCTCCGATTGTGAATAACCTTGAGCAACTAGTCCGGCTTTATTTCTTACCAAAATATTGTTTTCATCCTTTTTGTTTTTAAAGACCCATTTAGTTCCAATGACTTTTTGATGATGAGGCCTTTCAACAAGCTCCCACACATCTTGTCTTTGAAACTCGATTTAGTTCTTCTCGCATGGCATTAATCCGAGTTGGAATCGAGTTAGAGCCTCTGTAATAGATTTAGGTTTAAGTAATGACACATAGCAATCGAACATGCAATCTCGATTTAGTTGGGTCCTCGTCTGGACTCCAGTCTAAATCTCCAATTATCTGTTCAGTTGGGTGATATGACATTACTTTCTTACCTTTATCTTTTATAACGGATGAAGTTTTGTCTGAATTATTTATTTCGGATGATTCTATGTTACCTTCTCGATGACTCTACTTGATCATCCGAGGTATTGGTTGTCTGATCATTTGGTGAGGAAGAGCTTCCGTGTTCTTTCTCTTTGTTTGAATCTGGTTCTTCCTCTTCATCCGATTGATTCTTGATTGTAGAATTTTATGGTTGATCTCTTGATAGTCATCGATCCAGATCATCGATATCTTTGTGATGTTATCTGTCTTACTATACTCAAAGAAGATTCATCAAATAGAACATGTGGAGTTTCTTCTACACACAAGGTTGTCTTATTAAAGACTCTATATGCTTTTGATACGAGATGAGTTCTTTGGAACCACCGATCGCCGACTCTACGAAACTATCGGACTCGGGATCATAATCACACAAACGCAGCGGAAAGAATTGTACCTTTATTCACCGTAATAGGTGAAGACAAACCAGTTCTAAGGTCGAAGGCTGCGATCGAAGGATGAGCCTCGAACCTCACGGTCTTACGCCGTATTCCTATCCCTTTCCCTTGGACGTCGAGTGGTCGACGATCCTCCAAGGAATCGAGAATCCGCCTCCTCTACGATCTCACGTTTTTTCACACGCTGGAGACTCGATGTTAGGGTTTATTTATAGGCTACAACAGGACCCTAAGGAGGAATTAGGGTTGGGCCTCCTGATGGGCCTAAATATCCTGTGTTCGGTCAGAACACTTTACTTAAGCCCATCAATTATAACTCGAGTCCACTAAAGAGTTATAATTGAATTACCGTCCTAATCCCATATTATTATATGGGCTCCTTTATTATGTGTACGTTTATTTCCCGTGTTTAAGATATCGAATGTCCATAAATTAATTAAATTACCGACAACTTAATTAATTTATATCTAATTCCAAGAGTAGTACCACTCATCTTTATTATTATGTCGGATTAAATCCACTGCAGGGGTTTACATAATAATCTTTATGAGCTCCTCAAGGGGACATCATCATCCTAAATAATTAGGACACGGATTCCTTCTATAATCAACAACACACCATATAAACAATGCTATCTCCCAATTCACCGAGCCTATTGATTTAATAAATCTCACCCATTGGTAAATCAAAGAAATATATATTGAGTACACGTGCCCATTATTATATAGGGATTAAGAAGACGTACATCCATAACAACGAGAGGTCTTGTTCTTTTATATAGTCGGTACAAATTGAACAACCTCATATGGTCTGCTCAATACATACAAAATGTACTAGTGTAACTTTATAGTCAAGATAGACTAATACCAAATTACACTACAACCGTTTCAATGATTTGTCCAAATCCATTTTGGTTGTGAGCTATTATTTACAATCTATAAGGCACTAATAACATGATCTTACGTGTGACACCACACACCATGTTATCTACGGTATAGATTAATTCAACATAATAATGATATATATAACAATCATAAACAATAAGTATTTTGATCATAATGAATCTCATATGAAAAAGATGTTCATACTTAAGAAAGATGTTCATACAAAAGCTAGGCTTATAGTATACATCCTAACATGAGTATCCCAAGAATATTCCATCTGCTATTTTGGCATCAAAAGTTTTTAATTGAGATTTACCATTGTTGTGTATGAAACATTTACAACCAAATATATGAAAGTATGAAATTTTGGGGGATCTTCCCTTCCAAATTTCATAGGGAGTTTTGCATTTATTTTTAACAATCAAACTTCTATTTTGAACAAAACAAGTTGTATTAACGACTTACGCCCAAAACTGTGTGGAGTATTGTACTCGAGATAACATTGTTCTAGCTGCCTCTTTTTAGGTTCTGTTTCTCCTTTCAACTACTCCATTTTGTTGTGGAGTCCGTGCTGAGATGTTTCATGAGCTATGTCATTCTCAATGCGGTAGTTAGTAACAAGCTTATTAAGGAACTCAATACCTTTATCACTTCTAATTTTAACAATAGTTTGCCCTCTTTCATTTTGAACCTTTTTAAGAAATTCTAGAATCTTAATCATAGTCTCATTATTTTTGTATAAGAAAATAACCTGTAAATCTTGAAAAGTCATCAACAATTACGAGTATATTTTCTTCCACTAAAGCTGAGAGGTGTTACCGGACCAAAAAGATCCATATGCGTAAGTTCCAAAATTCTTTACGAAGAAGGACTACTTATTGTCTTAAAAGAAGCTTTAGTCTGTTTTCTTTTTGACAAGAATCACACACATGGTTCTTTGAAAATACTTTATCGTGGAGTCCTTTTACTAAAGATTTCCTTGCTATTTTGTTAAGAGTTTTGAAGTTTAAGTGGCCAAGACGTTTGTGCCATAGCCAACTTAAATCATCTCGAACTCTTAGCAACAAGACAAGTATCTTTAGGACAACTTTTAAAATTAGCAACATAAATGTTACCTTGTCGACTCCAGCTAATAGAATATTTTCATTGATACCATCTAATACATAGCATGCATTATGAGTAAATTTTATACTTAACCCCTTATCACAAAATTGTGAAATAGATAGTAAGTTGTGCTTCAATCCTTCTACGAAGAAGACTTCATTTACTTGAATATCACCTATCATCAATGTCCCTATTCCTTTGGTAAGTCCATAATTGTTATCTCCAAACATTACTCTTAGTTCGTCTATGGTTCGATAGTTAGAAAGAAGACGTCTTTCATAGGTCATATGCTTGGAACATCCACTGTCGATGTACCGGATGACCTCAAGAATATCTCCTCTTTCAACTATCTTCTTATCTTCCTGCAATCAAAAATTTAATGCTTAGGTACCCTTTGTACTTTGGGTCCTTTCATGTTTGAAATTGTCTTGTATCTTGGTAAAAATGGATATGTTTTACTTCTTCCATCAAAGTCCTATCTAGGATAGGGCTTTGACTTAATCTTTGGTTTGACCTTAGGATCAACTTTCCTCGTCTGTGTTTTCTTTTGAAGTATCGGATGAGGTAATTAATTCCTTAGGTTTCCAAGGACTAAATCTAGTTTCTATCTTTGGTTTAGTTGCTTTAACAAAAATTCTAGGTTTTATTGGATCATTTTTCTTACTCCTATCAAAACCTAATCCAGTCTTGTCATTAGACTTTTGTGAAGTATTGAAGATCTTATCTATTGTGATCTCGAGAGTTATTTAAAAGTCCTAACTTGATATTTAATTCTCTGTTAGTTCTTTTGTAATTCTCATTTTCAGAATAGATGTTTGAAAATTTTATATTTAAAGAATTCAATTCCTTTTCTAACTTGTCTGTCTTATCGCACAAGGTGCTAGTGATGGTCTCACCGACATTCCCCTTGAATGTACAATGGTTTCCCACTATCCTTTGTTTGATTGACTTTAGTTAGATCATTAATTTGATTCTTTAAATTAAAATTATCAGTCTCTATCTGTTTATAAGCGAGATAGAGCGGTCTCAAGTCTTTCAAAAGTTTTGTTATAAGACTAGGATTAGTTTCGAGATAAGGTATCATAGTCATTATCTCAAGATGAATAGTAATGTACCTCTTTTGCCATTAAACAGATGTCGTCATCTCGATCCAAAATCGAGATGAGGATAAGGATGATGATGTTTCATGAACTTCTTCTTTCTCGGCTAGAAGAGCTCTCTCGATCGGCATACCTTCTGTCTCGCTTTTCCTCTTCTCTTCTCTTTCTCTTGGAGTGAGTTGAGGACAATCATAACTATAGTGACCAGGTTTGTTGCATGTATAATAAATATCTCCCTGTCTGTCTTAGGACTACTATCTCCTCTTCTAATTGGTGACTTGTGCTTTCTCGTCTGATCCTTTTTCTTATCATTGTCTGAACTTTTTCTTCTTTATCTCGGTCTATAATTCCTTCGACTTGATCTATCTTTCTTATTCCTTTTGCACTTCATTCTAAGCCTTTCATATCATTTTAACAAAAGAGTCATTTTCTCTTTTATAGATAAATCAGATGCCTAGGAGATTTTCTCGGATTCTTCTTGATGAAGAAATACTACAGTCTTTCCGGATGTTGAAGATTCTGCTTCATCTTCTTCGTCTTCGATTTGGATGTCATACTCTAATGCCTTGAGATGAGAAAATAAAGTGTGGTGTGAAATTGTAGATAGATTCTGAGTAGCTTTAAGAATATTAGCTTTCTCTCTCAACTTTTGCTTAATGACTTCAACACCTTATTGTTGATTTCTTTCTCTGAATAAGTTTTACCCAAATCACCGCCTTATTTAGAAGATTAGTTAGTCTAACATCTAGTTGATCAATGGATTCTCCTTCTTTCATCTTGAAAGTGTCAAAAATATGTAATCTTGATTGCGGTTTGTTTTCCTTTACTCGATCTCGATCCTTCACAAATTCCGCAAGAGTTTCCCACATTTCCTTGGCGGTCTTGCATCTTTTCACTTTTTCGATCCAGTCATTACTCAATATTTCAATGATCTCTGTTCTAGCAACTTTGATCCAGATTATGGATCTTTCTTTCATCACTTGTGAGTTCGGAGCTTTTTTCTCTTGCCTAACTCTTGTTTCAAGAAATTGCAGTACCATCACTTGTACCTCCATGATAAAATTTGATAGGTCCTTCTTCAAGAACCTCCTCCATTCTATCATGAATAACTTTAAGATGATTTTCCATCCTAAATTTCCAGTAGTCATATTCTTCGATTGAGAAATCAGGTAGACTCCTTGATTTTTGCTCTTAACAGATGACATGTTGAGATAGAAAACCAAAACTTATACGATCTTGTTAGTAGCACAATTAGTGAAACAAAGAAGATGAAGATAATCAAGAGATAATTTCAATCTTGGTTAAGACCTAAAATCAATATCAAAACAGCCTTAACACCGCTTCCGATACCACTTGTTGGTCGCACTTAGTTGAGTAGATTAGACAAAACTTGAGCTAGCCTTCTAGGAAAAATCTAGAAGGGGGGTTTGAATAGGTTTTCGATTTTATAAAATCTTTTAAAACTTATTCAAAATACTTGAAAGTTACACAAATGAATTAAATTTTAAACTCAACTTTATATGGATCAAAAGCACACCGATATTTAGTCTAACTTGAATTACGAAACTAAACTTTGATTATGAAAAATCAATTATGAACAAATAAGTAAATGAAAACAAGACAAAACACAATAGTTTATAGTGGTTCGGATCAAACGATCCTACGTCCACTCTCCTCCTTCAACTTGAAGAAAGGTCTTCACTTACTATCTTCCTTCCTTCTTGCTTACTTACTTACAATCGTAAATCATCACTTACAACAATTTCTTCCTATTTTACGAATATCAATGGCTTGAAGATGTTACGTGAAAAGTGTTCTACAAACACTAAAACCGGAAACGTATAGAACGTTTGTGTGTGGTTACAATATTTTAAATACGTGCGTATAGAATGTGCGTTAAAAGCTGTGTAGTTGCAAAAATTCAAAAGTAATTTTATTCGATTTCAATCCCTATTTATAGAGATCTTCATTGGTAGTTCTAACTTCCTTGTGAATTCGCTTCGATTAGTTATAACAATCTAACTAAATCTTGTAACTTCTTCTTGATCGCTTATAATCGCTTCTTGATACTGTAAAATTGTCTAACACTTCATCGTCTGCTTTTTGCCTCACTGTCTTCGTCTTCAATCTATGTCTTGAATATTATTTATCGTTCTAGACCTTATCTGTCTTCTTTACGCTGTCCTTGTCGACTTCTTGTCCTTATCTCGATTTCTTGTCCTCGTCGATATCTAGTCCTTATTCGATTTCTTCAACTATCCTTATCTATCATTTGTACATAACTCTATTTACATACTAATACTTACTTAATTGTCTATACAAGATACTCAACTGGTCATCCTATTTTACATTTTAACTCATCAAAACTAATTACGAGCTTTCTTCCTAACAGATAGCATCTCGCTTCTCCCATCAAAAGAACTGTAAGAAGAATTTCTTCTAATCTTAGTTCTTGGAACCCTCTTGATCGAATCTGGACTCCTCAACCGAATTTTATTTTTCGATTAGGAGTTGCAGTCCTCATATGACTTTGTGGTTTCCAAGGCCCAATTTTAATTTCTTTTGAGGCTTGGTGCCTTCACAAATTTCCTTGGTTTTGAACTACCGATTTATTATTTCTATCATAACCAAGTCCTGTTTTATCATGGGATTTTTGGGAAGTACTAAAGATGTGATCTATGGTGATTGTGAGTTATTAATTTGGTTTCATTTGAAGACAAGCTTCTCATTGTCCTTCTTAATTGACTCATTTTCAATACAAACCATTTCAAATTTATCTTTCAAAGATTTTAGTTCATTTTCTAGTCTTCAAGTCGACTAGCCGATGTACTAGCCTCGGCTGAGGTAAACATTACCCCTTGAATGTTTCCTCGGACTCGAGTAGTTCACAACTTTTTGCCTTTAACTAGAGTCTGAATCGATCTTTCAAAGTTAAATTTTCAGTCTCTAATTGTTTATAAGCACTTAGAGACATCTTTAGGTCTTTCAAAAGTCCTTTGATAACAGTTTGATCATTATGAGACAGATTTGTAAGAATCATTATCGGATGAAGAATAGTAATCTACCTCTTTGGCCATTAGACAGACCTCATCATCGATCCGAAATCGGATGATGATGATGATGATGACTTTCTTGACTCTTTTTCTTCAGCAAGAAGAGCTCTACGATCTGCAAAACGCCTATCTCTCTTCTTCCTTTTCTCCTCTCTTTCTTTGGGAGTCGGTAGGGGATAGTCATAGCATTTGAAATGACACGGCTTGTTACAAGTGTAACAAGTATCTCCCCTATCTGATTTAGGACGGATAGGATTCTTTCTTGCAGATGATTTGTATCTTTTTGTCTCGATTTTTCTTCTTGTCATCATCTGTTGAGTCATTATCTTTTCTTCTGATCTGGATCTAGATCTGTCCTTCTCTCGCAAATCTCAATTTATTACGCTTATATTTCATTCTCAATCGGTCATACATTTTTATAAGCAAGGTTATCTGCTCCTTTAAGGATAAATCGGCTCCTTTGGGCTCATTTCTTTGTCTTGTCTTCTTTGTAAAGGCAACAAACTTAGATGAAGTGCTAGACTCCATCTCATCTTCCTCATCTTCAATTTGGATATCATATTCCAAAGCTTTAAGATGAGAAAATAAGGTATGATGTGAAATAGAGGATAAATTTTGAGTAGCCTTGAGGATATTGAACTTTTCTCTCCATCTTTTACTCAAGGATTTGAGTATCTTATTATTAATCTCCTTTTCGTATAATTCTTCCCCAAATCCGTAGCTTTATTGAGAAGATTTGTCAGGTCTCACATCCAAGTGGTCTACGCTTTCATTCTCTTTCATTTTGAATGTGTCGAATGCATGTAACACCGATTGTAGCTTATTCTCCTTGACTTGGTCTCGATCCCTCACATACACCGGCAAGTGTCTCCCACATTTCCTTAGCTGTTTTGCACCTCTTTACTTTCTCAATCCAATCTTTGCTTAGAGTCTCAATAATCTCTGTCCTAGCTACTTGGTCCAGATTATGAATTTTTCTTTCATCATTAGTCGACTCTGCACTCTTCTTTTCTTGTCTCACCCTTGTCTCTGCAGCTCCAGTCCAATCACTAGTTCCTCCATGATAGAACTTAATTGGACCTACTTCAAGAACCTCTTCCATCCTATCATGGATTGCCTTTAGATGGTTCTCCATCCCGAACTTCCAATAATCATATTCCTCGATTGAAAACTCGAGGCAAACTCCTGGACTTCATGCTCTTAACGAGACGACATGGTGAATCAAAGAATCTCAACAGAACTTGTTAGTAGCAAGGTTAGTGGATTGAAAATAAAGAAGATAAATAAGGAACAATTTCTAGAAACTTTTCAAGACCTCAAATCAATATCGAAACGACTAACACCGCTCACGATACCACTTGTTGGTCCCACGGATTGAGTAGATTAATAAAGAACCTTAAGACAACCTTCTAGTGAAAATCTAGAAGGGGGTTGAATAGATTTTCAAATCCTTTTTCAAAGATTAGAATATCAATTCAAAGTATCAAAGTTCACACAATGGAAAACAGATCAAACTCAATCTTTTACGGATCAAAAGCAATCTGATTTAAGAGTCTCGAATTGAACTTGTTTGAAAGTTGATTAAGAAGATAAGTAAATAAAGCAAGAAGAACACGGTGATTTATAGTGGCTCGAATCTAATTGATCCTACATCCACTCTCCTTCTTCAACTTGAAGAAGGGTCTCACCACTTACTTACTTACTCACTTACAATCTTACAATTAAAACTTTCAAGATCTTCTATCTTCAAACCTATTCTTCAACTTCTAATCTTCCTGGAATATCTAAATTTACGGTGCAATGGTGTTGAAGAAAATACGAGATAAGTGTTCTATAAACACTTTGAACTTATGAAAATTGCTTTGAGAAACTTTTGTGAGTGCTTAGAAAACTTGTGAATCGTGTGAATGAGAGAGTACTGAATTGTATGTTTAAAAGCGTGCCTAGACCTATTTATAAGCCCGAGAAATGTTTAGTTTGTTGTAACAAACTAAAAACCGCTGACAAACTTAATCTTGAAAACGGCCTTTACTTGGTGATCTTGCTTCTAGTTGTCTGCAATGACTTGGTGAAGACTTGCCTTTCTTATTCTACTTAGCCCGTCTTGACCTTGTCTCGAGCTCTTCATTGTTGTCTCCTCGCAGATGACTTATCTCAAGCTCGTCTTCGGATGACCTTTGCCTCTTCGACCTCGGTGACTTTTCTAGCTCGTCCTAGTCTAATCGGCTTAGTGCTAGGACTTTACCTCACTGTTCTACGTGGTTAGCCGGTCATCCTACTTTATCTCGAGTTGACTCTCGTCGACCTCTTTTAACTCAACAAAACTTCTTCGATCTAACATAAGGTATTAGTTACTTTCTCTGTCCCTACATAAGTTATTCATTTTTCTCTTTTGGTCCTGTCCCACCACAAGTAATTCATTATATTTTTGGCTATCCATTAAATTTGTATTCTTATATTTTTCTATTATTTACACATTGATGCGTGCAATAAAGTCACGCTAGTAAGAATCGAACCCCGTACTCCGAGATTCATGGAATCATGCTTTGAACACGAACTATAACCTCGTAATTCGAACCCGTATATGAGCTCCGAATACCGCAAAACACGCTGGAGAGGTCCCGGCGTAGGGACTCCGATGCTCAAGTCGATGTCGGAAAGAGTATAAAAGGAGGGCCCTTAATACCCAGTAAGGGACCTCTAGGAGCTAATATGAACTAGCTGGTTAAGTGATAAAGTGTCGTGCTCAAAGTATGATCAGTTGATAAGTGAATTCGTACCTTTCATGGTTATGTTGATTAAGTATATATATTACCTAAAAGAACAATTGTACCACCCTTTAATGAAGTTTTCCTCATTCCCCATCGTGCTCCTCCCACGTTCGTTCCTTCGCCACGTTCCATTTCCATTCTCCGAGATCATCACTTCTAGAATATTCTCTCTCGTGTTTTTCCTACTCTGTTTGACTAGTTCTATACTTACATCCAGCTAACCCCCTATTTTTAGGGGTTTAGCTATTACCTTGGGATTTATCTCATATTATCTCAACCGCTTCATCTTATCGTAATGAGCCCAATATATTCGTGGGCTTGATTTCGTATATCTCACGTGGTCATTCTTTATGGGCTCTATTACCTTTTCTTCCTCTGGGCCTCTTATTGGGCTTTCACTTACCCTTCGGCCTTCTAACCTCACCTGGGCTCTATTCAGCCCAAATCATATTTATGCCACATCAATCGCTCCCCTACTCTCTTGGGACGTGTAGGGTCCGAGAGAGTTGTAAGAGAGAATCTGTGTCATCCATTAATCTCTTATCAGCTTTTTCTTATTCTTCAAATTCTATTTTTTTACTTTTTTCCACATACTTCTATGTTAGATGGAGATTTCTATGCTAGGCTGCTAGAAGAAGGCGATGCGAGAATTCAACGTCAACCCGATCTCTCCACCTTTCGAGTATGCCATCCCCGCAAAGAAATCGGATGGATCCCTAGACCTAGACCGGGTCAAGGGAATTTTGAAGAAAGCAGAGGCTGAGTCTGGACTTGTACAAGGAGATGACCTGGCAGCCTTAGGAGGCGCGTATTCAATTGGGCCGATGATTCCGCATTTGAAGACCCGATTGGGGAGTCTAATAGAAACATGATTTTTTTCTTTTCCTTAACTTTTTCTTATATTCTTTGTAAATCATTGTAAATCCAATATGAATATACTGTGATTGATTTGGTTTACTTCTAAAAGTTGTTTTTCTGTTTAAAATTTTTATTGTTCTTAAAAGTATTATTCATCCGAAAATTTTCAAAATTTTTCTAAGTCTGGAAATTTTCAAAATTTTTCTAAGTCTAAAATTTTCAAAACTTTTTAAGTCTAAATTTTTTTAGATTCTAAGACTTAAAAGTTTTACTTTTGTGAAAAAGTCTAAAAGACTTAAATAATTTTTTTATTTGTAAATCGATTAAAGTGAAAGTGTGTTACTTATATCTATTTGATTAACCTTGATTAACTCTAAACTAATTTCACTGTGAGTGTGTCTCTTTCTTGTAGGTTTTAACTTCATCAAAAAGGAAATTGTTAGACCAAGATTGTTTTGATGAGTTAAAAGATTGTTCCAGATGAGCAGACTATGATGTAGAATCAAGACTAAGTTCTAGTACGAAGCCGATCACTAGGTCATCTGGAGACGAGGAATGACAAGTCATCTGGAGACAAGCTCAAGTCTAGTCATCTGCAGGAGACAAATATGAAGAGCTCGAGACGAGGTCAAGATAAGCCGAGTAGAATAAGAAAGACTAATCTTCACCAAGTCACTGCAGACGAGTAGGAAAAATCAGCCAAGGTGTTAAGCGAGTTTTCAAGATTAAGTTTGTTAAGCGGTTTCAAGTTTGTTAGAACTAACTAACAAACTAACTGACTTTTCGGACTTATATATAGGTCTAGGTTTTTCATTTTTCAGATATAGAGATAACACTTATGCATATTTGATTTACACAAGTCACTACTCGTATTTCACAATCTTTTCACAAGAATTTCTAGAGAGTTTCAAAAAGTTCTAAGTGTTTTTAGAGCACTTTTCTGTAATCTTCAAAATTCAATATACACTTTAATGATTAGATTTCTAGAAGAAGAGTCTAGGAGATTGAAGATTTGAAGAATTGTACAAGTTGTAAGTTGTAAGCTGGAAGTGAGAAAGTAAGCAGTAAGTAGAGTCCCTTCTTCAAATTGAAGAAGGAGAGTGGATGTAGGATTTTAAAATCCGAACCACTATAAATCCAGTGTTATTTCTTGCTTTCTTTATTTTCTGTTTGATTTACAATTTGTGTTTCATCAAGGGTTAAAATCAGAATCTTAACTAAAATCAAGTATTTCAACCTTGCTTTTGATCTTATAAGAAGTTGAGAATTTAATCTTAATCCATTGTGCTTAATCGATACTTTGGATTGATTTTGAGATTTGAAAAATCTACAAAATCTATTCAAACCCCCTTTCTAGATTTTGTTCTAGAAAGCATTCTCAAGGTTTTAATCAACTCAACTTTTCGGGACCAACAATATCAATCGAAACATTGTCAAGTATCTCGTCATCTCAACAAATAGTCAACGTATCATATGATTTTGATGTATTATTACCTCAAGGTCTTAGCCCTCTTGGGCCTCAATTAAGCACTTGTGGTCCTTCGGACCCATTCGCAATCATTAAATTTCACTAGGTTTTTGGCCTCGTGGCCTCAAACTCAAGTGAGGAATTTTTAGATTCATCGTATTATTTAATGAAATTTCTTGACCTTATTGAGGTTCCTGGCCTCTGGGCCCTATGTAGTCCTCGTGAGCGTAAAAAGTGCTTAGTGAATTTCTTTCACTTAAGCTCAATATGTTCTCTCTCTGAGCCCAAAAAACTCTAAGTGAATTCTCTATTTACTTAATTTCTTCTCAGTTCTCTTCGAACCTTGAAAAGTTCTGAACTAAAAATCTCTTGGTGAATTTTCATAATCTATTCAGGTTCTTCAAGAACCTTGAATTCTTATGTCTCTTTATAAACCTCATATTAAACCTCGAATGAGGTCTTACTTACCTTCCGGTTCTATCTCGAACCTCAAATCAGCCCTCAAGTGAGTTCTCACTCACCTTTTGGTTCTATCTAAACCTTAAGTAAATCTAGATTGAATTCTTACTCAAATTCTATCTGATTCTTTCTTGAACCTCTAGGTATTTAGTATTTTATCGAAATTTTCCTTAGATTCTTTCCTTGAACTTTGAATAGCTTTAAGTGAGTTCTTACTCAACTCAAGGTACTTAGTGATTTTTATTCACTATTTCCCTCCCGTGTTCTTTTCAAACGTTGAGTTCATCCTGGTCCTTAGGACTTTAAGCGATTTATTAATCATATCTATTTTGGCTCCTCTTAGAGTTGAAGTCGGGTATTATCCTTTAGGATTACAGTCGACTTACACATATCTTACTTCAGTCCCTTATTAGGCTTTCACAAGGCACAGGCCCTTCAAACCCAATCTATTAGCAATCAGCCCAATATTATATTTATGCCACACCAACTCATGCTCCCCTACTCTCTTGGGACGTGAAGGGCCCGAGAAAGTAGTGTAACTTACTCAATAATCAGATACGGTTCTAAACCTTAAGAAAGACTCAATTAAATTTTTATTTACTTGGGCTTTATTCAACTTCTCTTGTACCTAGGCTCTATTCGGTTTCTCTTGGCCTTAATCAAATATTAAGTGAGTTCTTACTCACTTCCTAGTTCTATCTAAACTTCAAATTTGTCTGGTCCTCTTTGGACCTTTAGGCGATCTTAAGTGAATTTGTATTCACCTATGTCATTCCTGGTTCTCTCTCAGACCTTTTAATGCTTTAGTGAAATTCAATTCACCATCTTCATATTGGTTTTCTCTTGACCCTTCCCCGGTGACATTCTCATTCATCCAGATTTTCTTAAGTTCTCTCTTAACCTATGAAAAATCTTAAGTGAATTTCTATTCACTCAAACTTTACTTGGTCATACTAAGACCCCTCTTGTGTTCTTTCCTTGATAGTAAACTTTTTCAATAAAAACTCTTATTCAATTAGGCAAATTAGGCCCTCTCTCAACCTTAAAATCCAAAGTGAATGATTATTCACTTATTAATTAAATAAAAAAATTAAGGCTCTCTCCTACACCTTAAACCAAAGTGAATGATTATTCACTTAATAATCTCGTAAAAGGTTTAAAACTCTCTACGGAATCTTAAAAATCCTAAATGAAAGTTTTAACACTCTCTTTGAACCTTAAAAACAACCTAAGTGAATGATTATTCACTTAATAACCTCGTAAAAAGGTTTAAAGCTCTCTCCTAACCTTAAAAATCCTAAGTGAATGATTATACACTTAATAATTCGTAAATAGTTTTAAAGCACTCTTCGAACCTTACAAAATCCTAAGTGAATGATTATTCACTTAATAATTCGTAAAAAGATTTAAGGCTCTCTATGAACCGTAAAAATCCTAAGTGAATGATTATTCACTTAATAATTTCGTAAAAAGGTTTAAGGAACTCTACGAACCTTAAAATCCTAAGTGAATGATTATTCACTTAATAATTAAGTAAATAGTTTTAAGGCTCTCTTCGAACCTTAAAATCATAAGTGAATGATTATTCACTTAATAATTAAATAAAAAGACTTAAGGCTCTCTCTGAACCTTAAAAATCCTAAGTGAATGATTATTCACTTAATAATTAAATAAATAGTTTTAAGGCTCTCTTCGAACCTTAAAAATCCTAATTGAATGATTATTCACTTATTAATTTGTAAAAGATTTAAGGCTCTCTTTGAACCTTAAAAATCCTAAATGAATGATTATTCACTTAATAATTTGTAAAAGATTTAAGGCTCTCTTTGAACCTTAAAAATCCTAAGTGAATGATTATTCACTTAATAATTCGTAAATAGTTTGAAAGCTCTCTTCGAACCATAAAAATCCTAAGTGAATGATTATTGACTTAATAATTCGTAAATAGTTTTAAGGCTCTATCCGAACCATAAAAATCCTAAGTGAATGATTATTCACTTAATAATTAGTAAAAGATTTAAGGCTCTCCGAACCTTAAAAAATCCTAAGTGAATGATTATTCACTTAATAATTAAATAAATAGCTTTAAGGCTCTCTTCGAACCTTAAAAATCCTAATTGAATGATTATTCACTTAATAGTTCGTAAAAGATTTAAGGATCTCTCTCGAACCGTAAAAATTCTAAGTGAATGATTATTCACTTAATAATTTCGTAAAAAGGTTTAAGGCTCTCTCTAAACCTTAATGATTATTCACTTAATAATTCGTAAAAAGATTTAAGGCTCTCTTTGAGCTTTAAAAATCCTAAGTGAATGATTATTCACTTAATAATCTTGTAAAAGGTTTAAGGCTCTCTCCTAACCTTAAAATTCCTAAGTGAATGATTATTCACTTAATAATTAAATAAAAGATTTAAGGCTCTCTCTGAACCTTAAAAAATCTCAAGTGAATGATTATTCACATAATAATCTCGTAAAAGGTTTAAGGCTCTCTCCGAACCTTAAAAAATCTTAAGTAAATAATCGTATTCACTTAGTCAATATCACGGCTCTCTCTTAGCCTTAGAAACTTTTTAAGGTCATTCTTAAACCATAAAATCCTAAGTGAATATCCATATTCACTTAATCAATACACGGCTCTCTCTCGAGCCTTAGAATCTTTTAAGGTCATTCTTGAACCTTAAAAATTCTAAGTGAATGATTATTCACTTAATAATTTCGTAAAAGGTTTAATGCTCTCTTTGTACCTTAGAATCTTTTTAAGGTAATTCTTAAACCTTAAAAATCCTAAGTGAATGATTATTCAATTAATAATCTTGTAAAAGGTTTAAGGCTCTCTCTGAACCTTAAAAATCCTAAGTGAATGATTATTCACTTAATAATTTCAGAAAAAGGTTTAAAGCTCTCTCTGAGCCATAGAATCTTTTTAAGGTCATTCTTGAACCTTAAAAATCCTAAGTGAATGATTATTCACTTAATAATCTTGTAAAAGGTTTAAGACTCTCTCCGGAAACTTAAAAATCATAAGTGAATAATCGTATTCACTTAGTCAATATCATGGCTCTCTCTTAGCTTTAGAAACTTTTTAAGGTCATTCTTATACCTTAAAAATTCTATGTGAATATTCGTATTCACTTAATCAATATCACGGCTCTCTCTCGAGCCTTAGAATCTTTTAAGGTCATTCATGAACCTTAAAAATCCTAAGTGAATGATTATTCACTTAGTAATTTCAGAAAGTTTTAAGGCTCTCTCTGAGCCTTATAATCTTTTAAAGTCATTCTTGAACCTTAAAAATCCTAAGGGAATGATTTTTCACTTAATAATCTTGTAAAAGGTTTAAGGCTCTCTGAACCTTAAAAATCCTAAGTGAATGATTATTCACTTAATAATCTTGTAAAAAGGTTTATGGCTCTCTCGAACCTTAAAAATCCTAAGTGAATGATTATCCACTTAATAATTTCTTAAGAAGGTTTAAGACTCTCTCTGAGCCTTAGAATCTTTTTAAGGTCATTCTTGATCCTTAAAAATCCTAAGTTAATGATTATTCACTTAATAATCTCGTAAAAGGTTCAAGACGCCCTCCGAAACCTTAAAAATCCTAAGTGAATAATCGTATTCACTTAGTCAATATCACAACTCTCTCTTAGCCTTAGAAACTTTTTAAGGTCATTCTAAACCTTAAAAATTCTAAGTGAATATCCATATTCACTTAATCAATACACGGCTCTCTCGAGCCTTAGAATCTTTTTAAGGTCATTCTTGAACCTTAAAAATTCTAAGTGAATGATTATTCACTTAATTTTTTTGTAAAAAGGATTAAGGCTGTCTCGAACCTTAGAATCTTTTTAAGGTAATTCTTGAACCTTAAAAATCCTAAGAGAATGATTATTCACTTAATAATCTTGTAAAAGGTTTAAGACTCTCTCTGAACCTTAAAAATCCTAAGTGAATGATTATTCACTTAATAATTTCAGAAAAGGTTTAAGGCTCACTGAGCCTTAGAATCTTTTAAGGTCATTCTTGAACCTTAAAAATTTCTAAGTGAATGATTATTTACTTAATAATCTCGTAAAAAGGTTTAAGGCTCTCTCCGAACCTTAAAAATACTAAGTGAATAATCGTATTCACTTAGTCAATATCAGGAGCTCACTCCTAGTCTTAGTAACTTTTTAAGGTCATTCTTAAACCTTAAAAATCCTAAGTGAATATTCGTATTCACTTAATCAATATCACAACTCTCTCTCGAGCCTTAGAATCTTTTTAAGGTCATTCTTGAACTTTAAAAATCCTAAGTGAATATTCGTATTCACTTAATCAATATCACGACTCTCTCGAGCCTTTAATCTTTTTAAGGTGTCTCCGCCTCTCTGGAACTTTAAAAATCCTAAGTGAATATTCGTATTCACTTAATCAATATCACGGCTCTCTCTCGAGCCTTAGAAACTTTTAAGGTCATTCTTGAACCTTAAAAAATCCTAAGTGAATAATCGCATTCACTTAATCAATCTCATGGCTCTCTCTCGAGCTGTTAGAATCTTTTTAAGATCTTTCTTGAACCATAAAAATCCTAAGTGAATATTCGTATTCACTTAATCAATATCACGGCTCTCTCGAGCCTTTAATCTTTTAAAGGTGTCTTCGGTCTCTCTGGAACCTTAAAAATCCTAAGTGAATGATCGTATTCACTTAATCAATCTCATGGCTCTCTTGGTTTGGGGAGCCGAACCAGTTCCATTAGGTCCGTCTTGGGTCAGACCGGAGTTCCATTAGGTCTGACCATGTGACCCAGACCAGGTTCCATTATGTCTAGGGAGCCGGACCGAGGCTCCATTAGGTCCGGCGTCGGGTTAGACCAGGTTCCATTAGGTCTCGACCCTCATCAAGGCTCTCTTGGTCCTTGACAAATCACTTCAAGGCTCTCGTGTCCTTGAATAATCACATCAAGGCTCTCTTGTCCTTGAATAGTCACGCCAAGGCTCTCTTAGTCCTTGAAAAATTACGCCAAGGCTCTCGTGGTCCTTGACAGATCCCTAAGAGAAGTCTCTATTCGCTAATTTCATTCCGAGCAAGATCCGTACTCAACCTATAGGGTACTCCCCAATCGGGCGCCAACTTTTCATAGATTCCAGGGCATCTTACCTCGACCCTCCAAGGCCTACTACTCCTTTAGGTCAGACTTATTCATTTGTCAAAATCTAGGACCTCGTGGTCCTGGATTCTCAAGCTCAATGTTCTTAAAAGTGGCTCTCGTATATCTCAAAAACATCAAGATTGAAATCTTCAAGACCTTGAGGGCGCTTAAGCATAAAATAATCAAAAGTATTGATCTAATCATACGTATGAAAAATAATCAACTAACATCGATCACATTTCGGCATGACCTAAATAATTCTCCTAGTAATCTTCATACATACTCAAAAAATTCCAATCAATTATAATCGTAAACCTCTAGCTCACTCAATTCATCAGCTCTCATGAGCTTTTCTCTTCTTAGAATAACCTGTATTTAATTATTTCATACATCTCAAGATCATCATAGAACATGTATAGCTTTAGGGTTTTTCACAACCTTATTTTTTGAACTCGACAAGGCTCTCTAGAACCTATATGGTCGAGCTCTTCATAACCCTTTACTTCTATATATTCTTTTCTTTTGCTAACTATGTTTGTGCTTGTATGCTTATTATTCATGTATTTTCGTATTACCTACATATCTCATGCTCCAATATATACATCCAATAATCTATTATCGATTTCATCATAAAATGTATAATAATAAAAATCTTATTTGCTACTCACTTGTTCAGAATTTTAATCATCTTTTCCAAAAATCATTTATGACATACATTACTCAGTAAGTAAAAAGTGGTAATTTTTACTTACTTCTCTTCTCGTGGCTATAGGGACATACTCCTCCCACTTTCGTAACCCGAGGGCTGAATTTTCTCTCAAGCTTCCAATTTTGAGGCTCAACATCCATCATCGCTTTTCTAAGTTTGAAGAATCTTCGGAGGTCCGCAACCATACTCAACACATAGCTCTCGATATTGCAATACATGTTCCATTAGGTCTGACCATGTGACCCCGCACCAGGTTCCATTATGTCTAGGGAGCCGGACCGGGCTCCATTAGGTCCGGCGTCGGGTTAGACCAAGGTTCCATTAGGTCTCGACTCCTTATAAAGGCTCTCTTGGTCCTTGACAAATCACTTCAAGGCTCTCGTGTCCTTGAATAATCACATCAAGGCTCTCTTGTCCTTGAATAGTCACGTCAAGGCTCTCTTAGTCCTTGAAAAATTACGCCAAGGCTCTCGTGGTCCTTGACAGATCCCTAAGAGAAGTCTCTATTCGCTTAATTTCATTCCGAGCAAGATCCGTACCAACCTATAGGGTACTCCCAATCGGGCGCCAACTTCACTCATCTCTTCATTTGCAATCCAATTTCACTCATCTCTTCATTTGCTTTTGTGAGCTTCTTTGTCTGATGGACCTTATTGTCCTTCCCCGGCTCTCGTGAGATCCCAAGAATTTTAAAGTAGTTCTCACAAGTTTATTATTCTCGCAATCAACGTGAAGTAATCAATGTTAAGAGTATTAAAAATTCTTAAAACAATATCTCATAAAATTCACAAGGAATAAACACAACTCATAGTTAGTTTGCCTCAATCCCGTTATCAAGAACTCATAGTGGAATTCTACCTCAATACATTTTGAGATAGTAGGTTAAATACCTCAACATCTTGAAACATTCATAAATCAACAAATGTGATCTAGTTTTTCTAACTAGAAAATTATCAACAAATCACAAAGTTAAGTATAGACATGGTCTCGCATGTACTTAATAATCGTCCAAAAGTTTTTGATTAATCATGAAAGTAGACCTTAGGATCTTGACTAAATTCATTAGCTTCCATGAGCTCCTCTTTAAAAATACACATCAAGGTCTTATGACACTTCATAAATTTTCAAAATACTACTAGATCTCAAGGATTTCAAGAAATTTTATACATTTGATCGATGTTCGTAATTGTTCTCGGTATTCGTAACTTCTTGCATAAATCTCAAGATTATTTCAAAATCTTTAATAAATTCATAAAATATTCCCGGACTCTCTAGTTCATGACCTACTGTGCCTTATGGTTTGTCTCACACAATCCTCATAATTGTAGTTCTTACGAACCTCTATAATTCATGGACCTACAGTCCCCGAGCTTGCTCCTACGTTCTTACATTTTCATAATACTTATTAAATCCTGGATCAACCCTTAGGCTATGTTTGTTTTGGGATTTAAGTGTGCGGGAAGTCATGACTTTACATCCATAGGATGTAAAATCTTTGATGAATAGTAAAATTATGTGTTTGTTTTGAGATTTTGGTAGGATGGGATTAATTTTGCTTTATGTCAAATCAAGTGTAAGAATAAAGTAGGAAAGAGAATGGATAGAGAAAAGTGATGATGTGAGTAATGATTGAGTGAGAGAGTAACTAGATTATTTTAAATGGGATAAAGTGATTTGTATTGGGAAGAGTAATAATAGGTTTATAAATATGTTTTTAAAATGAATAAAGTAAATTGTATTGGAAAGAGTAATAATAGGTTTTATAGGTATGGATTTAGTATAGGATTTTAAAATCTGAATTTCAAATCCCTAACTCGTATGGGACGGGGCCGAAAAGTCCAAAGTCCATCCGTGTGAGTCTCAAAACAAACGCAGCCTTATGGACTTATTCTCATCATAATTTGACTATTACAAATATTCAAATAGACAACATTCTATGAAAATCATATATCACATCGGTTTATATCACACTCATTGAAACATTTTGAAGGTAAAATTTAAAGTTATACATTCAAATCATAACAAACAATCATGCTAACTCGTTGGTTTTATTGTACTCATAATATATGAGCTTGTCACCTTTCAATGGTTTCCCAAGGATGGGAGACTTCTAAGGCTTCTCGACCATTACCATCACAGCACCTCAAGGTCCTGCCCTTTTGTGTCCTGAAATCCTGAATAAACCCTTAAAGGGCTAATTCTCCAATACCAAGTCAACAACTCAATCTGCATTCAAAATATTATGGATTTGATACTCATAATAGTTTCTGGTCCAAGCGAACCTCTAGGAACTGTAGTCCAAAGATCAACACAGGGCCTTGGGGCCATGCCATCTCGCAACTCACTTCTTTTCATGTTTGCTCTTGCTAATTACATCTCTTTTGGTCCTCGTGGTCCATGTATCGGTTCTCCTGTGCTTGTCTTCTTAATTGGCCTCGCGGTCTCTCGTGACGCCTCTCTTGGGCTTGTCTTCTTAATTGACCTCGTGGTCCTTGTATCGGCCTCTCCCGAGCTCATCTTCTTAAAGGACCTTGACGTCCTTGTATTGGCTCTCTCGAGCCTGTCTTCTTAATTGACCTCGTGGTCCCTGTATTGGCTCTCTCGAGCTCGTCTTCTTAATGGACCTTAACATCCCTCTATCGGCTCTCCCGAGCCTATCATCTTAATGGACCTCAACGGTCCCTCGGCCAAGTTATCAGGAACTTATTAAAAGTCATCAAAAAACACTCTAAATGACCTTATATCCAAAGAATCAAAATAATCGAAATGTTTAGGGGTAATACCCCATTCAAATCATTATGAATAAACACAAATCGTACCTAACTCGTGGTTCCGCCTCACTATTATTAATTCATGATATAATTTTATATCCAAAAAATATTAAATAATTATACCTTTATGTTCATACTAATTGGTGAATCTTTTTCAAACACCTCGAGGTCTCTACATGCTCGCCCTTTAAGGGAAAACATCGTCACATCATTGTTTAATAATTCGGGTCTAATCAACTAATAGTAGGTCTAATATCAATGACCCAGCTCATTACTTAAATTTTCTTCTTTTCTATGAAACCTCTATCTCCAATTGGACCTTGTTGTCCTCAAATCAATCGTAATACACAACATCATCTGGACATCGAACCTTGAGGTTCCTGTTCTATTAATGATTGTTGGTCATTTAGTGACAAAAAGTTTTCGATTCATGTACTCATAATTAGATCTAGGAACTCATCACGACCTTGTTATAACAAAAAGAGGATGTATAGAGATATGAATTACTCCCCTCTCTCCCATAGAAGCCTTGTTAGTTACCTCCACTAGAGCCGATGCGTGGGCCACCTCTTCTCCTCTTGACATAATTCCACCTCCAAGGGGAGGAAAATAAATGGTCGGAGATGGTCTATTCTTCCCTTCGTATTTCTTTTCTCTTGGATCCTCAAGGACCCTGTCTCGTGCTCGATTGTCCATTCACATCTTCATGATATCAACCTACTTCTTTAGGGACTCAGATCAACCTCCAAAAGTCCAGTGGTGAGTATACCCTTTGTCCTTCTGCATATTAGTGCATTCTTTTCCATTCTCCCGAGCATCCTGTAATATCCTCGTCTTACGGTTGTGTTCGGCTCTTTAGGACCACGTCCTAATAAGACTTCATCTTCTTCGGGAGACTTTCGTCCTCTTGATCAATCTCTCTCATTAGACTCAGAACCTGGAGGACATGAGTACAAACTCCCGAGTGACCTCCTTCTCATTCCTCGAAGGAGGCGGAAATGAAAATTGGACCTCTTCGGTGTAGCCTCTAGCATGACTTTCTCAAAGAACATTGATTTGCTACTTGAGCAACATAATCACTTCCGTGGCTCGATACCTGTTGTACAGATTTCTAAAGCCCAAAATTGCAATAGGTGTCGAACACCATTTTGATCAACAGAAAGCCGATGTAAGTAGCCACCAAGCACCTTCTCTCGAAGAGGCGGAAGGAACAGAAGCAAGAACTGCTCCCCTACCCTACAACCGCATCAATAATCATTGGGATCAGGGATGGATTCACCTCCTTTCCCCTTCCAATAACTCCCGATCTGAGAGGGTGGAAAAAGGGATAGTCGGAGACCCTATATCCCTTCCACCAGCCCTTACGAAATTCTTCTTGTCCACCAGCCATAATGATTATGGTTATTATGAAAATTAAGGAAACTCATGTCTTAAACTCAAGTTTTTCATAGACGGTGACACTTGATGCGTGCAATAAAGTCACGCTAGCAAGAATCGAACCCCGTACTGAGAGGAATTACGCTTTGAACACAAACTATAACCTCGTAATCCAAACCCATATCCAAGCTCCGAATACCTGTAAAATACGCCGGAGTGGTCTCCCGCGTAGGGACTCGAGGCTCAAGTCGGTGATCGAAAAGAGTATGAAAGGAGGGCCCTTAATACCCAAGTAAGGGACCTCTAGGAGCTAATATGAACTAGTGGTTAAGTGATAAAGTGTCGTGCTCAAAGTATGATCGATTGATAAGTGAATTCTTACCTTTCATGGTTATGTTGATTATGTATATATAATACCCGAAAGAACAGGTTGTACCACTCTTCAATGAAGTTTTCCTCATTCTCCATCGTGCTCCTCCCACGTTGTTCCTTCCTCATGTTCCATTTCTATTCTCCGAGAATCATCACTTCTAGAATATTCTCACCGTGTTTTTCCTCTGTTTGACTAGTTCAATACTTACATCCAGCCTAACCCCCTATTTTTAGAGGTTTAGCTGTTATCTTGGGATTTATCTAAGATATTATCTCTACCGCTTCATCTTATCAGTATATGATCCCAATATATTCGTATGGGCTTGATTTCGTATATCTCACGTGGTCATTCTTTATGGGCTCTATTACCTTTTCTTCCTCTGGGCCTCTTATTGGGCTTTTGCTTACTCTTCGGCCTTCTAACCTCACCTGGGCTCTATTCAGCCCAAATCATATTTATGCCACATCACACATATATCAATCATTTATCCTTATTTTTATCTAAATATCTTGTTGTTCTCTCTCTCCATCACATCATTTGTACTATATTCATATTATATTATTTTACCTTAATATTTATATTCAAAATAAATGTATAAATTATACCGGACGAAGGGGTATAAATCAGCTTTCTACCGTGAAATTGGTTCACATAAGACCAAAACATTAATTAAAGAGTCAATCTTCAGTGAAACTTGTTCATCTTATGTAAATGATATAATTACAATTACTCACCAATATCATAACATTCATTCACTAATATCAATGCAATAAAAATGTTATGGTATGAGTTTGTAAAAATAGTAATATTATTAAATGAATATAATGATATCAATTTTATACAATGAACAAGTTTCAAAATGAGAGTTTGTATTAATTAAATTTCTAAGTAGAGTAGATATACAATGTTACTTATTAATGATGAAGTGAAATAGGTCAAGTAGTTAGAGCCCACTACCTCGTGACCATGGTCATGGGATTGAGTCACTATTTGTCCGATAAAAAAAAAAATGCTTATTAATTGATTTATTATTGTACCCACCCACTTTAATCAAAAACTATCAATCCACAAAAGATTTTGCCAGAAAATTTTGTCTCTCTCGCATTTACCCAAATATCCATATTTCTGAAATCTATTGATCGATAAAGTGTATATATAGCCAGCCATATGGTAATTGTTGTATGACGATTTATTCGCCCGAGGCCCAATGGCAACCGGGCCGGCCCACCCGAGTTCGGGCGCGGCCTGTGGGATTTCGGCCCCAACAATTAGTCGACTCGCCGGGCGTGATGGACCGACTCGGCTACGACCGGAGTGAGCTCGGCCACGACGGAAGACCGGCTCGCCGGGTCGAGCAAGCAAACTCGGCCGGCAGGTCGGATCCTCCGGCCACGCCCGCGAGGATCCCGCCCGCCTGGTCAAGGCCGGCCTGCTCGGCTGCAAGCCGAACGTTTCTTTGGGCGACAAAGCCCGGCAACACCGGATGGCGGGCGCGACGAGGACCCCGCCACCCGAGCTCGGCAGGGGCGACGCCTTGTCATCCACGCCACGCCCAAAATGGTCTCGGTACAAGATATCGACTCCATTTAAAGGTCAACTTATCCCGTAAAGGCAAGAATATCCCTCAACCATCGAGAAGATCCCCGCCAGGGGACACCGGCAGACGCGAGTGGCTAGCCGTCTACTCGCCGCAGGCGGTACATCTCAATTAATAAGAGATGGTACAACATTTATGTTGATTTGTACTTTCTTGTACCTTTGGACTGCCAAAAGGCAACCAAACCCATGTATAAATAAGACCTATAAGGCATAATAAACGGATCTGAAAATCCATCCTTAAGCCTCGACTAACACTCCCAAAGAAACCTTGTGTTCTTACTTGCTTTCCGCTTTAAATTCTATATTTATTGCTCATTTATTTCTCATCATTTCCATTGATTGTTCTTGGGTATTTATCATAATAAATGCTCCAATCAATATTGTTTTAACCGATCAAAAGCCACATTAACCACCCATAAATATTTCGGTTAACAACAATTGGCGCTAGAAGGAGGGTGTTACCTCCGCTTTCCACAAGGAAGTTGCTGGAAAAATTTTGAAGAACACTCACCGTTCTTCAAACCACAAGTCTCACTCAAATCACTTCGTTCCTTACCTTTCCTTTCCGGAGAAGATCCTTCTCCGCTTTGAAGATGACGAAGGCCGGAAACGCCGTTCCCGGTGGGGAAAATCCTACCCCTCGTTGCTGCTGGCATGGACACCATGCACGTTCATGAAGATGAACAGCCCCAAGGTGATTTCACCCCACCAGGGGCATGGGGAATCTGCCCCCATCCCGCTCAGAGTATCAAACCCTCGAACAGATTCGACGGCCATCAAGCTCCTTCAGCTCGAGGCCGTGAGCTCACCATGACCAACCCTGGTCCTTCCGCTCCCCGTAAGAGTAAGGGGAAAAAGAAGAAGAAGGCCCAACGAGCTCGGGACGGACCGGGATCCCCTAGCCGAGGCGATCAGCCCTGTGGGTCTCAGGATCGTCTTCGAACGACTTGGGTCATCTCGACACTGGATTTCGAGTCGTAGTCTCAAACGGAGTCTAGGACCGGGAGCACCCCGCACGGCGAGCGGCCGAGGATCGCCAACCTGCCAATAGGGCCTCGCACCTAGCGCGCTCGAGCGCGAGGCCGTAAGGGTGTCGGCCAAAGATAGGTTGGGTCCAGCCTCCGCGTGGCACTCTGCACCCCCGAACCCGAGCGATTCTCGCGATGCTCTCCTCGCCGCCATGCAGAGGAAGATCGACGAGATGGAATCCCGTTTTGGAGCCCGCGATGGGCAGCCAAAGCGGCGCGGCGAATGAGCCTCTTTCTATGGAGGTCGAGCAGCGCCGGTTCAGCCCAAGATCCTCCCTCAAATGCCCGTTTATGAGGGGAAGACTGACCCGGAAACTCACCTCAGAATACAACATTTACATGGTTGGAAGGGGGCGTCCGACGCGACCAAATGCCGCCAATTTCCACTAACTCGGGCGAGCTCGCCACAAGTGGTATGTCTCTCTCCTGCCCGCTCGGTCGGCACCTTTAGCGAGCTAGGCGAAAAGTTCACCACCTACTTCGCCTCCAAGATTCCTGCAGCCGAAAACCGGCAGAGACCGATGGGAATCAAGCGGGGAAAGGAGGAGAGCGATGAGGCCTACCTCGACCGCCCGGACGAGGTCCTTCTAACCGGGAGCCGGTCGGAGATGAGCTCCAGCCTACACGCAGCCTCGCCGGCCTAAGACCGGAATCCCACATGTTCCGGCACATGACCAAGAGCTACCCCTCCTCCTACGCCGAATTCCGCCGACGAGCAAGCGAGCTTATCACTCGCCAGGTTGCTCGCTCGGAGGCCGGGCGAGGTTAAGGAGGAGGGGGCGAGAAAAGGGGGAAGGCAACCCCCAAGGTAGCTCCGGCCGCCGAACCAACCCCAGCGGGAGGAAAGGCCAGCGAGAGGGCTTACGGGGAACTTTAAGAGCTTCGAGGACAAACCCCCGCACGCATCCGTCCTGTGTCGTGGACAAGCTCAAGTACTCCCCGGCCATCGTTTTCAACGCGATCCAAGACACCGGACTGGTCCCCAAGCCCAAACCCATAAGGGGGACCCAACCAAGCAAAATCCTAACAAGTTCTGCGCCTACCACGACTCACGGACACAACACCAGCCAATGCCGGACCTCCTTAAACAGCTCTGGAGGCATTCGAGGATGGGCTTCTCGACAAGTACGCCAAGAGGCCCTCTCCGCGGCCGGATACCGAGGAGCGGGCGCCAGTGCGGCAGAGGGTGGTCTCCCGAGAGGGTTGCGGGCAGCTGAGGTCGCCACCGATATGGAGACGTCGGGCGACAAACTCCCGATGGCTCGCCCGGCGGACGGATCAACATGATCCAAGCCGGGGGTAGCCTTGGCGGGCTGGTTGAGGTGTTCGGCCGATCAAACAGAAGAGGAAGGCCGAATGCGGGCCATTGACCACGTCCACCTAATCGGCGCCCCTCAGGAGCCCACCATCTCCAAGATCGCGGTAATCTCATTCTCAAATGCGACCGCGAGGGGGTTCTCGCCCAAAGAATGAGGCTCTGGTCATCTCGGCCAACATCCTGGGAATGACCGTGGACCGGGTCCTGGTCGACAACGGCAGCTCTGCAACATCCTTTTCAAGTCCGCCTTGGACCGAGATGGGCAATCTCGCCAAATACATCAAGCCCTATGACCTCCAACTCCAGCGGTTTCGGCGACACCGTCGTTTCGGCATATGGGAAGATCAAGCTATCGGTCGAGCTAGTTGACTTTGCGAATGATAGGGTTAGGATAACTAGGCCTATTGAATTTGTAATCGTCGACCTGCCGAACATGTATAACGGCTTTTTTGGTCGCCCTTTTCTTGAAACCTTTGAGGCGGTCGCCTCTTCCTATTTCTCTTGTATTAAGTTCCCCACGGTCGAGGGGGAGGTCGGCACCATTAAGGGTGACCAGAAAATGTCCAAGAAATGTTTGAACTACCCGTGTCCAGCATTTAATTTCTGCACTCGGTTTAGATTTTTCGTCTATTTTCAATGTGGCCGAACAACAAAGTGCCGAGCTCCCTCGGGAGAACACTTTACCCAACCGAGCCGGCGCCGAACAGAGCGAGGCAACTCCAATGGATTGCTCAAATCCAACACAATCCGAGCATGCTCAAGATGAGCTCGCCCGCTCGGCCCCGGCTCCCATGGAGCCCGGCCGACGGGCGAGCAAGACTTGGAGCCCCGCCTCGGTTTTGAACCCATGCCGCTAGACATTGACCCCGGAAACTTCCAAGACCCCAACGGTCAGCGTTTAAAACGCACTGCCCGGTCGAAGAACTGGAGCGCATTCGGTGGATTCTACTCGCCCGAGCTTGAAGTCTTCATCGGCTCTAAGATACCCGCCGAAATGCGGGGGATGTCATAAACTTCCTCGAAGCGGCGTGGACGTCTTCGCCTGGTCACACCAAGATATGGTCGGCATCGATCCAAAATATGCATGCCACCACCTTAAGATTGACCCAAGTCGCAAACCCGTCTCGCAAAAATGCGGAAATTCGGCCCGGAGAAATACGCCGCTCTAGCCGAGGAAGTGAAAAAGCGCTCGACAACAAGCCGATCGAGCAGGCCGAGGACGAGCCCCAATGGGTAGCGAACGCCGTGCTCGTTAAAAATCTAACGGATCCTGGAGGCTATGCATAGACTTCACGGACCTAAATGCGGCGTGCCGAAAGACCACTTCCCGATGCCGCACATCGACCACCAGTGGGCAGCACGGCCGGTCATGAAATGATGTCCTTCATGGACGCTTTTGCCGGCTATCACCAAATTCCGATGGCTACGGAGGACATCAAGCACACCTCTTTCCTCACTGAAAAGAACGTTTACTCCTGGACCGGGATGCCCTTCGGGTTGAAAAACGCGGGCGACCTATCAAAGGCTGGTAAACAAGATGTTCGCCGAACAAATCGGAAAAACAATGGAGGTATATATAGACGACATCGTCGTCAAGAGTGTGAAAAAGGAGGATCATTTGAGGGACCTAGCCGAGACCTTCGCGATCCTCTGGGAGTACAACATGAAGCTCAATCCAAGAAATGTAGTTTCGGGGTCGGCTCGGCAAGTTCCTCGGCCACATCGTGAGCCAAAGGGGGATTGAAGCCAACCCCGCCCAAATCAAGGCCATCCTCGACATGGAGGAGCCTCACAATGTCAAGCAGTCCAGTAGACTCACTGGGTGTCGGCGGCTTTGAAACAGTTCATCTCCCGCCGGGCGACAAGAGTAAGCCTTTCTTCGCCACTATCAAAAGCAAAAATTTTCATGGGGCGAGAAAGCCGAGATGCCTTCCTCAAATTAAAGGAATATCTCGCCAACCCCAACATTCTCGCTAAGCCGGTGCCGGGCGAGAAGCTATTTTTGTACTTGGCAGCCTCCGAATCCGCTCTGAGTCTTTGTGCTTGTCGGGCGGAGGGCGGGGCCATCTCGCCGATCTACTTCGTCAGCCTGTGTTCTCCACGATGCCGAAGCTCGGATACACTCCGTTGGAGAAATTGGCATACGCACTCATCGTGAGTGTTAGAAAGCCGAGGGCCTACTTCTTCGATCATCAAGTCGAAGTCCTCACAACCCTCCCGCTTCGGCAAGTCTCGCACAGTGCCGGACACCAGCCGCCGCTTTTTAAAGTGGTCGCCGAGATCGCCCAGTATGGCATCACATACGCGCCGAGGACGGCGATCAAAGGACAGGCGCTGGCCGACTTTGTCGCCGAGCTCACCTTTCCGAACAACCCCTCAACCCTAACCTTCCCGCCGTGGAAGTTGTTCGTGGACGGCTCCTCAACACAATCTTGTTCGGGAGCGGGAATCGCTTTGGTCGGACCAGGGGCGGTGCTTACGAACGCCGCGATTCGAAGTTCCCGGCCACTAACAATGAGGCTGAGTACGAGGCTCGCTCGGCGGTTCTGAGCTGGCCGCCGCGGACGGCGTCCAACGACTCCACATATTCATGGATTCTCTCTTGGTCGTAAACCGTGTTAAGGGAGAATATGAAGCCCGCGGGGAGCAAATGATAAAGTACCAAGAGCTCGCCGCCTCCTTGTGCAAAAGGCTTCAATAAGTTTTTATAGAGCGAGATCCCGAGGGAACAACACTCCCGTGCGGACGCGCTTTCCAAGCTCGCCACCTCGGAAGGGGCAGCGGACATGTCCAACATTGTCCTCACGAAGCTCGCCACCCTGGGCCTATCGGGCCGCCGAGCCGTGGCTACTGGCCCGTGCCGAGGAGGCGAGCTGGATGACGCCCATCATCCTTTACCTCGAACGGGCATTCTCCCGGATGACCGTGTCCAAGCCTGTGCAACTCGAGTTA
Source organism: Paraleonurus japonicus (assembly GCA_030762865.1). Taxonomy (NCBI): domain Eukaryota; kingdom Viridiplantae; phylum Streptophyta; class Magnoliopsida; order Lamiales; family Lamiaceae; genus Paraleonurus; species Paraleonurus japonicus. The sequence goes on from CM061061.1 coordinate 12,763,781, forward strand.
AGGGCGGCGAGGTACACCCCGATCGAGGACGTGCTTTATAAACGAAGTTTCTTTCGCCCCTACTCAAATGTGTCACGCCCGAGGATGGGCAGAAAATTCTAGCCGATATCCACGACGGAATCGTGGGAATCATGCTTTGGGGCAATCGCTCGTTTATAAAACAATGAGGCAGGGGCTACTACTGGCCCACTCTCCGACGAGACGCGATCGCATACGCCAAGGCGTGCCACAAGTGCCAGATTATGGCGCCCAACATAAAACTCTCCCAGAGCACTTAAAATCAATCTTCACCCTCGGCCGTTCGCCAGCTGGGGATCGATGACCGGACCCCTGCCGGTGGCGCCGGGGATGTAAGTTTGCCGTGGTCGCCGTCGACTATTTCACCAAGTGGGCGGAGGCCGAGCCTCTCGAACAAGATCGACCGGTAGGCCATCATCGATTCATATGGAAGAACATCATCTCGCAGATTCGGCCTTCCCTGTGCCATAGTCTCGCATAATGGGAAACAATTCGACGGGCTCGAAAGCTTGGAGTTCTGCGAAAGATGGAAGATCAAGAGACTGCTCGCCACCCCGTACCATCCTCAAACCAATGGTCAGGTAGAGGCGGTCAACAAAATAATCAAGCACACTCTCAAAGCCAAGCTTGAGGAGAGAAAGGGGAAGTGGGCGACAAACCTTCCTGACATCCTATGGGCATATGGGACGACCACCAGAAATGCCACGGGCGAGACTCGTTCGCGCTCGCCTTCGGCACCGAGGCCGTCATCCCGGCCGAGGTCACCGTGCCGAGCTTCCGCACATCGCAGAGCTCGGCTAGGCAAATGACCGGGCAAGGAGGCTCGACCTCGACCTGCTAGAAGAGCGCCGACTTGACTCAATCCACAAGAACGCGGCCTACAAACAACGTTTCGTAAAAATATTACAACTCCAAGGTCAAGATCAGACAATTCTCAGTCGGCGACCTCGTCTTAAAAAGATCCACGGTCCCAGCCAAGGGGTATTCGGCCCGAATCGAGGGTCCGTTCGTGGTGTCCAAGTGGTTACCCAATGGGGCGATAAACTCGAACACCTAGATGGCACTCCGGACCAATACCCGTGGAACGCGTGCCACCTCAAGAAATATTTTCAGTGAGCCGTCACCTAAGTCCTTTCTTGTAGCCTAGGAAAGTCTTGGGATTTCTCGGAGTGTTTATAATCCTTGTAAATTCTTGCAATTTTGCAAATTTTCATAATTAATAAAGCGAAGTTCCCGAGAAATTGTCGAAAATCCTCGCAAGAGGTATCCTTGCGGACCCACTCGAGGCCGACCGGCCAAGAATGGGTCCCTCTCATACTGCGCGGGCCGACAGTCCGCCGAGGTAGGGACTAGTCCCCATAAACTCCTCGCAGCTAGTTTAGCCTTATGGCGAGGTCCGCCCAGCCCATAAGCCGGGAGGCTCCTACTAAACTCCTCGTGACGCGTCCCTGTTACCGTCCGAGGTCACGACTTTCCGGGTCGGTGTGCCCCTCAAATTCCTCGCAGCGAGCTTAGCCTCCGGCCGAGGTCTCCTAGCTTTCTGGCTAGTGAGGTCCACAAGCTCCTCGGAGTTAGGACAAAGTCGCGTGGTTAGGTCCTAGCGATCAGCCCAAAGCGCATAGCACGCCACTAGGCGCACTGCATGCAGTCGCTCGAAGTGCCACCGGTTCTACCGGAGATAAAAGTCTCCCGGCGAGCTAAACGTACTCACGGCGAGCAACCACTTCGTAACTATTCCTAGCGAGCGGTTCGGTGGTCAAGTCTCCTTTAGCGAGCACCTTCATCAGCTCGCCCCGACCCGAACTCTTGCGATGCGGAAGCTGGTTTGGGCGACGAAGGATCAAGCGCGGGCTGTCAACCCGCCATGATACACTTGGGCGAGCTTAGCTCCTCAAGTAAATCCTTACTTGGCCAAAAGCCGAACTCGCCAATGCCGAAACCAAGTCGGAAGGCAGCGGCCGAGCTCGGCCTCTTGAACAAGTAAGGCCGAGGCTCGACGAGCCAGCAAAAGTTTGAAATATTCGCAAAATTGTAAAAATTATGCCAAGTATTGTAAACGATTGTTATATAAGGACGGGCCGAGCTCCCCAATTTAATCCTTACTCGGCCAAAGTCCAAGCTCTCCCATGCCGAAACCGGATCGGGAAGGTATGGGTCAAGCTCTTCCCTTTGGCCAAGCAAGGCCGAGGCCGGATAGGTCATCGCAGCTTGTCATATTTGGGAAATTCCACAAGAATTTTCTAAAATATAGAAAGCAATAAATGAAGCAAAAATTGAAGTCGGCAAGGACTGCGGAGATATAAAAGGAAATGCAGTTTTCATTAATTACAAAGAGGTGCGGCCAATGGCCGAGTCTGAAGATCCTAAACCCTAAACCTTAAACCAAAAGAAAAACAAGAATTACAACCGCGGGGAGGTCCAAGAAACCACTTGGAATTCAAAGTATCTATTAAAAAGAAAGACCAGCCGCTGGGAATCCAAAACATCGCCGGGAGCCCGAGGTTTCTATTAAACGTAGAGAGCAACAGCGGTGGCGGGAACGCGAGTTCAAAGTACCGAGGGGGCACGGGCGAATCCGTTGTTGAATACTTTCAAGAGACATATGGATTTGTTATTCACCTGCCCCCGGCGAAGAGAAAACCTGTTAAGCCTCACCACCCGCGGTCCTCCCGGGCTCCCGGCCTCCCGCTCCGCCTCGCCCCGCCGGAAGTCCAAATGTTCCTGGTCGGGTACCTGTGGAGAGGTCCACCCCATGGTCCCTCTCCAGATCTTTGATCTCCAAAGTGTTAGCTCTTCGTGGAGAGGGTGGGCAAGGGCGTACTCCCCAAGTACCTCTCCATGGCCCCGGTGGGGTCGCCGGCTGCCCGCCGCGCGGATGAGGTCGGCGGAGGCCATGTAGTACGTGGAACTCCCCATCACGGCCGGATCTGGGTCGGGGGATGACAACCGCTTCGGGTCGCATAAGCCGCGGCCAAGAGGTGCTCGGACTTGGCCAATCTCTCTTCCGGCCCGGCCTTCTCGCCCACCGGCCGAGCGGCCTCCTCGCGGCTCGGTCTCTTTCCCTCTCGACACAGGCAGCCGCGGCCGTTCGGCCTTCAGCCTCTCCGCGGCCGACCTCTCCACCGCCGCCTTCTCGGCCTCCAGCCGCTCTCGGGACGGCCGCCACCGCCTTCTCACCCTCGGCGCGGCGCGGGCGACCTCCTCCTTGGGCGGGCCACCTCGGCCTCTCGCTCCCGGATGGCCGCCGGCGCCTTCTCGGCCCGGCCTGGGCCTTTTCAGCCACGGCCCGTGCTCTCGGCCTCCTTCCCGGCCCGGTCCCGCCTCCGGCGGACTTCCCGGCTCCTGGCCACCTCCCGGTCCCGTCCGTCCGAGGCACCGCTCCGGCACGGCGGCACTCGAAGACCGAGGGACACAGGCGAGCAAGAGGCGCTCTCCGAGGTTCGGGAAGAGTCCGCGTCCACCTCGGTCGTCATGGCCGATGGCATCTTCTCCATGGCCCGGATAACGTAGTCCGGGAAGCTCGTCGGGGGCCGGATCTCGCCGGGAGGTAAGGAAATCCACCACGGGAGGAGGACGCTTGCGATCGCCGGCCAAAAACCCGAAAGGAAAACTCTTAGCATCTCCCGAAAGTCACGAAACCGAAGAGGGTAGAGGAACACAACTTACTTCTCGTAAAGGGCGGGGTCTCGCCAGAAGGAATGGTCATCCGGGTCCCGGCCACGACTCGGCTCGGGCACCGAGCCGGATCGGCTGCGGCGCCGGGGCTCTCCTCAACTCGAGGCCGCTTACCCCGACGGCGGGCGGACGGGCCTTCCACGACCTCAACCGAGGTCTCCCTCACTCTGCCCGCGCCCAGGCGCGGCCGGGTTCGTCGGCTCCGAGGCCACAGCGGCGTATCCTCCGCCCGGTCGGGACTCGGGATGGCTGTTCGGCGGGGAGGGACAACACGCTCGGCGGCGGAGCTCGGCGGCGGCGGGCGAATGGGACCCCTACCGGCACTTGCCGGCGACATCCTCGTCCGCCGACCTCTCTCCTTCCCGCGAGGCTTGCTCGCCTTCCTCACGCTGGAGTTTCGCCCGGCTGAAGAGATCGGGCACCGCCGACATGATGCTTGAGGTGGAGCGTGCGGAAGGGGGGATAATTGAAACTCCTGCACGAGACCCGTAACCTTTAGTTATACGCCGCCATGAGGGACATTCAAGGGCTTGGTGAGTAATGCCTTACCGGCGTCCGGCGGAGGTGGCGAGGATAACGAGAAAAACCGAGCTTCTAGCCTCGACTCGTCGTTGTTCACCACCGAGCACTTTCGGTCGGCAAAGGGAATAAGAGTCGGCTTGGCGGCGCAAGTCGGAAGTCGGTATTCAGCTCTCCTTCCTTAGGAACGAACAACTACGCAAAGGAAAGAAGAATTAGATCGGTAGTGATTGTTCAGAATTTAAACAAAGAGGTCTTACTTTTGGGTTTGTGCCCAAAGACGGATGGGATGTCCAAATCCGAGTCGAAGTCGACCCCGGGCGACCGCCAAGCCCCGCCCGACGAAGAACCACCTCCGGTTCCTGGAGTCCGAGGAGCTTGGAGGGGATCCCATTGAAGAGTGTCCCACCCTGCCGAGTCCGTATGAACAACTCCGCTTTGACTCCGACGGGTAAAGATGAAGTTCACCTCGGCCGGGGTCGGCATCCGGTACACCGGAACTTCCCACCCAAACAAACAGCGTGAGAAGGTTCATCCACCCGTTGGGATGAACCTCGGAAAGGAACGGCGTTCGTGCCGCGAGCAAAAAGTGCGAGATATTAGGATGAAGAGGAAACCGGAGCCCGCTTCCATCATGTGGTAATTCACGGCAAGCATCCCTCGCGGGGGCTGGTCGGGCCTCTCATCCTCGGCGAGGCACAAAAAGTGCACGTCGGAGGGGACCTCGCCACCTTACCCGCCGAGCGGCCAAATCGGCCTCGAGACACGGAACTTCGCCTCGCCTCGGCGTTGGCCGGCCAGTCTGAAGCACCCGCACTCCGGAACATTCGGCGAGTCCGCTCCGAGGCGAACATACGGATGCTCCCGCGGATATTCCTGGTAATTGAAGGCGGGGGCCGGTCCTGTCTAATCGATCAACATACTTGCTCCCGGGCGGAGTAGGCGACAGTAACCTTCGCGGCGGCTTGCTTGCTCGCCTCTTCATCGGCCTCTTCCCGCCCCGGACCCTCTCGCTCTCGTCCAAGAGCTCGGCGGCCGTAGGACTTTGAGCGACCGGTGAGGTCCCCGCCGCACCTTCGCTTGCGATCCTCTCGTCGTCACTCCTCTCCGGAGGAGAAAGCTCGGCCACCATCTCCGCAGTGGCCCTCTCCACTAACATCGACTGGGGCATCCCCGAGATCCTCGCCGATCCGCATGTCGATCCCCAAATCGGCAAGGTCGGCAAATGGGGCGTCCCGGCTGCCCCCAAACCACCTCCACTAGTGGAGGCGGCGCTTGAACTCCCAACACGGCCAAAGACCGGATCTAAGCCGTCACGGTCGGACAACCCGTATCTCGGGCGGCGTCTGCCACCCCCGGGAAGACTCCCTCTAGCGGCGGCGCCACGCATCGGAATATCCGAACCCAGTCCCACGGGAGGAAGCTCCTCTCGATCTCACCATTTCGATCGGAAGAAATGAAAGAAAAACAAAAAGAAGAAGTTCCTTCCAAGTGGTGAAGGGAAATTACCGTTTGAAATGCCGATCGAAGCTCGAGCACTCGGGAAACCCAAAGGATGCACCAAGTCACTCACAACGCTCTGAAAATCACACAGGTAAGAAGTTTAACGTGATGAAGGAGACTCCTATTTATAAAAAGCGGGAAGGACCTCCTGCCAAAATCCCCGAGAAACTTTTCGAATTGGGCAAAAACGCCGATTATTTTCGCGAAGGGTCGTGACCGCTTACGGCACCATGGGGGCGTGCCACGTGTCCGCGCGTGGTGGTTAGAAGTAGTCACCTCCAACCGCCACGCGCCCGCCAAAAATCGCTTTTTGCAGAGCACGTGGGATAAGTGACCCCTTGTCGAATCCGCCATTTTCTCCAAGTCCAAATCCAAGTCCCATCGGTGAAAACCCGGGGAGCTCGGCGGGGTGAGAGCTCGGCGGTAAAGGCGAACAACTCTCCAAGAGACCAGCTCGGCCTCCGAACTCCCTCGAAGACCCGAACTGTGGGGCAATTGTTGTATGACGATTTATTCGCCCCGAGGCCCAATGGCAAGCTGGGCCGGCCCACCCGAGTTCGGGCGCGGCCCTGGGATTTCGGCCCCAACAATCAGTCGACTCGCCGGGCGTGGACGGACCCGACTTCGGCTACGACCGGGTGAGCTCGGAACGACGGAAGACGGCTCGCCGGTCGAGCAAGCAAACTTCGGCCGGGCAGTCGGATCCTCGGGCCACGCCCGCCGAGGGATCCCGCCCCGCTCGGGTCAAGGCCGGCCTGCTCGGGCATGGCAAGCCGAACGTTCCTTCGGGCGACAAAGCCCCGGCAACACCGGATGGCGGGCGCGACGAGGACCCCGCCACCCGAGCTCGGCGGGGGCGACGCCTTATCATCCACGCCACGCCCAAAATGGTCTCAGTGTACAAGATATCCGACTCCATTTAAAGGTCAACTTATCCCGAGAAAGGCAAGAATATCCCTCAACCATCAAGATCCCCGCCGAGGACACCGGGGACGCGAGTGGCTAGCCGTCTACTCTGCCGCAGGGCGAGGTACATCTCAATTAATAAGAGATGGTACAAAGCATTTATGTTGATTTGTACTTTCTTGTACCTTTGGACTGCCAAAAAGGCAACCAAACCCATGTATAAATAAGACCTATAAGGCATAATAAAACGGATCTGAAAAATCCATCCTTAAGCACAGGACTAACACTCCCGACAAACCTTGTGTTCTTACTTGCTTTCTGCTTTAAATTCTACATTTATTGCTCATTTTATTTCTCATCATTTCCATTGATTAATCTTGGGTATTTATCATAATAAATGTTCCAATCAATATTGTTTTAACCGATCAAAAGCCACATTAACCACCCATAAATATTTCGGTTAACAACAGTAATTATTGAGAGAAATAAAACTGTTACCAATATCATGCCCATTTATTAGACCACATATATACAGTACGACCTAGTAATAATTCAATGTACGTGGCCCAATTTGTTGATTTAAAAAAAAAAAAGACTTAAAACAAAGAGTTATTCTTGGGGAAATCATTTTTTTGGTAAGAAATTATAATTTATTATTTACATGTCTTACTAAACCCTTAAAATTATTGTTCGGATAAACTTTATTTAATTTTAATTAGATGTCGAAATGATTTAAGTGTTAGGTCAACTGATATGTAGAACAACAGTACAACAGTAGATTAGCTTTTAAATTCACAAATACTCAGTTGAGGGGAACTCATGTCTAACCCCAAAATTTTCAAAAGGTTCAATTTGTTGAAATCAAGGAATTTGAGGATAATATATCATGCATTCACACAAACTAAAATGAATAAAAGCTAAATGAATGAATTTAATTCACTCAAATATTAAGCACAAGTGGGAGAAGTGAGAGGATTTCAAAAGACTAGGTTTTGTTGGGTATTTCCCCCACCCACCCCCGCTTATAAGTAATATTTGTGTGAACCAAATCCATTCATTTAGTTTTTCTCCATTTTTATTTGTAAATGTATAGTATATTATCATACTAGCTTATCTCCGCGTGCTACGCGGATTTTTTTGTAATATTTTATATATAAATATTATTTAAATTATGATATTTATAATACTTGATTAATAATATTATATTATTATTTTAAATTTTCAAACATACAATGGTATGTATATCAGACTTAATATCTATTAATAAAATAAGAAAAATAAATTAATGAATTATTGTGTTTTCAAGACAATATATAAGTAAATCAAATACTAATTTTTACATAAGTAAAATTTTAAGATTTAATTAATCAATTCATCAATATATTAACTATATTAAATTTTATATTTTGAAATACCCAAAAATTAATTTTTTTAATATATGATTTTCTCAAATATATTGAGATAAAATAAAAGTTGATTAGCTTAATTATTAAACAACATAAAAGATTGAGCAAGAGGTCCAAGGTTCAAACCTTCTTAGCAATTATTTTTTTAATTAAACTCTATATATTAAGATGCCACATGAGTGTCACTTATTAAGTACAAATCAATAGAAAAATGACACATCATATTGTACATATATATGCACTTAATGGGAATATGACACCTCATCCAAATTAACCTAAAGACGACACATCATCTAAATTGAACTCCCTATTAGTATAATAGGGATTCCTTGATTTCAAATGACTCTATCCAAATGGAGCCTAAGTGTTAATCATGCATTTTCATTTATTTAAAATTCACGCATCATTTTAACATTTGATATGTGATTCATGTGCATTCAGATTTATTTTACAGGAAGAAGTATCAAAGGAAGCACGCCTAGATTATCGTCTAGCAAATAAGTTATAAGTTTGAGAAATAAAATTTAAATGAACAAAGATTAATCATTAATGTCATTTTGACAATTAATTTCTAAATTAAAGAACAACAATTTTTTAAAAATATTTTTCAAATTCAACGGCCAAAAGAGAAATATTTTATTTTTTAAATAAACTAAATATAATGTTTGGTACGTACTTTGTGAATAATTTGCATTCATATTTTGTGGCTCTTATGTGTCCTAAGTGGATATCGTGTGTTTTAAATGAATTTATAAATTTAAAGTCATTTTTATTTATAATTATGAAATTTTTATTTAATTCTTATTTTATTCACATGATCATAATTTATAGATTTTCCCAAGTGTTAGTTGACTACTTGACAATTTGTATATATGTTTGTGTGATAATTAATTCTTATATGTTTTAATCATATAATTAAATAGTAGAAGTGACATTATGAGTTTTCAAAAATTAAAGAAGACAATTTTCGAAAATATGGCTTTTAAAGGAAGGCAAAAACTTGTATGAGACCGTCTCATGCATGAGACCGAATCACTTTTAATAAATTGTTATCACTTTTTTAAAAAGTGATACAAATTAATATAAAAGTGATAACAAATTAAAAAGTGATAACAATTTATGAAAAGTGATAACAATTTATGAAAAAGTGATAACAAATTATGAAAAAGTGATAATAATTTATTAAAAAGTGACTGTTTCATGTCCGTCTCATGCATGAGACGGTCTCACACAAGAGTGCCCCTTTAAAGGAAAAATGATATGTTATCCTACTTGTAGACCCTTCAACCATATGTAGGATATATACCTTATATTATCCTCATCATTTTTCCATTAATATTGAAAATATAAGTAAGGGAGTGATAATTATCTTCATCTTATGCAATTAATCAAGATCAAAGGATAACTTTAAAATCATTGACTTTTCTTAAATCTAAAGGTTATAAAATCAAAGGAAAAGTCTATTACGAACAAGGGTTCGTGGTGAAACTTAATCCATTTATTAAATAATATCAGTTGTCATGACTGAAGGTATTACCTATATTACTAAAGGGTATCGGTTGTGATAAGCTGAAAAGTATGTACTATATTACTAAAGGGTATCAGTCATGATAATTAACTAAAGGGTGTTACTTATATTACTAAAAGATATCGGTCGTGATAAGCTGAAAGTATAAGTTATATGACCTATATTACAATACAAGACAACATTACAAAGAGTATTAGTCATGATAATGAAGAATAGCACCCACATTACTAAAGAGTATTAGTCGGGATAAGCTGAAGATATTAAATTTATATTTTTAATATGGATCAAATTTCACTGTGAAATTTAGTTCACATGAGACATACACAAAATCAAATGTCTCCCCTTTTTTGGAAAATTAAAAATAGGAAATATGAGAAAATAGGTATCTTAATCTTATGAATTATTTAGCCTGCACTCAAAATCGATGGTTAGGATTAAAACATCACTCCCAAACTTTTCCTAAAAATAAAGGGAGTCTCAACCCATTTTGTCACACCAAAATATTTTCTACTACACATGTAAAGAGGGAGGGACGAAATACAGTGGGAGAGTAGAGAAAAGTTGGATTTAATTCTTGTTGTAGAGAGAGAAAGGGAGAATTTTCTTAAAATACGTACAGTCTTTATATGTTTAAATATTTTGAGCATGCTTTATGAGATTTATATGCATTATTTTAATTAACTAAAGAGTATGAAGTAGGTTGTATTTTATGACATTAAATTATTGGAAGTGTTATGTGTTGTACGGCGATTTATTCGCCCCGGACCCAATAGCTCTTGGGCCGGCTCCGTTAAGCTCGACACGGCCCAAAAATTTCTGCCCCTCCGTGATCGACCAGACCAGGTCGTGGCGAGCCGACCGGCTATGTCCAGGAAAGCTCGCACGGCCAAAGCGAGCCTGGCACCCCCAGAGATCGGCTCGCCGGGCAAGGCAAGCAAGCTCGGCCTAGCAGAGCGGGTTCTCGAGCCACGCCCGCGAGAATCCGCCCGCCTGGCCGAGGCGGGCTCGCCGTCTGGCGAGATGGAGAACCCTTGAGCAGCGAAGTCGCGGTTACAACGTCAGCGGCGGGCCCGACGAGGACCCCGCCAACCAAGCTCGGCAAGGACAAAGGCTTGCCGGACCACGCCACGCCGAAATGGTATCAGAAGTACGGGACATCCGCCTTCATTTAATGTCGACTTATCCCGAGAAAGACAAGAATATCCCCCAGCCATCAAGATCCCTGCCCGGGGACACTGGCGGGACGTGAATGGCCAGCCGCCTGCCTGCCTGAGGCAGTACATCTCAATTAATAGGAGATGGTACGGCATTTAAGTTGATTTGTACTCTATTGTACCTTTGAGTACTGCTAAAAAAGGCAACCAAAACCATGTATAAATAAGACCTATAAGGCATAATAAACGGATGCTGAAGCATCCATCCTTAGCACAGGACTAACACTCCCAAAGAAACCTTGTGTTCTTACTTGCTTTTACGCATTTAATATCTCATTTATTGCTCATCATATCTATTGATTGTTCTTGAGTGTTTACCATCATAAATACTCCAATCAATATTATTTTTTAATCGATCCAAAGCCACATTAAACACGTCCTAAATATTTCGGTTAACAACAATTGGCGCTAGAGGAAGGGGGTGTGCGTTGAGTTTGTTGGACGTTAAACCCTCGACTCCATCAAAAGTTGTTGGACACTCACCGTTCTTGAGACCGAAATCTCACTAAGATCACCTCTGTTCCTTACCTTTCCCTTCCAAAGAAGATCCTACTTCCCTTGGAAGATGACGAAGGCTGGAAACGCCATTCTGGCGGGGAAAATCCTACCCCACTGCTGCTGGCATGGAGTCCATGCATGTTCATGAAGATGAACAGCCTCGAGGTGATTTCACCCCCACCGGGGACAGGGGTTTGGCCCCCATCCCACTTCAGAGTACCAAACCCCTGAACAAATTCGAGGCACGGCCATCAAGCTTCTTCAAGCTCGAGGCCGTGAACTCACCACGGCCAACCCTGGCCCCTCTGCTCCCGAGAAAAGTAAGGGGAAAAAGAAGAAAAAGGCCCAACGAGCTCGGGACGGGCTGGATCCCCTAGCGGGGCGATCGGCCTCGGGGTCTAGAAGCTGTCTTCGAGCGGCTTGGGTCATCTCGGCAGCTGGATTTTGGATCGGAGTCCGAAGCGGAGTCAGAACGGGAGCACCCGGCACGGCGAGCGGCCGAGGACCGCCGACCCGTCAATAGGGTCCCCGCACCCGCCGCGCCTGCTGGAGCGCGAGGCCGGAGAGTGTCGGCCAAGGATAGGTTGGGCCCAGCTCCTCCCAGAGCACTCCGCCTCCCCAAACCCGGAACCAGATTCTAGCGATGCTCTCCTCGTCGCCATGCAGAGAAAGATCGACGAGATGGAATCCCGCTTTGGGGCCCGCAATGGGCAGCCAAAGCGGGCGTGGCGAATGAGCTTCTCTCCGTGGAGGTTGAACAAGCACGGTTCAGCCAAGATCCTCCCCCTCAAATGCCTATCTATGAGGGGGAAAACCGACCCGAGACCCACCTCAAAGCAAATATAATATTTACATGGTCGGCGAGGGCCTCCGATGCGACCAAATACCGTCAATTCCCGTTAACTTTGGGCGAGCTCGCCCATAAGTGGTATGTCTCTCTCCCCGCCCGCTCGATCAGCACCTTCAACGAACCGGGTGAAAAATTCACCACCTACTTTGCCTCCAAGATTCCCGGATGCAAGAACCGGCAAAGATCGAGTGGGAATCAAGCGGGGAAGGAGGAGAGCGATGAGGCCTACCTCGACCGCCCGGACGAGGTCCTCCTCACCAGTGGAGCCGGTCGGAGACGAGCTCCAGCTCCACGCTGCCCTCGGTGGCCTAAGACCGAGTCCCACATGTTTCGGCACATGACCAAGAACTATCCCACCTCCTATGCCGAGTTCCGCCGGCGAGCGGGCGAGCTCATCACTTGCCGTAAGATGCTCGCTCAAAGGCCGGGCGAGGTTAAGGAAGAGGGAGGCGAGAAGAGGGTGAAGGCAACCTCCAAGGCGGCTCCGGTCGCCGAGCCCACCCCCAAAGAAGAAAGGCCAGAGAAGGCCTACGGGGAATTTCAAGAGCTTCGAGGACAAACCCCTGCATGCATCCGTCCTGTGTCGTGGACAAGCTCAAGTACTCCCGGCCTTTATCTTCAACGCAATCCAGCACACCGGGCTGATCCCCAAGCCCAAACCCCTAAGGGAGACCCAACCAAGCAAAATCCCAACAAGTTACTGCGCCTATCACGACTCCGCCGGGCACAACACCAGCCAATGCCGAGACCTGCTCAAACAATTGTGGAGGCTGCTCGAGGATGGGCTTCTTGAAAAATACGTCAAGAGGCCACCACCACGGCCGGATACGAGAGCGAGCCCCTAGGCGATAGAGGGTCGTCTCCCGAGAGGGTCGCGGCGATTGAGGTCGCGGCCGACTTGGAGTCGTCGAGCGACGAGCTCCGGCCACTCGCCCGGCAGACGGATCAATATGATCCAAGCTGGGGTAGCCTCGGCCGGATTGGTTGAGGTGTTCAGCTTGATCAAACAGAAAGAGGAAGGCCGAGCTGCGGGCCATTGACCATGTCCACCTAATCAGCGCCCCTCCGGAGCCCACCATCTCCAAGACCGCGGTAATCTCATTCTCAAATGGACCGCAAGGAGGGTTCTCTGCCCAAAGAATGATGCTCTGGTCATCTCGGCCAACATCCCGAGAATGACCGTGGACCGGGTCTGGTCGACAACGGCAGCTTTTGCAACATCCTCTTCAAGTCCGCCTTGGACCAAATGGGCAACCTGGCCAAGTACATCGGGCCCTACGACATCCAGCTCCGCGGTTTCAGCGACACCGTCGTCTCGGTATATGGGAAGATTAAGCTGTCGGTCGAGCTAGTTGACTTTGCGAATGATAGGGTTAGGATAACTAGGCTGTCGAATTTGTAATTGTTGACTGCCGAACATGTATAACGGCTTTTTGGTCGCCACTTTTCTTGAAACTTTTGAGGCGATCGCCTTTTCCTATTTCTCTTGTATCAAATTCCCCAGCCGAAGGGGAAGTCGGCACCATTAAGGGTGACCGAGAAAATGTCAAAGAAGTGTTTGAACTACTTGTGCCCAGATTTAGTTTACGCACTTAGTCTAGATTCTTCTATTCTTACCATGGTAGAACAACAAAGTGCCGAACTCTCCCAGGAATATGCCCCACCCGGTGGGCTCGGGGTTGGACAAAATGAGGCAACCCCAATGGATTGCTCGACTTCAACCTGAAAGCGAGCGAGGCCCGGGGCGAGCTTGCCGCTCGGCCCCGACTCCCGTGGAGTTCGGCCAGCGAGCGAAGCAAGACCTGGAGCCTCGCCTCGGTTTTGAACCTATGCCGCTAGACATTGACCCCGGAAACCTCCAAGACCCCAACGGTCGGCGATTGAAACGCACCGCCCGATCGAAGAAACGGAACGCATTCTGGTGGATTCTACTCGCCCGAGCTTGAAGTCTCCATCGGCTCCAAAATACCCGCCGAAATGCGGGGGGATATCGTGGACTTCCTCAAAAACAGTGTGGATGTCTTCGCCTGGTCGCATCAGGATATGGTCGGCATAGATCCAAAACATGACCGCCATCATCTAAAGATCGACCCCGCTCGTAAGCCCATCTCGCGTAAAAGGCAGAAATTCAGCCCGGAGAAGTATGCCGCTCTAGCCGAAGAAGTAAAAAAGCTGCTCGACAACAAGCTGATCGAGCGAGGCCGAGGACGAGCCCCAATGGGTGGCGAATGCCGTGCTCGTCAAAAATCCAACGGGTCACGGAGGCTATGCATAGATTTCACGGACCTAAACGCGGCGTGCCGAAAGACCACTTCCCGATGCCGCACATCGATCACACTGTGGATAGCACGGCCGGTCACGAGATGATGTCCTTTATGGACGCATTCGCGGCTATCACCAAATTCCGATGGCCGTGGAGGACATCAAGTACACCTCCTTCACGAAGAACGTTTACTCCTCGGCTTAGGATGCCGCTTCGGGTTGAAAAATGCGGGGCGACCTATCAAAGGCTCGTAAACAAAATGTTCACCGAGCAAATCGGGAGAACAATGGAGGTCTATATAGACGACATCGTCAAAAGCATAAAAAAGGAGGACCATCTCGAGGGATTTAGTGGAAACCTTCGCGATCCTCCGAGAATACAACATGAAACTCAATCCAAAGAAATGCAGCTTTGGGTCGGCTCGTAAATTCCTCGGCCACATCGTGAGCCAAAGAGAAGCAAATCCTGCCCAAATCAAGGCCATCCCTCGACATGGAGGAACCTCGCAATGTCAAGCAAGTCCGAGAGACTCACTAGGTGTCGGTGGCCTTGAATAGATTCATCTCTCGCCTAGGCGACAAGAGTAAGCCTTTCTTCGCCACCATCAAAAAGCAAAAATTCTCATGGAACAAAGAAAGCGAGATGCTTTCCTTAAGTTGAAGGAATATCTCGCCAACCCCAACATTCTCGCCAAGCCGGTGCCGGGCGAGAAGTTGTTCTATACTTGCCGGACCTCACGAGTTCGCTCACGAGTGCGGTGCTCGTCGGGCGGGACGGGCGAGACCACCTACCAATCTACTTCGTCGGCCCGGGTGCTTCATGATGCCGAGCTCGGATACACTCTCCGCTAGAGAAGGCTGGCGTACGCCCTCATCATGAGTGTTAGGAAGCGAGGGCCTACTTCTTCGATCACCAAGTTGAGGTCCTCACGACCGCTTCCACTTCGGCGGAGTCCTGCACGAGGCCGGACAGCGGCGGCCGCCTTTTAAAGTAGTCGCTCGAGATCGTCCCGATGCGGCATCACGTACGCGCCAAGGACAGCGATCAAGGGGCAGGTGCTCGCCGACTTCGTCACCGAGCTCACCTTTCCGAACAACCCCTCAACCTTAAGCTTCCCGCCACGGAAGTTGTTCGTAGATGGCTCCTCAACACGATCTTGTTCGGGAGGCGGGAATTGTCTGGTCTAACCAGGAGGTCGGTGCTTCACGACGCTGTCGGATTCGAGTTCCCGGCCACTAACAATGAGGCCGAGTACGAGGCTGCAGTCGGCGGTCTAGAGCTTGCCGCTGCGGTTGGTGTCCAGCGACTCCACATCTTCATGGATTCTCTCCTGGTGGTAAACCAAGTCAAGGGAGAATATGAAGCCCGCGGGGAGCGAGATGATAATGTATCGGAGGCTGGTCGCCTCCATGTGCGAGAGGCTCCGGCAAGTCTATATAGAGCAAATTCCGAGGGAACGAAACTCCCAAGCGGACGCACTTTCTAAGCTCGCCACCTCGGAGGGCGGCGGACATGTCCAACATTGTCCTCACGAAGCTCGCCACCTCAACCATCAGCGGCCGAGCGGTGGCTCTTGTCCGGGCCGAGGAGGCGAGCTGGATGACGCCCATCATCCTCTACCTCAAAACCGGCGCCCTCCCGGATGACCGAGTCCGAGGCCGAGGCGGCTCGAGCTGCGGCGGCAAGGTACACTTTAATAGAGGATGCACTTTATAAATGAAGTTTCTTTCTACCCCTACTCAAATGCATCACTCCGTAGGAGCGAGCGGGCGATCTAGCGGATATCCACGGCCAGTGCAGGAAATCATCTTTGGGGGCAAGCGCTCGTTTATAAGATGACAATGAGGCGAGGGTACTACTGGCCCACTCTTGATGTAAGACACAATTGCATATGCCAAGGCGTGTCACAAGTGCCAAGTCATGGCGCCCAACATCAAACTCTCTCCGGAGCACTTGAAGTCAATCTTGACCCACGGCCGTTCGCCCAATGGGGGATCGATCTAATCGGACCCCTGCCGGTGGCGCCGGGTGTAAATTCGCATGGTCACCGTCGACTATTTCACTAAGTGGGCGGAGGCCGAGCCGCTGAACAAGATTGATCAGCGAGGCTATCATCAGATTCATATGGAAGAACATCATCTGCGAGATTTGGTCTTCCCGAGCCATAGTCTCGAGATAATGGCAAGCGGTTCGGCAGACTCGAAATCTTAGGGTTACTGCGAGCGTTGGAAAATCAAGACTGTTCGCCACTCCATACCACCCTCAAACCAATGGTCAAGTGGAGGCGGTCAACAAAATAATAAAGCACACCCTCAAAACCAAGCTCGAGGAGAGGAAAGGAAAGTGGGCGGCCAGCTGCCGGGACGTCCTGTGGGCCTACGGGGCGACTACGAGAATTCGGCAGGCGAGACCCCCTTCGCTCTCGCCTTTGGCACCGAGGCCGTCATCCCGGCCGAGGTCGCCGTGCCGAGCTTCCGTGCGCAGGAGCTCGGTGAAGACAACGACCAGGCGAGGAGGCTCGGAACTCGACATGCTAGAAGAATGCCGACTTGACTCAATTCCACAAGAACGCGGCCTACAAGCGAGCGTTCGAGAAAAGTACTACAACTCTAAGGTCAAGGTCGAGAAAATTCTCACTCGGCGACTTTATCGTCTTAAAAGAAGATCCACGGCCCCGGCCAAGGGGTATTCGGCCCGAACTGGGAGGGTCCGTTCGGGGTGTCCAATTGGCTACCCAATGGGGCGTCTGAGCTCGAACACCCGAGATGGCACTCGGACCAATACCCTTGTAATGCATGCCACCTCAGAAATATATTCAATGAGCCGTCACCTAGATCTTTTCTTATAACCTAGAAAATTCTTGGGATTCTCTGAATTTTTGTAATCCTTGTAAATTCTTGCAAATTTTCATAATAAATAAAGCAAAGTTCCCCAGGAATTGTGTCGAAAATCCTCGCAAGAGGTATCCTTGCGGACCCGCTCGAGGCCGACCGGCCAAGAATGGGTCCCTCTCATACTCGCGCGGGCCGAGACGGTCATGAGATAGGGACTCGTCCCGGTAAACTCCTCGCAGCTAATTTAGCCTTATGGCGAGGTCCGCCCAGCCCATAAGCTAGGAGGCTCCTACTAAACTCCACGTGACATGTCCGTTATCGTCCGAGGTCACTGACTTTCCGAGTCGGTGTGCCCCTCAAATTCCTCGCAGAGCTTAGCCTCGGCCGAGGTCTCCTAGCTTTCTGGCTGGTGAGGTCCACAAGCTCCTCGGAGTTAGGACAAAAGTCGCGTGGTTAGGTCCCTGTGACCAGCCCAAAGCGCATAGCACGCCAGGCGCACTGTAGTCGCTGAAGTGCCACCGGGTTCTTCCGGAGAAAAGTCTCCGGCCGAGCTAAACGTACTCTCGGCGAGCAACCACTTCGTAACTATTCCTAGCGGCGGTTCGGTGGTCAAGTCTCCATTCGGCGAGCACCTTCATCGGCTCGCCACGGCCGAACTTCGCGATCGCGGAACTGGTTTGGGCGACGAAGGATCCGGTGGGCCGTCAACCTACCATGACACACTTGGGCGAGCATAGCTCTTCAAGTGAACCCTTACTTGGCCAAAAGCCGAGCTCGCCAATGTCGAAACCAAGTCGGAAAGGCACGAGGCCGAGCTCGGCATCTTGAACAAGTAAGGCCGAGGCACGACAAGCCACAAATGGTTTGAAATGCTTGCAAAATTTGTTAAAAATGCAAGGTGTTAAACCGTATTCATGCAAGAGGCGAGCCGAGCTCCCAAACGTAACCCTTACTCGACCAAAGTCCGAGCTCACCCATGCTAAGACCAAGACGGAAAGATATGGGTCAAGTTCTCTCCTTGGATCAAGTAAGGCCGAGGCCGGTCAGGTCATCACGGACTTGTCATAATTGGGAAATTTCACAAAATTTTCTAAGTACAGTAAAGCATTAAATAAAGCTGAGAAATATGAAAGAAAACGCAGATTTCATTAATTACGAAGCGGTGCGGCCAATGGCCAGAAATGCAGAGATCCTAAACCCTAAACCTTAAACCAAAAGAAAAACAAGAGTTACAACGGCAGCGGAGAATTCAAAATATCCCTTGGAATTCAAGGTTTCTATTAAACAGAGAGAGCAACAACGGTGGCGGGAACGTGAGTTTAAAGTACCCCTCACTCCACTGCCCGAGCCCGCCGCCCGATTGCAAAAGCCGAGTGGGCACGGGCGAATCCGTCATTGAATACTTTCAAGAGACATATGGATTCGTTATTCACCGTGCCCCCGGCAGAAGGGAAAGCTTTGTTAAGCCTCGCCGCCCGCGGTCCTCCCGGTCTCCCGGCGCCCGCTCCGCCTGCCTCCGCCCAGGAGAAGTCCAGTGTTCTGAGTCGGGGTACCGGGAGAGGTCCACCCCATGGTCCCTCTCCGGATCTTTGATCTCCGAGTGTTAGCTCTTCGTGGAGAGGGTGGGCAAGGGCGTACTCACTGAAGTACCTCTCCATGGCCCGATTAGGTCGCCGGCCTTCTTCGCCGCGCGGATGAGGTCGGCGGAGGCCATGTAGTACGCGAACTCCCCATCACGGCTGGATCACAGGTCGGGGGATGACAAGCGCCTCCCGGGAGTCGCATAGGCCGCGGCGAGAGGAGCTCCATTTGTCGGCCTCTCTTCCGGCCCGGCCTTCTCGCCCACTAGCCGAGTAGCCTCCTCGCGGCTCTGGTCCCTTTCCCTCTCGGCACAGGCGGCCGCGGCCGTTCGGCCTTCAACCTCTCCGCGGCTGACCTCTCCACGGCCGCCTTCTCGGCCTCCACCCGCTCTCGGGACGGCTGCCACCGCCTCCTCACCCTCAACAAGGCTGGCGGGCGACCTCCTCCTTCGAGGCGGGCCACCTCGACCTCTCGCTCCCGGAGGGCCGCCGGCGCTTTCTCAGCCTTGGCACAGGCTTTCTCAGCCACGGCCCATGCTTTCTCGGCCTCTTTCCCGGCACGGTCCCACTCCGGCGGACCTCTCGGTTCCTGGCCACCTCCCGGTCCCGCCCGTCCAAGCACCGCTCCGGCACGGCGGCGCTCTAGAGACCCGGGACACAGGCGAGCAAGAGGCGCTCTCCGAGTTCCAAGAAGAGTTCGCATCCACATCGGTCGTCATGGCCGATGGGATTTTCTCCATAGCCGGATAACATAGTCGGAAGCTCGTCATGGGCCGGGTCTCGCCGAGAGGTGAGGAAATCCACCACGGGAGGCGCTTTGCGGCCGCCGGCGAGAATACGAAAGGAAAATCTTTAGCAATTCATCAAAAAACCAAAAAGCCGAAGAAGACAAAGGAGCACAACTTACTTCTCGTAGAGGGCCGGGTCATGCCCCGGGAAGGAGCAGTCATCCGGGTCCCGGGCCTGGCTCGACCTAGGCACCGAGCCGGATCGGCTGCGGCCCGGGGGCTCTCCTCGATGCGAGGTCGCTTACCACCGACGGCGGGTTGACGGGCCCTCCACGACCTCCACCGAGGTCTCCCTCGCCTTCGCGCCCCGGGACACAGGTCAGTCGGCTCCTTGGCACAGGCTGAGGCATCTACCTCCCGGGCCGGAATCGGGGACGGCGCTCGCGGGGAAGGGGCAGCATACTCGGCGGTGGGCTCGGCGGCGGCTCGCGGCCAGGCGGCGGGACCCCTTCGGGGATGTGCCCGGTAGCCTCCTCGTCTGCCGACTTCTCCTTCCCGCGAGGCTTGCTCGCCTTCCTTATGCGGATCTTCGCCCGGCTGAAAAGATCGGTCACCGCCGACATGATTACGGAGTGGGCGGAGCGGAGCGGAGGATAGTTGAAACCTGCAACATTCGAGACACTTAGTTCTCGCTCGCTACGTAAACTAACATAGCACAGCCCGAGTCTAAGGTCGGAAGTCTTACCGGCGTCCGGCGGAGGTGGCGAGTATAGGCGAAGAATCGGGACTCGAACCTCGATGCGTCATTATTAAGCTGCCGAACACTTCACAGCCGGTGAACGGAATGAGAGTCGGCTTGGCAAGTGCGAGCCGGAAATCGGTGTACAGCTCTCCCTCCTTAGGAGCGAACAACTCTGCAAAGAGAAGGAAAAATTAGATCGAGTAATAATTGTTCGAGTTCAAATATAGAAAGCTTACTCTTGGGTTTGTGCCCAAAGACGGATGGGACATCCAAATTAGAGTCGAAGTCGACCCCGAGGCGTGCCCAGGCCACCGACAAAAAACCACCTCCGATGCCGGTCTCGGAGCTTGGAGGATTCCATTGAAGAACGTCCCACCCTACCGAGTCCGTATGAACAGCTCCCTCTTGGACTCCGATAGGGTGAAAATGAAGTTCACCTCGGCCGGGGTCGGCATCCGGTCTGGCCGGAACTTCCCCAGCCAAATAAACGGTGTGAGAAGGTTCATCCACCCGTTGGGATGAACTGAAAAGGAGCGACATTCCAGCCGCGAATAGGTGCGAGATATTGGGGTGGAGGGAAAGCGGAGCCCCGCCTCCATCATATGGTAGTTCACGGCGAGCATCCCGCGCGGGGCTGATCGGGCCTCTCGTCGCCGGCGGGCACAAAGAAGTGCACGTCGAGATGGGACCTACCACCTCACCCGCCAAGAAGCCAAATCGGGCCTCGGACACCGAAGCTTCGCCTCGCCTCATCATTGGCTGGCCAATGCGAGGCTTCCACCGTTCGGAACATCGGCGAGTCCGCTCCGGGCGAGCGTACGGATGCTCCCGCGAGATATGCACAGTAGTCAAAGGTGGGGGCCGGCCCCGCCAACCTACCAACGTATTGCTCCCGGGCGGAGTAGGCGATGGTGACCTTCGCGGCGGCTTGTTTGCTCGCCTCTTCATCGGCCTCTTCACCTGGACTCTCTCGCTCTCGTCCGGGAGCTCGGAGGCCGTAGGGCTCTGGGTGACCGGCGAGGTCCCAGCCGCACCCCACTTGCGGTCCTCTCGTCGTCACTCCCCGGAGGAGAAAAGCTCGGCCACCATCTCCGCGGTGGCCCTCTCCAAATCGACATCAAGCGAGGGGCATCCCCGGATCCTCGGCCCGATCCTCATATCGATCCCTAGATCGGCAAGGTCGGCAAATGAGGCATCCCGAGTGCCCCCAAAACCCCTCCACTGGTGGAGGCGGCGCTTGGACCCCGGCCACGGCCAAGGTCGGACCGGAACATCTCGATCGGGACAGCCCGTATCTCCGGGCGGCGTCTGCCATCCTCCCGGGAAGACTCCCCTCTCACGGCGACTCCACGCGTCGGAACACCCGAACCGGTCCCTCGACAAGAAGCTCCCTCGATCTCACCATATCGATCGGAGGAAATGAAAGAAAAGCAGAAAGAAGAAATTTTTTCAAGAGATAAAGGGAAGTTACCGTTTAAAAGCGGCTGATTAGAAGCTTAGACACTTTGAAGAAAGCAGAAGAGATGCACTTTGAAACCTCTTAAGGAAACTATGAAGATCACTCACAACGCTCTGAAAATCACACTGGGTAAGAAGATTAAAATGAAGAAGGAGACGCCTATTTATAAAAAGCGGGAAGGACCTCCTTGCAAAATCCCGAAACTTTTCGAATTAGGGCAAAAACGCTATTATTTTTGCGAAAGGTCGCGACCGTTTTTGGCACCATGGGGCGCGCCACGTGTCGCAGCGTGGTGGTTGGAGCGATCACCTCCAAGCATCACGCGCCCGCCAAAATCGCTTTTGCGGGGCACGTGGGGTAAATGACCCCTTGTCAAATCCAACCACCATTTTTTCCAAGTCCAAATCCAAATCCCATCGGTCAACACCCGGAGGGTACTCGGCATGAGGAAGCTCGGCAACGGCGGCGAACAACTCACCAAGAGACCAGCCCGGCCTCCGAACACCCTCGGAGACCGAAGGCGTGGGGCAATTGTTGTCTGACAATTTATTCGCCCCGAGCCTAATGGCTCTTGGGCCGGCTCCGTTAAGCTCGACACGGCCCAAAAAGATTTCGGCCCCTCCGTGATCGACCCGGCCAGGTCGTGGCGAGCCGACCCGGCTATGTCCAGAAAGCTCGGCACGGCCGAGCGAGCTTCGGCACCTCCAGAGATCGGCTCACCGGGGCAAGGCAAGCAAGCTCGGCCTAGCGAGGCGGGTTCTCGGGCCACGCCCGCCGAGATCCTGCCCGCTTTGGCCGAGGCGGGCTCGCCGTCTGGCGAGATGGAGAACCCTTCGAGCAGCGAAGTCGCGGTTACAACGTCAGCGGGCCGGCGAGGACCCCGCCAACCAAGCTCGGCAAGGACAAAGGCTTGCCGACCAAGCCACGCCTGAAATGGTATCAAGTACGGGACATCCGCCTTCATTTAATGTCAACTTATCCCGAGAAAGGCAAGAATATCCCCGACCATCAAGATCCCTGCCCGGGGACACACAGCGGGGCGTGAATGGCCACCGCCTACCCCCGGCAGAAAGCGAGTACATCTCAATTAATAGGAGATGAGTACAACATTTAAGTTGATTTGTACTCTATTGTACCTTTGAGTACGCTAAAAAGGCAACCAAAACCATGTATAAATAAGACCTATAAGGCATAATAAACGGATCTGAAGCATCCATCCTTAGCACAGGACTAACACTCCCGACAAACCTTGTGTTCTTACTTGCTTTTACTGCATTTAATATCTCATTTATTGCTCATCATATCTATTGATTGTTCTTGGGTGGTTATCATCATAAATACTCCAATCAATATTGTTTTTAACCGATCCAAAGCCACATTAAACACGTCCTAAATATTTCGGTTAACAACATTATGATACTAAAATTAAATCTTTTTAAGGGAACAAGGCAATTATTTCGATCTCCCTTCAAGCATAGACTAGCTTCCATATTCTTTTAATTCCAGCTTATCCTATTATTCAAAGTTACTACATTTTATTCCTTGTTTAGTATAATTGTTGTAATGTTTGGTTGTGTTGAGAAAGTTCACCTGTAATGCACAAATTTCTATAAGCTAGTGTTTGAATATTTGGTGGATATCGATTGGCATCCTTTGAGTTAAAACACGTCTTTGTATTTATATTAAAATTATTTGTTTCAATGTTTTATATACTTAAAAATGCTAGTGTTAATGTTATGATACTTGAATTATTTTTATAAAATCGTTAAGTGAAAATTTTGTACCGTTCTTGTTAGATCAAGAAGTTTTGATGAGTTAAGAAAAGCGATTCGAGATGATCGGACGACACGAAGAAGCAGTGAGATTAAGTCCTTATACTAAGGCGATCGAGACAAGGTCGAGAACCAAACTAGTCGGTGAAGACGGAAGATTACAAGCCATGCAGGCGAGCTCAAGTCTAGTCATCTGCAGGGAGATAAGTATGAATAGCTCGAGAAGAGGTCAAGACAAGTGAGTAGAATAAGAAAGGCGAGTCTTCACCAAGTCAGTGAGACGAGTAGAATAAAATCAGGTGAGGTCTAGAGCGGTTTCAAGAATAAGTTTGTTGAGCGGTTTCTAGTTTGTTAAAACTAATTAACAAACTAAGCTGTCTTTTCGAGACTTATAAATAGGTATAGGCACTTCATTAAAAATAGAGAGCACATACGAATTATTCATTTTAGCAATAGATTCTCACAATTCACAAGATTTCGAAAAAGCACAAAAATTATTTTCTAGGATTTCATCATAGATTTTTCTAAGTGTTTATAGAACACTTTTCATATACATCTTCAAACACTCTTCTATTACTCTAGAGTTAGATTTTTCAAGAAAAATTTAGAAGATTGAAGATTTGAAGATCAGATTGTAATTTGTAAGTTGTACGATTGTAAAGTGAGTAAGTAAGCGAGGTAGAAGACACCCTTCTTCAAAGTTTGAAGAAGGAGAGTGGATGTAGGATTGTTATAATCCGAACCTCTATAAATACAGTGTTCTTTATTGCTTTGTTTTACTTACTTGTTTCTTACAAATTCCTGTTAACAAATCAAAGATAGATTTGGAATCAAAGTTAGAACTAAAATATCGAGTTTGTTTTTTATCTTGTTCAAGTTGAGTTTAAAAGCTGAATTTCATTTGTGTAACTTTGAAGTTTTGAAGTAAGATTTTAAAAGAGATTTGAAAAATCTATAAAATTTATTCAACCCCCTTCTAGATTTTATCATAGAAGGTTAACTCAAGTTTTCTTAATCAACTCAACCAATCGGAACCAACAAGTGGTATCGGAGCGGTGTTAATTTCAGTTTCTAATATTGATTTTAGGTCTTAACCAAGATTCTGAAATATTTTTGACTTTCTTCATCTTCTTCATTGTTACTAAGCTGTGCTACTAACAAGATTGTAGAGTGTTTTGTTTTCCTATCTCATTATGTCTTCAGGCAAGAGCAAAAAATCAAGGAGTGTACCGATTTCTCAATTGAAGAATATGACTATTGGAAATTCGGGATGGAAAATCATCTGAAGGCTATTCATGATAGGATGGAGGAGGTTCTTGAGGAAGGACCTATTAAATTTTATCATGGAGGCATCGGCAATGGCACCGAATCGGTGAATCGAGAGTTAGACAAGAGAAAAAGAGCTCGGAATCGACAAGTGATGAGAGGAAAATCCATAACCTAGATCAAGTTGCTAAAAGCGAGAGATCATTGAAACATTGAGTAAGGATTGGATTGAAAAGGTAAAAGATGCAAGACCGCCAAGGAAATGTGGGAAACTCTTGCTTTGGAATCTGTGAAGGATCGAGATCGGCTCAGAAAAGAAAACAAAGCTGCGATCATTCTACATGTTTTTGACACTTTCAAGATGAAAGAAGGAGAGTCTTTTGATCAACTGGATGTTAGGTGACAAATCTACTTGAACAAGGCGGTGATTTGGGAAAAACACATATCTGAGGAGAAAGAAATCAACAATAAAGTGTTAAGGTCATTAAGCAAAGATGGGAGAGAAAGCTAATATTCTAAAAGCTACTCAAAATCTATCTTCAATTTCACACCACACTTTGTTTTCTCATCTGAAGGCATTAGAATATGACATCCAAATTGAAGATGAAGAAGATGAAGCGAGAATCTTCAACATTTGGAAAGATCAGTAAGCATTTGTTCATCAAGATGAATGCTGAAAAGATCTCCAAGGCATCTGATTTGTCTATTAAGGAGGAAATGACTCTTCTATTAAAAAGATATGAAAGGTTGAGAATGAAGTACAAAAGAAACAAGAGAGACGATCGAGGTTGAAGGAACTATAGATCGGACGAGAGAAGAAAAGAGTTCGAGACAATGATAGAAAAAGGATCGAGACGAGGAATCATAAGTCACCTATCGGACGGAGATAGTAGTCAGCAGAGGAGAGGAGATATTTGTTATACATGCAACAAGCCCTGGTCACTACGGTTATGATTGTCCTCAACTCACTCCCAGATAGAGAGAGAAGAAAGAGGAAAAGAGAGATAGAAGGTATGCTTTGAGAGAGCTCTTAAGGTGAGAAAGAAGAAGTTCATGAGACATCATCATCCTCATCCTCATCTGATTTTGGGTCGGATGACGACATCTGTTTAATGGCAAAAGAGGTACATTACTATTCATCCTCGAGATAATGATTATGATACCTTATTAAAGCCCGATCCTAGTCTTATTAATAAACTTTTGAAAGATTTGGAGATTGCTCTATCTCGCTTATAAATAGATAGAGACTGAAAATGTTAAATTAAAGAATCAAATTACTGATCTAACTAATGTTAATCAAACTAAGGAAAGTGAAAAACCAGATTGTACATTCAAGGGGGAATGTCAGATGAGATGATCACTAGTACCTTGTCGATAAGACAGAAAAGTTAGAACGAGGAATTGAGTTCTTTGAAAATAAAATTTTCAAATATCTATTCCGAGAATGAGAGTTACAAGAAGACTAACAGAGAATTAAATCTCAAGTTAGGACTTCTAAATAAATCCCAAACCACAATAGATAAAATCTTCAATACTTCACAAAAGTCTAGTGATAAAACTGGATTAGGTTTTGATAGGAGTAAGAAAAATGATCCAATAAAACCTAGAGTTTTTGTTAACGCAACTAAACCAAAGACAGAAACTAGATTTAGTCCTTTGAAACCTAAGGAATTAATTACCTCATCGATAATTCTGAAAAGAAAAAAGCAGGGCGAGGAAAGTAACTCCTAAGGCTAAGCCTAAGACCAAGTCAAAGTTCTATCCTAGGTATAATGGCTTTGATGGAAGAAGCAAAACATGTCCATTTTTACCAAGATTTAAGACAATCTCAAAAGATCGAGTTAAATAAGATTGATCTTGAAAGTCTTATCTTAGTAGATAGATATGGGTGTAAACTTCAATCTATGGTTTTAAGGTACATTGATATCTTTATGCAGGATTCCTAAAAATCAACTTAACATGAAAGGACCCAAAGTACAAAGGGTACCTAAGCAATAAATTTGTGATTGCGGGAAGATAAGAAGATAGTTGATAGAGGAGACATTCTTGAGGTCATCTGGTACATTGGCGAGTCATTTGTTCCAAGCACATGACCTATGAGAGGCGACTTCTCTCTAACTATCGAGACCATATAATGGACCAAGAGTAATGTTTGGAGACAACAATTATGGACTTACCAAGGTGTAGGAACACGATGATAGGAGATATTCAAGTACATGAAGTCTACTACGTGGAAGGATTGAAGCACAATTTACTTTCGAGTTTCACAATTTTGTGATAAGGGGTTTTGTGTCAAGTTTACTCATAATGCATGCTATGTATTAGATGGTATCAATGAAAATATTCTATTGGTGGAGTCAAACAAGGTAACATTTATGTTGCTAATTTCAAAAGTTGTCCTAAAGATACTTGTCTTGTTGCTAAGAGTTCGAGATGACTTAAGTTGGTTGTGGCACAAACGTCTTGGTCACTTAAACTTTAAAACTCTTAACAAAATAGCAAGGAAATCTTTAGTTAAAGGACTCACGATAAAGTATTTTCAAAGAACCATGTGTGTGATTCTTGTCGAAAAGGAAAAGCAGACTAAAGCTTCTTTTAAAACAATAAGTAGTCCTTCTTGAGAAAGGATTAAGGAACTTCTTCACATGGATGCATTTGGTGCATTAACACCTCTCGGCTTTAGTGGAAGAAAATATACCTTAGTAATTGTTGATGATTTTTAAAGATTTACTTGGGTTATTTTCTTGTACAAAAGAATGAGACTATGATTAAGATTCCGAATTTCTTAAAAAGATTCAAAATGAAAAATGATTAAATATTGTTAAAATTAGAAGTGATAAAGGTCTTGAATTCCTAAATAAGCTGATTACTAACTCTTTGCATTGAGAATGGCATAGTTCAGAAACATCTGACTAGGACTCCACAACAAAATGGAGTGGTTGAAAGGAGAAACGAGAACCTTGAAATAGGCGGCTAGATCAATGTTATCCGAGTACAATACTCCTCACGAGGTTTTGGGCGGAAGGCATTATCTGACTGCTATGTTCAAAATAGAAGCTTAATTGTTAAGAATAAATGTAAAACTCCCTATGAAATTTGGAAGGGAAGGTCTCCCAAAATTTCATACTTTCATATATTTGGTTGTAAATGTTTCATACACAACAATGGAAAATCTCAATTAAAAACCTTTGATGCCAAGATAGCGAGATGGGATATTCTTGGGATACTCATCTCATCAAAGGCATATAGAGTTTTTAATAAGACAACCTTGTGTGTAGAAGAAACACCCCATGTGGTATTTGATGAATCTTCTTTTGAGTTTGATAAGACAGGGGACATCACAAAGATATCGAGATGATCTGGATCAAATGACTATCGAGATCAACCATAAAATTCTACAATCAAGAATCGGACTCGGATGAAGTGGAAGAATCGAGACAAAGGAAAAGAACACGAAAGATCTTCCTCAATTTGATCTACCAGTGATCGGACAACCAATACATCGGATGATCAAGTAGAGTCATCGAGAAGGTAACATAGACTCATCCGAACTAAATAATTCGGACAAAACATCATCGATGTAAAAGACAAAGGTAAGAAAGTAATGTCATATTATCCAGCTGAGCAGATAATTGGAGATTTAGACTGCTTGTCAAGACGAGGACCCAACTAAATCAAGATTGTATGTTCATTGCTATGTGTCATTACTTGAACCTAAATCTATTACATAAGCTCTAACCGATTCCAAGCTGGATTAATGCCATGCAAGAAAAACTAAATCAGTTTCAAAGACTAGATGTGTGGGAGCTTGTTGAAAGGCCTCATCATCAAAAAGTCATTGGAACTAAATGGGTCTTTAAAAACAAAAGGGATGAAAATAATATTGTGGTTAGAAATAAGGCCGGACTAGTTGCTCAAGGTTATTCACAATCGGAGGATTGATTATGATGAAACCTTTGCACCAAAAAGGTAGCTCGTCACTGGAAGCCATAAGATTGTTTTTAGCCTATGCTTTGCTTTTAAAAGATTCATAGTTTTTCAAATGGATGTTAAGTCAGCATTTCTTAATGGAATCCTAGCTAAGGAAGTTTATGTAGAGCAACCTCCTGGTTTTGTCAAGGGAGACAAAGTTTATAAACTAAGGAAAGCTCTATATGGACTTAAACAAGCACCAAGAGCTTGGTATGACACATTGTCTGATTATTTAATTCAAAATGGTTTTCTTAAAGGTAGAATTGATAGAACTCTTTTTAGAAAAGAATTTGGTTGTGATCTTTTGTTAGTTGCATTTATGTTGATGATATAATCTTTGGATCAACTAACATGTATTTGTGTGAAGAATTTAGTCATCTTATGAAAAGCATTTGAAATGTCCATGATGGGAGAGATGACTTATTTTCTTGGACTTCAAGTCAAAACAGGACAAAGAAGGGAATATTCATAAACCAAGCCAAATATATAAAAGATCTTATTGATAAATTTGGAATAGGTACCCAGTAGAAGCTAAGATACCCATGATGACAAATTTTTCAATGGATCCGGATGAAAAGGAGAAGACACTAATCAAAGTGAGTATCGAGGTCTAATTGGTTCTTTATTATATTTAATCGCTAGTAGACCTGATATTTCATTTGCGGTTGGAGTGCAGTCGATTTCAAGCTAATCCTAAGAAAAGCCATCTTGAAGCGACAAGAAAATTCTTAAGTATACGAAAGGAAGCGTGTTGATGTCGCATGTGATGTTATCACATATTACGCTACATCAATTTGACCCTTTCTTTCTTCATATAACTAACTTTTATTCTCTAACAGCTTCAATGTTGTAATAGATGTTGTGACATTGCGGGTTGAAGATCTAGAACATTCTACAAGGATCTGGAATGAAGACTTAGTCAAATGTTGCCGCGGATACTTTGTAACATCAATTGCAACATTAAGGCCGGATTTGAGAATCTTCCACAAGGATCCATAATTCAAGACTAATTCCGAGAGAGATTTAGAAGGACCTAGATCATGCGGTTGCAGGAGTTAACCACGAAATCAACTTGCTACATGGATGGTTAAGTGAGAGAATTAAGGGAAAATTATTTTGGAATCTTTCTAGATCCATCTACAAGGATCTATGGTTGAAGCCAAGGACGTCTATAAATAGAGGACCGAGGACTTGGCGATGGCAAGGAATATCTAAATATCAATTGTTGAGTGCGTTAGTGCATCCAAGAGATAGGGCCGTTATTCCCCCTTTACGTTGGTACTTGTGCATGTTACCTCGTTTACCAACATAGATTTATTGAAGTGTCATTAGCGTAGATGTCTTTGATACTTTGATTTACTTTTGACGGTGTAATATTTTGTAATACTACACTTAGCCGTTTAAGAATCAATAGGTGATATTGAGTCTTTATTTTCCGTTGTAAAGGTTCTATCTTGGAAACTCTTTACACAAACTTTTGTATTCACTCTCGAATTAGTGAAGCGTTTCGCCGACGAGCATCATAGACTTTAATTAACAAGTCTATGAAAAATTTACTCCTTTGCATTGTAGTGTTTGTCTTCCGCTGTGTTTCACATTACATTATTTAGATGTTGTAGTGTATGCCATAACATTGATACAACATCATTACATTTTACACTACACGCACACTTTCGGTTGGCACAAGAGCACTAAAACTTGACTTCGCAATTTACTAAGTTTAGATCCTGTGTTTTAGTGTGTTTTTATTTTGCAATGGAGTATCCACTCTCTCGATCTGTTAGGCCTCCTGTTCTTGATGGGACAAATTATGCCTTTTGGAAGCCAAGGATGCGGATGTATATCAAATCCATAGATGAAGCGTGCTTGGAGGAGTGTTCTTTACGGATGGACGGCCGAGAACTTCGGCCTGATAATGAAGGGAGAAACTCAAGTCAAACGTGAACCGAACTGGGCAAATGATGAAAGCACAATTGCTAGTTACAATTCTAAAGCCTTAAATGCAATTTTTGTCTCGATTGATATGACTATGTTCAAAATCATATCTAAGCGTGTTAGTGCAAAAGAGGCTTGGGATCGTTTACAAGAGCATTGTGAGGGTCCTGATAGTGTTCGTAGAACCAAACTACGATTGCTAGGCACGAAGTTCGAAAACACGAGAATGAAGGAAGATGAAACCATCTCATCTTACAACGAACGTGTCACGGAGATTGCTAATGAAGCTCAACTGCTTGGAGATCCAATTTCTAATACCGAGTTAGTGCATAAAATTTTACGTTCTGTTCCTAAAAGATTTGGCGCAAAAATTTGTGATATAGAAGAAGCGAAGGACACAGAGATCAACTTCATCCAACCGAGAGGAGAATGATGGCAAGAAGGTTGTTGTTTACAAAGGAGAAGCATCTTCAAGTGATGTACATCAATCTTATGTTCTTGAGATTGATTCGATGAGGATATGACGGACCTATGTTGTAACAATCCACGACAACATCGCCCTGTGACAAAGAAGTTTAACTCCTACCCGAGGAAAACGATGAGCGTGATCCAAGGGGAATATCCAACCAAAGATTCAAATCAACACAACACCTACCCCGAAAGAAGGAGAGATCGAGAATCAATCAAGGCAAACCAGAAAAGGTAGTAAATCAAGGTATGATCCTGAATTCGAAAATCTATTAAGTGTGATGCATGCCTTGGATTTGGACACTATGCAAATGAGTGTGCAAATACCAGACTTAGGAGAAAGCTGAATTTTAATGCTACCTTAAGTGATGACTCAAATGATGAAAA
This sequence comes from Paraleonurus japonicus, assembly GCA_030762865.1. Lineage (NCBI taxonomy): Eukaryota > Viridiplantae > Streptophyta > Magnoliopsida > Lamiales > Lamiaceae > Paraleonurus > Paraleonurus japonicus. Next base: position 12,795,304 of record CM061061.1, read on the forward strand.
TGATGATTCAAAGATGAGGAACTTGCTTTTTATGCTAAAATCGATTATGATGACTCTCTGGATGATGATCTGGATGACTCGACTCGAGATGTGGCATTAGATGTTACAACATACGAAGCAACATCGAATCAAATTTCTCTCAGATTTGAAACTGATTTTGTTGGGTGTATTGATGAAACAGATAACACTTCGAAGAAACAAGAATTGATGAATCGACTATAAAAATTTGTTAGACAAATGTCTTTGAACAAGCACAATCTCTAGAAGTCTTTAACTAAAGAGAATGATGATTTGAAAGAAAGCATTGACTAAACTAGAAATCATACTTACGAGAAGAGATCGAAAATTTCTAAGCTAAAAGAGGAAGCGAAAGGAACTTCTTTGAGTTTTAAGAAATATACCAAAAGTTCTTGATATGAATGACGCTCTAGTAGTTGGTCGATCTAATAAATTTGGTTTGGGATATAAAAATAAAACTTCTTCTATGTTTGAGAATCCTGTGAAATTTGTGAAAGCTAAAAGCGATGCTTTGAGGTAAAAGTTGAGGCTCAAACAAAGACTAACAAGAAGAAACAAACGAGAAAAGAAGTATGTGTGTCATTATTATGATGAAATTGGTCATATTCGTCCTTCTTGTTTGAAAAGAGTGAAAGATCGAAAGATGCTAAAATATTGTCTAAAATGCTGTCACATTCTAAGCAACATGTGGTAACGCATCTTTGAAAGAAGGATAAAGTTATGCAGTAACATGGTTTACTCTTCTCTGAAAGCATGTGTACCGGGTTTATGGTATTTTGATAGTGGTTGTTCTAGACATATGACTGGTCAAATCAACTTCTTATCTGAATATGAATCTTTTAATGGTGGAACCGTAACATATGGTGGTGGTACTAAAGGAAAAATCATTGGAAAATGAACTTTAAATGTTGAAGGTTTTCCTAAGCTAAAAATGTTTTGCATGTTGATGGCCTACTTGCTAATTTGATTAGTATAAGTCAATTATGTGATGATGATTTGTATGTAAAATTTGACAAAAACTCATGTTATGTTCTTGACAAAAATAATGAATGTTTGATGGTAGTAATAGGTCAGAGATAATTGCTATTTAATTGGGAACAATAACGTGTGTAATTTGTCAAAACATGATGAAAATGTCTTATGGCATCAAAGATTAGGACATACAAATTATAGGAACATAAGGAAGCTGGTTAAAGCAGAGTGCTAGGATTGCCTAAAGCGAAGTTTGACAATACTTCTTGTATGTAGTCCATGCCAAAAAGGTAAGCGGTAAGAATGTCGCACAAAATGTTATCACATTGTTCGACACATCATTTTTGAATTACGCATATGGATCTGATGGGTCCAATGGAAACTAAAGCATTGGTGGTAAAGAAATACTCACTTGTTGTGGTTGATGATTACTCTCGGTATACTTGGATTGAATTTTTGAGAGAAAAATCAAAAGCTTTTAATGTTTTTAAAATTCTTTACAAAAGATTTAAAATTGTTTTTAACTTGAAAGTTAAGCGAGAATTAGATACGATCATGGTAGGAAATTTGAAAATAGTATGTTTTCTGATTTTTGTGAAAGAAAAGGTATATTGCATGAGTTTTCTTCACCTAAAACTCCACAACAAAATGGGATTCTTTGAAAGGAAAAATAGAACTTTACAAGAAATGGCTAGAGTCATGCTTACATCTAAAAATCTTGCTAAGAGATTTTGGGTGAAACATTGAATACGACATGTCATATTTCTAATAGAGTTTTTTTGAGATCCGGAGTCCGATCAAACTTCATATGAGATTACGAACAATAGAAAACCAAATGTGAAATATTTTCATGTGTTTGGTTGTGTGTGTTATATCCTGAATGATAGGGACCAACTTCTCAAGTTTGATTTAAAAGTGATAAAGGTTTTTCTTAGGTTATTCTAGAAATAGTAAAGCCTATAGAATCTTTAACCTTAGAACTAACACTGTTCAAGAATCTGTTAATGTTGTGTTTGATGATGATAAAAAGCTTACGTGATGACAATGATGATGAAGATGTGTGCGATGTTCTTTGCGAAGTTCAAGATAATCGGTGAAATCGTAGAATGTATCACCGAATGTTACAACATCCGTGCAACATCCCCTAAAATTCTGCAGATTCATCTCGGAACAACCAAGATACACCAAAGCTGAATCCATCTAGTCGTATAACCAAAAATCATCCACGAAACAGATCATTGGTGATGCTTCGATTGGTGTGCAAACTAGAAGGAAAGTAAGTTCAAAAGAGCATGCAGATTTGGTAAGATCAATATGTATGTCTTCTCTTTGTAATGTTGTTAATGCAGAGTGCTACTATTACGAAATTGAACCTAAAAATGTTATCTTTGAAGCATTAAAAGATGAAAATTGGATTAATGCTATGCATGAGGAACTTAATCGGTTTGAAAAGAACGATGTTTGGACACTAGTTCCAAGACACGATGATGTCAATGTCATTGGAACTAAGTGGATTTTTAGAAATAAAACTGATGAATCTGGTAACATTGTTAGAAACAAAGCTAGGTTAGTTGCACAAGGATATACACAAGTTGAAGGTATTGATTTTGATGAAACATTTGCACTGTTGCTAGGATAGAATCTATTAGATTATTACTAGCAATTGCATGTTTTATTGATATTAAACTTCACCAAATGGATGTTAAAGCTGCATTTTTAAATGACATTTTGTTAGAAGAGGCATATGTTGAACAACCTAAGGGATTTGAAAACCCACAATATCACGATCATGTTTATAAGCTAAAGAAAGCATTGTATGGTCTAAAACAAACTCCTAGAGCATGGTATGGTAGACTTCTGACTTTCTTTTGCAATTTGGTTTTATTAGAGGAATTGCTGATAATACCTTATTCATCAAACAAAATGGAGAACATTTACTAATTGCTCAAATATATGTTGATGATATAGTCTTTGGTTCAACTTGTGATAAAATGCTAAACAACTTTGTTGAAGCAATGACTCAACATTTGAGATGAGTATGGTAGGGGATCTAAATTACTTTTTAGGTCTTCAAATCAAACAAGAAAAAGATGGTATTTTTTTCTCACAAAGCAAATATGCTAAAAATTTGGTGAAAAGGTTTGGTTTGGAAAATTCTAAGGTAATGAAAACACCTATGGGATCTACACGTAAATTGTGTAAAGACAATCTTGGACAAGAAATTGATCCAACACTGTATAGATCTATGATAGGTAGTCTTCTTTACTTAACCTCTAGTAGACCAGATATCATGTATAGTGTTTGTGTTTGTGCCAGGTACCAAGCATGTCCAAAGGAATCACACCTGAATGCGGTTAAAAGAATCATAAGATATGTTGCAGTACAAGTGATCTAGGTGTTTGGTATACCAAGGACACAAATAGCACACTTGTGGGATATAGTGATGCCGATTGGGCTGGAGACATAGATGACAGAAAAAAGTACGAGTGGTGGTCTGTTTCTACATGGAAACAATCTGATTTCATGGCACAATAGAAAGCAGGCGTGTATCACAATCCACCTGCAGTCACGAATACATCGCGGCGGGAAGTTGTTGTACACAACTTCTATGGTTGAAGTAAGATGTTTCATGATTATGGTATTAAAAGTGATATTTTAAATGTGTATTGTGATAACACTAGTGCTATTAATATTTCGAAAAATCCTGTACAACATTCACTCACTAAGCACATTAGTATAAGACATCATTTTATAAGGGATTTAGTAGAGAAAAATATTGTTAAGTTAGAGTATGTACCAACCGAAAATCAATTTCTTGATATTTTCACTAAAGCTCTTGACCATGAGAGATTCTCATTTTTGAGGAAATCTCTTGGTATGTGCACTATCTAAATAAAGTTAGATAGATGTTGTTACAAATGTTGTAACATATGTGACAACATCACGGAGTACGATGTGTAATTTGGTTTATTTTTGAATTTTTCTTGATTAATTAATTCCTCCGAAAAATGAATTTGAATCATAATTGATGTTGTATAGATATAAAGAGGTCTCACACTTCTCAAATGCAATTGAAAAGAAAATGAGAAAGAAAAAAGCACTCAAGATGTACTAATTCACCGAGTAACTATGGAGCACGGAGTTCGCTACTACGATGTCTTCTTTTCAAAAGGTGATTAGTAATACATCAATATGCTCACAAATCCATTGAGTAACTATGGGGCACGGAGTTCGCGACTACGATGCACTCTTTTGAAAAGATGGATCAATGTGTGATTAAAAGTGCTAGAAAAACTGAAAATGATTTATTTGCAACATTGGAAAATTTTTTCTAAGGAAAAACCGGTGTTGAAGTGTGTGTTCCAATTTTGAGTACAACATCAAAGTTGATTTGAATTTATTTTACTTTGTGTAATTAATTAATTATGTTTAAGTTCTCAATTTGACTAGGTCATACACTAAACCCACTACTACCTTATTTAGATAATGCCGTGTAGTTTTAATTAATTGAACTAATTAATTTGATTTTTAAGGAAGTTTTTTTACCCATGATTTCATTCCCTAAATTTTAGGAGATCATGGATTTAATGTTTTAAACCACCTAGGTTCTAATTAATTCCATTTTTCTTTGTGGGTCCATACAAATAACTGCTACTCTATTTTCTCTTTATAAATCTCGATATTTTGTTGCTCTATATACTAAAGCATAGAAGTGATCATTGTTCATTATTTTCGAATATTGCATAAGTGTTCAGCTATTTTCTTCATTTGTCAACTTAAATTGAATATTTTAATACTCTATTTAAGTGAAAATGACAGAAATCCAAAAGGCTCACACATTCAAACTTCTCCCTCACACGAAACCTCTCCAAACTCTCAAACCAACCTCAATCTACTCGTGAAATGGCCACAAACCCTAATGCCGCAATCGTTGCTAAATCATCCTCTACCACATCACCTCCTATGCCTCGGTCGATGCTTACCCTCCGAACATTCACATACCCACCGAAGCATCGAGCGTACAGGCTGAAACAATCGCTCAAAATCTTGCCCAAGAAACACGAGAGAGACGCACCCAATGTTCCCGAGCTCACAATCGGCTCTATTTCGGTTGATGTGTCTCAATATCTGATCACTCCAACTAACCCTACTCCTTCTCCTACTCCCGTTCACGAAAACCCTCGATCGACTACGTAGAGGTCGAGCATTCTTGAAATTGCTGCAGAATATCTTTGGCGAGGGACGTAATAATGGAGGATGCACCCACGGTTGATACCGGCAAAGGAAAGAGTCCACTTGCCGAGGAAGAGAACGTTTACGATCACACCGACTCTTCAATGTCAGAGGACTCGTAACCGATGGAGCTTGCCGCTACTATTAAGGCCGCAAAGGGAAAGAGGAAGAGAAGCTCTCCATATGTTGTTCCACAACCAAGGAGGAGATCGGGACGTGTCTTTACTAGGGTTGATTACTCGTAATCATCAAGGAAAAAGAAGCCTACTATGGGTTCGATTGCGGATGAACCAATTAAGGTATTCTCGACTCAGATTCAAAATTGACAAGCAAAGTGGTGAACAGCTGTTGATCGATGATGGTGATTCCGACGACAATGTACCACTAATTAAGCTGAAAATAAAGCAAGAAAGAAGATCGAAGAAGAAAGCAGGCGATGTTGTACCCGATGTTGGAACAAGTGCGGCGACACCTAATCCAGATGACAGCGGTGATGACTGCGAGGAGAAATCAAGCGAAGAATCCGATCATTCCGAGAAAGGTACTCGATTCTCAACTTCCCGTTGGTGATGAGGATATTAGTGAACTTGAGGAGTCTAGTGATGATTCGGATAGTGAAACTTTTGATCAAAAAGTTACCAAGTTGAGTAATAGGAAAGCTGTTGATAGAAAGAAAGATTGATGTTCTTGAGTTTGAGTCTAAGGGGTTGGTTAGATACTTAGAAGAAAGAAGTTTGATGCATGTTATTACGTATGCTGATTCTTTTTGTGACTAATTGGGTTTATGAGTTCTATGCAAGTCCGAAAAGGGACATGGAAGAAGAAACTCTTCTGGTACGGTCTCAGTAAACTTTAGGGAGAGATGTACCATTCACACTGAAGCCGATCAATGCCTTCCTCCATATTGATCACATGCATGAAGAGGATGTACCTCCAATGGATGAGGTAATTCAAATTTTGACTGGTGGTAGAATAGTTAGGTGGCAAAGACATATGCTTCTTTGCTCACTTGACATCTCTATATTCGGTTCTTCATAAGTTAATTGTGTATAACTGGATTCCTTCTACAAATTCAACCAAAGTGACTAAGGACCAAGCTATACCGATGTTTAGAATTGGTGTAATAAGAAGATTTAATTTGGGACTCGTAATTTTCCATCATTTGATGAAGTTTCTTTGGAAATATTTACGAAAAAGGGAACCTTCCTTATCCGAATTTGGTTTATGGCTACTTGAAGAGTCATGGTTTTCAACCTAGCCGAAATGAGTTGTTGAGGGGAGGGTTACTTTGATGAATATCTCACCTGTTTCTTTGAGTGGAAACAGGGTAATTGATTTGCCTATACGAGATCCCGATCTTGAAGATGATGTTGCTCATGATCTTGCTCATAATGTTGTTCCCGATCCTCGTTCATAATCCTTCTTGAAGCATTTCGAGATCTTGCTCCACATGCTTTGTTCCACATGCTGCCTCCACAAAATCCTAATTATCCCGCTGGTTTTATGAACTTTAATGAAAATTTTATTCGCGAGCAATTGGATGTTTTCTGAGGAATCAATCAATGAACTTGAGTTTTGAGGATTATTGGTTGCGGTTACTTTCTGCTACCACAAGGGGAGTACCAGTGCTCGTGCTCGTGGTGTTGTAATCGAGGAGATTCCTATTGCTGATGCAAACCCAGTGGAGATGGTGCAAATCGGTGGAGAAGGTAATGCACTGGACACGATCTTGATGTTCTGCAGATATTCTTTGCAAACTTTGCAACAAATGGAACTTGGCCGATGAAGAAGAAGTTGCTGAACTTTATGGTGATTTACCGGATCAGGATGACACGATGATGATAAGTCGCTGTTTCACGAGGGGAGATTCGTGATAGTTCCCTTGTAAATCGGTTTGATACTTTTGCTTAAGTAGACTTTTGTTTTGTATCTAAGGTTACGATACTTTATAACCGCTTTGATACTATTTTGTTTACTTAGGTTCGACTGATACTAGGTTTGTGTTTGAAGCATTGATCTCGATATCTTGATTTTCATGATCTTGTTAATGCTCTGCTCTAGTACTAAGCTCACGAAATGCTTGATGTTTTGATTAGATGATGATACTAATTTATTTTTGTTTAAACCTTAATGGTTTATTGTGTTTGAATAAGTTAACCTTGAGTTACTTATTCCTGATTTTACTAGTTTGACTAGTTTGCTACTGACGAGGTTATGGCTTCTTGAGTGTATGCTACGAGATGAGATTCTCTGTCATACATACATTCTTGACTTATATATATTTTGATATGTATATATCGGGTGTGTTGTAGCGTAAAGGTCAAATTTGGGGAGATTGTTGATGTCGCATGTGATGTTATCACATATTCTCGCTACATCGAATTTGACCCTTTCTTTCTTCATATAACTAACTTTTATTCTATAACAGTTCAATGTTGTAGTAGATGTTGTGACATTGCGGGTTGAAGATCTAGAACATTCTACAAGGATCTGGAATGAAGACTTAGTCAAATGTTGCCGCGGATCTTTGTAACATCAAGTGCAACATTAAGGCCAGATTCCAGAATCTTCCACAAGGATCCAGAATTCAAGACTAATTCCAGAGAGATTTAGAAGGACCTAGATCATGCGGTTGCGGGAGTTAACCACGAAATCAACTAGCTACATGGACGGTTAAGTGAGAGAATTAAGGGGAAGTTATTTTGGAGTCTTTCTAGATCCATCTACAAGGATTTATGGTTAAAGCCAAGGACGTCTATAAATAGAGGACCGAGGACTTCAAAGAATGGCAAGGAATATCCAAATATCAATTGTTGAGTGCGTTAGTGCATCCAAGAGATAGGGCCGTTATTTCCTCTTTACGTTGGTACTTGTGCATGTTACCTCGTTTACCAACATAGATTTATTGAAGTGTCATTAGCGTAGATGTCTTTGATACTTTGATTTACTTTTGACGGTGTAATATTTTGTAATACTACACTTAGCCGTTTAAGAATCAATAGGTGATATTGAGTCTTTATTTTCCGTTGTAAATGTTCTATCTTGGAAACTCTTTACACAAACTTTTGTATTCACTCTCGAATTAGTGAAGCGTTTAATGACAGAGCATCATAGACTTTAATTAACAAGTATATGAAAAAATTTACTCCTTTGCATTGTAGTGTTTGTCTTCCGCCTGTGTTTCACATTCTCATATTTAGATGTTGTAGTGTATGCCATAACATTGGTACAACATCATTACATTTTACACTACACACACACTTTCAAATCAGTAAATGTTGGATTGTGGTATCCGGTGATGACAACTTTGAAATCTGCGGATACTCGGACTCGAGATTTGGTGGGTGTAAGATAGATAGAAAATCTACATCTGGTACTTGCCAATTTCTTGGAAGTAAGCTGATTTCATGGTTGTCTAAAAAGCAAACCTCTCGTAGCTACTTCCACAATCAAGCCGAGTATATGGCGGTGGAAGTTGTTGTTCACGGTGATACGGATAAGTCAACAGGCTAAGGGACTATAATATTATCACCAAAGATGTACCTATCTTTGTGATAGTAATAGTGCCATAGCTATTACCGAACCAGTCCTACATACAAGATGCAAGCATGTAGATATCGACACCACTTCATCCGAGACCATGTAGAGAAAGGTGACTTGGACTAGAGAAGATTCTCGATCGATTTCCAAAGAGCGGAGACATCTTAACAAAGCCACCGACAGAGACAAGGTTTAAAAGACTATCTGTAGAATTAGGACTATTAGATGCTTCTTTAGTTAATCTATAATTTTATGTTTTTCATTCTTTGTCTCTCTCAATTTAGTTTACTATGTTTAGAAAGAATTATCGGACTAGATAAGAGCCAAAGGACAATCGTAGGTGATATCATTGATCTCCTATTTTGGAATCAAGAATCAAGGATTAGTCATATTGACCTTATCCGACATGATAATTACTTATCGACATTCGGTAAATCAGTTAGGATGCAATAATCAACTGATTTCTTGAGAAAGCAGATGACTATCTGCACCTTATCTCGATCTACCTCAAGTTACTAATGTCTTTTTCAAGTCTATGTCTTTGCGGGAAAAGGTCACGAGATCATATTGATAACTCGCTTCAGGCTTTCACCTCATCTTTCATAAACCTTCTTATCCAGACACCTTTGCCTCTGAATAAACTCCATATATTGTGTTTTCTTATAAAACTCTTATCGGATTGATTGGTTGGAAAACCTAACTTTAGAAAATTAAATACGAGCCTGTTTATTCAATTTTTTTAAGTTTACTAAAAAGATAAAACTAAGCTGTTTTAAAATCAGACGGGTTACTTTATCGGATGACTTTACAAACCCATCTGTTTTGAAAACCCTTATCACGAAGTAAGGTAACCCTAGGTGACGTCGGTATACTTACTTCTCTGCATAAGGTAACCTACATCGACAAATCAAAAGTCTATAAAGTAACTATTTACGCATTCCAAAGGCAAGTAGCCTACACGCGCTTTGAATCCCAATCGTTTATCCAGATTTTTAACCGTTGATTCAAAGACAAGAAACTTTTTAAATAAACGGCTTAGATTAAATCAGATTTTCTAAGCGGTTTCTCTTTCCAATTTTCCCTCCTATAAATACATCTTCTTCTTCAATCAAACTTTTTCACTTTCTTGAAAACTATACTTATACTCGAAAATTTTCAAAAACTCTTAGCCAAATTCTTTAATGAGCCTTACTAAAAAGCGATTAGGAGTAACATCAACAATGGTGGAAGTACACCGAGACATATAACAAGAAGATCAAGTCGGAGATGTACGTCGACTTTGATACCACCACCGATGGTGAATCGAGACAGATCCTCGATTTATTGGAGAGGTCGGGATTGAGGACTTTCTGTTCCAAGAAATCTACCTCCAATAAAACCTTGGATATGAGAGGCATAGAGTTTTATGCCAATGGGACTTATGAGAATGGGATTTTCAAAACCCGTGTCTACGGCGAGGTGTTACCAGTAACTCCGGCAGAGGTGGCGCGTATTTTCAACACAAGCGGTGAAGGAGTAAACCCCTCACATATAAATCGAGACGATTGGGTGGAATCGTTCGAGTTGATTTCCAGGAACTTCGGTGAGGGATAGGAGGTCCAATCAAGAAGAAAATGCTCAGACGGAGATATCGTCTTCTAATGACGATATTGACGAAGGTCATTTTAGGGGAGCGAGAACTCCCATGATGGGTTGGCGAGACCCAGTGTCTTTGCGTAGGGCTATTATTGATGGAGTGCAAGCCAACCCAGTGGTGCGGGATATTCTTGCGATTCAAGAGGCGAAAGAAAGAGAGGCGGAGAGGTAGTCAATGGGAAGTGGCAAAGGCGAGATCAATCACCGATATGTTTAATAAGGTGATGGTGATATTGGAGGATATGCTAACAGCCGAGATCAAGCTGGGCTGATGGAGTCGAGCCTACACAAAGCAAAAAGGGCTGCCCGACCAAGGATGAGCCGCTCGGGGCTCCGGCCGACTCGAGATGAAGGAGCACTGAGGTCGGGGCTCGAGGATCCATCAGCCGAGGAGGTTGAAGAAGAAGAAGAGGAAAGGGAAAAGCAGCCGGACGGTGAGCTCGAGTTGAGGCTTTACAGCCAATGAAGTGAAGGGGAAGGCCAAGAGGAGGAGGAGGTTGGTGAAAACCTCGAGCTAGGGGAACCTCTGCTGTTGATCCGCCTAGCTGTTGGTGAAGAGGCACTTACATTGGAAATAGCGACTAAAGTGGTCCAATCGGAGGATGTGCAGAAATCACCTGCGAGAGGACCCCTTCCCCAGCTCAGCGTACAGTACAATTCTCTCCTCCCTCTCCCGGCTACTGCGCGATGAAGAGGTGACCCAGTGCCGGGCACCTCCGAGCCTCTAAAAGCAGCCTACTCCCACTATAGTCCAAGCCACAACCTCATCTTCCTCACTTTGACCAGTCTACTCCCCCACCCCCATATCTACCATCTCTCCACCAGCCTTACTCCCATCCTCTCCAACTCTCTCTCACAGCCCCACCCCAACCTACTATCCCACAGTCAACCCCTTCTCCACACCCACTTCATCCGAAATATCACCCCCTCCATCTTCACCCCCACCCGAAATTCGCCCTCCACCACCATCGACGCCCTACTTCCTCCCAACCTTCGAACCCCAACCCGTGGATACCTCCAACATCTTTGGAGATATCCACATGAAGCTCCGCAAGTCCAACTACTCCCACCCCCTCTTCCTCATCCGATTCGAGGAAGAGACCACCAATTTTTGTCATCTCCTCGGCCTTTGAGGATTTACACAAGCAGATTATAACCAAGGTTCAAAGGCTGATGGAGAGGAAGACGAGGAAGGTGATTCGAGCGATCACCGATACAATGCTCTCCAACATGCAGATTGCCGAGGTCAACATCACTCGCAACCTATCAGCCCAACCTTGGCACTGCTGTTGGTACCCTACCGAGTAACACGGAGGAGGAGGTGAAGGTGCTCAAGCAAAAGTAGCCGCAGACAACGAAGTCCTGGTCAATGCTCTTACTTAAAATCGAGGCAGACTTGAGGATTCGTTGCTGCATTGGAAAAACAACTCCGAGACCACTCGCAAGATGAAGTCAAAAAGGGGAAGGAGGCTGAAGGAAGAATGGACACCCTCACAATGAGTCATGTCCTCCTGAGACAAGCTTGACTCAAAGGCGGAGACTTCAGTGAGTTGGAGGCAGACCAAGGCCGAAATCAAGATCAAATCAAACGAATCGGCTGCCTTACAACCGAGGGTGACCCAAATTGAGAGGCCATCCGTGAGGATGAGGAGAAGAGGAGAAAGGAGGAAGAGGAGAAGACCGAGAAGCTGCTGGCCAAGATGAAAGAAACCGAGAAACCCGAGGCCAAGGGCAAGGGTAAAGGAAAGACAGCAGACATAAATGAGAAGTCTTCATCACCGACTCACCCACTAGCGGCCGAGCGCAAGAGAAAAAGAACCGACTTCTCAAACCTCTTAGCCGAGCAGATTAGAAGAATACATGCTGAGAAGGAGAAGTATGAGAAGCAGGAGAAGAAAAGACTAAAGAAGGCTGGGTAAGGCGGAGCCGAAGTGGGACAAGGACATTCGGAAGTGGGTATCAAGGCGGCCGATGAAGCGAGACTTCCGACTGGTCCACCGCTCATCAGCTCCTCCTAAAATGGTGTCCGGACAGTTCACCGGTGAATACAAAAAGAAAGCTCGGATGCCGATGGATGTACTCTCCGTACATCTTGAAGGCATCTCTAATCCGGTGCAAATTGATGAAGACAGGCAATGGCACGAGTGGATGGAGAAAGAGGATGTTGATTTATATGGAAGATCGCTCAATGAGGCACATCAAGTGTTCAAGCTGCGATCTTGTCGCTCCAGCCTATGAGCAAGCCTCTCCCAAGCTGAAGCGAGGATGGATCTCCGGACATGGAATGGGTCAAATCGGTCATCATCAAAGCTGAAAGAGAATCCGAGCTCATAGACGAGAATGTACTCAAACAACTCGAGCGAGGATTTTCAACCGGCTGAACATTCTAGAAGCAAGCCGATGGGGAATTTGATAGACAAGATTTTCTTTTCCTTTTCTTTTATTTCTATCGAGTTCACCTATCGTAAATTGTAAATATGTGAATAAATATACTTAGACTTATGTGAAATACTTGTCTTATTTCTTAAAGTTTTTTTCGCTTTAAGAAAACTTAAAATTTTCTAAGTATAAATCATCTCGAGAAATTTATCTCTCAGACTTAAAATTTTCTAAATTTTTCCAAGTCCTAAGACTCATTTTTATCTAAATATTTCAAGAGTCTAAAGGTCTTAAATTTTTTTATGAATTAAGTGCTTTAATTTGGATAAATTTGTTTTAAATATGAAAATGTGCTCGATATACCTATCCGATTATTTTGACTAACTCTAGAACTAACTTCACTGTGAGTGTGCTACTTCCTTGCAGGTTTTAACTTCATCAAAAAGGGGGAAATTGTTAGATCAAGAAGTTTTGATGAGTTAAAAGAAGCGATTCAGATGATCAGACGACGAAGAAACAGTGAGATTGAGTCCTTATACTAAGGCGATCAGGACAAGGTCGAGAACCAAACTAGTCGGTGAAGGCGGAAGATTACAAGTCATCCTGAGACGAGCTCAAGTCTAGTCATCTGCGGGAGACAAGTATGAAGAGCTCGAGACGAGGTCAAGACAAGCTGAGTAGAATAAGAAAGGCGAAGTCTTCACCAAGTCACTGCAGACGAGTAGAATAAATTCAGGTGAGGTCTAGAGCGGTTTCCAAGAATATGTTTGTTAAGCGATTTCTAGTTTGTTAAAACTAATTAACAAACTAAATGTCTTTTCGAGACTTATAAATAGGTCTAGACACTTCATTAAAAATAGAGAGCACACGAATTATTCATTTTAGCATGATTCTCACAATTCACAAGATTTCGAAAAAGCACAAAAATTGTTTTCTAGGATTTCATCATAGATTTTTCTAAGTGTTTATAGAACACTTTTTCATATACATCTTCAAACACTCTTCTATTACTCTAGAGTTAGATTTTTCAAGAATAGTTTAGAAGATTGAAGATTTGAAGATCGATTGTAATTTGTAAGTTGTACAATTGTAAAGTGAGTAAGTAAGCGAGTAGAAGAGACCCTTCTTCAAAGTTTGAAGAAGGAGAGTGGATGTAGGATTGTTATAATCCGAACCACTATAAATCTGGTTTTCTTTATTGTTTTGTTTTACTTACTTGTTGCTTACAAATTCCTATTAACAAATCAAAGATAGATTTCGTAATCAAAGTTAGAACTAAAATATCGGTTTGCTTTTGATCTTGTTCAAGTTGAGTTTAAAATTGAATTTCATTTGTGTAACTTTGAAGTTTTGAGTAAGATTTTAAAAGAGATTTGAAAAATCTATAAAATCTATTCAACCCCTTCTTGATTTTATCATAGAAGGTTAACTCAAGTTTTCTTAATCAACTCAACCAATCGGGACCAATAGTTCTTGTTGGTCCCACAAGTTGAGTATTACAAAGAAAAACTTGAAAGCGACCTTCTAGGAAAAATCTAGAAGGGGGTTGAATAGATTTTCCCACTTTTTCAAATATGAAAAATCAATTCGAAACACAAGAGTTTACACAGCGAAAATTGGTTTTTAACTCAACTTTAAATAGATCAAAGCAATCGATAATAAGTCGATTATAATTACGAAATTGGACTTTGATTAATAGTTGAAACTGATTACAAACAAATAAGTAAATGGAAATAAATAACAAGGCGATTTATAGTGGTTCGGATCAAGCGATCCTACGTCCACTCTCCTCCTTCAACTTGAAGAAGGGTCTCTACTTACTATATTTCTTCTTCCTTCTTACTTACTTACGGTGCAGTTCTTGACCTTACAATCTTCTTCTCTAAATTCTGAATTCTAATGGCTTGAAGATATTCGTGAGTAGTGTTCTATAAACACTAAGAACTAAGAACGTGAAGAATGTTCGTGCGTGATTACAATATTGTGTATGCTACTTATGTTGAAAAAGTGCTCAATGAATTCGTGAGATTACAATCATTAATTCTACTCTAGTTTCTATCCCTATTTATAGAGATCTTCGTTGGCGATTGTAACTTCCTTGTAGATTCTGTTTTAGTTAGTTATAACAAACTAATCGAATCTTGTAACTTCTTCTTGGTTGGTTATAAGCTGCTTCTTGAAATTGTTTGAAATCTGCTAGCACTTCATTGTCTTTTCTTTAGTCTTGATTCACCATGTCTCGTATCTTAGTCTTCAATCTAGATGACTGTCCGTTTGTCGTCCTTGACCTCATCTGTCTCCCTCGGTCTGTCTTCATCGATTTCTTGTCATCGCGAGACTTCTTGTCCTCATCCGATAGTTTGTATCCTTATCTACCCTTCGTGACTTAGCTTTATTTACACATCATTTCTACATCGATTGTCTTATACAAGATACTCAAATTTGGACATCCTATTTTACATCTTAAGTCATCAAAACTAAATACAACTTTCTACCTAACAATTTCCCCTTTTTGATGATGTTAAAACATAGCTCAAGAAAAGAAATGTGTTAGTAATTTTGAAAGATAAGAATATTACAAAGTATATAAATAAGTCACTTAGTCATATAATCGAGCAATAGACTTCATAGTCGTGATCATAGTCGGGATCAAAGCAACAAGAATCCTCAAATAAGACGATTAAAGTTAGATAAACAAGCAAACAAGATAGTCAAGATCGTTGAGTTACAAATGACTTAGTGTTATGAATTTTTAGTCAAGTTAATTTTGGAGAAATATACCAAGAATCGATTCAAGAATAAGATTCAAGCAAGTTAGTTAAACAGCCAATTTATGAGAATATGTCAAAATATATTCACATGGATTTCCACATATTCAATCACCATTTTCACAAGAGATGATAAAGACCACAAATGAGATTGAGAGATTAGGATCTAGTCATACCACCTATCCTTTTCTGGTATCTTAAGCCGCTTGAAAACTTTGTTCTTTAATGATACCGTCTCTCCTCCTCTGCAAGATCGGTTGTGGTCTCGGCTTTGATAATCACCGCTTGATCTTCTCATGGTCCAGACGACCATCTCTTGTCAGAGGAGGATCCATTTGTGAATAGGCTGGTGCGACCACATTTGAGTTGAATTCGTCATGAGCAATAATATCGAGATCTTTGATACATGATAGGATCTCTTTCTTCCAGCCCAATTATGAAAAGCACTGCTCCCTTCCAAGCCCCACTTGATCTTTTTGCATACATGGGCCGAAAGACCCAATCTACTTCAAAAGGCCTCCATTTCTCTTGATCTCCCATTAGTAGGACTTCCTTGGGAACAACTTCACTTCTATGATATGGCCGAAAGATGTCTTCTCCTTGCTCATTCCTCTCCTTCGAACCCATCTTCTTAAAGATCTATCATAGAAATTCCCAGCCGCCTTCTCCTGTTCTCGTCTTTTTCTTAGCATCCCGTCTCTTGTATTTTCTTTTTCCTCCCTCTTCCTTTTCCGACTTTTTCTTCTTCATCTAGCTCACTTGGGTTTTACGGAGTGTCTTAGCTTTCCCAGTGCTTTAGATGTGGATGAAGGGAATATGGCAGTCTCGATGGGAACAGGATCTTGCACGAGCATCTCTAACTCGGCATCGGGTTCGAAACCTCTGCTCCTTGTCTTAGTCTTTTCAACACTTTTCGGGACTTATCCTCGGCATCCTTTTTCTTGACTTCCTCTGCTTTCAACAACTCCTCGGGAGCTCATCCACTTTCATGCTCAAGGCTATGATCTTATCATCTTGTACATCCACTCTTTTCTTGAGCTCACTATCTTCCCCCTTTTTAGCATCAACAAAGCGGGTGTTGCGGATAGTGGCTATTTGCTCGATCGACCCATAAGTTCTTGCCTTACAAATCCAGTCTTTTGATCCAAGTGATCATATCTTTTCTTTTGAGCAATCTCAAAGCATTCTTGAATTCTCCTTCGGATATTGCTTGAGAATGTTTCGTCTCGCCTATCTTTCTCCATAGCCAAGGTCATCTTTAATACTTGTGAAAAAGATGCTTCCTTCGTGCTCCAAGACTCCTTGAGCTGGTCTTCAACAACATCTTTTATTTCGGCATAGGCATCACGAACATACCGATTAACCCATCTTTCCCCGGGCATTCTCTTCTTCGGCAATGAGTCTCGCAACCTCGCCATCTGCTCCTCGTGCACGATCTTAGAAAAGTAGAGGTCTATCTTTGTCTTCCCCGATTAGCAGCCTCTACGTTTTCCTTGATAGAAGATGAAATGATGCACACGGAATCGATGCGAGCACTCAGGCCAGCCCTCTTCGGGTTAAGCACTTCCTCCTATAGTGCATTGAATTCGGATACGAGACATAGATGTAGAAGGCAAGACAGTTTCTTGAGATGGAGAAGATAGAGTTAAATCTATCTCCTCGATTGGAATTTCAGCCTCAATCGCAGTGGAGGAGAATTCGCCCAATGCATTGATGAAGTTGACACTTCTAATTCTACCTCACCTGGTACTTGCCACTGACACTGCTCTGTTTGTGCCTCCTCATGTGTATCCATCTCACTTGGTTCATCGGCGACTCCTCCGATTACTTCCTCTGGTACCTCCGTTTCTTTCCAAGACTCCTCTTCCCCTTTTTTCTTCTTAGCTACACTCTTCTCTTCCTCCTTCTCCTTCACCTCTTCTCGGTTCCATATCACCGAGGTATACCCTTTGCGAGGATGTAGTCAAAGAAATTCTTATGCAGAAGGATTTCGAAATGATTTCGGATGGGCCTTCTTAAGGACTTGTTTCTCCCGAACGACATGATATTTCCTCCCCGCCTCGGCTATAAGGATAGCTTTCTTTGAATGACCCCATCCTTATTCTTCTCATCAACCGGACGTCAATAAGTTCTCCTAGTAGATCGGGTTCATCTACTAGGGCATTCCTTCTTTAGTAGAAACTTCTTTCCAACAATCCTTAGAGAGAGCTCGGTTGCTCCCATCTCTCCAGAGGGATTTAGACGATGAAGGTATAGGTTTGGCTCTATTTGGGATGAGGAAAGGAAAGAGAATGGATCATTTATAGGTAGGGGTTGGCTTGGACTTTTGGGAGTGGACCGTTTTAGAGGCTCGGAGGCGGCGGTCTTGTCCGCCTCTTCATCGCCGAGGTTGGGATGAGGAGGGTTGAGGTTCTCCATCCTCGGACGAGGAGGAAGATGATGAAGATGGTTGAGCCTGGCTCCTCTTCGGGTTCATCTCCCGATGAGATATCTACCCTTTCTTCCTGCCCGACACTCCCGCAGTCTCTGTGAGACACTTCCCCCTTGGGAAGGCTGTCTTCATCTCCTCCTCGCCTTCTTCCTCCATCTCGGCAGACGAGGACTCATCCTCCAAAGACAGCCTCATCTTGCTTAGCTTTGGCTTTTCCAGCCCTTCTCCTCTGTCTTTGGTGGTGGAGCCGAGGCGACCTCATCTCCTTCCGAATTAGATGGTCCAAAGATCTTTTCATCTTTGACCAATAATCCCCTTCTGTTTGGTGTACTTCTTCACTCCTTCCTTCCGGTCAAGGTTGTCTATACCCGGTTTGTGTTCAAGGATGATGGTGATTCGACCATCATACTTGTGATTTTCATTAAAGACCATCTCATGCCTCCTTTGAAAGCTGGGGTTTTAGCAAATCTTTTCTTCTCCTCCATCAACCTTGAGTAAACCACCCTCGCCCAATTAAACACGCTCCGTCGATTATAGCCCTAAGACAACACAACCTTGGCTTCGTCGGCCCATCGTGGCTTTCTTTGCTTTCCTAGAATGCATTTCGTAAAGATTAACATCAATAATCTATATCACCGTTTCAACATCGGCCTTTTCAAATTCGTCGTATTCTAGTGTGTTCTCCTTGCCATTAATCGAAAACTCTCCAAATACTCCGATGCTTTGTATGTGAGCGGATTTACCCCATCAATGCTTAATCCAAAGATTTCTCCTAAATCTTCAATCGATACCACCACCTTTTTCTTCTTCCCTTTAGTTCGAATCTGTGATTCTAAACCGGTTTCGGTAGCTTTTGCCACTGGTTAGAAATTCAGCAGAAAGATCATCAAGGGTTAAGTTTCTTGAAGGCTTCATCGTGGCAAGATCTTGTTTCAATCCTCTAGACTCGAGTAATCGTAGAATTTCTCTGGTCTCGAGATCGGTGGAAATATCCCATTCGACATACATTTCGACTTCATTTTGTCTACGATAGAAGAGAGATCATACTCATACTTGACGTTTGATTTATTATTTTCCGCCATTGAAGAGTGTACAAGGTTTTGGGAGGGAAAGGAAAAGTTTGAGAGAAATATGAAAGAGTTTTATGTGTGCGTAAGTGAAATTATGCACACATACTCTTATTTATATGGAAAGATATAATAATAAACAATTATAAAACTCATAATTGACTGAAAAAGTGTAAATATAGGCTTTCGAGTAGCCATTAATGCAATTATGATAATTAATCTTGAAAAGCGCGAGGAATAATATTAAATATGTCGCGCGTGATACTTGACGGTTCATATTTAAGAAACGGCCTCTATTTCCAGCGCGTGAATGTTACTCGATGTAATTCAAAACTTCATTTGATAAAATTTTGGGTCCGTAGTAACTTCTTTCTAACACAAAGTTACTTATTTGATAATTACTTTTCAGTTAATTGGAGAGATAAAATGAAAAGTACACAAATTTTAATAAAACCAATATCGGAACCCTTATCTTTTTATTTTGTAAAACAAAACACATTTTTTAATAAACTGAGTAAATTCATTTTTGAAGAAATAATATGATTATGATATTAAATTCATATATTGATCATATGAACTAATATGCATAATTTTATTATAAGAGAAAAGTTAGAATATACTTCCCTGATAATTCCACCTTATGCGGGTTGATCGCATCATTGTCTGTTTCATGATTATTTGGATAAGGAGCCCTTGTCTTATGTTGAGAATTGTTTATCAAACTTTGTTTCTTATTTTTCAAGAAAGGAGTGAACAAAAGGGGAGGTTTTTTATCGATTAGAAGTTTTAAGCTGATTTAATAATGTTGATATACTGTTCCTACAAATGACCTCGCTTAAACCATTAGTAGTCGAGGTAAGTCGGATAGGATGCAGATAGTCATCTGTTTTCAAGCGACTATTGTGTCCTTGTCTTATTTACCTAATGTCGGATAAGTAATTATCAAGTCGGATAAGGTCAATATGACTAATCCTTGATTCTTGATTTCTAAGAAGGGGATCAATGATATCGCCTACCTGATTGTCCTTTGACATATATCTAGTCGATAATTCTTTCTAGACATTTATTAAAGAAAGGAAAGAAAGAAGGAAAACAAATAAAGGATGCAAATAGAAGCAATTTAAAAATCAGCCAAAGAAGCATCAAGTAATCCTAATTCTAAAAACAATTCTTTAAATCTAGACTCAACTAAAGGTTTTGTAAGAAGATCTGCTCTACGAGATTGTGGCTATCTTTTCTATCCTAATATCATTCTTTTCTACATGATCTCTAATGAAGTGATGTCTACGATGTCAATATGTTTACACCTAGAGTGTAGAACGAGATTGTATGTCATGGCTATTGCACTATTACTATCACGAGAATAGGAGCAGATGATGTTTCTTAAATAGCCAAGAAATTAATTTGTTGCCTAAGAATTGACAAGTTCCAGAGGTGGATTTCTATCAATCTTGCATCCTCCAAAATCTGAGTCTCAATATCCTCGCCATTCAAAGTTGTCATTAGATAGGTACCACAATCCAACTTGCAAAGTCCCTTTGAGATATTTGAGGATTTTCTTAGCGGTCTCGAGAATGAGTTTTCTTGGGATTAGATTGGAATCTTGCACATACCCCAACCTGCAAAGGCTATGTCTAGCCTACTTGCGGTGAGATAGAGAAGGGATCCAATCAGTCCACGATACTCCGTTGCATCTGTGGGTATCCCCTGCTCATCTCAATCCATAGAGAAGTTAGTTGCCATAGGTATTTTAACTTCCCTACTAGTAGTCATCCCAAATTTCTCTATAAGGTCCTTAGCATATTTAGTCTGATGTATGAATATACCACTTACTCGTCTGTTTAATCTATAAGCCTAGAAAATATGTTAATTCACTCATCATAGACATTTCAAACCTATTTTTCATTAGAACACCGAATTCTTCACACAAAGACAGATTAGGTGAACCAAATATAATGTCATCTACATAAATTTGAACCAACAAGATGTTACCATCTATTTCCTTTCTAAACAAAGTCCTATCTATCTTATCTTTTGAAAACCCATTTGAAGTCAAATTCGGATAAGGTATCGTACCAAGCCACTAGGTGCTTGTTTCAGTCCATATAGGGCCTTATTGAGTTTATAGACCTTGTTATTGATCTTAAACCCAGGAGGCTGCTCCACATAGACTTCCTCAAGTAACACACCATTTAGGAAGGCAGACTTGACATCCATCGAAAGACTTTGAAAGATTTATAAGCGGCAAATGCCAAAAACAGCCTTATTGCTTCTAATCTGGCAATGGAGCACGGTTTCATCATAGTCTATCCCCTCGGCATCGTGAGTAACCTTAAGCTACCAATCTTGCCTTATTACGAACAATAACGTTGTTTTCATTTGTTTTATTCTTAAACACCCATTTGGTGCCTATAATCTTTCTATGTAAGGGTTTTTCCACTAATTCCCAAACATTTTGTCTTTCGAATTGATGCGATTCTTCTGCATGGCTGTTATCCAGTTTAGATCGATAAAGCCTCCTCGATAGACTTAGGCTCGAGAAGTGATACATAGCGAGTTGAAGCAGGACTTTGGGAATCAACCATAGTTCGTGTAATGCACACTACTAGATGGGTCTCCAATGATCTGGTCGGTTGGATGATAACTTCTCATCCTCTTGCCAATTTGAGTAGAAAGATCCTCATCTTGAGACTCGGCGGGCAACTCGTCGACTCTGCTTGAGCGAGACGTTCCCCCTTCATCTGCTGACCACTGGTGATCGGTGATGTCAAGGGTGTCTCCTCGGATGGAGTCTCGAGAGGGGTTGCCTTCCGATTTTCGGATGGGGATTCTTCTTCATCCGAATCGAATCAAGACTAGGCGGATAGACTATTCTATGTTTAGTCTTGGTTAGTTCAATTTTATCTAGATCATTCGTAATCGATTCACTTTATCCGAGAAAGAATGCATTTCATCAAAAACCACATGAGGAGATTCCTCCACACAAAGGGTTGTCTTGTTGAAGACTCAAAGCTTTGGAAGTGTTGGAATATCCCAAGAATATTCCATCGATTGCCTTAGCATCAAAGGTCCTCGGCTTAGACTTTCCATTGTTATGGATGAAGCATTTACAACCAAAGTCCGAAAATATGAGATTCTTGGAATCTTACCCTTCCAGATCTCATATGGAGTCTTACCCTTACTTTTAACTAGCAAGCACTGCAGGTATAGCGGCGGTATTGATGGCCTCAACCCAACACTGTGAGGGGTTCCATATTTGGCTAGCATGCTCTGGCCGCTTCTTTGAGTGTTCTATTCCTCCTTTCAACTACTCCATTTTGTTGTGGTGTTAAGGTGATGAGGTCTCATGAACTATCCCACTCTCTTTTAAAAAGTTAGATAAACAAGAATTTAAAAATTCGGTGCCCTTATCACTCCTAATCTTAACAATATTAACACCTTTCTCATTTTGAATGCATGCGAACAGATCGGGGATCTTGTTCACGGTCTCATTCTTTTTGAAAAGAAATATGACCTAAGTGTATCTAGAAAAATCATCAATACCAACAAGAGTATATTTCCTTCCCACTAAAGCCGAGAGGTGAAACAGTCCAAACAGATCAAGATGAAGGAGTTGTAAAACTCTTTTAGATGAGGATGTGTTAATACTTTTAAATGAGTGTCTGGGTTGTTTACCTTTTTGACATGCATCACATTTCGGATCGGTAGAGCATAATTTCTCGGAGTAGTCCTTTAACAAGATTCTTTCTAGCTAGCTTACTAAGGGTTTTGAAGTTCGAGATGACTAAGCCTCTTGTGCCATAGCCAGTGAGGTCATCTCCACCCTTAGCTACCGTGACATGTATCTTTTGGGCAACTATTAAAGTTAGCCACATAAACATTGCCATGTACGAAGCCGAGTTAGAAGTACCTTGTCCGAGGAGCTATCTAAGATATCACACTTATCTTTAGAAAATTTTACTAGAAAGCCTTTGTCACGAGAGATGAAAAAGCAGGATAGCAGATTATGCTTTAAACCATCTACAAAATATACCTCGGATACCTGGACATCCCTAATAATCAAGGTACCAACTCCCTTAGTTTGTCCATAAGTGTTGTCTCCAAAAGAACTCTAGGACCATCAATATTTTGGAAGTTTGATAATAGCTTCTCGTTACAAGTCATATCTTTGTGAACATCCACCGTCTATGTACCAAATTGAAGCTAGAATCTCTTCCTTAAGTGATAGTCCCTGTGATTCCTGTAAAACAGATCGTATGAGGTACCCTAGTGATCTTGGGTCCTTGAAGGTCAAAAATCACTTTGGGTAACCAAACAAATATCTCATTGTTCAATAATAAATCAGATTTGATTCTGTCTACCAAATCTGTCTACAAATACATCACATTTAAATGATAGTTTATTGTATTCGATTTAGAAACTTTCTTGAACTTAGGAAAAATGGGATAGCATCTACTTCTCCCATCAAAAGAACTGTAATAAGAATTTCTTCTTATCTTAGTTCTTGGAATCCTCTTAGTCGATATGGAGTCCTCAACTGAATTTTGGTTTTCGTGTTGGGAGATGCGATTCTTATTTGATTAAATGGTTTCCAAGGACCAATTTTAATTTCTTTTGAAGTTTCGGATGCCTTTACAAATTTCCTTGGTTTTGAACACCTAATTTATTATTCTTTTCATAACCAAGACCAGTCTTATCATGGGATTTTTGTGAAGTGCTAAAGATGTGATCTATAACGATTGTGAGTTATTAAGCTGGCTCATTTTAAAGACAAGCTTCTCATTGTCCTTCTTAATTAACTCATTCTCGGTACAAACCATTTCAAATTTGTCTTTTAAAGATTTTAATTCATTTTCTAATCTTTCGAGACAAAGTGGTGATGTACTAGCCTCGGCACTGGGTTAAACATTCCCCCTTGAATGTTTCCTCGGACTCGAGAATAGTTCACAACACCTTGTCTTTGACTAGAATCTGAATCGATCTTTTAGAGTCAAATTTTCCGTCTCTAATTGTTTATAAGCATTCAGAGACATCTTTAGATCTTTCAACAATCCTTGAATGATAGTTTGATCATTATACGAAACAGATTTATATGAATCATTATCGGAAGAAGAGTAATAGACTACCTCTTTGGTCATAAGACAAATTTCATCGTCGATCCAAAATCGGATGAAGATGACGATGACTTTCTTGATTCTTTTTCTTCAGCCAAAGAGCTCTTTGATATGCAAACCTCCTATCTATTTTCTTTCTTTTCTCTTCTCGTTCCTTAGGAGTCAGTGTGGACAATCATAATCGAAATGTCCTGGCTTGTTACAAGTGTAACAAGTACCACCCCTATCGACTTAGGGCTGGTAGGATTCCTTTTTGCAGTGATCTCGAACCTTCTTGTGCAGCTCTTTTTCTTATCATCATCGGTTGAGTCATCCTCCTTTCTTCTTGATCCTGATTTGGATCTATCCTTTCCTATGAACCTCGGCTTATTACGTTTATATTTCATTCTCAATTTATCATACCTTTTGGTGAGCAATGTCATCTCGGCTTCCTTAAGAGATAAGTCGGCTCCTACCGATTAATTTCTTTGTCTTGTCTTCCTTGTTGACAAAAGCAAAGACTTGGATGAGGTGCTTGACTCCATCTCGTCTTCCTCATCTTCTATCCGAATATCATATTCCAAAGATTTTAGATGAGAAAATAAAGTATGATGAGTAATAGAAGATAAGTTTTGGGTTGCTTTTAGGATATTTGACTTCTCTCTCCATATCTTGGTCAAAGATCTGAGTATTTTATTGTTAATCTCCTTCTCTGAATAATTCTTCCCTAAATCACCGCTTTATTGAGAAGATTTGTTAGTCTCACATCCAGTTGATCTATTGTTTCATTCTCCTTCATCCTAAATGTATCAAAAGCATGTAGCATTGATTGCAACTTGTTTTCTTTTACTTGATCCGATCCTTCACACACATTGGCAAGGGTCTTCCACATCTCCTTAGCGATTTACACCTCTTTACCTTTTCAATACAATCTTTGCTTAGAGTTTCTATGATTTTTGTCCTAGCCACTTGATCCAAGTTGTGAATTTTCCTTTCATCACTAGTTAGCTCAGAACTCTTCTTTTCTTGTCTAACTCTAGTCTCAATTTGAGCAATACCATCGCTGGTCCCTCCATGATAGAATTTGATGGGTCCTCTTCAAGAACCTCTTCCATTCTGTCATGAATAGCCTTCAGATGGTTCTCCATCCCGAATTTCTAGTAATCATATTCTTCAATCAAAAATTCGGGTAAGCTCCTAGACTTCTTGCCTTTCATCGATGACATGATGAAACAAGGAAACACTCAACAGAACTTGTTAGTAGCAAGGTTAGTGATCTAAAGATGAAGAAGATTATCAAGAAACAATTTGGAATCTTTATCAAGACCTAAAATCAATATCGTAATGTACTTAACACTCAAGCTTCCGATACCACTTATTGGTCCCACAAGTTGAGTATTACAAAGAGAAACTTGAAACAGCCTTCTAGGGAAAATCTAGAAGGGAGGGTTGAATAGATTTTCCCACTTTTTCAAATCTGGTAAATCAATTTGAAACACCGAGTTTACACAATGGAAATCGGTTTTTAACTCAACTTTAAACAGATCAAAAGCAATCGATAATAAGTCGATTATAATTCTGAAATTGGATTTTGATTAACGGTTGAAAGCGATTACAAACAAATAAGTAAATGGAAGCAATAAAGAACAAGACATATCAAATGATCCTACGTCCACTCTTCTCCTTCAACTTGAAGAAGGGTCTCTACTTACTATCTTTCTTCTTCCTTCTTACTTACTTACTTACAGTGCAGCTTCTTCACCTTACATCTTCTTCTCTAAATTCTGAATTCTAATAGCTTGAAGATATTCGTGAGTAGTGTTCTATAAACACTAAGAACTAAGAACGTGAAGAACGTTCGTGCGTGATTACAATATTTTGTATGCTACTTATGTTAAAAAGTGCTCAATGAATTCGTGAGATTACAATCATTAATTTTACTCTAGTTTCTATCCCTATTTATAGAGATCTTCGTTGGCGGTTGTAACTTTCTTGTAGATTCTGTTTTAGTTAGTTATAACAAACTAATCAATCTTGTAACTTCTTCTTGGTTGGTTGGTTATAACCGCTTCTTGAAATTGCTTGAAATCTGCTAACACTTCATTGTCTTTTCTTTAGTCTTGATTCACCTTGTCGTATCTAGTCTTCAATCTAGATGACTGTCTGCTTGTCATCCTTGACCTCATCTGTCTCCCTCGGTCTGTCTTCATCCGATTTCTTGTCATCGTCTAACTTCTTGTCCTCATCTCGATAGTTTGTATCCTTATCTACTCTTCGTACTTAGCTTTATTTACACATCATTTCGACATCACCGCCTTATACAAGATACTCACTGGTCATCCTATTTTACATCTTAACTCATCAAAACTAAATACAACTTTCTACCTAACAGCTTACTCGTCAGCAAGTTCAATTATAATAAATGTCTTATACTTCTATGTGATCTATGTTGGTCCCTTGATTGAGTTGATTTTAGTAGTTTGAATGTCCTCTAGCGATAATCTAGAAGGGGATGAATAGATAATCTAAACTTTTTCAAATTTAGATTATCCACCAACTTCCAAATCAAAGTTATTCAGCGGAAACGAAATTTTATACTCAATCAATAAGGATCTAAAGCATTAAAATCTTGTTTAATCGAAATGTAAGTAATAGCAAGTATTAAAAATGAAAGAAAGAATACCAAATTTATAGTGGTTCGGATCGAAAGATCCTACGTCCACTCTCCTCCTTCAACTTGAAGAAGGGCCTTGACTTACTTACTTCCTTTCTTCCTTACTTACGGTGCGAATCTTGACCTTACAATGTTTCCTTTCTAACTTCTAAAATTTAATGGCTTGATTATATATGTGAAAAGTGTTCTACAAACATTATGAACTATGAACGTGAAGAACGCGTTCGTGAATGTGATTACAACTTTTGTGAGTGCTAATTGTTGGTCCCTTTGATTGAGTTGTATTAAAAGATCAAAAGTCCCTCTAGCGATAATCTAGAAGGGGAATGAATAGATTATCGAAACTTTTCGAGTTAAGAATATCTATCAACTTCTAAATCAAAGTTTTACACAATGAAATAATTTTTATACTCAATCAATATGGATCTTAAGCTTTCAAATTTGTTTGTGATCGAAATGTGAATAATAAGAAGAATAAAGAACTTGAAAGAAATAACACCGAATTTATAGTGGTTCGTGATCAAACGATCCTACGTCCACTCTCCTCCTTCAACTTGAAAAAGGGTCTCGACTTACTTACTTTCTTCCTTCTTACTTACTTACTTACAGTGCAGATCTTCAACCTTACAATCTTCCTTTCTAAATTCTCAATTCTAATGGCTTGAAGATATTCGTGAGAAGTGTTCTATAAACACTAAGAACCTGGGAACGTAAAGAACGTTCGTGAGTGATTATAATATTTCGAATGCTAATTGTGTATTGAGAATACTAGTGAATTTGTGAGATTGCAAAAGTTAATCTACTTTAATTTCTAGGTCTATTTATAGAGATCTTTGTTGGCGATTGTAACTTCCTTGCCGATTCTTCTCTAGTTAGTTATAACAAACCAACTGAATCTTGTAACTTCTTCTTGATTAGTTGTAATCGCTTCTTGAAATCTCTTGAATTTTCTAACACTTCATCGTCTTGTCTTGATCTCAGTTCACCTTGTCTGCGTCTTAGTCTTGATCTTGGTGATTGTTATTCGATCTTTGACCTCGTCTGTCTTTCTTATACTTGTCTTCACTTTGGATTTCTGTCTTCGTCGATATTCGTCCTTATCTAATTCTTTGACTTCATCGACTACTCGTGTATCCTTATCTACTTTTTGTACTTAGTCTATTTATATATCTTTATTACATCGGTTGTCTATACAAGATTATCATTTGGTCATCCTATTTTACATTTTAACACATCAAAACTAAATACAACTTTCTTCCTAACAATTTTTCCCTTTTTGATGATGTTAAAACATAGCTTAAGAAAATAAAAGTGTTAGTAATCTTTGAAGATAAGTATTCCACAAAGTATGCACTTAAGTCACTTAATCGAGATAATGAGAGTAATAAATTTCAGTTAGTAGATCATAGTCGGATAGACAGCAGAAAGACAAGATAGTCAAGATTAGTAAATTACGATGATTTAGTGTTATGCATTTTCAATCAAGTTTATTCCGTATAATTACACCAAGAATTTATTAGAAGTTTAAATCAAAGCAAGTTAGTTTTAAAAAAAAAAAAGATTCATGAGAGTAGTCAAAAGTATATTCACAAGTATTTCGGTATACATCATGATTTAGCACATTTTTCACAATGATCGTGAGCATATAATCGGATAGGGGTTGTAAAGATAAGACTTAGTCGTACCACCTATCTTCTTCCAAAGATATCTTGAGCTACCGAAGACCCTCTTCTTTAGGGACACCGTTTCACCTCCATCGGCCAAGTCGCCAAACACGCCTTGATAATCACCGCTTCACTCTTTCGTGGTCCGCATTTACCATCTTTTGTCCTTGGAGGTTCCATCAAGGTGCATAGGCAGGTGCGACCACGTTGGCATTGAATTCCTCATGAGCAAGGTCGATCGGATATTGATAGAATTTTTGATTCTTTTCTTCCAACTAGACATGGAAGGCGATGTTCTCTTCTAGTCCCCACTTGATCTTCTTGCAGCGTGGAAAGCAAAGATCCACTCTACTTCATAAGATCTCCACATCTCCCGATCTCCCATCACAAGATCTCCTTGGGTACAACATCGCTTCTATGGAATGGTCGGAATACTTCAGCCCCTTGCTCATCTCGGCCTTTCGAACCCACTTTCTCTATCTTCTATCATAGAACTTGCCACCGCTTTCTCCTGCTCCCTCCTCTTCTTTGCATCCCTTCTTTTATATTTTTCCTTCTCTTCCCTCTTCCTCTTCTTTATTTTTTCTTCCTCGTCTATCTCACTGGGTTTTTAATTTGCTTGCGGCTTTAGCTCTCCCAGTGGCATAGATGAGGATGAGGGAGATTTGATTGATAGGATGGGACAGGATCTTGAGCAGGAGGTAACTCTTTCTCGCCTTCTTGTTCAGGTTCTGTGGATTCAGACGCTGCGCCTTCGTCTCGATCCTTCTCAAAGACTCTCCTCGAGACTTCTCATCAACCACTTTCTTTCTCGGCTTCTTGACTTTCGGTAGCTTTTCGCACAACTCTTCTATCTTTACGTTTAAAGCCAGGATTTTGTTATCTTGAACGTCCACTCTTTTCTTGAGCTCACTAACTTCCCCTTTTTTAACAGCAGCAAAGCGGGTATTGGCAGATAGTGGCTACTTGTTCGATTTGCCCCGGCCAGCTTCATTCCCGACTAATCCTGTCTTGATCAAGCCGATCATATCTTTTCTTCCGAGCTACCTCGGCATGTCTGAATTCACCTTCTAGGTATTGTTTGAGGATGTTCGTTGGTCTGCATCTTTCTCCATAGCCAATGTCATCATCAAAACTCACAAAGGAAGCCTCCTTGTCTCGACCATGATTCCTTCACTGGTCCTCAACGGTATCTCTCGATCTCGAGAATATGCATCCAACACATACTGTCCGACCCATGCTCCTTGAGCCCTTTCTTCTTCAGAATCTGCCGCTTGACCTTGGCCATGTGCTCTTCGTGTCGATTAGGAAAAATAGAGGTCTATTTTCGTCTTCTCATGAACTACAACCTCTATATTTTCCTTGATTGATGATGAAATGACGCTTGGAACCGGTTGAAAAGCACTTAGGCAAGCCTATTTCAGATTCACTACCTCCTCCTTCGTGGCTTCTACCTCGGATACAGATGCATAGGTCGAGGGCGATTATTTCTTCGGATGGAGAAGATAGGGTTAAGTCTATCTCCTCAATGGGAACCTCGGTTTCAACAAAGAACAGAGGAGAATCGCCTAATGTGGCATTGTTGTTAGCACACTTGATTCTTCCTCCACCGGCTCGCCACTACCTCCTGCTTTGTTTTTGCCTCCCAGTGTATCCATCACACGGCTCATCCAGCTCCACCAATGAACTCTTCTCGCTTTCTCCACCTCCATTTCTTTCCCATACTCCTCTTCACCCCTTTCCTCCTCGTCCTTATGCTTCTCTTTCTCCTTTCCTTCCTCCGTTTCTTTTTCTTTCATCTCCTCTGGTTGCATGTCTCCTAGGTATACTCTTTGCGTAATATAATCATAGAACTTATCATCGACAGATTTCTAGGAATGATTTCGAGACCAGCTTTCTTAAGGACTTCTTTCTCCCGGATGGATAGATTGTTTCCTCCCTGCCTCTGCTATCGGAATAAATGTCTCTTCATATGAACTCGTCCTTATTCTCTGCAGAACCACATCGACAAGCTCTCCTAGTAGATCAGTTCATCTACTAGGGCTGATTCTTTCTTCAAGATAAACTTCTTTCCTACAATTCCGAGTGAGAGCTCGGTTGCTCCCATCTCTCCAGACGGATTAGGTAGATGAAGGTATAAGTTGGGTTCTGTTTGAGATGAGGATAGAAAGGAAAATGGGTCATTTGTGGGTTGAAGTTGGGTTGGACTTTTGGGAGTAGACCGTTTTAGAGGCTCGAGGCGGCGGTCTTGTCTGCCTCTTCATCGCCGAGGTTGGGATATGGAGGGTTGGGGCTCTGCATCCTTAGATGAGGAAGATGATGAAGATGTTTTGACTGCCTCCTCCTCCTCGGAGTTCATCTCCAGACGAGATAACCACCCTTTCTTCTTGTCCGAGACCCCGGCTACCTCAATCGAGACACTTCCCCTTGGGAAGCTCTCTTCTCCACCTCCTCCTCTGCTGCTTCTTCTGTCTCAGAGATGAGGATTCATCTTCCACCACCGTCTCCACTTTCTTTGCCTTGGCTTTCCCAGCCCCTTCTTCTTCGTCTTTGGTGGTGGAGCTGAGGCCTCCTCGTCTCCTTCTCGAATCGAGGGTCCAAAGATCTTCTCATCTTTGACCAGCAATCCCTTTGCTTGGTGAATTTCTTTACACCCTCCTCCCGGCCGAGGTTGTTCGCACTCAGCTTTTATGCTCAAGAATGATGGTTATTACGCCATCATACTTGTCACATTTTTCAGAGACCACCTCATCGGTTCTTTTGAAATTGGGGTTTTAACAAACCTCTTCCTCTCCTCCATCAACCTTGAATATACTACCACTGGCCTAATTGATTCTGCTCCGTCATATATGGCCCTCGGGCGGATGACCTTGGCTTCATCAAGCCATCGTGGCTCTGTTGCTCACCCGGTATGCATTTTGTCAAAATCAACATTAATCGCCTATACCGTTGTTTCAACATCGGCCTTTTCAAATTCACCGTTGTGTTCTTGTGTGACCTCCTTGCCATCAAATGAAAACTTTCCAAGTACTCATTTGCTTTGTACGTGAAAGGATTCTCACCTTCAAGATCTTGAGTCCAAATATCTCACCCAAATCTTCAATAGACACTACCACCTTCTTCTTCTTCTCATTTGTTCGAACCCTTGTTTCTAACCCGGTTTCTGTAGTTTTTGCCCTTGTCGAAATTCAGCAGCAAGGTCATCGAGGGTTTTGTTACGTGATGGCTTCATCGTGCAATCTTGTTTCAATCCTCTTGACTCGAATCGTAAAATTTCTCTCGGTTTCGGGGTCGGTGGATACTTCCCATTCTACGAACATCTCGATTTTATCTTTTCTCTAATCGAAGTGAGATCATATTCGTATTTAATATTTGGTTTCTTTGTGTCCGCCATTGTTGAGAATGTAAGGTTCTTGAGAGGGAAAGGAAAAGTTTTAGAGAAATATGAATAGGTTTTGTATGTGCGTAAATAAAATTATGCACACGTTCTCCTATTTATATGGAAAGATATATAATAAACAATTATAAAACTCATAATTGACTGAAAAAGTGTAAATTTAGACTTTCATGTCACCATTAATGCAATTATGACAATTAATTTTGAAAAGCGGAGAGAATAATATTAAATATGTCGCGCGTGAATTGTTGACGGTTCATATTTCGAAACCGCCTCCATTTCTCGGCGCGTGAATGTTACTTCAACAGATTTCAAAACTCAATTTGATAAAATTTCGGGTCCGTAGTAACTACTTATGACACAGAGTTACTTATTTTTTTCTACTTTTCAATTAATTGGAAAGATAAAATAAAAAGTACACATATTTTAATAATAAAAAAATCGGAACCCTTATCTTTTTATTTTGAAAAACAAAACACTTTTAATAAAATGAGTAAATTCATTTTGAAAGAATAATATAATTATGATATTAAATTCACATATTGATTATATGAACTAATATGCATAATTTTTATTATAAAAGGTAAAGATTAGAAAATACTTCCCGATATTTTCACCTTGTCTCGATTGATTGTAACATTGTCTGCTCTATGAGTATTCGGATAAAGAGCTCTTGTCATATGATGGAAAATGTTTACCAAACTTAATTTCTCCTAAATCAAAGATACCGAGACAATTCATTAGTAATCTTTGTGAGTAACTCGCATAAGGTACATATACTCATCTTTGTTTGTTTATGACATGAGATGACTATTATGTATTTGTCTCAATTACTTCATGTCGAGACAAGTAAGTATCAAGTTGGTCTAAGATCAATAGATTAATCCTTGATTCTTGATTCCTTTTATGGAGATCAAAGACATCAGCTCTGTGATTATCCATATGATCCTCTACTTGTCGATACTTCTTTCTAGACATAGTAAAATAATCGAGAGATACAAAGAATGAAAAACATAAGATGAGATTATAGATTAACTAAAGAAGCATCTAATAATCATAACTCTATGGATAATTCTTTGAACCTTGTCTCTGCTAAAGGTTTTGTCAAGATATCACTCTTTGAAAACCGGTCAAAATCTTTTCAAATCTTATGTCACCTTTCTCAACATGATCTCGAATGAAGTGATGTCTTATGTCAACATGCTTGCACTTGGTATGTAAGACTGGGTTCTAGGTTATAGCTATGGCACTATTATTATCACAAAAGATTGGTACATCTCTAGTGATAATGTTATAGTCCCTTAGCCGTTGACTAATCCAGATGAGCCGTGAACAACAACTCCCGGTGCCATATACTCGGCTTGATTGTGGAAGTAGCTACAGAGGTTTGTTTCTTAGAAAAGCATGAAATTAGCTTACTTCCCGTAAATTGGCAAGTTCTAGATGTAGATTTCCTATCTATCTTACACCCATCAATGTCTCAATCGAATATCCAGACATAACTCAAAATTGTCATCACTGGATACCACACCAACAATTTTAGTACCTTTTAAGAATTTAAGAATCTTCTTTGCTACTTCAAGATGACTCCTTTTTAGTTTAGCTTGAAAGCGTGCGCAGAACTAACCGCAAAAGAAATATCAGTCTACTAGCGTTAAATATAATAATGAACCTATTAGACATCGATACTCTGCTTGATCTGTGTCTTCCCTTTCTCATCTGGATCCATTGAAAAGTTTGTCATCATAGGTATCTTAGCTTCTCGGCTGGTACCTATTCCAAAATTTTTCAATAAGATCTTTTGTGTATTTGGCTTGATTTATGAATATCCCCTTTTAGTCTCGCTTGACATGAAGTCCAAGGAAGTAGGTCATTTCTCTCATCATGGACATTTCAAACCTGCTCTTCATAAGATGACTAAATTCTTCACATAAAGACGTGTTAGTTGATCCAAAATGATATCATCAACATAAATCAACTAACAAAAGATCACTACCAAACTCTTTTCTAAACAAGATTCTATCAATTTTACCTTTTACAAAACTATTTTGAATTAAATAATCGACAAAGTATCATACCATGCTCTAGGTACTTGTTTAAGTCCATATAGAGCTTTCCTTAATCTATAGACCTTGTCTCCTTGGACAAAGCCTCGGAGGTTGCTCTACATAAACTTCTTCACCTAAGATTCCATTAAGAAATGCCGACTTAACATCCATTTGAAAAACTATGAATCTTTTAAAAGCAGCATAAGCTAAGAACAATCTTATGGCTTCCGTGACGAGCTCTTTGTGCAAAGGTTTCATCATAATCAATTCCTTCGATTGTGAATAACCTTGAGCAAACTAGTCTGCTTTATTTCTTACCACTATATTATTCTCATCTCTTTTGTTTTTAAAGACCTATTTAGTTCCAATGACTTTTTGATGAAGAGGCCTTTCAACAAGCTCCCACACATCTTGTCTTTAAAACTGATTTAGTTCTTCTTGCATGGCGTTAATCCAGTTGGAATCGGTTAGAGCCTCGGTAATAGACTTAGTTTCAAGTAATGACACATGTATAGCAACCGAACATACAATCTTGATTTAGTTGTGTCCTTGTCTGGACTCTATAGTCTAAATTTCCAATTATTTGTTCAAACGGATGATAAGACATTACTTTCTTACCCTTATCTTTTACTATGGATGAAGTTTTGTCTCAAGTATCTATTTCAAATGATTACGTATTACCTTGAGATGTTTCTACTTGATCATCTGTGGCATTGATATTCCGATCACCTGGTGTAGAAGAGCTTCCGTGTTCTTTTTCTTTGCTTGAATTTGGTTCTTCCTCATCGCCTCAGTTCCGATTCCCGTCCATAGGACTTTACAACTGATCTTTTGATAGTCATCTTGTTCGGATCTTCCGATATCTTTGTGATGTCATCTCGTATTACTAGACTCAAAAAGTGGATTCATCAAATACAACATGCGGTATTTCTTCCACGCACAAGGTTGCCTTTATTAAAAACCTCAGATGCTTTGGATACGGTATGAGTATCCCAAGAATATCCCATCTGCAATCTTAGCATCAAAGGTTTTTAACTCGAGATTTACCATTGTTATGAATGAAACATTTGCAACCAAATATATGAAAATATGAAATTTTGGTAGATCTTCCTTTCCAAATTTCATATGGGGTTTTACATTTATCTTTAACAATCAAACTTCTATTTTGGACAAAAACAAGCGGTAATTAGCCTTCCGCCCAAAACCGTGAGTAGTGTTATACTCGGATAGCATTGTCCTAGCAGCCTTCTTTCAAAGTTCTGTTTCTCCTTTCAACAACTTCATTTTGTTGTGGTGTCCGTGGTACTGATGTCTCATGAGTTATGTCATTCTTAGTACAATAGTTAGTAACAAGCTTATTAAAGAATCCAGTACCTTTATCACTTCTAATTTTAACAATACTTAGTCCTTTCTCATTTTGAACTCTTTTAAGAAATTATGGAATCTTAATCATGGTCTCATTCTTCTTGTATAAGAAAATAACACAGTAAATCTTGAAAAATCATCAACAATTACCAAGGTATATTTCCTTCCACTTTGGAGCTTAGAGGTGTAATGGACCAAAGAGATCCATATGAAGAAGTTCCAATTCTTTCCGAAGAAGGATTTGCTTATTGTTTTAAAAGAAGTTTTGTCTGTTTTCCTTTTTGACAAGAATCACAAACATGGTTCTTTGAAAATATTTTATCAGGGAGTCCTTTTACTAAAGATTTTCTTGCAATTTTGTTAAGAGTTTTAAAGTTTAAATGACCAAGACGTTTATGCCATAACCAGCTTAAATCATCTCGAACTCTTAGCAACAAGACAAGTATCTTTAGGACAACTTCTAAAGTTTGCAACATAAATGTTACCTTGTCTCGACTCTGCTAATAGTATATTTTCATTGATACCATCTAGCACATAACATGCATTATGAGTAAATTTAAAACTTAGCCCCTTATCGCAAAATTGTGAAGCAGATAACAAGTTAAGCTTCAATCCTTCCACAAAGTAGACCTCATTGACTTGTATATCTCCAATCATCAAAGTTCCAACTCCTTTGGTAAGCCCAAAATTGTTGTTTCCAAATATGACTCTTGGACCATCTATAGATTGATAGTTAGAAAGAAGACGTCTCTCATAGGTCATATGCTTCAACAACCACCGTCAATGTACCGGATGACCTCAAGAATATCTTCTCTTTCAACTATCTTCCCTGTCTCCCTGCAATCACAAATTTAGATCTTAGGTACCCTTTGTAACTTGGGTCCTTTCTTGTTAAGTTGATATTCAGGTATTTAGACAAAAATATCTATATTCCTTAAAACCATAGATTGAAGTTTACACCCATATCTATCTACCAATATAAGACTTTCAAGATCAATTTTATTTAACCGATCTTTTGTGATTATCTTATATTGTGGTAAAAATGGATATGACTTACTTCTTCCATCAAAACTATTATACCTAGGATAAGACTTTGTCTTAGTCTTTGGCTTTGCCTTTGGAGCATCTCTCCTCGTCTCGTGTTTTCTTTTTAGAAATGTCAGTGAGGTGATTTGTTCCTTAGGTTTCCAAGGACCAAATCTAGTCTCTTCCTTTGGTTTAGTAGCTTTGACAAAGACTCTTGGTTTTATGGGATCATCCTTTTATTCCTATCGTAACCTAAACCTGTCTTATCATTAGACTTCGTGAGGTATTGAAGATCTTATCTATTGTGGACTAAGTGTTATTTAAAAGTCCTAACTTGAGATTTAACTCTCTTTAGTTCTTTTATAACTCTCATTCTCAGAACAAATACTTGAGAATTTTATTTTTAGAGAATTCAATTCTTTTTCCAACTCATCTGCCTTATCGCACGAGGTGCTAGTGATAGTCTTAGCACAGCATTCCCCTTGAATGAGCAGTCTAGTATTTCACTATCCTTAGTCCGATTGACTTTGGTTAGATTAAAAATTTGATCCTTTAAACTAAAATTTTCAGTCTCTATCTGTTTGTATGCAGATAGAGCAGTCTCTGATCTTTTAGAAGTTTATTTATAAGACTAGGATCAGATTCGGATAAGTTCTCACAATCATTGTCTCAAGAAGAATAATAGCTTACCTCATTTGCCATCGGACATATGTCATCGTCGATCCAAAACCAGATGAAGATGAGGATGATGATGTTTCTTGAGCTTCTTCTTTTTCGCCTAAAAGTGCTCTCTGTCCGCATATCTTCTATCTCGCTTCTTCCTCTTTTCTTCTCTTTCTCTGGGAGTAAGTTGAGGACAATCATAGCTGTAATGACCAGGTTTGTTGCAAGTGTAACATATATCTCCTCTATCTATTTTTGGACTATTATCTCCTCTTCTAATCACGACTTGTATCTTCTAGGTTGATCCTTCTTCTGTCATTGTCTCAATTCTTCTCTTCTTTATCTCGACTTGTAATTCCTACGGCTTGATCTATCCCTCTTATTCCTTTTGTACTTCATCTTTAGCCTCTCATATCGTTTCATTAAGAGTGTCATTTCTTCTTTAATTGATAGATCTCGATGCCTTATAAATTTTCTCGATTCCTCTTGATGAAGAAATGCAACTGTTTTTCCGTGATGTTGATGACTCACTTCATCTTCTTCATCTTCAATTTGAATATCATACTCAGTTTTGAGATGTGAAAACAAGGTATGATGAGAGATTGAGGACAAATTCTGCGTTGCTTTGAGAATGTTAGCCTTTTCTCTCCATCTTTTACTCAAAGACCTGAGTATCTTGTTATTAATTTCTTTCTCTGTATACGTTTTACCCAAATCTCTGCTTTTTAAGAAGATTTGTTAGTTTAACATCCAATTGATCAACGGTTTAGCCTTCTTTCATTTTGAATGTGTCAAACGCATGTAACACTGATTGCGCTTATTCTCCTTGACTTGGTCTCGATCCTCGCATACACTAGCAAGCCTTTCCCACATTTCTTTAGCTTTTTTGCATCTCTTTACTTTCTCAATCCACTTTGCTCGTAGTCTCAATAATCTCTATCCTCGCTACTTAGTCCAGTTTATGAATTTTTCTTTCATCATTAGTCAGCTTTGCACTTTTCTTCTCTTGTCTTGCTCTTCTTTCACAG
This sequence comes from Paraleonurus japonicus, assembly GCA_030762865.1. Classification (NCBI taxonomy): domain Eukaryota; kingdom Viridiplantae; phylum Streptophyta; class Magnoliopsida; order Lamiales; family Lamiaceae; genus Paraleonurus; species Paraleonurus japonicus. The sequence continues at coordinate 12,833,305 of CM061061.1, forward strand.
CAGCTCCACTCCCATCACCGGTTCCTCCATGATAGAACTTAATTAGGCCTTCCTTCTTCCATCCGATCATGGATTGCCTTCGATGGTTCTCCATTCTCAACTTCCAATAATCATATTCTTCAATTGAAAACTCAGCAGACTTTCTGGATTTCTTGCTTTTAACGGCCGACATAACGAGTCAAAGAGTCTCAACAAAGAACTTGTTAGTAGCAAGGTTAGTGGATTGAAAATAAAGAAGATAAACAAGAACTAATTTTCGAAACTAGTCAAGACCTCAAACCAATATCGTAACAGCCTTAATACCGCTCTAATACCACTTGTTGGTCCCTTTGATTGAGTTGTATTAAAAGATCAAAAGTCCTCTAGCGATAATCTAGAAGGGGGATGAATAGATTATCGAAACTTTTTCGAGTTAAGAATATCTATCAACTTCTAAATCAAAGTTTTACATGAAACAATTTTTATACTCAATCAATATGGATCTTAAGCTTTCGGAATTTGTTTGTGATCGAAATGTGAATAACAGAAGAATAAAGAAGTTGAAAGAAATAACACCGAATTTATAGTGGTTCGTATCAAACGATCCTACGTCCACTCTCCTCCTTCAACTTGAAAAAGGGTCTCGACTTACTTTCTCTCTTCTTACTTACTTACTTACTTACAGCAGATCTTCACCTTACAATCTTTCTTTCTAAATTCTGAATTCTAATGGCTTGAAGATATTCGTGAGAAGTGTTCTATAAACACTAAGAACCGGGAACGTAAAGAAAGTTCGTGAGTGATTATAATATTTCGAATGCTAATTGTGTATTGAGAATACTAGTGAATTTGTGAGATTGCAAAAGTTAATCTACTTTAATTTCTAGGTCTATTTATAGAGATCTTTGTTGGCGGTTGTAACTTCCTTGCGATTCTTCTCTAGTTAGTTATAACAAACCAATCAATCTTGTAACTTCTTCTTGATTAGTTGTAATCGCTTCTTGAAATCTCTTGAATTTTCTAACACTTCATCATCTTGTCTTCGGCCTCGTTCACCTTGTCTGCGTCTTAGTCTTCGCCTCTTGGTGATCAAGTTATTCGATCTTTGACCTCGTTTGTCTTTCTTATACTTGTCTTCACTTTGGATTTTTGTCTTCGTCGATATTCGTCCTTATCTCGATTCTTTGACTTCATCCGACTACTCATGTATCCTTATCTACCTTTTGTACTTAGTCTATTTACATATCTTTATTACATCACTGCCTATACAAGATTCTCACCGGTCATCCTATTTTACATTTCTAACACATCAAAACTAAATACAACTTTCTTCGTAACACTAATTGTGCATAGAGAAAATGCTTGTGAATTATTGAGATTGCAAAAGTCATTCTAATCTAATTTCTAGATCTATTTGTTGAGAACTATTTACGGCGGTTGTAACTTCCTTGCTGATTCTTCTCTTGTTAGTTATAACCACTTAACTAAATCTTGTAACTTCTTCTTGGTTAGTTGTAATCGCTACTTGAAACCCCTTGATTTTCTAACACTTGAACACCATCTTTACTTGTCTTTAGACATGGTCCACTTAAATCTATGTTTTGGTCTTCGCCTTGGTGACTGTCGTCTTATCTTTTATTAATCTTGACCTCATCTAACTTATTGTGCTTGTCCTCATCTGGCTCCTTGTGTCTGTCCTTATCTAACTTTTGTACTTAGTTTAATCATAAGTCTTTACTACATCGATTGGCTATACAAAGTTTCAATTGGTCATCCTATTTTACATTTAACTCATCAAAACTAAATATAATTTTCTTCCTAACAATTTCTCCCTTTTTGATGATGTTAAAACATAGCTCAAGAAAAGAAATGTGTTAGTAAACTTTAGAAGATAAGTATTTTACAAGATAGACAATTAAGTCACTAAGTTAGATAATCCGAGCAATACAATTCACGGTCACAATGATGATCATAGTCGATAATCTTGATAAACACAAATAGTCAAGATTAGTGAATTACGCATTTAATTACTATTATAAAATTTTTAATCAAGTTTATTTCAGTTAGTTATAACAGAATTGGTTGATTAGAAGATTAAGTTAAGCAAGTTAGTTTCCAATAATAGTTCCATCAACACAGTCAAAAGATGTTCACATATATTGCTGATTCACATTCTCAAAGCACATTTTGAGATAATCGAGACATGTAGACAAGGATTATAAAAGATGAGACTTAGTCATAACACCTATCTTCTTCTCGTATACTTAGCCGGCCGAAGACCCTTTTCTTAAGGGACACCGTTTCTCCTCCTTCGGCCAAGTCGCCTACGGCTTCTACTTTGATGATCGGTTGCTTTATCCTTTCATGGTCCAGACGACCATCTCTTGTCCTCGGAGGTTCCATCGGTGAATAGGATGGGGCAACTACGTCGGCGTTGAATTCTTCATGGGCTATGTTGATTAGATATTGGTAGAAAGTCGGCTCTCTTTCTTCCAACCACCGATGAAATTCTATGTTCTCCTCCGCACCACATTTGATGTTTTGCAGACATGGAAAGCGAAGATCCATTCTCGCCTCAAAGGATCTCCACTTTTCCCTGGTCTCCCAACAGCGGGACTTCCTTTGTCACAACATCGGGACTACGTGGTATGGTCGAAAGACCTCTTCCCCCGATCATTTACGCCTTTCGAACCCACCTCCTCTCGCTTCCGATCATAGAATTTTCCCGCCGCTTTCTCCTTCTCCCTCCTCTTCTTGGCATCTTTCCTCTTATGCCTCTCCATGTGTTCCCTCTTTCTCTTCTTGATTTTCTCTTCTTGACCACCTCACTGGTGTTTTCGATGGCTTGAAGCCTTGGCTTGTCCAAAGCCGGGTCTCGCTTGAGGGAGAGGGAACGACTTTAATGGGAACAGGGTCTTGTATGGTGATTGGAGTGTATAGTGTAAGAGTTATTAAGACCAATCGCAAAATATCGAACCCAAGGGAAAAAGTATGCACATGAGGTCCTAGAAATACAAGTTTTTTGTGACTAAATTTGCAACAATGGTTTGGAACAAAAACAACAAAACACAAGCAAGAATACAAAACAACAAGGAGCAAGCAATTGATCGAACACTTAGAATGCGATAACAAAAACAACAATAAATGGTGGGATAGAGGTGCTAGGATTAACATCCATCAATGAATCATCAATCAACAAGCTACAATTGAATCAAATTGCAAATCAACTAAGATAGAAAGCATAAACCATTATGAAATTAATCACTCCATTAAAATCACAATGCCTAATGTGAGTATCCTTAGTCTTTCCCATCTCTCAATGTAGAAATCCCCAATTCATACAATCATGCAAAATTGAAACCCAATTAACACCTAATCACGTTAGCTCAACTCTACCTATTGCTAGGGTGATCAACCATTAATCTAAAGAGACAATTTTACACAAAGCACAATTAAGAATCACAATTAGGAAACAAACTAATGTGAGTATCCTTAGTGCAACTAATCTCTCGATTCAAGCACCCAATCCACACATTCATACACAATTATCATCCGATTAATCCCGGATCACGTTAGCGCAACTCTCGTCTATAGCTAGGGTGATCAAACACTAATCTAAAGAGATAATTATGCATGAAGCACAAATGAGAATCACAATTAGTAAGCAATCTACTCAATTGATCTCCAATCATCAACAATCATAGCATCATCAATCAATTCATCATCAATTTCAATTAACCCAAGCACAAAGAGTTAGCCCATGGTACCACAAACAATACCCATGGGAAGAAGATAGAATTGATCAAACACAAAGCAAATCACAACAATTAAGAAATTAAAGAGACAAAAGAGGAAAGACATCACCAAATGATCTTCAATCAACAACAATAGGAATGCTTCGAGTCTTCAACACTAATCTCCAAATGAATTACAAGCTTGAATTGAATGAATTACAAGGATCAAATGCTAATCTATGGCTAATCTAGCAACAATCAATTGAAATCTACATCTAATTCTAACTTCTACTCTAATCTAAGGAAGGAATTTGGCTTGGGGCCCAGAAATCGCCCCCAAAACCGCTTCTAATCAAGCATTATGAACTGATCTCTCGCTTCTATCTCGAATCGCCTTCGCTTAAATACGAAATTTTTGAAAACCTTCCCTCGAGTCGAGGGTCAGGCCTCGACTCGAGGCCCTTGCAAATCCTCGCCTCGACTCGAGGGCTATGTCTCGAGTCGAGGCTGCTGCTTATATTCTAATTTTGGTCCTTTCTGCATATCCCTCGACTCGAGGCTCTTGCTCCTCGACCGCAGCTCGAGTCCAGGGCACTTTTCTCACACGGGGCTTCGGCCCGACCCCGCTGGTCCCGTATGATCGCCTCTTCATTCTAAGCCTAGTGGTACTCTCGGTTTGGCAAAATTCCACCGAATTACCTGCAAAATGGACGAAAAACATCAAAATCTCAAAAATAATACTTTTTAGGCAAAAGAGTGATACTCTACACATTTAAGCACAAAATCAACACCTTAGCTCACTTTTTGCACTAAAATAAGCCCTAAAAATATGCATCAATTCACTCCAATCATACCCCCAAACTTGAATTGTTGCTCGTCCTCGAGCAACGTAGAAACTAAGAACAAAGGAGTGAATTGATTGCAATTATGTCACATGGCACCATAGACGAAATATAAGACAATCGAACTCATCAATGATCACTTGTATCAATGCAACTATCCACTAGCCATCAAGATGAATCAAGCTCAAACAAATGCTCAATCAAACACTTAACACATCGCTTCCTTCCATGGAGTGTTTCACTCTTCACTCAAGTGTATCAAGGTTTAAAGCACTCAATCATCAAATGCATGAACAAGTACACCATATGCTTGCCACAAGACTTAATCTCAATCAATATCAATTGTAATCAATCAAGAATCAAAGAGGTCTTTCATCAAGGTTGTAATGTAAGCTCTTTGGAATAGGTGAGATAATTTGGTTAAGAGTGACTAAGTAGTAGAGACTTGAATGTAAGCTAATCAATACAAATGCACAATCTCTTCACTTTTCATCAAGTACACTCTTCCTTTAGAACTTCAATGATCATTCCACCATTCACTTGAGCTTTCTCTTTCTCTTAAGCTCACAAATTGAATTTTTTTTTCTTTCATGCATTTTCTTCACAATTCAATCTTTTCACAACCTTCTTTTTCTTTCATGCTTCATCACTTAGCTCATCATCTTCCCATACTTAGCAACCCAATCACCATCATTAGCCAACATTCAAGCTCAACTAAACATAGGACAAGAAAGGCTCATCAAAATAGGCTAAATGGTTCAATCTCACTTGGTTTGCCAAAGAATAAGGATAATAGGCTCAACATGGCTCACTAAGGAAATCAAATGTATTTGATAGGAAAATATTTCGCAAAGTAACTCATCATATCAAACATGGCCTCTTATCACTTTCAAGACATCACACAAAGATCAATATCAACAAGTCTAGTGGCAAGTTCTAGTATACAAATCATGAATGATGCACTCACAAAGGATTACTATTAACCGTATAAGATGTACGATTATTAAGGCACAAAAACTCACGGCTTAACTTGAGCAATGAATCAAGTATCATCAATCACATTCATCCTTACACCATAAATCAAGAAACTAGCATCAAGCTACAAATCTACTAATGATCATATCAAAATCCAATAAATCTTGCAAATCAAGCATAAATGCTCATGTACATAAATCCAAGCATACTCACTACCACAAGAATAATACTCAAAAATATGTCAATAAATCCACTATTAAGCTCAAAATCAATAAATCTCAAAAGCCTAGGAATAAGGAATCCAAAGAAATCATCAAGGAATAATCATCAATAGACCATCAAACTCAATAAGATCAAAATAATAACAACCATCAATAAAATCATCCAAAAATACAAAACCAATCATCACAATCATCAAGTCAAGAGTATAATCATCATCAAAAGTACAAAGGAAAACAAGAATATCAGAATCTAAAGAACAACAAGAAGAGGGAATGAGGAATAGGGGATAGCCCTAGTAATCGGACGGCGGTGGTGGAGGAGGGTAGTGTCCACTGCCCGAAGTTCCACGAGCTCATCTCTTGAAGGAGTGCATATATGTCATGCTTTGAGTCTTCGCAGACTCCTCCTGCATCCTCCGAGTCTCTTCATTAAATCTGCGGGACTCCTCAAGCATCCGGTACATCTCATCCTGTAGGGTCGGACTCTCTATATGCATCCTCCGACTGCGCCCACATCTCCTCGGCCAAAACCCACGGCCTCTGAGATGAACTCCCCGCCTCGTACTCTCTACTCCTCATCTCGTCCTGCCCGGTACATGTTAATCTCTCGCTGGTAATCCTCGTCCATCACATCTTGGCGGCTCCTCTTGCTCTTGCTCCTCATCATCCTCGTCCTCGAATCATAATCTCCGATCTCTACCTCTCGCTCCCTCTGCAGCTCCATCACCACGATCATCATCGTAACCCATTGCCGACCCCCATCGTCATCATCAACCTCTCTAAGCACATCCCCATGCTCTCTAGTGTAGGCGTCTATCGCCTCGGTGTAACGCTGTGACCACATGCGCAAGTTGATAGTCATAAATGCCTAAGATCCGAAAACTATCGCCAACCTCTTATTAGGAAGAGGGAATCGCCACCATGATGTCTTTGTAGGCACCACGCCCTACCGATGCGGTCTAGCGTCCTCATACGCCGCATGGTATCAAGAGTAAGGTCGGGGCCCTCCACCGCTCCGAGGTTATGCGTCGGGATCCCAATATGCTCCGCGATCAATGTAATCATGCCACCGAAATTAATCTTCTTGAACTTCGTGCTAGTGGCTCTCTCAAATAAGTAGCAAAGGTAGGCGGCGGCATTAAATCGACTCCATGGAGAAAGCACCAAATAACGTATAGCTCCTCGGATACCACGGCTCCTCCCTCCGATCTCGCGAATATGGTGCTCGCGAGAATCTTCTCAAGATATCGGATGACCGGGTTCCGGATATGTGTGCTCTTAGACTTCCCGGAACAAAATCGGGCTGATTAGGAGCCCCAGAATCTGAAATCCTCCTCCAAAATTGCTTAGCATTATACTCCTTCCTGATGTTCAACGGTGATCGGTCGGGGTGCATAGGGTGCTCCAATAATCTCGTTGACCTCGCCCGCAGTCAACGAATACTCGTGCCCCATGAGCTCAAATGTGATACTCCTCGGGAATTTGGCCCTCCTGGCCTTATCAACTCTCACCGTGCAAAGAAACTCGAGAGTGAGTCCTATATATGTCCGAGGCCTCTTCATCAAGAAACCCCCATCCCAACTTGCTCAAATAAGTGAGGAATATCCTCCTCGATCCCCATCGATATCATGCACTCGTGGTCAACTAATCTCGTCTTGACTACCCGCTTATAGAGCTCGGAATATAACTCAATATGTGTCCTCCACCGGTGATCATCCCACTGAATTCCGAGCTCGGCGGGCATCCTGTGTGCACGTCGGATGGCAGCTCTTCTTTCTCGCGAATCTCGCCTCGGAGAGGTTATGTCTGTCGGCCCCTCTAGACATTGTTCCTGCAAAACATTCCCAAGAGCAAAAATCAACACCAACAAATACAATACGAGCTCGAGAAAAATATCAAGCATACCATGAACGAGTCAACAATCAAAAATCATCTCAAATGAACAAAATCCCTAGTAACTAGCAACTAAGCCTCAACAAATGTCAATGAGTCAACTAAACAAATATATCCTATAGAAGTGCTCAAAAATCCTCAAACATACATATACTTACTAACATGGCCTCAACCATTAATTCACAAGTAGGCTCAACAAATAATCATGCAAGTAAGCTCGATAAAATCCAAAAATCATAGGCCAATTAGCAAGTAATTAAACAAATATGCATCATCAATTCATACACTTCTATCCTAAGAATAACTCAACTCGACCAATTGATCCAAACAATTACACTAGGAATTCCTACAAATGCCATAATTCACAATTCCAATTCAAATTCACAAATAAACGAGCACAATATCAAATTCAATCCTCAACATGCTCCTATTCTCATCAACGATCCAAATATACTCATACAAGGCTCCAAATCATCCACAATAATCATGCATCTCAAGTGTCTATCAAAATGCCCAAAAGCAATGTTCCAAATTCAAGAATTTTATCACAAATCATAACACCCATGCAAATATCACAATATAACAACGAAATTAAAGCCAAGAAGAGTAGAAATTACGTACCTTGTTTGAAGAGTTGGCCAAAAACGACTTTGAAGACACCCAATCTATTTCAACCAAAAATCCCCAAATTTGCTTCCAAAAACCCTCAAGAATCAATCTTTATGCAATGTAAATGATAAAATGATGAAATGATGGTGATTGTATGGTGAAATCGGACGTGAAATCGCCAGAAATGGCTGGGAACGGGGCTGGAAAGCGGCGCTGCTAAACCCTCGAGTCGGGGTTATGTTCTAACCGCTGCGTATTTAAAAAAACACGTGCCTCGAGTCGAGGGTCAGGCCACGACTCGAGGGATCCAAAAATTTCGGCGCCTCGACTCGAGGTCTCACGCACGACTCGAGGGACTTGACAAACTGACCCCCTCGACTCGAGGTACCCCCTCGACTCGAGGAATGTGTAAAATTCGGAATTTTTGACTAAGTGTAAATCCCTCGACCGGGGCCATGCACTCTCGACCACGGGTCGAGTCGAGAAATTTTTACGATTCCGGCCCGACCCGACCCCGAAACTCCTAAAAATGACCTCTATACCCCTAATGAACCCAAATACGCAAGAAATTACCGTTTTGGTCCTCGATTTAAGCCCGGTCGCTCATTCGATCGAGGAGACCGGGTTCTCTTCCTTTTGCTCATTTTCACCAACTTTTAAGCTCTCATTTCCTTCTCGATTCCTCGATTCCTTTGCAAATTCGATCCTTTCCAATCCTCGTAGTGAGTATACCTACACACGGGCAAAACAATTCATCAAAATCATCACTAAGAGATGCATTTCTACCCTAAATGACACACACCCCCAAACTTGAATGAAGTCATGCATTCAAGTTTGGCTCCAAATATATGCAACTCATAATGATATCAACAATTAAGCTCAACAATATATGAATTTCAAAGCATAGAGCATCAATTACTAAGCATAAGCAATTAAGTAGCAACAAGCCAATTCTTTCTAAAAAAACAAAAACACTAATCTACCAAAAACACAAGAAGAACAAATAAAAAGGATGGGTTGCCTCCCATCAAGCGCTATTTTTATTGTCCTTTGCGGACTTATTCTTCACGTCCAACATCCTTCATCGGAATGGCCAAGGGTAGCGATCCTCCTTGCCATTGTATCTAGATCTTTGAGCTTCATAATCTAGGAGGTTCACCGAAAAGATAGGACAACCACCGATAGATATGCAAAGTGTCCATGGTTGTTCCCTTTTCTCTTGCCATCCTTCTCGATTCTTCTTTCCTTTCAAGGATGCCCAAGCGTTTCTTTAATTCTTCCCTATAGTCAAGATTCACAAGAGGCAAAATTAAATCATAAGAAGCATCATTATCAATTAAATCAAAATTTGAAGAGTTTAAGGGTATAGAAATGCTCATTTTGATCTTCAAAGCTTCATTCGAGGCTCTTAGATTTTCTTCCTCATTATAGCTCATGTCCATCAATGGACACTCCTCTTCCTCACTTTTGACAAGAGATTTCTTTCTTTCATCCTCATTGCTTGGACCCTCTACTACATTTCTTCTTTCATTTTCTTCCTCCCCTTCTTCTTCTTGATTCTCCATGATGGCCATGTACTTTACTTGGCGTAGGAAATTTTTGACTTGACACTTTATAAACGTGAAGTGGACTTCGGTGATCTCCATAGTCCCCTCGATCCATGAATTTACCATTGCTTTGGTCTCATAGATTTCCTCATACAAAGGAAGCATTTGATCACATCTAGCATCATCTTTGTAATACCCATAATTATATAATATATAATATATATTTAATGTAATTTTTATTTTATTTTATTAATTATTCCTATTAATCTTTTAAATCCCTAATTCAATTTCACCCTCAATTTTTAAATTCTAATTTAAATTTAAATTTCAATTCTTATCTCCCAATTAGATTATACTATTTATTAGTCCTTATCTCACTCAAGCCCAAGCCCATTCCTAATACTTATTTATATAAGAGTTTTAACCTAGAAAAAAACTACGCACACAAATTAAATCTCATATTTCTCAAAGACGGCAGCGGCTTTCCAATTTCTCAAGAATAACGGTATTTTCGTTCTACCAAAATCTTTTCAATTTCTAGTCTTTAATTAATTTAATGTATATGAATTATTAAATATATTATTTCTCATATGATATAATATATATATATATATATAAATTTATTCGTATATATATATATATATATATGTATGCATCATTAATTTAATTCATGTGTGTGTGCATTGTGCGTGAGATTAGTGATTTGTGTGTGTTGTGTTTGTGGCGTCCGTGTGTGTACTAGTGTATGTGTGTGAGTGGATTTTGTTTTGTATGTGTGTCAATGGGTGTTAGTGTGTGCGTGTGTTTCGTATGTGTGTGTTTTTGTGTGTGCGGTGTGTGTGTGCATTTTGTGTGTGCGGTGTGTGTTTTTGTGTGTGTTTGCAATAAAATTGTTTATGCGGTGTGTAGATATTTATTTAATATTATATATTTTAATTTTATTTTATTTCATTAATATTATTTTATTTTATTATTATATTGTATTAATAATTTTATCTATAAGCTTAATTTTGCAGTAATTCATGTCTCACTACTATTAATATAAATTTAGTTGTTGTACAATTTGAGAATTAGGGTTTTAATTTAGGGATTTAGATTCCCAAATTAATTTATGATTTCTTATAATTAAGTCCCCAACTACGACCGTTAGTCCTCTTGGAAATTTGATTAGGATATGTGCTAATTAAATATAAATAATTATTAATGCTAGGTGACGAAAGTTGCGAAGGCTAATTTTACGAGGCTATTTGTTACACTCTGCAGTTGATCAATTAAGGTGGGGATTTAATTGCTCTAAGCTCTACGGTGGTATCGTAGAGTATTGCATGTTTTATTCAATGTTTAATGCCTACCGTAAATTATGTGATTATACGCTTGAAATTTTATTATTCCATGTTATTCTAATAGCCGGGGGCCCTTATGAGGTCCGGGATCGACGGGTCTTCGGGTGTATCCCGCCGTGCTCAATGGCAAAGTCTAATAGCCGGGGCCCTAATGTGGTCCGGGATCGACGGATCTTCGGGTTTAACCCGTCGTGCTCCATTCTACGTGTGAGAATAACCAGAGTCTTTAAATGGCTTTGGGAAGGCTCACAACTCCATTTCTATGTTGGCAAAGTATTATTGGCAAAGTGGCAAAGTATCAATGGCAAAGTGGCAAAGTATCAATGGCAAAATTGGCAAAGTTTATTATTGGCAAAGTTCATGTGAATTTATTTGATTTTAGTTGATTATCATGTTTTTACTTGTGTATTAAATTTTGAATAAATTTTATCTCCACGGAGTGTGCTTGCATACTCACCCCCAATAAACCCATTTCGGGTAATGAGCTGGGACGGCGAGGAGTGATGACGAGGGACATCATGCTCATGCTTTTACTTTTACTATTTATTTAACTAATGAATTTATGTTGAACTTAGGAATTTATGTTTTTCCTAGAAATTATTTAAATGTTTACGTTTCCGCCGTAACATTATTTCACTTTTGAAAAATTAGACGTTAACTCTTTCATATAAAATTTATCGTTGTTTTATTCCAAAATTAAATTTGACGCCTCAAATCTTTTAATTTCTATTACTTATTTAGAATCTAAGTCTTTAAAAATTAGGGCGTCACGGTGTGGTATCGTGAGCAGTCTACGTTCTTGTAGACTTGTTCAAAATTTAAGTGTCAAAAATTATTTTAAGTGTATTTTATCAACGGAAAAAAAAAAGTTCATTTATAAATGTTCGAGCATAAGTCGCCCATCACCGCCTCACCGTTTAGGTTTATAAGGTACAAAATTTTATGTTTTAATATATGCGAATTATGTGATGTCTTGATGCATAGATTGACATGCTTATATGAACTCTATGTGATATGCTAGTTGAAACCTTATTATTACTTGATTACAATAGTCTTCTCCATATTTAGAGGTCTCTAGTGTAGTGCGTGAAACGTGGCATTTTTACTTAGTTTGTAACAAAATATCTTAGGTTATGGCTCGTCGAGGTAACGCACGCAACCAAGCCGATGTTCCCAACCCGACTACTCAAGGAGACTTCCAAGATAATGCTAATGTCGTGGAACAATTCCGTCGTTACAAGCCACCCACCTTTAACGGACGCGATGGACCTGCTAGTGTTGAAGAATGGTTTCGAGCGTTGGAACGTATCTTTCGCCTCGTTAGATGCACGTCTCGGCAACGTGTAGCTTGTGCTGAATTTCAATTGGTAGAGGATGCGACCATTGGTGGGAAGGCTACGGAGATCGAGAGCGAAGAAGCAAGAGATGCACCGACGTGGGATGAATTCAAGGAAATCGTTATGGAGAGATTCTTTCCAGACACCTATCGGGAGGAGATGGAGTCCCGATTCTTCAACTTCCAACAAGGAAACCCGATTGTGGAAGAGTACGAGAGACAATTCAGCAACATGGCTCGTTTTGCATACCATATGGTGGATACCGAACGTAAAAGCTCGAGAAATTCAAGAAGGGGTTAAGACCGAGAGATACGGAGCATCCTAGCGGGTCATGGAGACATGCCTTTCGGTGACTTGGTGAGGAGAGCCGGTGAAATTGCTGCAAGCCGCCGCACCGAGAAAGTGAATTCGAAACCGATAAACCTTTTGGGAAAGAGGAGATGGGACGGTCATAACCAAAACAACAACCAGAGTCGAATAAGCAAGGAAAGTTTCAGGGAGCCACGGGTGCTAATGCTCAACCAATCAAACCCACTTGCGCCAACCGTGGGAAGAATCACGGAGGAGAGTGTCTTGCGGGATAAGGAAAGTGTTTCGGTGCCGTCGGCCCGGGCCATACAGCCCCTTTCTGTCCTAACTCGGAGGTCGAATCCAGCTCCTAAAGGCAAAGCACGAGTTTACTCTATGTCCGGATATGAGGATGGAGGTCAAGAACACCCACGATACCATGACAGTATGTTGACATTAAATAAAGTTCCAGCTTCTAGCTTTGTTTGATACGGGTGCGACGCATTCTTTTATATCCACAAAGTGTTGTGCTAAGGTTGGTTGTAAGGAAACCAACAAGGTCGAAGCACTTGATGTTAGTATACCCTCGGGTCAAACGGTGGTCACAGATAGAGTAGCTAAGGATGTGAATTTAGAAATCGTGGTAGAAACTTAGATGCTAACTTATATGTCATAGAAATGAGTCACTTTGATGTAATCTTTGGTATGGATTGGTTGTCCAAATATCAAGCTAGCATTGATTGTGGAAAGAGGGAAATGGTGTTAAAGCTACCAAGTGGAGAGGAATTGGTTTACTTTGGATCAAGGACGGGAGCTAAGAGCCTTATCATAACAGCTATGAAAGCCATAAAGATGCTACGAAGGGCAAATGTCAAGGGTATTTGGTTAATGTGATGGGAACCCCTACTCGTGAAACGAAGATTGAAGATGTCCCAGTGGTTCGAGATTTTCAAGATGTTTTTCCGGAGGATTTACCCGGTATTCCACCCAAAAGACAAGTGGAGTTCACGATAGATTTGTTGCCGGATCAGCACCCACATCAAAGGCACCATATCGAATGGCGCCTAAAGAGTTGGAAGAACTCAAGGTACAGCTACAAGAATTGTTGGATAAGAAATTCATTCGACCAAGTGTCTCTCCTTGGGGAGCACTGTCCTATTTGTGAAGAAGAAGGATGGGACGATGAGGATGTGCATCGACTATAGGGAGTTGAATCGATTAACTATCAAGAATAAGTACCCACCGCCGAGGATCGAAGATTTATTTGATCGGTGAAAGGAGCCAGCGTCTTTTCTAAGATAGACTTGCGGTCGGGTTATCACCAGTTGAAAATCAAGGATAGTGATATACCGAAGACGGCATTTAGGACTCGATATGGGCATTATGAGTTCACGGTAATGCCTTTTGGTTTGAGCAACGCTCTGCGGTATTCATGGATCGATGAACCGAGTCTTCCACCCGTTCTTAGATCGGTTTGTCATTGTGTTTATCGATGACATATTGATCTACTCAAAGAACAACAAGCAACACGAGGAGCACTTGAGCATAATACTAGAGGCACTTCGCAAGGAGAAGTTGTATGCGAAGTTCAAGAAGTGCGAGTTTTGGCTTGATCGGGTTGTGTTTCTTGGACATGTTGTCACCGCCCAAGGGATAGAGGTTGACCCACTAAAGTTGAGGCGATTAATGATTGGAAGACGCCTACTAATGTTAATGAAGTTCGCAGCTTTTTGGGCTTGGCCGGATACTATAGAAGGTTCATTGAAGGATTTTCAAAGATTTCTTCACCAATGACCCGTCTAACGAGAAAAGGGGAAAAGTTTGAGTGGGCGAGCCGGTGTGAGGAAAGCTTCCAAGAATTGAAGATGAGATTAGTTTCCGCCTGTTTTGACAATTCCGTATACATCCGGAAGTTTTGTAATTCTGATGATGCGTCAAAGCAAGGTTTAGGATGTGTTACGATGCGGCATGGCAAGGTAATTGCTTATGCCTCGAGACAATTGAAGAATCATGAGATGAACTACCCTACTCACGATTTGGAGCTTGCGCGGTGGTCCATGCTCGAAGATTTGGAGGCATTATCTTTATGGGGCAAGGTGTGAGATTTATACTGACCATAAAAGTCTAAAATATTTCTTCACGCAAAAAGAGTTGAATATGAGGCAACGAAGGTGGTTGGAACTAGTGAAAGATTACGACCGCACCATTCACTACCATCCGGGTAAGGCCAATGTGGTGGTGGATGCGTTAAGTCGTAAGGATAGAGGAGAGTTGACATGCTTTTTGACACAGCAAGAGGAATTAGTAAGGGATTTTGCCAATCTACGGATAGAAGTGGTGGGATCGCCAAGGAATGTTGAGGCGATTGTGGCAAGCTATGGTGATTCAACCTTTGTTACGAGACAGAGTTAGAGAAGCACAAGACAAGGATGGATTCTTGAACAAGATGAGGAAGCGAGCACTAGATGGGGATGGTAAAGGCTTCATGGTAGCATCCGATGGTGCTCTCATGTTTGAGGGCGATTGTGTGTACCCAAAGATGAAATTTTGAGAAGAGAAATTCTAGAAGAAGCTCATTGTACACCGTATACGGCTCATCCTGGAGGAACTAAGATGTACCGAGATTTAAGGACTATGTTGGTGGAGGAACATGAAGGGTAGCATTGGAGCATTTGTGGAGCGATGCTTAGTATGCCAACAAGTTAAAGCCGAGCACCAACGGCCGTCGGGCTGCTTAAGCCTCTTGAAATTCCGTAATGGAAGTGGGAGCACATTACCATGGATTTCGTAGTCGGTTTGCCACGATCGGTTAGAGGGAAATCATCTTTGTATGGGTCATTGTGGATAGATTGACGAAGTCTGCACATTTTCTACCCGTAAAGATGACTTTCGGGATGGATCACCGGCACAAATATACATTCGAGAGATTGTTAGACTTCATGGGGTTCCTGTCTCAATAGTGTCGGATCGAGACACTAGGTTCACTTCGAAGTTTTGGAAGAGTTTACAAACCGCTATGGGGACGAAGTTGAGATTTAGTACAACTTTCCATCCGCAGATGATGGACAGTCGAGAGAACTATTCAAATTTTGGAGGACATGCTACGAGCTTGTGTGTTGGATCTCGGTGGAAATTGGGAGTCTCATTTGCCACTAGTTGAGTTTGCTTACAACAATAGCTATCGTGCAACGATCGGAATGGCACCTTATGAAGCATTGTACGGACGGAGATGCAGTCTCCCTCTTATTGGGATGAGGTTGGTGAAAAGAAGGTTTTAGGACCAGAAATTATCGAACAAACTGTTGGGGTAATACAAAAGATTCGAGAAAGAATCAAGGTAGCTCAAGATAGACAAAAGTCTTATGCCGACAAGCGAAGGAAACAGCTAGAATTTGCTCAAGGGGAGAAAGTATTCTTGAAGATCTCACCTACGAAAGGAGTTATTCGATTTGGTGGCAAGGGAAAACTCAGACCAAGGTACATTGGTCCTTTCGAAATTCTAGATCGAGTCGGCGACCTAGCCTACCGGCTTGCTCTGCCCCCATCTCTTGCGGCGGTGCACAACATTTTTCATGTTTCCATGTTGAGGAAGTACGTACATGATCCAAGCCACATCGTCAACTACTCAACCTTGGAGGTCAATAAGGACATGTCATATGAGGAGGTACCCGAACTCATCTTAGAAAGAAAGACTCACAAACTTCGGAACAAAGACGTAGCTCTCATCAAAGTACAATGGAGTCGACATGGAAAAGATGAAGCCACATGGGAACGAGAAGATGAAATACAAGCAAAATACCCAAACTTCCTACTACGTGGTAAGTTTTAAAATTTCGAGGACGAAATTATTGTTAGTGGGGTAGGTTGTAATACCCATAATTATATAATATATAATATATATTTAATGTAATTTTTATTTTATTTTATTAATTATTCCTATTAATCTTTTAAATCCCTAATTCAATTTCACCCTCAATTTTTAAATTCTAATTTAAATTTAAATTTCAATTCTTATCTCCCAATTAGATTATACTATTTATTAGTCCTTATCTCACTCAAGCCCAAGCCCATTCCTAATACTTATTTATATAAGAGTTTTAACCTAGAAAAAACTACGCACACAAATTAAATCTCATATTTCTCAAAGACGGCGGCTTTCCAATTTCTCAAGAATAACGGTATTTTCGTTCTACCAAAATCTTTTCAATTTCTAGTCTTTAATTAATTTAATGTATATGAATTATTAAATATATTATTTCTCATATGATATAATATATATATATATATAAATTTATTCGTATTATATATATATATATATATATATATATATATATATGCATCTAATTTAATTCATGTGTGTGTGCATTGTGCGTGAGATTAGTGATTTGTGTGTGTTGTGTTTGTGGCGTCTGTGTGTGTACTAGTGTATGTGTGTGAGTGGATTTTGTTTTGTATGTGTGTCAATGGGTGTTAGTGTGTGCGTGTGTTTTATGTGTGTGTTTTGTGTGTGCGGTGTGTGTGTGCATTTTGTGTGTGCAAAGTGTGTGTTTTTGTGTGTGTTTGCAATAAAATTGTTTATGCGGTGTGTAGATATTTATTTAATATTATATATTTTAATTTTATTTTATTTCATTAATATTATTTTATTTTATTATTATATTGTATTAATAATTTTATCTATAAGCTTAATTTTGCGGTAATTCATGTCTCACTACTATTAATATAAATTTAGTTGTTGTACAATTTGAGAATTAGGGTTTTAATTTAGGGATTTAGATTCCCAAATTAATTTATGATTTCTTATAATTAAGTCCCCAACTACGACCGTTAGTCCTCTTGGAAATTTGATTAGGATATGTGCTAATTAAATATAAATAATTATTAATGCTAGGTGACGAAAGTTGCGAAGGCTAATTTTACGAGGCTATTTGTTACACTCCCGCAGTTGATCAATTAAGGTGGGGATTTAATTGCTCTAAGCTCTACGGTGGTATCGTAGAGTATTGCATGTTTTATTCAATGTTTAATGCCTACCGTAAATTATGTGATTATCTGCGCTTGAAATTTTATTATTCCATGTTATTCTAATAGCCGGGGGCCCTTATGAGGTCCGGGATCGACGGGTCTTCGGGTGTATCCCGCCGTGCTCAATGGCAAAGTCTAATAGCCAGGGGCCCTAATGTGGTCCGGGATCGACGGATCTTCGGGTTTAACCCGCCGTGCTCCATTCTACGTGTGAGAATACCGAGTCTTTAAATGGCTTTGGGAAGGCTCACAACTCCATTTCTATGTTGGCAAAGTATTATTGGCAAAGTGGCAAAGTATCAATGGCAAAGTGGCAAAGTATCAATGGCAAAATTGGCAAAGTTTATTATTGGCAAAGTTCATGTGAATTTATTTGATTTTAGTTGATTATCATGTTTTTACTTGTGTATTAAATTTTGAATAAATTTTATCTCCACGGAGTGTGCTTGCATACTCACCCCCAATAAACCCATTTCGGGTAATGAGGTGGACGGCGGAGTGATGACGAGGGACATCATGCTCATGCTTTTACTTTTACTATTTATTTAACTAATGAATTTATGTTGAACTTAGGAATTTATGTTTTTCCTAGAAATTATTTAAATGTTTACGTTTCCGTCGTAACATTATTTCACTTTTGAAAAATTAGACGTTAACTCTTTCATATAAAATTTATCGTTGTTTTATTCCAAAATTAAATTTGACGCCTCAAATCTTTTAATTTCTATTACTTATTTAGAATCTAAGTCTTTAAAAATTAGGCGTCACAATCTTCCTCAAGTTTTTCCAACACAAATCCAAGCATCTCTTGCAATATAGCTCTCATATCATGGAGTCCCCATTCTTGATTTGAGGAGAAGCTTGTGGCATTGAATACTCATAATTATAACTTCTCTCATAATCACCCTCAAATCCAAGACATGGATTAGATGTTTGATCATA
Source organism: Paraleonurus japonicus (assembly GCA_030762865.1). Taxonomy (NCBI): domain Eukaryota; kingdom Viridiplantae; phylum Streptophyta; class Magnoliopsida; order Lamiales; family Lamiaceae; genus Paraleonurus; species Paraleonurus japonicus. The sequence goes on from CM061061.1 coordinate 12,852,040, forward strand.
AGGCTCATAATAAGGGAACATCTTTTGAGGTGGGGTAGAATTTCTTCACATCTCAAATCTTCATAATTGGAAGGAACTTGTTGCCATTGAGAATTATCTTCATAGTTCATCCAATTATTGTAACTCAATCCATCAAAGTGTGGAGAATACACTCTACCATCTTGATAATAGTCTTGATTCCACATGTATGAGTTGTATCCTTCCATCTAGACAAAGATAGCAAAGTATCAAATTCAAACAAAATAACAAAACAAACACAAACACAAAGGCAACAAGTAGTCACTTCAAAACAATCCCTAGGTCTCACTTAAGGCGCAAAAACTAATTCTCCCGAATGGCGCCATTTGATTGGAGTGTATAGGGTAAGAGTTATTAAGACCAATCGCAAAATATCGAACCCGAGGGAAAAAGTATGCACATGAGGTCCTAGAAATACAAGTTCTTAGTGACTAAAGTTGCAACAATGGTTTGGAACAAAAACAACAAAACACAAGCAAGAATACAAAACAACAAGGAGCAATGATTGATGAACACTTAGAATGCGATAACAAAAACAACAATAAATGGTGGGATAAGGTGCTAGGATTAACATCTATCAATGAATCATCAATCAACAAGCTACAATTGAATCAAATTGCAAATCAACTAAGATAGAAAGCATAAACCATTATGAAATTAATCACTCCATTAAAATCACAATGCCTAATGTGAGTATCCTTAGTCTTTCCCATCTCTCAATGTAGAAATCCCCAATTCATACAATCATGCAAAATTGAAACCCAATTAACACCTAATCACGTTAGCTCAACTCTGCCGCCTATTGCTAGGGTAATCAACCATTAATCTAAAGAGACAATTTTACACAAAGCACAATTAAGAATCACAATTAGAAACAAACTAATGTGAGTATCCTTAGTGCAACTAATATCTCGATTAGAAGCACCCGATCCACACATTCATACACAATTATCACCGATTAATCCCGAATCTAGCGCAACTCGCCTATAGCTAGGGTGATCAAACACTAATCTAAAGAGATAATTATGCATGAAGCACAAATGAGAATCACAATTAGTAAGCAATCTACTCAATTGATCTCCAATCATCAACAATCATAGCATCATCAATCAATTCATCATCAATTTCCAATTAACCCAAGCACAAAGAGTTAGCCCATGGTACCACAAACAATACCCGTGGGAAGAAGATGAATTGATCAAACACAAAGCAAATCACAACAATTAAGAAATTAAAGAGACAAAAGAGGAAAAACATCACCAAATGATCTTCAATCAACAACAATAGGAATGCTTGAGTCTTCAACACCAATCTCCAAATGAATTACAAGCTTGTATTGAATGAATTACAAGGATCAAATGCTAATCTATGGCTAATCTAGCAACAATCAATTGAAATCTACATCTAATTCTAACTTCTACTCTAATCTAAGGAAGGAATTTGGCTTAGGGCCTGAGAAATCGCCCCCAAAACCGCTCACTAACTGCTACTATGAACTCGATCCCCTGCTTTATCTCGACCCTGCCTTAAATACGAAATTTTGGAAAAACCTTCCCCTCGAGTGAGGTCGGGGCCTCGACTCGAGGCCCTTTGCAAAATCCTCGCCCTCGACTCGAGGGCTATGTCTCAGTCGAAATTGCTTTGCTTATATTCTAATTTTGGTCCTTCTCGCATATCCCTCGACTCGAGGCTCTTGCTCTCGAGCCGGAGCTCGAGTCCAGGCACTTTTCTCACGACAGGGGCTTCGGCCCCGACCCCTGTTTTCGTCCCGTATGATCGTCTCTTCATTCTAAGCCTAGTGGTACTCTCGGTTTGGCAAAATTCCACCGAATTACCTGCAAAATGGATGAAAAACATCAAAATCTCAAAATAATACTTTTAGGCAAAAGAGTGATACTCTACACATTTAAGCACAAAAATCAACACCTTAGCTCACTTTTTGCACTAAAATAAGCCCTAAAATATGCATCAATTCACTCCAATCATATGGGAATCTCTTGACTTTAGATCCAGGAAGCGGGTTCGGTGCCACTTGATCCTTATCCTCTTCTCAATCTCTTAAGAACACATTGAGACTTCTCTTGAGTTTTTTTCTTTTCTTTCTCGGCTCTCGGCGGATTCTCGGCTAGCTCTTCAACCTTGATTCAAAGCCAGGATCTTGTCATCACAGGCATCCATCCTTTTCTTGAGCTCACCACCTTCCCCCTTTTTAGCATCAGCAAATCGGGTGTTGTAAATGGTGAAAACTTGTTCAATCGCCAGAGTTCATTTCGGACAAGTCCGTCTTTTTTATCTAATTTTTCAAATATTTTGGTGGCTTGACTTCTATCCCTCGTAGCTAATTCTTCTTCATCCTTACTGGAACATCGATGCTTTCTCCGTTGACATTGATAAGTTTAGGATTTGTTGAAATGATGCTTCCTTCGCCTTACGCGGGCCTTCTTAGCTTGTTTATGCACCATATCATTTATTTCTTTGTATGCATCCTGAACTTACTTTTTGACCCAAGCCTCCCTGCTTGTTCTCCTCTTGTGCAATTTTGTGCTCAACGGTAGCCATCTGTTCTTCAAACTGCGGTGGAAGTAAAGATCAATGTTCGTTTTAAGCTTAAGCTCACATCGATGTTTTCCTTAGTGATTGAAGTGACATAATTCTGGATAAGTTGGAATGCATTCGCATAAGCATGACCTTGATTTGTCACTTCTTCCTTCAGAGCATTTACCTCGGATGCGGAGCACGAGGATGGTTGTGCAACTTCGATGGAGAAGATAGAGTTAAGTCTATCTCCTCTGTTGGAAATTCAGCTTCAACCGCGGTGAAGGTGAATCTGCAGTGCATCTTCTCAATTGGCACTTCGATTCCACCTCGGCTTGTACTTCTCGGCATCATCCTTCGCACCTTGTGCCTCCCCAACTATATTCATCTCGGCGAGGCTCATCGGAAGCTCCACCACCGGCTTTTTCGGCCTCCACTTCTTCTTCCCTTTCTTCGGACTCTATCTCCGCAATCCCTTCTTCTCTTTCCTTCTCTACCTTATCTTTCTGTTCCACCTCCTTCTCAACTTCAGCCTCCTTCTCCTTGGCTTTTCTGGGTTGTTCATCTCCAAGATAAATTCGTTGCTTTGGATATAATCAAAGAATCTGTCTCGAGACGGGATCTCCGGAAGGATTTGAGACCGGCTTTCTTAAGGACTTTCTTTTCCCGGATAGACAAATTGTTTCCGCCGGCCTCTGTTATGAGAATAGTTGTCTCCTCAAAGGATCCTGTCCTAATACTTCGTAACAACCAGACATCGACTAGTTCACCTAATAGTTCGGGTTCATCTATTAGGTGACTCTTTCCTTAATAGAAATTTCTTTCCAAGGATTCTAAGAGAGAATTCGGTTGCTCCTATTTCACCTATGGGATTGGGAAGATTTAGGTATAGGTTGGGTTCAGATTGGGTTGTGGATAGGAAGGAGAATGGGTCATCTGTATGTTGGGGTTAGGTTGGACTTATGGGAGTAAACCGTTTTAGAGGCTCGAGGCGGCGGTCTTGTCGCCTCTTCATCGCCGAGGTTGGGATGTGGAGGGTTACGGATCTCGCATCATCGGATGAGGATGATGATGAAGAATGTGCAGCCTCTTACGAGTCCTCTCCGGATGATATATCCATCCTTTCTTCCTGACCGGAGGTTCTTGTGACCTCAATCGAGACACTTCCCTCTTAGGAAGGCTGTCTTCTCAACTCCTTCCTCCTCATCCTCTTACTCTGCCTCCTCCTCGGATGAGGGCTCATCTTCAAACATCGTCTCCACCCTCTTAGACTTTGCTTTCACGGCCTTCCTCCTCGGTGCGGGTGGTGCGGCCGGAATGTCCTCATCTCTCTCTGAGTCCGAGGGACCAAAAACCTTCTCATCTTTGACAAGCAACCCCTTGTTTTGTGAACTTTTTGAATCCAACATCCCGGTTGAGGTTGTCTCGCACCTAATTTTGTTTCGGGATGATGGTTATCCTGGTCATCATACTCGTAATGGTGTTCAACTTTCACCTCAACATCGTCTTGGAGATCGGTATCTTTACGAATTTCTTCCTCTCCTCAATCAATCTAGAAAATACCAATCTAGCCCGATTGACCTCAACTCCGTCCCAGAATAGCCTAAGACAACAAAGTCTAGGCACTCGGTCGATCCATCATGACTCTGCTGCTCCACCGAGAATACACTTAGTTAATATCGGAATTAATAACCGATATTTTCTCTTCAACATCGGTCTTTTCAAATTCATCGTTGTATTCTCGTACGACCTTCTTGCCATTAACTTGAAACTCTCCACATATTCATCACTTTTATATGTGAAAGGGTTTGTACCAACCGTACTCAACCCAAAAATTTTCCCCAAATCATCCACGAAACTACTACCTTCTTCTTCTTTCCATTTGAATCGGACTCACGGATTCTAGTGAGTTGGTCCTTGTTTTCGCTCGAGTTAGAAACTCCACGGCTAGATCATCGAGAGTTTTGTTTCTTGAAGGTTTCATCGAACAATCTTGCTTTAAACCTCTCGATTCCAAGAGTTGCGAGAATTTCTCGTGATTCGGGATCTATTGTCGTATCCCAATCCACGTACATTTCGATTTTGTCCTTTCCCTGATATTCGTCAAGTCATACTCAAACTTCATCTTTGGTTTCTCTGAATCCGCCATTGTTGAAGGTTTACAATTTTGGGAGGGAAAAAGAAATTTGAGAGAGAGAGATATATGAACAGGTTTTATGTGCGTAAATAATAACAATGCACACGAACTCCTATTTATATGGAGCGAGATTTGATTAAACAATTGTAAAACTCATAATTGGTGATAAAGTGAAATTTTAGACATTCGTGCCATCATAAATGCAATTATGAAAATTTATTTTGAAAAGTGAGGAGAATAAAATAATAGACATATTTAATATGTCGCACGTGAATTGACGGTTCATATTTCGTAAAACCACCTCCAATTTGTGCGCATGAACATCACTCGGCATTTTCAAAGCCTAATTTGATAAAAATTTCGGTCCGTAGTAACTTCTTTGACAAGAAGTAACTTATTTTTCTTTACTTTTTAGATAATTGGAGAGATAAATTGAAAAATATATATATTTTAATAAAAACAAAACCGGAACCCTTATCTTATATTTGAAAAATAATTTTAAAGAAAGCAATCGAAAGTGAATTCATTTTTGAATAAATAATACAATTATGATATTAAATTCACATATTGATTATGTGAACTAATATTTATAATTTCTTATTTTAAAAGAAATCAAAGGTTAGAAAATACTTCTGATATTTTCACCTTATGCGGATTGATTATAACGTTGTCTATTTTATGATTATTTAGATAAGGAGCTCTTTACTTTGTCTTATGATGAAAGTGTTAGCCAAACATGATTTCTCACGAAAACAAAGATATCAAATATCTCATTAGTAACCTTTGTGAGTAACTCGAGACAAGGTACATATACTCATTTATTTTGTTTTAACAGACGACTATTATGTATTTGTTTGAACCTTGTCTAAGTAAGTATCCAGTTAGTCTAAGATCAATAGATTAATCCTTGATTCTTGATTCCTTTAATGGAAATCAATGATATCAGCTCTATGATTATCCATGTGATCCTCTACTTACCCGAAACTTCTTTCTAGACATAGTAAAATAATCGAGAAAAATAAGGAATGAAAAACATAAGATGAGATTATAGATTAACTAAAGAAGCATCTAATAATCCTAACTCTATGGATAATTCCTTGAACCTTGTCTCTGCTAAAGGTTTTGTCAAAATATCAGCTCTTTGAAAATCGGTTAAAATCTTTTCTAGTCGATGTCACCTTTCTCAACATGATATCGTATGAAGTGATGTCATATGTCAACATGCTTGCACTGGTATGTAAGGCGGGTTACGGGTAATAGCTATGGCACCATTACTATCATAAAAGATTGGTACATCTCTAGTGATAATGTTATAGTCCCTTAGTGTTGACTAATCCAGATGAGATGTGAACAACAACTTCCAGTGCCATATACTCGGCTTCAATAGTAGAAGTAGCTACGAGAGGTTTGTTTTTAGACAACCATGAAATCAGCTTACTTCCCAAAATTGGCAAGTTCCGTAAGTAGATTTCCTATCTATCTTACACCCACCAAAGTCTGAATCGAGTATCCCGACAACTCGAAATTATCATCAACCTGGATACCACAGTCCTACATTTATTGTACCTTTTAGAAATTTGAGAATCTTCTTGGCTGCCTCAAGATGACTCTTCTTTGGCTTTGCTTGAAACCGTGCCTGAGACTACCACCGCAAAAGATATGTCGGGTCTACTAGCGATTAAGTATAATAACGAACCTATTAGACCTCGATACTCTATTTGATTCATGTCTTCCCCCTTGTCATCTGGATACATTGAAATGTTTGTCATCATAGGTATCTTAGCTTCTCAGTGGTACCTATTCCAAATTTTTCAAAAAGATCTTTTGCATATTTGGCTTGATTTATGAATATTTCCTTTTTAGTCTGCCTTGACTTGAAGTCCAAGAAAGTACGTCATTTCTCCCATCATGGACATTTCAAATTTGTTCTTCATGAGATAACTAAATTCTTCACATAAAGACATATTAGTTGATCCAAAAATGATATCATCAACATAAATCAACTAATAAAAGATCACTACCAAACTCTTTTCTAAATAAAGTTCTATCAATTTTTTTTTACAAAACCATTTTGAATTAAATAATCGACAAAGTATCATACCATGCTCTAGGTGCTTGTTTAAGTCCATATAGAGCTTTCCTCAATCTATAGACCTTGTCTCCTTTGACAAAGCCTGGAGGTTGTTCTACATAAACTTCTTCAGCTAAGATTCCATTAAGAAATGTTGATTTAACATCCATTTGAAAAACTATGAATCTTTTAAAAGCAGCATAAGCTAAGAACAATCATATGGCTTCCAGACGAGCTCTTGGTGCAAAGATATCATTATAATCAATCCCTTCGATTGTGAATAACCTTGAGAACCTAGTCGACTTTGTTTCACCACAATATTGTTCTCATCTTTTTTTTTTAAAGACCCATTTAGTTTCAATGACTTTTTGATGATGAGGCCTTTCAACAAGCTCCCATACATCTTTCCTTTGAAATCTGATTTAGTTCTTCTTGCATGGCATTAATCCGGTTGGAATCGATTAGAGTTTCAGTAATAGACTTGAGTTCAAGTAATGACACATAAAAACTGAACATACAATCTTGATTTAGTTGTGTCCTTGTCTGGACTCCAGCATTCTAAATTTTCAATTATTTGTTCAAATTTGGATGATAAGACATTACTTTCTTACCTTTGTCTTTTACAATGGATGAAGATTTGTCAAGTATCTATTTCAAATTATTTTGTGTTACCTTCGATGCATCCTCTTGATCATCTGGTATATTGGTTGTCGATCAGCCGATCTAGAAGACCTTTCGTGTTCTTTTTCTTTATTTGAATCTGGATCTTCTTCTTCGTGCATGTCGATTCTTATTCATAGAACTTCACAACCGATCTTTTGATGGTCATCTTGTTCGAGATCTTCGATATCTTTGTAATGTCATCTATATTACTAGACTCAAAGGTAGATTCATCAAATACAACATGTGGTGTTTCTTCCACACACACAAGGTTGTCTTATTAAAAACTCTGTATGCTTTGGATACGGATGAGTATCCTAAGAATATCCCATCCGCAATCTTGGCATCAAAAGTTTTTAAATGAGATTTCTCATTGTTGTGAATGAAACATTTGCAACCAAATATATGAAAATATGAAATTTTGGGAGATCTTCCTTCCAAATTTCATAGGGGGTTACATTTATTTTTAACAATCAAATTTCTATTTTGGACAAAACAAGCGTATTAATGGCTTCGCCCAAAACCTATGAGGAGTGTTATACTCAGACAACATTGTCCTAGCAGCTTCTTTCGTGGTTCTCGTTTCTCCTTTCAACAACTCCATTTTGTTGTGGTGTCCGTCTGGTGATGTTTCATGAGCTATGACATTCTCGGTACAATAGTTAGTAATGTGATTTATTAAGGAATTCAGTACCTTTATCACTTCGATTTTAACAATACTTAGTCCTTTTTCATTTTGAATTCTTTTAAGGAATTCTCGAATATTTGCCATAGTCTCATTCTTCTTGTACAAGAAAATAACCTGTAAACCTTGAGAAATCATCTATAATTACCAAGGTATATTTCCTTCCACCGAAGCTTAGAGGTGTGACTGGACCAAAAAGATCCAAATGAAGAAGTTCCGTAATCCTTTACGAAGAAGGACTATTTATTGTTTTAAAAGAAGTTTTGGTCTATTTTCCTTTTGACAAGCCTCACAAACATGGTTCTTTGAAAATATTCTATCTGGGAGTCCTTTTACTAAAGATTTCCTTGCAATTTTGTTAAGAGTTTTGAAGTTTAAGTGACCAAGACATTTATGACATAGCCACTTAAGTCATCGAACTCTTTGCAACAAGACAAGTATCCTTAGGACAACTTTTAAAGTTAGCAACATAAATGTTACCTTGTCGACTCCTGCCAAATAGTATATTTTCATTGATACCATCTAACACATAACATGCATTATGAGTGAATTTAACACAAAATCCCTTATCACAAAAGCGTGAAGCAGACAACAAGTTATGCTTCAACCCTTCAACATAATAGACCTCGCCGACTTGAATATCTCCAATCATCAATGTTCCAACTCCTTTGGTTAACCCAAAATTGTTGTCTCCAAACATGACTCTCGGTCCATCTATTGGTGATAGTTAGAAAGTTGATGTTTCTCATAGGTCATATGCTTTGAATACCACTATCAATGTACCGGGCATTTACCTCAAGAACATCTGCCCATTCTACTACTTTTTGTCTTCCCGCAATCACAGATTTAGATTTTAGGTACCCTTTGTAACTTGGGTCCTTTTTTGTTAAGTTGATACTTTGGAATCCAAATAAACATATCTATATTCCTTAAAAATATTGATTGAAGTTTGCAACCATATTCTGCCTACTAATATAAGACTCTCAAGATCAATCTTATTTAGCCGATCTCTTGTGATTGTCTTATATTGTGGTAAGAATGGATATGACTTGCTCCTTCCATCAAAACTATTATATCTAGGATAAGACTTTGACTTAGTCTTTGGCTTTGCCATTGGAACATTTCTCCTCGTCTGTTTTCTTTACGTAAATATCGGGTGAGGTGATTTGTTCCTTAGGTTTCAAGGACCAAATCTAGTCTCTTCCTTAGGTTCGGTAGCTTTGTGAAAACTCTTGTGTTTTATGGGATCTTCCTTTTTATTCCTATCAAAACCCAAACCTGTCTTATCATTAGACTTCGTGAAATCAAGATCTTATCTATTGTGGGTCGAGTGTTATTAAGAAGTCCTAACTTGAGATTTAACTCTCTGTTAGTTCTTTTATAACTCTCATTCTACGAACAGATACTTGAGAATTTTATTTTTAAAGTATTCAATTCTTTTTCCAACTCATCGGTCTTCTCGGATGAGGTACTAGTGATAGTTTTAGTCGACATTCCCCCTTGAATGAACAATCTAATTCTTCACTATTCCTAGTCTCGATCGACTTTGGTTAGATTAAGAATTTGATCCTTTAAACTAAAATTTTCAGTCTCTATCTGTTTATATGCGAGATAGTGCGATCTCCAAATCCTTCGTAAGTTTATTTATAAGACTCGGACTGATTGAGATAGGTTCTCACAATCATTATTCGAAGAAGAGTAATAGTTTACCTCCTTAGCCATCGGACATATGTCATCGTCTAATCCAAATCCAGATGAAGATGAGGATGATGATGTCTCTTAAGCTTCTTCTTTTTCAGCTAGAAGTGCTCTCTGTCCGCATATCTTCTATCTCGTTTCTTCCTCTTTTCTTCTCTTTCTCTTGGAGTAAGTTGAGGACAATCGTAGCTATAATGACCAGGTTTGTTGCAAGTATAGTAAATATCTCCTCTATCTGTTTTTGGACTATTATCTCCTCTTCCGAGTGACTTGAACCTTCTTGATTGATCCTTCTTTTTGTCATTATCTGAATTTTTCTCTTCTCTGTCGACTTGTAATTTCTACGACTTGATCTATCCACTTTTGTTCCTTTTGTACTTCATCTTAAGCCTCTCATATCGTTTCATTAATAGAGCCATTTCTTCTTTAATTGATAGATCGATGCCTTGGATACTTTTTGGATCCCTCTTGATGAAGAAATGCAACTGTCTTTCCAGAGGTTGATGACTCGGCTTCATCTTCTTCATCTTCAATTTGAATATCATATTCCAAAGTGCTTTAAGATGTGAGAATAAGGTATGTTGAGAGATTGAGGACAGATTCTGAGTTGCTTTGAGAATATTAGTCTTTTCTCTCCATCTTTTACTCAAAGATCTGAGAATCTTGTTATTGATCTCCTTCTCTGTGTAAGTCTTTCCGAAATCTGCGGCCTTGTTGAGAATATTTGTCAATCGACATCCGGTTGGTCAACAGTTTCACCTTCCTTCATCTTGAAAGTATCAAATGCATGCAATCTTGTTCAGTAACTTATTCTCCTTTACTTGATCGAGATCCTTCACACACATTAGCTAACGTTTCCCACATCTCTTTTGTAGTTTTGCATCTTTTAACTTTTTCGATCCAATCTTTCTTGAGCGTCTCGATAATCTCATTCTTGCTACTTGATCTAAGTTGTGAATCTTTCTTTCATCATTTGTCAAATCTGCACCCTTCTTTTCTTGCCTAACCCTTATTTATGAAGTTCATGTTCCATCATTTGTACCTCCATGATAGAATTTTATAGGACCTTCCTCTAGAACTTCCTCCATTCGATCATGAATTGCTTTCAAATGATTTTCTATTCTAAATTTCCAATATTCGTATTCTTCAATGGAGAATTGGTAGACTCCTGGTTTTCTTACTCTTGATGGTTGACATAATGAATCAAGAAACTCAACAAAGACTTATTAGCAATGTTAGTGAATCGAAAATAGAGAAAATGATCTAAACACAATTTCGAAACTTCAAGACCACAAATATATCGAAAGCTTGACTTAACACTGCTCCGATACCACTTGTTGGTCCCTTGATTGAGTTGATTTTAGTAGTTTGAATGTCCCTCTAGCGATAATCTAGAAGGGGGATGAATAGATTATCTAAACTTTTTCAAATTTAGATTATCCACCAACTTCCAAATCAAAGTTATTCAGCGGAAACGAAATTTTATACTCAATCAAGGGACCAACAATCTATGTGCAAATTTCATGATAAAAAAAAAAAAATATATATATATATATATATATATATATATATATATATATTCAAAATTCAAGATAAAAAGATTGAAGTTGTTATTAAAGAAAAATAAAAAGGAAAGGTACTCGATGTTAGGAAAACATTGCGGTCGAGATGTTTAAAGGGTCATGGCTTGGATGGCTCGTTTATACCAAAAGAATAAGGTTTAGGACAAACTTTTCAGTGGTCATTTTGGTCCGAATCTGTTTGCTTTGAATCCCTACGTCTCGAGCCTTGTAGGGGTAGAGCTAACCCGTCGGCCGTATAATAATTTTTAACTTAAATAGTCTTTTCAATAATCCTTGATTTATTTTAAAATATGATTGACGTGATTGAATATAATTAACAACACATTAATTATATTACTGTTTTTAATTAATAGTGCTTTAGGATAATTTCAAGCATTAATCCTTAAGTGCGATCTCAAGAATCGTCCCAATAATTTCATGTTTAGTACTTCAATTACAATAGATTAATATAATTATTTGTTCAATGGACGCATGTCTCATGATTATTTTATACATATATTTTTAGGTCAAGGAAACATGAAAGAAAAAGTTTGGTATATGAAAAGTTGTCATTAATAAATTTCATATTTTTAATAATGTAAATCTTCTGCATATTGCATTCTGACAGCTTCATAAATAAAATATTTTAAATTATCGGTGCCAATTTTTGCTCAGTTTTATTTTATGGGAGGGATAGGATGCATCGATCATACCCAATTTTACAAGTAAGGTGGGTCTTATCTCTCTATGTGCGCATGGTTTCGGCCCATATGAGACTTGGATGTGAGTAGGGTGGAAATAGGTCGGGTCAGGACCTTACATGGAAAAGTGTGAGCTGATTTACAAAAATTAAGCCTAAATACGACCTACTATTTATCATAGACTTTTTTTATAGGCTTAGTCTAGCCTTTTAAGTAAACAGGCCGGACTACGAGTCTTTTAAAAGCCTATTAAAATTTGTCCAATACCCAAACGTAGTTCAATATTTAAAAAAAAACAAAAATTACGATCAAAATACGTGCATTACAACGATAAATTCAAATAAAACATAACAACTTCTCAAGTATTAAAATAAATTCAGCCAACTAAAAAAATAATTATCTCCACTTAAGAAATAAAAATGATAAGTGCAATAACACAAATCAAACAGCAAGTGTTATGGACAATCTTCAAAATAGTCTTCATCAAGGTTGCTTATCCACCTTAAACAAATAAATATTGAAGGTGTGCGTAAGTGTTTTTGCGAGAATCGTTGTCACGAATGTTGGCACAATCGAGAACAACACAGACGAAAATAAATGAACGGAAATACACAAAGCTGAAGTCTTAAACACTTTGCAAGATGGATATCAAAATTTTGTATAGACTATAAATAAGTCTATCTTGTCAATCGCGTATTATCACTAGTAATTATTAAGTGATACAATCGGTGAAAATATAAGTCACACCGTGAATAGATCTACATATATAGTGACTAGACAATGATCAATCTAACCTATCACTAATACATATAAAGACCCAATGTTGAGTGAAATGTTGGAACATTCACCAACGAAGTATCGAGATAGAAACATACAATAAACTCAATAATCTATGTCAATTGACTATGCTAGATTGTGTTTCTCTCAACTACAAGTTTTAATCTTCATAGCAGCCGTGTATATATAGATAAATGCGGACTCTTAATGCTTGAAGATAACTTCCACATCTCCTTAAAAATAGGTAACTTCCATGTAACTTCCCCATGATCTTTATAACTTCTCTTTGCTTGCCTTTTCAAACGCATGACTTGATGAATCGCCGTAAGTCTTCATTTTGAAAGAAAACAAGACATTGACCAAGACAAAATGTAGGTTAAGGGTTAATGGAAGTGGAAGGACGAATTCGATGTTGTGACGAGAATGTTGGCACATTCTCGAGTAACACTCGTCACTAACATCAACAAATATATTAGAGAAAATTTATAACTTAAAAAGGTGAATTAAAATTGTTGGTCCCGGAATGTTGAGTTGAATAGAACCTCAAGTTAGCCTTCTAGAACAAAATCTAGAAAGGGGGTTTGAATAGATTTTGTAGATTTTTCGAATCTTCTCAAAATCAATTCAAAGAATCAAATTGATACAGCGGAAAGTAATTTTAAACTCAACTTTCAACAAGATCAAAAGCAACACGATATTATAGGTTTAACATTAATCCACGAAATTAATCGATGATTGATGAACTAAGAATTAAAAAAACAAGTAAATCAAAGCAATAAAGAACACAGGATTTATAGTGGTTCGGATTATAATAATCCTACATCCACTCTCCTTCTTCAATCTTGAAGAAGGTCCTTCACTTACTTACTTTCTTTCTTCTCGTGACTTACTTACAATAATGAATCTTCACCTTACAATGAATTCTTCCTAATTTACGGATATCTATGGCTTGAAGATCTATTGAGAAAAGTGTTCTATAAACACTAAAAACCGAAAACGTATAAACGTTTGTGAATGTGTACAATATTTGTGGCTTGTGAATACAAAATGTATATTGATGAGTGCAAAGTATCAAAAGTTGATTCTAAACTAATTTCTATCCCTATTTATAGAGATCTTCACTTGGTAGTTGTAACTTCCTTGAATTCGGTTTTGATCGGTTTTAATAATACAAGCCCAGAATCTTGTAACTTCCTCTTGGTTGATCGAAAGTGTTTCTTGAAACTTGTGTAAAATTTCTCTAATCACTTCATCGTCTCGATACTTACTCCATCTTGTCCTCATCTTCATTCCTTATGCTGGGTGTTTGTTTATCAAATTTCATCCTAACTTTCTTTGAGTTGTCCTTGTCGATATCTTATCCCCATCGATTTCTGTCCTCATCTCGAGATCTCGTCCTTGTCGATATCTTGACCTAGTCGACTATTTATACTTAGTTTTATTTACAACGGTATACTTCACTGCCTATACAAGATGCTCAATTTGGTCATCCTATTTTACACTTTTAACACATCAAAACTAAATACAATTTTTCTTTTCCTAACAATTTCCCCCTTTTTGATGATGTTAAAACACAGCCAAGAAAAGAAAAGCTGTTAATACTCTTTAAAAAATAAGAAACGATACAAAGTATACAACTAAGTCACATAGTCGGATAATCGAGCAATAGTTTAATAATCGGATGCTCGGAGCAATGTAGTTGATCAAAGTTAAGGTCAAATACTTTGAAGACAACATATAGACTAAGATTTGAAGATTTCAGATGATTTAGTGTTATAAAATTATAAGACAGCTTAAAAAAACAAGTCAATTTGAACACCAAAGTTTGAGAGAAATCCAATTTGATATTCACATATATTCGCAGATTAGCACATATCTCATGAAGATCGATAAGAATCACAAAAAGAGAGAATCGAGCTAGTCATACCACCTATCCCGCTCAGTATCTTTAGCCAATCAAAGACTCTATTTTTCAAAGATACCGTCTCTCCTCCTTCTGCAAGATCAGCAATAGACTCGGCCTTGATGATCACCGCTTGATCTTCTCACGATCCGGTCGGCCATCCTTTGTTAGCGGAGGTTCCATTTGGGAGTAGGAAGGTGCAACGACGTCTGCATTGAACTCCTCATGAGCAAGGTCGATTACATCTTGGTACATCCGAGGATCCCTTTCTTCCAACCAATTGTGAAATGCGGCGTTCTCATCCAAACCCCATTTGATATTCTTGCATACATGAAACTGGAAAACCCAATCTACTTCAAAGGGTCTCCACTTCACCTAGTCTGCCATGAGTAGGATTTCTTTGGGAACGACCTCACCTCTATGAACGGCCTGAAGAAATCCTTGCCTTGCTCATCTGTTTCTTTCGAACCCATCTCCTCAAAGATCTATCATAGAATTTCCCTTTGCTTTCTCCTGTTCTCTTCTTTTCTTGGCATCCCTTCTTTTATACTTCTCCTTTTCCTCCCTTCTCCTCTTTAGCACCCTTGCTTCTTCTTCGTTTTGCATCGGGTTTTCGAACTTGGCTCAAGCCTTGGCTTTCCAGCTGCTTTGGATGAGGATGGGGAGATTTGATTGATAAGGACGGGAGCAGGATCAGCAGTGGGTGGAAGATCGGGTTCGAGATCGGACTCGGTTGACTCATTTGTTCTTCTTTTTAATCTCCTTAATGCTCTCTGGGACTTCTCTTGGTGTCTTTTTCTTTTCTTCCTCGGCTCTTAACAGCTCTTCGTATAGCTCATCTATCCTCGGATTTAGTGCCATCACCGATCATCTTGTAACTCAACTCTTTTCTTGAGCTCACTATCTTCCCCCTTTTTGACATCAAAGAAATCGGGTATTGCAGATAGTGGCTACTTGATCTATGTGCCCCATGAGTTCTTCTCGTACAAACCACATCTTAGTCAAGCTGGTCATATCTCTTCTTTTGTCCGACCTCGGCTAAATGCGAATTCATCATCCATGAACCGCTTTAAGATGGTTGTCTGTCTATCTTTTTCAATGGCCAGTGCATTTTTAGCACTTGATGAAATGAGGCCTCCTTAGCTTTCCAGATTCTTTTACTTGATCCTCAACTCAATCCCTGATTTCGGTATAGGCAGTAACGAACGTCTTGTTTAACCCACTCATCTTGTGAGTTCATCTCTCGTAGCAACTTTCTTTTCACTTCAGCCATCTCTGTTCCTCATGTTTGATCCCAGAGAAATATAGATCAATCTTGGTTTTCTCATGAATTGCAGCCTTCTATATTCTCCTTGATTGATGATGTGATGACATTAGGAACCAATTGAAAGGCATTTAGACGGGCATTCTTGAGATTTTGTACTTCGGCCTTCGAGCTTCCACTTCGGATACAGACGCAGATGTGGTGGGCAAGCTATGTTCTTGAGATAGAGTCGATTTATTTCCTCGATTTCGGCTTCAGTTGCACCTCCACAAACCGCTCCGTTTGTGCCTCCTCGCCTATATCCATCTCACTGGCTCATCGGCGGCTCCACCGATTACCTCTTCTTCCAACCTTTCCTCCTTAACAACAGCCTCCTCATCCTTCTTCTTCTCTTCTTCCTTCTCAACTGCTACCTCTTACGGGGTTTCGTCTCCAAGATATACTCTTTGTAATATATAATCAACAAAGGTAGTTTCGGATTAGTATATCTTGAAAAGACTTGAGTTTTGCCTTTTTGAGGACTTCTTTCTCCCGGATAACTAGGTTGTTGCCTCCACCTTCTGCTATCGTAATAGCTGTCTCTTCAAAGGATCCCGACTGAGTCTTCTTATGAGATAAACATCAATTAGCTCCTTCAATAGCTCGGGCTCGTCCTTAAGAGTGGATTCTTGTCTTAGGATTAATTTCTTCCCAAGAATCGCGGTGAGGTTTTGATTGGTCCCATCTCCCCCTGATGGGTTGGGTAGATTTAAGTAAAGGTCGTTCGGATGAGGTTGAGGGTAGGAAAGAAAATGAATCAAATGATGGTTGGGTTTGTTTTGGACTTATGGGAGTGGACCGTTTTAGAGGCTCGGAGGCGGCGGTCTCATCTCGCCCCTTCATCGCCGAGGTTGGGAAGAGGTGGGTTTAGGTACTCCATCCTCGGATGAGGATGAAGATGATGAAGGTGATTTGGCTTCTTCTCCTTCTCCGGATTCATCCTCGACGAGACTTCCACGATCTCCGTCTGTCACGATACTCCTACCACTTGGTGGGACACTTCCCCCTTAGGAAGTCAGTCCTCTCTTCTACTTCCTCATCTTCCTCCGTCTCGGCAGACGAGGATTCATCCACCAAAACCGTCTTCGTCTCCTTCAACTTGGTCTTTGAAGCCTTTTTCTTTGAAGCCGAGGTGGAGCTGGAGCATCTCCATCTCCTTCCGAGTCGGTCGGACCATAAATCTTTTCATCTTTGATCGAGTCCTTTTTGTCTTGTATACTTTTTCACCCCAATACTCCAATCAAGATTATGCATACCCACTTTATGCTCAAGTATGATGGTGATCCTTGCCATCATACTTACAATCTTGGTCGAGACCATCTCATTAACTCATCCTGATATAGGGGTCTTTGTGAACTTTCTCTTCTCCTCCATAATTCTCGAGTAGACCAACCTAGCCCGGTTAATCTCCTTGGCTTGGTTATAGGATAGCCCTCGACGGCATATCCTTGGCTTGGTTAGCCGGTCGTGACTCTGTTGCTCCCCAAGATGCACTTGGTCGAGAATCAGCATCAATAGTCTATACTTCCTCTTCCGCATTGGCCTTTTTAAATTTGTTGGCGTATTACGATACGTTCTCCTCGCCATCGATCGGAAACTCTCCAAATATTCCGATGATTTATAAGTGAATGGGTTGTCGCGGTGGTGCTCAAATTAAAATTGCACCAATCTCGAAATCGATAAAACAATTCTTCTTTTCTTCTCTTTCGATCTAATTTGAGATTCTAGACACGTGTCTCGTAGCTTTTGCTCGTTAGGAACTCAAGGCACGGATCATCCACCGTCAAGTTCTTTGTAGGTTTCATTGTATGCGATCGCTTTAATCCCCTTGATTCCAGTAGGTTTAATATTTCTCTCGTTTCACATCGGTGGCGGTATCCCAATCAACATACATTTCTGACTTTGTTTTATCTCTAATGGAAGTCGATCATATTCGAACTTGATTTTCTTTTTGGAATCCGCCATTGTTGAATGCAAAAGGTTTTAGGAGGGAAAAGAAAGGTTTTGAGAAAATATGAAGAGTTTTATGTGTGCGTAAATGAAAATTATGCACACGAATGTCTATTTATATGGAAATATAATAATAAACAATTATTAGAATAATAATTGCCTCGCAAAAGTGTAAATATAGGCTTTCGAATCCCCATTAATGCAATTATGGTATTTATTTTGAAAAGTGCATAGAATATTATTTAATATGTCGCGCGTGAGATTGAGACGGTTCATATTTCGAAACCGCCTCCATTTGGCGCGTGGAGTATACTCGGCATTTTCAAAAATGAATTTGATAAAATTTCGGGTCCGTAGTAACTTCTCTCTGACAGAGTTATTTATTTGAGAAAATTACTTTTCGTATAATTGGAGAGATAAAATAAAATATTATAGTTTTTAGAAAATAAATTCGAACCCTTATCCTTTTATTTTGTAAAACAAAATACTTTATTACACTCGAGTAACTTCATTTTTAAATGAATGATAAAGAGAATTATGATATTAAATTCATATATTAATTATATGAACCCAATATTCATAATTAAGAGTATTTAGGAGAAACTTCCTGGACTTTCACCTCGTCGGGATTGATAGCATCACCGTCTGCTTCCTAAACACTTGGATAAATTGACCTTGTCTTGTATTTAGAGATGTGTACTAAACTTTGTTCTTGCTGAAAACACGAGACACTTAGACAAATAGTTAGTAACAAGAGTAAGTCGGATAAGGTGCAATAGCCATCCGATTCTCGTAGAAGTCGAGTTAACTATTATGTCCTTATCTCGATTTACCTATGTCGGACAAGTAACTATCAAGTCGGATATGGTCAATATGACTAATCCTTGATTCTTGATTCCAATGATAGGAGATCAATGATATCACCTACGATTGTCCTTTGACTCATATCTTGTCGATAATTCTTTCTAGACATAATAAACTATTTGAGAGACTAGTAGTAAAAACAAGAATTTAGATTATAGATTAACTAGAGAAGCATCTAATAATCCTAATTCTACAGATAGTTCTTTAAACCTTGTTTGCAAGTGGCTTTGTCAAGATGTCTGCTCTTTGAAAATCGGTAAGAATCTTTTCTAGTCTAATATCCCTTTTTTCGACATGATCTCTGATGAAGTGGTGTCTTATATCTACATGCTTGCATCTTGTATGAAGAACTGGGTTCTGGGTAATAGCTATGGCACTATTACTATCACAAAAGATTGGTACTTCTTTGGTGATAATGTTATAGTCCCTTAGCCGTTGACTTATCCAGATCAGTGAACAACAACTTCCACCGCCATATACTCGGCTTCAATTGTGGAAGTAGCTACAGAGGTTTGTTTCTTAGACAACCATGAAATCACCTTACTTCCAAGAAATTGGCAAGTACGGATGTAGATTTTCTATCTATCTTACACCCACCAAAATCTGAATCGAGTATCCAGACTCAAAGTTGTCATCACCGATACCACAATCCAACATTCTACTGTTCCTTTCAAATACTTGAGGATTTTCTTTCTTTGCTTCAAGATGACTTTTCTTAGGATTAGCTTGAAAATGAGCACAAACTCCAATCGCAAAAGAAATATCGTGTCTACTAGCGCTAAATATAATAAAGAACCAATAAGACCTCGATACTCGGTTTGATCGAGTGTCTTCTCCTTCTCATTTGGATCCATTGAAAAATTTGTCATCATAGGTATCTTAGCTTCTCGGCTGGTACCTATTCCATATTTTTCAATAAGATCTTTGTATATTTGGCTTGGTTGATGAATATTCCCTTCTTTGTCTCGCTTGACTTGAAGTCCAAGAAAATATGTCATTTCTCCCATCATGGACATTTCAAATCTGCTTTTCATAAGACTACTAAATTCTTCACACAAAGATATGTTAGTTGATCCAAAAATTATATCATCAACATAAATTTGAACTAACAAAAGATCACAACCAAACTCTTTTCTAAAGAGAGTTCTATCAATTCTACCTTTAACAAAACCATTTTGAATTAAATAATCGACAAGGTGTCATACCAAGCTCTTGGTGCTTGTTTAAGTCCATATAGAGCTTTCCTTAGTTTATAAACTTTGTCTCCTTTGACAAAGCCAGGGGGTTGTTCTACATAAACTTCCTCGGCTAAGATTCCATTTAAGAAAGCTGATTTAACATCCATTTGAAAAACTATGAATCTTTTAAAAGCTCGCATAAGCTAAAAACAATCTTATGGCTTCCGCATTTAGCCACCGGTGCAAAGGTTTCATCATAATCAATACCCTCCGATTGTGAATAACCTTGAGCAACTAGTCCGGCCTTATTTCTAACCACAATATTATTTCCCTCTTGTTTTTAAAGACCCATTTAGTTCCAATGACTTTTTGATGATGAGGCCTTTCAACAAGCTCCCACACATCTTGTCTTTGAAACTGATTTAGTTCTTCTTGCATGGCATTAATCCAGCTTGGAATCGCTAGAGCTTCAGTAATTGATTTAGGTTCAAGTAATGACACATAGCAATCGAACATACAATCTTGATTTAGTTGAGTCCTCGTCTGGACACCGTAATCTAAATCTCCAATTATCTCGCTCAGGTGGGTGATATGACATTACTTTCTTACCTTTATCTTTTACATGCGATGGTGTCTTGTCTGAATTATTTATTCCAGATGATTCTATGTTACCTTCGATAACTCTACCTCGATCACCGATGTGTTGTTAGTCGTCTGATCGGTTGGTAGATCAGATTGTTGAGGAAGTTCTTTCGTGTTCCTTTCCTTTGTCTCGATTCTTTCTCTTCATCCGAATCGATTCTTGATTGTAGAATTTTATGGTTGATCCTTTGATAGTCATCTCGATCCAGTTATCTCGATATCTTTGTGATGTCCCCTCTTATCAAGCTCAAGAGAAGATTCATCAAATACCACATGGGGTGTTTCTTCTACACACAAGGTTGTCTTATTAAAAACTCTATATGCCTTTGATATAGATGAGTATCCTAAGAATATCCCATCTCGCTATTTTGGCATCAAAGGTTTTTAATTGAGATTTCCCATTGTTGTGTATGAAACATTTACAACCAAATATATGAAAATATGAAATTTTGGGAGATCTTCCCTTCCAAATTTCATAGGGAGTTTTACACTTATCCTTGACAATCAGACTCTATTTTGAACATAGCAGGTTGTATTCACCGCTTCGGCCCAAAACCTATGAGGAGTGTTGAATTCAGATAACATTGTTCTAGCCGCCTCTTTCAAGGTTCTGCTTTCTCCTTTCAACCACTCCATTTTTTGTGGAGTCCTTGCCGCAGATGTATCCCGAGCTATGTCATTCTCAATGCAGTAGTTAGAAATCAATTTATTTAGGAATTCAGTACCTTATCACTTCTAATTTTAACAACATTTAATCCTTTTTCATTTTGAATCTTTTTAAGGAATTCGGAATCTTAGTCATAGTCTCATTCTTTTTGTACAAGAAAATAACCCAAGTAAATCTTGAAAAATCATCAACAATTACTAAGGTGTATTTTCTTCCACTAAAGCCGAGAGGAGTTCTTGGACCAAACAGATCCATATGAAGAAGTTCCAATCCTTTCTCAAGAAGGACTACTTATTGTTTTAAAAAGAAGCTCGGTCTGCTTTTCCTTTTTGACAAGAAACACATACATGGTTCTTTGAAAATACTTTATCAGAAGTCCTTTAACTAAAGATTTCCTTGTAATTTTGTTAAGAGTTTTGAAGTTTAAGTGACCAAGTCGTCATGCCACGCCCAACTTAAGTCATCTGAACTCTTAGCAACAAGACAAGTATCTTTAGGACATGACTCTTGAAATTAGCAACATAAATGTTACCTTGTCTTACTCCAGCCAATAAAATATTTTCATTGATACCATTTAAAACATAGCATGCATTATGAGTAAATTTGACACAAAACCCTTTATCACAAAATTGTGAAATGTATAGTAGGTTGTGCTTCAACCCTTCCACGTAGTAGACTTCATGAACTTGTACATCTCCAATCATTAGTGTTCCTACACCTTTAGTAAGTCCATAGTTGTTATCTCCAAACATCAGTCTAGGTCCATCAATGGTTTGATAGTTTGTCTTTCATAGGTCATGTGCTTAGAACAACCACTGTCGATATACCGATGACCTCAAGAATGTCTCCTCTATCAACTATCTTCTTGTCTTCCTACAATCACCAATTTATTGCTTAGGTACCCTTTGTACTTTGGGTCCTTTCATGTTAAGTTGATTTTTAGGAATCCAGACAAATATATCAATGTTCCTTAAAACCATAGATTGAAGCTTACATCCATATCTATCTACTAAGATAAGACTTTCAAGATCAATCGATTCAGTTGATCTTTTGAAATTGTCTTGAATCTTGGTAAGAATGGATAAGATTTGCTTCTTCCATCAAAGCTATTATACCTAGGATAGATCTTTGATTTAGTCTTAGGTTTAGCCTTAGGAGTTACTTTCCTCGTCGATTTTTCTTTTGTAAGTATCGGATGAGGTAATTAATTCCTTTGGTTTCAGGACCGAATAAAGTTTCTACCTTAGGTTTAGTTGCTTTGACAAAAACTCTAAGTTTTATAGGATCATTTTTCTTATTCCTATCAAAGCCTAATCCAGCTTTTATCACTAGACTTTTGAGATGAATTTACGATTTTATCTATTGTGGTTTGAGAATTATTCATAAGTCATAACTTGAGATTTAATTCCTGTTAGTCCTTTTATAATTCTCATTCTCGGAATAGATATTTGAAAATTTTATTTTTAAAGAACTCGATTCTGTTCTAACTTATATGTCTTATCAGTCAAGGTACTAGTGATCATCTCGATCTGACATTCCCCCTTGAATGTACAGTCTAGTTTCTCACTTTTCTTAGTCTGATTGACCTTAGTTAGATCGTAAATTTGATCCTTTAAATTAAGATTTTCACCTCTATCTGTTTATAAGCGAGATAGAGCGGTCTCAAATCTTTCAAAAGTTTATCAATAAGGTGGGATCGAGTTTCAAATAAGATGTCACAGTCATTATCTGATGATGAATAATAATGTACCTCTTTAGCCATTAGACAGATGTCATCGTCGATCCAAAATCAGATGATGATGAGGATGATGATGTTTCACGAGCTTCTTCTTTCTCGGCTAGAGAGAGCTCTGCGGTCGCATACCTTCTATCTCTTTTCTTCCTCTTTTCTTCTCTCTCTCTCTGGGAGTGAGTTGAGGACAATCATAACTATAGTGACCAGGTTTGTTGCATGTATAGCATATATCTCCTCTGTCTGTTTTGGACTACTATCTCCTCGTCGATAGGTGACTTATGACTCCTTGGTGATCCTTCTTTCTATCATTATCGAGCTCTTTTCATCCTTATGCGATCTATAGTTCCTACGACCTAATCTGTCTCTTTTGTTTCTTTTGTACTTCATCTTCAATCTTTCATATCTTTTCAACAAAAGTGTCATTTCTTCTTTTACGGACAAATCGAGATGCTTTAGAGATCTTTTGATTCGTCTTTATGAACAAAAGCTATTGTTTTTCCGGATGTAGATGACTCTGCCTCATCTTCTTCATCTTCGATGTGAATGTCATATTCCGAGTGCTTTAAGATGAGAGAAAAGAGTGTGATGTGATATTGATGACAAATTCTGTGTTGCCTTGAGAATATTAGCTTTCTCTCTCCATCTTTTACTCAAATATCCTGAGTACCTTGTTGTTAATTTCTTTCTCGGTGTAAGTCTTACCCAAATCTGCTGCTTTGTTCACAAGATTAGTCGTCGTGCGTCCAATTGATCCACGGTTTCACCATCCTTCATTTTGAACGTGTCAAATGCATGTAGAAACAGAGAGCTTATTTTCTTTGACATGTTCGAGATCCTTCACAAATTCCAGCAAGAGTCTCCCACATTTCCTTGGCGATCTTGCATCTTTTAACCTTTTCAATCCAATCCTTGCTCAATGTTTCAATAATTTCAGTTCTTGCAACTTGATCAAAATTGTTAATCTTCCTTTCATCATTAGTGAGTTCCAACTCTTCTTTTCTGCCTAACTCTTGTTTGGTGATGTAGTACCATCACTTGTGCCACCATGATAAAACTTGATGGGTCCTTCCTCAAGAACCTCCTCCATTCTGTCATGAATTGCTTTAAGATGGTTCTCCATTCTAAACTTCCAAAGAATCATATTCTTCTATAGAAAAATCAGCAAACTCCTGGATTTCTTGCTTTTCCACGAGAAGACATGATAAAACAAAACCACAATACTCGCAAGATCTTGTTAGTAGAACTATTAGTGAAACAAAGAAACTACAAATTATTAAGAACAAAATTCGGGATCTTAGTTAAGACCTAAAATTAATATCGAAATGACTTAACAACCGCTCGATACCACTTGTTGGTCCCGAAATGTTGAGTTGAATAGAACCTCAAGTTAGCCTTCTAGAACAAAATCTAGAAAGGGGGTTTGAATAGATTTTGTAGATTTTTCGAATCTTCTCAAAATCAATTCAAAGAATCAGTTGATACAATGAAAGTAATTTTAAACTCAACTTTCAACAAGATCAAAAGCAACACCGATATTATAGGTTTAACATTAATCCACGAAATTAATCGATGATTGATGAACTAAGAATAAAAAAAAAAACAAGTAAATCAAAGCAATAAAGAACACAGGATTTATAGTGGTTCGGATTATAATAATCCTACATCCACTCTCCTTCTTCAATCTTGAAGAAGGGCCTTCATTTACTTACTTTCTTTCTTCTCACCGACTTACTTACAATAATGAATCTTCAGCCTTACAATGAATTCTTCCTAATTTCGGATATCTATGGCTTGAAGATCTATTGAGAAAAGTGTTCTATAAACACTAAAAGCGAAAACGTATAAACGTTTGTGAATGTGTACAATATTTGTGGCTTGTGAATACAAAATGTATATTGATGAGTGCAAAGTATCAAAAGTTGGTTCTAAACTAATTTATATCCCTATTTATAGAGATCTTCACTTGGTAGTTGTAACTTCCTTGAATTCGGTTTTGATCGGTTTTAATAATACAATGAATCTTGTAACTTCCTCTTGGTTGATCGAAAGTATTTCTTGAAACTTGTGTAAAATTTCTCTAATCACTTCATCGTCTGATACTTACTCCATCTTGTCCTCATCTTCATTCCTTATGCGGGTGTTTGTTTATCAAATTTCATCCTAACTTTCTTTGAGTTATCCTTGTCGATATCTTATCCCCATCGATTTCTGTCCTCATCTCGAGATCTGTCCTTGTCGATATCTTGACCTAGTCGACTATTTATACTTAGTTTTATTTACAACGGTATACTTAATTGTCTATACAAGATGCTCACTTTGGTCATCCTATTTTACACTTTTAACACATCAAAACTAAATACAATTTTTTTCCTAACAATCTACCAATAAAAATATAAAAAGCTTCAAGTCTTTATGATAATCTCTTCTTCTTTCTCAACCACCTTCAATATAAGAAAATGATTGTGACATAAAATACAACTTATAGAAAGCAAATATAACATGTTTAATTTATTAATTAAAATTTATACCTTATTTCTCTTCATGCCGTATTTGTTGTGAAGCCAATCCTCCACAAATAAGTGTCGTTATAGATTCTTCATTCAATTTAGACCGAAAATCATCAATAACTCTTCCTCCAAAGACTAAATGTGGACTCGATGCAATTGTCGAGATAGAAATAGCTAGTATATCGGCTGCCATCTTTGGCAATATCTTATATTTCATGTTGTTGCTTTTCCACCACTCCAAAGCACTAAAAGAGCTAGAGCCACCATCTCCATTTGGATTATAAACACCCTCCTCAAGATAAGATTGTAACACGATTTCGATGGGGTATTGCTTCCTTTTCTTCAAACCTTTTTCATGATTTGGTCAAATCCGGTGACTAAGGAATTAGGATCATTTGAAGGAGAGTCATTTCGTCCAATATCCCTTTCGCTGGTACAATCATTTTCTAAGTCCTCTTTGGCAAACTCAACGTACTCATTATATAAATGTTGCAATGAAGTCATCACCTTATCCACGTTCTTCTTAGCATCATCTTCTTGTGCATATATCTCAAGGGAAAACAAATATTAACAACATGACATTTGCACCGAGGATCCAAAACACTAGCAATGGCCATTAAAAGATTACATTCCCCCAAATACTTGTCAAACTTCTCTTCCATTTTAGTTGCCACAGTTTTCATGAAGGGGAATTCATTACTTGCCGCTTTATCAAGTTCTTGTTTCACCCTCCAAACTTCGGGAAGATACAAATTAGCGTGGGATACTCACTACCGAAATAACATGATCGACAACATTAAACACTTCAAGAAGTTGACAAACTCTCTTGACTTTCTTCCATTCCTCACTTGATGGTGCATACTTATAATGTGGCTCTCTTACCTTATAATTTGGAAAAGTAATCAAATTTCAAAGCAAACTAAAAGCATATGAAACGTGAAGTCATTGAATATTAAGTTTTGATGAGTTAAGATGAGTAGTAAAATAGAATGACCAGCTGAATCTATTGTATAGTCAACTCAAGTAATAAGAAGAGTAATTTGTAATATTAATTAAGTGTTGTAATAGATAGCATAGTTAGAATTAGAGTATCGACGAAGACAAAAATCGGATGAGGACAAGACAATCGGACTCGAAGAAATAGACGATCAAGTTCTCTAGAGAGTTTGAAGACAAGCTGAATAGAATAAGAAAGAGATGTCAAAATCGGACTCGGAGAAGTACGTCTCGAAAAGAAGATCATAAGAAGACTTAGAGAAGAATTACAATGCATAAACAAGAATAAGTTACAACTAACTCGGGAAGAAATTAGTTAGTTGTAACAAACCTGAAGACATATAAAAGAGTATCAAGTTGCTAATAGAACTACAACAATTTATCATTCAGAGCAGAGAAAAGCAAGAGCAATCAACACGTAAATTTTAGATACTCTTAGAATAGTGAATAATTATTTTCAGTTTTAAAAGTGTTTATAGAACACTTTCCTTTGTATCTTCATCATCATTTTTCCATAAATTCTTGTATAGAGTAGAAGGAAGAAAAAGTAGAAGATCTACATTATATCTCATGTAAACCGTAAGTAAGTAAGAAATGAAGTAAGTAGAGTCCCTTTCACAAGTTGTGAAAGGAGAGTGGATAGGATATTTATATCCGAATAACTATACATCTTGTGTTCTTTTATTTTTTGTTTATTTCTCTCTTGTCTTCATATTACGCTTGCTTGTTCTTAATTCAATCTGGTTAAAACTAAATAATCTTGAAAGGTTGAGTATAAACTCATTTGCTACGAACTTTGATTGATCTAGAAGAATTGTTTGAATAATTAATCTGAAATTCGAAGAATTTAGATAATCTATTCAACCCCCTTCTAGATTATATTCACTAACTCAACCGAGGAACCAACAAACATCACAAAATACCTTCAATCTTGCATCATTGTGATTGATATACTTCACTCGAGTAGAAGAAGATGACTTAAATGGAATGATGTATTGCTTCTTTAATGCATACATATGCAACATCCTTTGTAAGAAAGTGTCAACATATCTATTTAGATGGCTTGTACTTGCTCCCCTTCCACCCGTTGCAAATTTATCTTTGCAATATTTGCAAACAACTTTCAAACCAATTTTCGGGTTTGAATTTCATCAAAATCGTTACAAACTATTGATGTTCTCTTTCTCGTTTTCTTGATAACACAATCATCATTACTCTTGTCTTCATTACTATCCCTTTTAATTACGCTTATTTTCGGCCTCAAGAGTGGAAGAAAGAGATTCACCATCTAAAGATCCGAGTTTTCGTCTTTAGACGTGTAGCACTACAACGTCTAAAGATCCAACAAATTGAATCGATGTGAGGACTAGGTCACACTCTATAAGTAGTGCAAACTGGAATGCAAATGCTATGAATTTTTGGAAAAAAATTCTAAAAAATTTTAGGCGAAAAACATGCAAATTTTCAAGTGTTTAATAAAACCAAAACATGTTCTTTCATAGGCATGGTCCACCAAATAGGAACCTCCAGATCTGGCTATATATGACATTGATTGTCATTCGTAAAAATTTATTCCAATTTAAACATGGTGACTTGTAACAACACATGTTACATCTAACTTGAAACGTCCATGAACCAGGATTCTAAATGTCCAGATTGGACTTGAAATTATTGTACATAGGCCAAGCCCCATTTTTCGGCTCCAAAAAGATAAATGGCTCTCAAGTCCAAGGCCCAAGCCAAACTCCAATTGTCAAGAACCAAGGCCCGAGTCGGCGGCGCGAGTGTGCGTGCGTATGGTCCATTGAAATACTTCTTAACCATTATAGTTTAAACTCTTCTATATAACTCCTAATTTTCAATGTGGGATAATTAACTCTTAAGTTAATTTTCACAACTTTCAACCCTTTAATTCATAAAGTGTATTATTATGAACATACTCCTGGATGAAATCGTGGGGAGTACTTCTTAAGATTTCTACTAACTTAAAGCCCCAATTCGAATTACTTTTCTATAAAGAAAAAAAAAAATATATATATATATAAAGAAAATATATATATATATATATATATATATATGTTGGATAATTTACATAATCTCCATTACTACTCCTTTGTGTATCTTGGTCTTCCTAACCAAATGAAAAGAAGGAAAACCCCACTTATACCCTTCAGGTAATAAATACAAAATATAGAGCAAAATAAAGAAAGAAGTTGTTCAGGAACAAATGGACCGATCTATGATTCACCTGCATCTCAAACAAAAAAAAAAAATCACGATCACCCACATATCTATGGGGTTCCCTAACTGAGGTTTTAATTACTCAAACATGGTATCCCGGTTCTGATTCTTGGAAAATAAAAACCAAGGCCCTTGAAGAGCAAGTCTCCCTTTTTATTTGGGGAAGCAGGAGTTGTCATTCAGCCAATCAATTTTGCCTCAACTAGATAAATTCACTTATTTCACATGACGTTCCAATTTCGTATATTAATTTTTCACTCACTAAAATTCGTTTTGAAATTATAAATATACTACAAACATCTACTCCGAGAGTAGACCGATCCTAAATTAAGCTTTTGATCGGGATCCTAAATTAAGCTTTAAGCCCTCATTTAATTAGTCAAAGACGAGTGCCTCACACTCTTATTAAATAACTAATTAAATAAACATTTAATTAATTTTAAATGAATTAAACTAATTTTTCGAACAATTAAAACTTAGTTTGAAATTTTAATTTTTGCATTCTAAAATGTGCGCAAGTTCTAGATAATTTTTGTTTTTTCAGAAAGTTCTACATCAGTATTTAAAAAATTTAGGGAAACAAAGACTATTGTGGGCACTCGAATTATGTTTATAGGCTAAACAGTTTAACGAGTTGCCCCTATCAAGATTTAGCACAATAGGCTAATAATTGCATGATTAACAAGAAATTAGAATTTAAGTAAAACATCAATATTTTAACTCATATAAGTGATAAATATCATAATTGTACAAAAATTGGGTCTTATTTTTGTATTAAATTATACTAACGTTTCTATATTATCTTTCAGCAACAATGGATTTATTGCACTATTAATCCCACAAGAATTTGTGTTTTGCAACATGGTCATTTTTAAACAATTTTGGTTTCGTAAGATTTTGCCGTTTAATTTTAACGAATTTTGAGCGCGTGCATAACACATGCCGTTAAAATTGCACTTTTAGTCCCACAAGTTTGCACTTTTAGTGCCGCAAGTTTTTAATTTAAATTTAAACATTAATTTTTATTTAAAGATATTAAAAACTATTTAAATAAGTCTGGTTAATTAACAAGATTTATTCTTAATTAAAAAAATTTTATATAAATTGTGTTTTATAATTTAAATTATTTAGATTTTTTATAATTACTAAAATTAATTTTATAATCCCTAACTTTTTAGATTTAACATAAATTACTGTTGGATTAAAAAAATTGTATTTTTAATTATGTCCAAATTCAATATGTATATTTACATTTGATTATATAATTAATGATTTTTTAAATATCATTTTAAAAGTCAATTTTAGTCAACCAACGGTTTCCATCCAAAACTAACGGATTGGATCAAAAGTGTTAAAAAAAAAATCAATTTCACATAGGTACTAAAAGTGTTTCGACTCAATTCATTTGTGACACGACCACATTTTGACAACCCAACTAGAAACACTAATTTCACATGAAAAGTGAGTTGTGAATAATTTTACAAGAAATGACTTGTGCGTACGTGCAACCCTTCTTTTTTTTTTTTCAAATTCTTTAATAGAAACACAATGAACACTTCCTAACGTGACAAAAATGACTCATAACATCATATACAAAACTTTATAAAACACAACTCAAAATACAAGTCCACGGTTTGACTCAACAGTCGTCATCTATGTACACGGCCACTCAAAATCCCGTAGGAGCCGCATGACTTGTCCAAGAGGAACCACAACGTCACAAATCATCAAATTACCTACAATGCATAAACTATGTGAGATTTATAAATCTCAGAAGTAGAAATTATGCATGATGTGATGTTTAGTAGAAAACCTCCCAATGCACAAAGCACTCTCTTTAAAATCATCAATGTATTTATGAAACACTCGGTAGGGCCCCCGACTCACTACTATGCACCGGCACACGAGCATTAAGCTCAATACAAATATATTCAAGTGGCCACTATATGTATGACCTCGACGTGAGGCTCATCCTCTTATGGCCATCGAAGGTCTCCCTCCCCATCGCGCCCCTCATGACCACCAAGAAGTAATCCCTCCACGCCGACTCCATACCGGTGAGGATCCCACCCTCTAACGGCCTAGCGGGGTCCATCACCAACCTCGACCCCCTGTTCGTTGTAAGTCCCCTATGTAAATATGCACACACCATAGCATATGAGACGGTGGCCTACTCTAGGTAGCATACGCCGGGATCTGTCAGTCGCCTTAACTCCTAGGTCGCCCCCGCCGTCCTCGATGCATAATCGGTGGTCAAACACACCATTCGATAAAAATATTTTCATGTTAATGCATGATATGTTTGATGCAATGTAGCATATACACACCGTAGAAACACATGCTTAAAACACCATTTCCATTTCTCGCAATAATCATATAATTCACAAATTCATTTCACGATAATCATTGAACTCACAAAGTTCATTACGCAACAATTGAACTTACATGTTCAATTCAATATTTAATGCATTTCTAACCACTCTCGCCTAATCAATTTCTAATCGCGTATCTAATTCATTTCTAATCGCTCTCGCCTAATTCATTTCTAATCACCTACCTAATTTAATTCTACTTGCCTAATTCATTTCTACTCATTTGCTAGGGGCCCCAGACTTACTGATATATGTCGGCGTACGCTCAATATAAAAGTCATCACGTGGTCAATATAAATACTCTCTTTTGAAATCACTTAATTCATTTCTAATCACTCGCCTAATTTATTTCTAATCACAACTCATCAATTCAATCACCCTATCCATTTCTATAATAATCACATAACTCATAAGTTCATTTCACAATAATCATGAAACTCACAAATCCCTTTCACTACAACATTTGAACTCGTATATTTAATCCACATCAAATATTGAGCTTATAGGCTCTTTCACAATAACTATTAAATATCAATCAAATATCACGATTAACATAATATTCACATATCACCAATTAAGTATAAATAATTAACAAAATACTATAATTATGCATTGTAGGTGCAAATAAATTTCTACTTACCTCAAGTCCGCAAAGCGTTGATAATCAAACCCTTAAACTCTTTTTATCACATTTCACTATCAAATAAGAACAATTATTAATGATTTGAGGATAAGGTTTTGTTCTACTCATCACGAGCTTCAAAACGGTATAATATTTATCAATTGACGGAAGTCGAATACTTACCAAAATACTTCGAGATCTCGTGCGACACGATCACCTCTCTCTCTTAAATGGTTCCAGGTTTTAAACTGAGGTGGTATGCTTATACATACCCCTCCACCGCCTCAAACTTTGCTTAATAGGTAAGTTTGTATTATTTATTATTATTTTTTTCTTTATCTTTATCTAATCTCTACTAATATACTACACATACAATAATTATATTATATATAATTAATAGAAATAATTAGTATTTAATTAGGGTGAATTATTGCATGATAATTGTGTGCTTAATTGTTTCAAATTAATATGATTTTCATGTTAATTCACTATTATTTGGTCCAATTGCACTTAATTGTTAGATTTTATATTATAAGTTTAAATTGCGGGTTTGAGGTCAACTTTGAGTGCAAATTGAGGTCAGTTACTATATTCAATTCAACTGGACAATTGCATGGGTAGAAAGAGGGTCGAGATACAGTCGTAACTCAAAAAGAATGAGGTCAGTCGGAGTTTGTATGAAGGAGATACGGTCGAACGAAGTTGAGACGGCGGAAAAATAAACTGCTACACCCAAAACCGATGCACCTACCAGATTGGTGAGTGCACCCACCCACTACACCCACAAAACTGATTAGTTCACCCCCATCGTCTCCAACAAATCGCGACTCCCTCTGCAACTCCCAAATCCCAAATCAATTCCATTCATCACCCATCCAATCTACCACCAACACCTACCACCACCACAATCAACACCCATCACCGGCGACGACATCCAGCGACCCCGACCGCCTCCATCGTCACATCGCCATCAACCACCAAACATCAATCGTGGCGCTGCCCAACTCCCAGATTTACGCCGCCGTCGATATCGCGACTCCTCACAGCCGTCGCGTCACCATCCTGCCGCCCTAGCCATCGTCTAACCATCGCGACTTAGTTCCAGATCCGCCCCAAACCAGAACCGCCGTTGCGACCATTTTCCACCATTAACGACTCGATCTTCAACTCGATCCCGGGCATCATATCACTCGACCAATGCCTCAATTCCATCAGCTGAGTCAAGCCAAAATCCACTCGGGCAAAGAAATCATTTCACTCGACCAAGTGAAAACAAGGAGACCGAGTGAGAAATCTTACATAAACTTACAGAAAGAAACCCACTCGGGCAGTGCAATCTGGACTCGGCCGAGTCACTTCCTGTGACCGAGTCAATCGTAGTTTTGACGGAATTTTGACTTTTCAAAGCCTAATTTGAGTTATTTTTAGGGATTTAATTGCAAAAATTAATTCCTAAACCAAGTTACTATATATATATATATATATATATATATATATATATATATATATATATATCATCATTTCAGATTGTAAAAATAATTCTCCATACTCCATAACTCTCCATACTCCCAACACACAATACACACTTTTCACACACACATAGCTAGGGTTTTAATTTCTTTTTCAATTTAGACGATCAACGGATGATTTCTTTATGATTGGACGCCAATTAGGTGATATTCTTCCTTTAATTTCAGTATTCTTGATTCAATTTCTTGTTATGACATTCGGATATTCAATTAATTTCATGGATTCAATTTCTTTAATTATGATCAACTAAATTCCTAGTGCTAGGGTGTTTTGATGCATATGGGTGATTGATCTTGTGAGGAATTCTTATGGGAGATTTTGATTGTTGATTAATTGATTAGATTGATGAGGTTTCATTGATTTATTTATTTAATTAATTTCTAATTCCATGCATAGTTATTTAATTATCGCAATGAGACTTGGGTATCTAGATAACTCATTTGAGTGAGGGAATTAATTGGGTAATTAGAGTTAATATTGGTTTAATACAAGGAGACTTGATTAATACCATTAGAAATACATCAATTCCACATTAATTGCTTAGATTAGTAGTCGGGTGATTAATGAAGAGACCATAGGTAAGGTGCCTTAGTATCGAAGGGGAGACACGCTAGGAAACCTATTGACTCGTGCTCTAGCCCCGGGAGGAAAGGGTGACTTAGTCCTCTCAAACTTTCTTGCTTAAACCGTAGCGTAATTCCTAGGCTTACCAAGTACGGAATTATTGTTTGATTAAAAGTTTGCTCTTATTAATTGATTAACATGATAAATGCTCATTTGAATTCGTCGCATGATTGATTCCCATTTGTTGATAAGCACTCGAGCACATCTTTATTATTGATTGAATTTCGTTGTTAGTAGAATTTAGGTATTTGATTAGTTAATTATTTGCATAAAACAATTGATCTTATTATAAGACTTGTGCTACAATTGCGAATAAATTAGTAAATTTAGGGCTATCTCACAATTGATTTTCGTGGATCGATAATTTAACCGGTAACTTATTAGCTACACGATCCCTTTACACTTGAAGGGTGAGTGTTGGTTTTTAAGCCTATCGGTATTATAATTAATTAATACCACTTAAATTTAAATTACTTATAAATTAATTTTCTCACCACTAAACATATAAAGGCATATGTAATTAATTTAATATTTAAAAACAAAATAAAATAATGTAAGATAAAATAATTCAAAATCACAAGTAGCATATAATTAATTAAAAAAGCACTCAACGCATGAAATATATTGATCAATGAGTAGTGAGAAACTCGTATCGCAATTATAATTAATTTTCGCGTTAACACTAGAGATAGTAACAATTGAGTAGTACAAAAAGAATTAAATATGATCTTATTTTACAACAACTTAGTATGTGTATATTTGTATAATATATATACAAGTATGTAGTTATAGTCTCCATATAAGAAGCTATGCATTAATTCGGTTTACCATATTTATATTTAATATATATATATATATATAGAGTAAGTAGTTAATTAATTCTCTTCACCTTAATTGCTAACACTGACCACTAATTGAATTATTCATATTATTTGACCACGGGTAAGTAATTCTCTTTCATTCTAATAAAGTTTCAATTATTATTAGTTTAGGGTTCCCTCACCACTGAATAGGTCACATTATATATTTAATTTAGTCTGTTTGGTAGGTATGTTTAGCAATAAGATAAGGACCTAATTTAAATTAAGTCCTTATTAGGGGTGGGAATAGGTCGAGCCGAAGCCAGGCTTTGCATAAGAAAGTCTAGGCCTATTAGATAATTTTAGGCACAGTCGGCCTATTATCTATGATAGACTTTTTTCAAGGCTCACTGACCTTTTAATAAATAGACCAGCCCTGAAAGCCTTTTAAGGCCTATTTGCTGCAACTTTTTTATTCTTCATTAAATTTTAAAAATCACATATTTTATATTACACCGTAAATACTATACAATTCAAAATACGAATAAGATTAACATACCAAGAATTATCAATTAGCAAAAGCAATAACAAAATTTTATGTAAATTATCGTGACATAAGTTATTTTGTTTATTATTAATATTTTTATTAATATTTTTACTAATATGTAAATTTATGAGATAAAATATATGAGCATCTCACAATTATTAAAATATATATATATATATATTATATATAATATATTATATTATTATATATAATATATTATATTATTATATATAATATATTATATTATTATATATATAGTTAAATAGGTCGGTCTGTTGAGGCTTAAAAGGCCTACAAGAAAGTTCAAGTCTCGGCCTATTTAATTAAATAGGTTTTTTAAAAGGCCCAGGCCTCGACCTATTTATTAAACGGGCCAGCCGAGCCAGGCTTTAGTAGGCCAGGCCATAGGCCCCTGTCGGGTAGTCAGGCCTATTCCCACCCTAGTCCTTATCTTATTGCTAAACATACCTACCAAACAGTATTAATATTTAAAACAAGATAAAATAGTGTAAGATTGTAAGTAGCACACCAATAAATAATTGTATGAAGTATATTGATTTATTAGTAGTTGACAATTTATTTATATTACTTTAGATTAGCAATTTAAGTTGAAGTTTATGACTACTAATTCAATAAAATATCATATATTTAAAACTTAAAGAGTAAAATAAAAAGAATTATAATTAAATAACGTGTCACTTATATAAATTAAAAAAATGAGTAAATTTTATTGGTAAATAACTAATGAGAGATTCGGATATCACAATTTGGGACCAATGGTGCAATAAACCTGTGCAACAATAAGTGAGAAGCGCTAAACAACCGGCTCAATTCAAGACATGAGAGTTAAACGACGAAGTGAACGAAATTCACAATTCAATGGAGCTAATGTTAATCAATTCCATTGAAGATGTACTTACAGGCAAAATGAACCTACGTACGTTCAAAATAATGAAGGAAATAAAGTCAAATAATTGAATAAAAGAGTAGAACCATTAAAAGCACGTCGAATATAGGATCGCAAT
This sequence comes from Paraleonurus japonicus, assembly GCA_030762865.1. Classification (NCBI taxonomy): domain Eukaryota; kingdom Viridiplantae; phylum Streptophyta; class Magnoliopsida; order Lamiales; family Lamiaceae; genus Paraleonurus; species Paraleonurus japonicus. The sequence continues at coordinate 12,888,390 of CM061061.1, forward strand.
GAAAATAATGGAGTCAATTATAGTTCAAAAGCTCAAGATATGAAAGACACAAAATTAATGGGCTACAATAAATTGTCCACTCAACCACTCGAGTCGAGTGGGTACCCGGGTTAATCCGGAAGAGCTCGTCCTCTCTCAAAATTAAATTTAGGGATAACAGTCTTGGCCCGACTCGTGGGTATCCACCCCAACCCATACTAAAAATGGGCCAAGTTGGCCCCACCCCGTTCATGAACTGATCGGGTATAGGTTTCATGTTGGCCACCCCGCATCATATTATATATTAAATATATTGTACACAATTAATATTATTGAACTTGATGTGTTTCTTATTTTCTTTACTAAATTGTTGATTGAATATTGGTCTAATGTTAATTAACATTTTTGTTATATGTTTAATTAATATTATTATGGCTTGTGAAGATATTTTTATGTTAGGTAATCATATTTTAAAAAAGTGTCTTCTATGAAATATTTCACGGTACAATATTAGTTAAAAATAGAATATTTTAAAATTCGCAGGTTGTCCATATAAGTACGGGTCAAGCATAAAAAGTGCGCGAATTTTTGGACAATAGATTACACAAAGAAGGGAGACACATAAAAATCGCTACAAACCGGATTTTTTAGGCGATTCAACAAATAACTTTGATGAAAACAAGATCGAGATTCAATGAAGACATCATATTGAAGAGAATCAAGTAAAGATGTAGAAAAAAATAGTGGATATGGATGATTTTTTTAAAAAATTACCAGATAATTGCAATTGAAAATTCAACAAGTTCTAGACATTAGATTGAAGTGTGTTGCTACCCTAGTCATCTTTGTTACCAATTGCTCGCATTCCGAAAAATAGAATTAAATATCGCAACCGTTTGATTCTCCGTTTCTAATTTGTTCATATAGTAACACATTTTTTTCAAAAAAGAACTTACACAAAGGCAAAAATAAAATCTCGCTCCCACGTGTTGTAATAATTTTGTTCATATAGTAATATGTGGTTAACCTTATAGTAACACAACTTGAGAGTGAACTTTTATTTTTACCTTTACGCGAGTTTAGTACACATAGTTGCCTTTATAGTACACATGTTTATCTCTAATCAAATACGTGAGGATCAAATAGACACCCTGAACTTTTCTTAACACTTTTAATCCATTTTTCTTTAATGTTCACATCGTACTAGAATCACACCCCCTATTAGTGATATAAAGTTGTCAAAGATCTCGCACACAAGATTAAGGAATTATTTGACCATTTTTCTTCTTTTTTTTCCTTTTGCCTTTGGTCGAAGTTTTTAGACAAATGTGTATTAATTGTTTTACAAAAAAATATTTGTCATTACAATAACACATTTTTTACCTTATAGTAACACCCTTGGGAGCACATGGAAGCGAAATTTATTTTTTGCTCTTGCACGAGTTTTTTTGGAAAAATCCGTTGAAACCGACCCGACTCACATAGGATCCGCGAATTTTATTATATGAGTAATTTTATGGATCCTAAATCCATACAATATTTTATTAAGGCTTTGTCTTTAAAAATATATAATGTAACTTACACTATGTAGAAATAAAAATTTATTTTATAAAAATGTGAGAATAGGTCGGGTGGGTCCGTCCCGCCCGTAAGAGTAGGTCACGAGGCAAAGATTTCACAACCCATGCGGGGCGCAGATGCATTCGGGTATTTAATTACCCACTCAACCCGATCTATTGTCATCTCTAATTAAATTAAGGGTCCGCTTGGTTGGGGGTATTAGAATTAGGTAATGGGAATGACTAGTGATTCATTCTCATTGATGAATTTTGGAAAGAAAGTTGAGCACGAAAAAATTTGAGCTAGAAAAATGTTGAGCGGAGGAAAAATGAATGATTATTAAATGATTGATTATAAGAGAGATTATTTAATCAAAATAAATTAGTGATTATTTTATTTTTAAATCAATTTCAAATTATAAATATTACCAAGCATCATCAATAGAAATAATTAATGAGTCATTCTCATTACCTACTTCTAATACTCCCAACCAAACGCCCCTAAATCTTTTTAAATTCGAATAGCTAAATTGTTAAAAGAAATGTTGGAATACAAAACGTGGGAAAGAAATATATTTTGAAATTTGGATGGCTATTGTATTCACTTATGATTGTAATTTATGGAAAAAAGTATAGTTCCTAAAAGTGGGAAAGCAATAATAGTTGACAGGTTCGAAACACATTCATTGACTGACATTACCTCAAATGCTTCAATTACTCATTTCCTCTGCTGACCCTAGTCACATTATACGTACAAATACTTTATTTATTGATTGACCCAATTCTTTTATAATATATATATCGTGTGAATAAATTTCATATTAAACTAATTTTTAATTTAAAATTGATATTGTATGAATTAGTTTTACAATTAAATTAATTTATAATAAATAATTTTTAGTAAAAAAATTAATATTTTTTAAATAAAATACTCCTTCCATTCCATAGAAGTTTTCATAGAAGGGAGTATACACACTTTAAAAAAATGATTGAGATTTTGAGGGATAATTTTGTAAACTTTTATGTAAAAAAATAAAATTATTGGGTTGTGTGTGTCGAGTAAAAGTAATGATATTTTGTGTAAATTAGTGAAAATTGTGAGGGCAGAGTTTATAAATAATTTTTCATTTTAAGAGTGTGAAACTTACGGTGGGACGGATGAAAAAGAAAGAGTGAAAAATTTCATGGGTAGAGGGAGTAACTAATATCTTATGGCAAAACAACTAGTATCATTTAGTGAAACAATTAATACTTACAAAACAAATTTCACTATGAATTTTGTTCACACAATACTTTAGACATAAGTGTTTTTTCATACGACTTATACCCTTCAGCTTATCACGACCGATACCTTTCATTAATATAAATAACATTCTTCAGCTTATCATGACCGATACCCTTTAGTAATATAGTGTATACTCTTCATTATCACGATTCATAATATTTAGTAATATAGGTAATACCCTTTAGCCATGACAACTAATACTCTTTAGTAAATGAATCAAGTGTCATCATAAACCCTTGTTGATATAGACTTTTCCTTTACCTAAATATTAAAGAGCCGCCTCCATTATTATGAACAAACACTCATACATAAATTAGTCGCCCCATTCAACCTGCATCTGTAATATTGAAAATTCTGGTCTTTTTCATTTTCTTCTTCTAATCTTCTGACGTGGTATTTTTGTTCATTATTTTTTCTTCATTGAAAAATCACACATATTTTGATTGCATTATTGAGATTATATTTAAGCAATTAAGGCAATATATACAGATGAAAATGAATTTGTTCAATCTTTGGCTTAATGTAAATAAAAGTTAATTCATCTGTTCTTATTTAGCTAGCTAAACGTGGAAGTGTGTTTCTGATGTTGCCTCAAGACTATGTAAAACCTCAAATCCTGTAATTCAGTAACATAACAATATCATGGCCAGTAATAATAGTCTACATTACTTAAAAAAATAAAAAAATCTTAATGAGGCAGGGGGTGTTTCACAATTTTTCTACAAATTGATGTATAAATTAAAAAAAAATCTATATATAGTAAAAAATCTCAACGGGGGCGACCGCCCCTAAATCCGTCCTTGACCTAGGTTGATTTTTGCAACAGAACTGAAATTTCTACCACTCATTAGCATTAGTTTCTGACTGCACTCTTAAGTCATTTCTATCCTCCTGTAATTGTATTATTTCTCGACATCCACTCCCTTTCTCAATTCTTTTTACTTTCCACACCCTTACTCAATTCTTTTAGAAGTAGGTGCACTTTATTAAAAACCCCTTTAAAACACCCTAATTTTCTCAGGTTTCTCTCTCTCCCTCTGTGTTGAGTGGTCCTCAAATCATGAGTAATAGCAAAGGGGAATGCAGTTCTCATTCATGGGAGGGAGACCCAGTTTAAAGGTACAATGCGCTCTGTGTGTAAGAGAAGAGAGAGAGAGAATCATACAAAATAAAACAAAACATCAACTTCACTAAATTAAATTGTAACGAGTTTGGTTGAAAATGTTGGTGAGTGAGTGATACTCTTAATATTCATGGGACCACTCAGGCAGCCTGCCAATTTGCCTTAATCCTATGGGAAACATTCACTTTACTTTTCCATCTCTTTATAAAGTCTTTTTCTCCATGCATCATTCCTTCTCTACTACAACTATACACTAAAGGAGAAAAATGTTTTTGGTCCCATAACTTATTGGGTCTCAATTTTGGTCCAAAAAAACTTGTCTGTTCAATTTTGGTCCCATAACTTTTGAATTTATATAATTTTGGTCTCATTTTTGCCGAAAAATCTAAAATGGTGTCGTTTTAGTCATGTGACATGCACGTGCTGACGAGAATTGGGACAAAAATTGGACAAATTCAAAAGTTATGGAACCAAAATTGGACAAATTTTCACGCCACGTGATCAAATCCGACGTCATTTTGAATTTTCCGCGAAAATGAGACCAAAATTGAATAAATTCAAAAGTTATGGAAGCAAAATTGGATAGACAAGTTTTGGAACCAAAACTAGAGATCCAATAAGTTATGAGACCAAAAACATTTTTTCTCTACACCAAAGCATAAATACAAGTATGAAAACAATTAACTTTTCATAGTATGAAATTAATATCATTTCATTTATTTAATGATATTATTACATTTATAAACTAATATCACAGGAGAATGACTATAATTTGATAATGAATTTTGAATTCATTCTCAAAACCTAACTTTTCATCGTGTACAACTCAGATGCATGCCTATGAAACATGCATGGAAAGTGGTTTATTCGATGCTACATGCAGAGCATTGTCCAGTAGTGTAGCATAGAAAAATTCATCGAAACTTCACAGTAAAATCCAATTATGCCTTTGAAGTTTTGTAGGCTATATATACATTCAATGTGTGTGTTTTTCCAGTAAAATTCCAAATCTTCTCGTATCTAAGTTATCTGGTAGCAGTACAATGGAGACAGATGATAAGTTAAAACAAGTGTATCATCATCTTCCTCTATACGAAAGATACAACAAGATTTATAGTATAAATTTAAGAAAGAAAACACGTTACAGAACTTGCGTTCGAAATATCTTGTTGCTATCCACCTCGCCTCGCCAGATAGCACTATTCCTTCTGGAAGAAAGACATTACAAAATCGGTATGTACGGAGAAGAGCTGTGTCTCCAAGAAATGCTGTTGTCCAAGGATATAAATTACATTAGTACGAAAAAGGATTTTATGAGCACACGAAATTGAGATGTTTCAAATGGGAGGATTTATGTTTAGGTAAACTGAGAGGATACCTTCATGAAAGGTCGATTGCGACTTGGAAAAGATTCAATGAAACTCTCCTTTAACAGCAACGATACCTGAAAGTCAGTGGACATGTTATTTAATGGGGAGTAATGCTTGTGTAACTGGTGCACAACTAATAATGTTCAGTGATAACTTCTAATACTGACCAACTGATAAATTTTAGTTGCATGATGCAACTGGTGCATAGAAGTATTTTCCTATTAATGATGATAACTCTAGTGGAAGTGTATGAAGAGGAGGACTACTTTTAGTATACTTGAGATTTACTTATTTTGTCTGTTAATTTTAATTACTGAGCTCTAAACAAGATGTGTCTGAAAATATCAACCCACTCAAGCTTCCAAAGTACATAAATAATGACAAACATGCAGGTTGATTATGCATAGCGCTCAAGCAAAACAGGCTTTGTAAGAATAGTAATTAAAATGAGAGTAGGCCTTGCATGAGACTGTCTCACAGTGAGACGGAGCATAATTTGAGAATGACGATTTAACACTTTTGAAAGGATGAGTGTTAATTTGTGAACTGCCTCACAAGTGTTTGCCCAAATATGAAAACAAAGTCAACATTCCTCAGCAATCATCGAATTTGTGGAATTTAAGAAAAACAGACCTTGTCATCATTTGATTGGACATTGGTAATTGTGTGCGGCGAAGATTAGAACAGAGAGAGTCCAAGTAAGACCGCAAGACTACCAAAAACCCTTTGGCAGCTTCAATCTACAATAGTTGCAAGTTTAAATTTACATCAAATATACAGAAGCCACGAGGCCAATAAACAACAGTTTCGAACTCAAGTACAGAGGTCCACATAGCCTACATGGTTGGATAAAGGCTTAGTCGTATTATTTTGTGGTCTACAGGTTAAGGGGGAGACGTGACAACTATAAACTTTTTCTATTCTTACTGAACAAATCTGATATCTCAAATAAAAATAAATACATTATTTATTTATTATCTTTTGGCCCCCTCATGTTTTCCGTTGTCTTCTATACTGATTACTAATATCTTTCATAATAGGAACCGGTTTATAATGCGATTATGCAGTGGGTAGTGCCTATTTTATTATCAATTTTCTTGAGCATATTAACTGTCTTGTAGCTTTCGGGAGGTAATGAAAACATCTCAAATTATAAACCGGTTTCCTGAAATCGATTCAACACCTTAGAGAATTGTATGTGTTTGTGTTTCCTTAGTTTATCCTTATGCATAATGTTATCCTGCTTTATTTCTCATTGTATGTTGTAGTTTAAATTATTAATGTTGCCTTATTTCATTTTTGTTAATTATAATTTGCATTCGTATTATTATTTCAATTTTAAAAATTTCATAATATTATAATATTTGTAGGAAATAATCTAAAATTAAAATCAAATAATTTTACTCATAATATTAGTATTATATAATAGTAAATTAAACTAAAAAAATATAAAATAAATAAATATAATTAATTATATATTATAAATATCATTAATAAAAACAAAAAGGGAGGGGGCCATCCATTTTGAGTCTGCATTGAAAATGAATTTTTGTGGCAATTTACGTTTGCCTCCTGATTTGCCCAAGCGTTGGAGATGGTCTTAATGGTTGTGTATACATATTTACATACTTTTTATCACATCAAGCATATGACCCCATGACAATTATCAGAAGACACAAGTTCATCATGTTAGTGAAAGCGATTAACAAAAACCAAGTTTAAGATATAAAGTCGAATTGCATAGGAAATAAATAATCAATATAACTAATACCTGCACATCGGTACATTCATAAACCGGCCTCTTTTTCCCCAAATAGCTTTCTCCCACCAGTTTCTCATGGTAGGGGCTAAGGCATGAGTACAGTTCTTTATGTTGAGGTAGCTGTGGTATTGTTGGTGACTTCACCTATTGAAGAAAATAGAACAAAGGGAATAGGTACAGACAACTACTGGACAAGTAAGAACATATATATGTAAATATTAATGACAACATATGTCAGTTGTTGGGGAGACGAAATGGTATAACTCAAGTGGTTAAAGCTCCACTACCTATGGCCTAAAGGTCATGGATTCGAGTCATCATTTGCCCAATAAAAAAATGTCAGTTGTCGGGAATCTACTACTTGAAACAGAATATGTATGTAATACTACCACTATTCCTAGTTATCTGTCTGATTCTATCCAAAATGGTGTTCCTAATTATTTGTCACTTTGCAAATACCACAAAAAGTTTATCATTTTTTCCACCAATACACATAACAAATACTCCCTCCGTCCAATTTTAATTAGGCAAATAGGTTAGGCACAAGTTTTAAGAAATATTAGTTGTTTATATATAAAGTGGACGAGTGGAGTAAAAAGTAAGGGTATTGTTGATAAGTCATTAATAGGAGTGAGAAAATAGTTTAGTGCTCAAATGGAAAATGGTGTAAACAAGTGTATGTTGTGAGGGTAGACATAAGTAAAAACTTTATATTTTGGGATGACGTATTAAAATTGGATAGACCAAAGAGGTATATTGACTTGATTAAAATTGGATAGACCAAAGAAGTATATTGACTTAATTAAAATTGGACAGAGGGAGTATTAAAATTATAAGCTTATTGATTCATCCACTAGTAATAGATAAATAAGGGTATAACAGCCTTATGATATCCTAATTAATGAAAAAAAAAAAAAAAAGATTATAAGCTTATTGATTCATCCACTAGTAATAGATAAATAAGGGTATAACAGCCTTATGATATCCTAATTAATGAAAAAAAAAAAAAAAAGGTTGTCTAAATGGATAAAATCAGATGGAATTAGGAACGAGGTAGTATTTCTTAGTCGTGCAGATTTAAGCAATTGATACCACCAATAATTGCTTCTCAAGGAGCTGATCTCGAATTAAAATTACAATTACCTGGTTTCTATTGGCATCCACTAGAATGACATTAGTTAACTTAGCCTGCAGCTCAGTCGTCTTGTTCTTCACACCTACCTGCTCAAAAGACAAACTTGTATGAGTTACTATGTCAAACTGCGAACAACTGTAAATGTAACAACCAGACCCCGATTAAGTACCACATCCCAACAAATAATCACTTTTGGTGTTGAAACAGAAATTATCCTATAATAGAATTCCAAGAGTAGACTAACACAAGAAGTCATAAAATAAGCATCCTAAATTTAATTCATTTGACGCACATCCTCTAACGAGGACAGGCCAAATTTGCCTCTTCTTGTTTATCATGTGCTAGAATCTTTACTATTTTTAAGCAATGAATAATACATAACGAGATTAGGCTAAAAATTTGTAAGGTACACCTTCCGTTCACAACAGATTGTTTGATTTGGCAAAGTCCGGACATGAATAGGTACTTGGCTTTAAATACTCGAGCATAAGCATGTGTTTGTAACAAGTCTGATATGTGTTTTTCGGTCCTAATAAATTTGACCTAACAGGAAGTAAGCATACATACCCAAAATGAAAAACATTGCAGCATCAATGGAAAATCCTTTATACGACAAAAATAGGAAATTTATGGAAGCAAAGCAAATCAAAGAGCGTTATATACCAACAAATGAATTCTGCTGAAATTATACTACTGAGAAACCACCTGACTCTGGATTTAATTGTGTAAAATTGTGGAAAACTCACTATGTAAGGGACAGGTGCGTCCAGAAATTCCATCATGTCGTTTGGCAAAACCTGCATATGGTTATTGTTAAACTCATAACCTTGAAATATCTGCATTAAAATAGAGCTAAATGATTCCAGCGTAAATATAACTCAGCAAAAGAAACAGGAAATTACTGGCATTAGCAAGCTTTGCCACCGATAAGGTCGAATCAGGGGATAATTGACAGAACTAAAGCGGACAAAATGCCCTGCACAGGAAACCAATAAACCCCATATTTGTATCAGAACTTTATACCCTTATCCATTGAATGATGAACAAATGATAAATAAAATGTTGACATATGTCATAGCAGCTGCAGAGAATGAGAATTTGAAAGGTCAGCATGTCTAATGTTAGCGTATAACAGTTTGTATGAGTACCATGAAAGATTTTCTTCAGCTTTACAATCTTAGAAAAACTGATTAACTGAACAAAAGAAATGACAGAACATTGAGAATCGTTCAGAATGAAGGTACACAAAAACAAAATTTAAGCATAATAGAGTTTTCCAAACTAAATCTAAACATTTTCCACATACCAAATTTGAACAAATGATGATGATCTGTTTCTCCAGTAGCGCACCCGCAAATATTGTCAATACCTGTGAAAGACAACCACAGACATCAAAACATTCAGTGTGTATATATATATAGGGTATGACTGGAATATCCAGACATGCCCAATGTATCCATGCATGTGGTTGTGTGATAGCTAAATCTCCAATCAAATAGTTCATCATATACAGTGAACAAGTATATCCATGCCCCCAGGTGAAATGAGGAGTTTACTGTCCAATAGGTGATGAACGTACATGCTCCAGTCGTAGGGAACCACATAGGCAAGCAACAGCCCATACTGATAAAGCAGTTGCCTCCTCTTCCACCATGAGTGCATTGTGGGCCTGTAACAGAGGAATATGTACAACAATTAATAAGACTTCCCTATAATCATTTTAAAAGAATAGTAGCTGCATAAGGTGAAATAAACTCCTGTCAAAAAAAAAAAAGAAAGTGAAATAAACTCCCCCACAAAATAGTGCACAGCCCCATATTGCATTCAGTCAAAGGTTAAATGTTAAAGCACTCTTAATGTAAAGGGGTTGGTCAAAAATGATTTAATAACACTCCCGAGCATACCTCTGCCAGTTCCAAACTTGTGTTGCAAGATTCCAAATCAATTCTTGAACCAGCGAAGTGCAAAACTGTTTCATCAGGTCGATGATATTCTATGGGCTGCAGATGATCCAGGGGATGGAACTTCGTTGTTGAACCACGAGCTGGGCAAGATAGGTTGTAATACTCGCAAATTATTTGCAAAGATCCATTATTGTTTGCCTGGGGTGACAGAAAAGAGAACATTTCAGGAGGCATAAAATTATATATATCACAAATCAAAATACATCTAGATTTCAGATATAACCTTTGCCCACTCAAGGATATCACTTTGTTCACTGAAGATATCTCGACCAGACGAAGATGCCTCTTCTGTCTCCGCCTCATCAAAATCACATCTAAAATGTCTATCCTCACTTGAAGACTCTTGAAAACTGCTGTAACATATCACACAAAACCTTTCTTAATATTAGCCAATATAAAGCAGGATGGCATAATAGGAAATGACAATACAAACTATCGGTTCTAAGATTTGGTCAAGGAATACAAAGGTTTCAGGTCTTGGCTCAACAGAAAACAGCTACATCTGCAAGATAATTATGCATGCGGCAGGAATGCATAAAAGATCTGTTGTATAGAAACATGTGACTTTCAAACCGATCTTCAACAAATTGAATTCCAAAATTATTTAGAACAGGGAAGATGACTAAAGATTGGTAAGTCACAGTACATAATAATCATCAGGTTCACACTCCTATGAAAATGCTAAAATTAGGTTTTAGAATATTGTTGAACATATTACTCGCTCCGTCCTGGTACAAGCTTCCCATTTCTTTTGGGCACAACAACTAAGGTAAGTGATATAATAATAGATATAGTACAGATGATGTGATGGTGAGAGGAAAAAATTAAGAGATTTAGGCAAAAGTAAGGGTAATTGAGTAGCAATAAGTGTAAATAATAGTGATGTAAGGATATAAATTTAGAAGGCATTTGTCAAAAATAGAATGGAAACTCATAGCGGGACAAACCAAAATAGAAAAATGAGAAATTTATACCGGGACGGATGGAGTGTATTCTTTATTACAGCAGAAATAGCATAAAAAAAAAAAAAAAAAAAAACATTGCACAAGACCCTCAAAGATGAGTACACTATATATGCAGACATTCCCATGGAAATGAATATGATGTACCTGGGGGAAGAGTCGGAGCTTTCACAGGGTTGAAATCGTAATAATGGTAAGACAGCATTTTGTAGATGCCTATCTGGTGATGGCTTTGTGGTAGAATTGTCACAAACAGAAGAGTCAACTGCAGGTTCTTCCCCAGAAGCTAATTTATCTATTTCAGGATCAAGTGAAACAATATTGTCATTTGGTTCTTTCTTTGAGTAGCTGCCTTGATCTGAATTCTGAAGTTCAGACTGAGATATATCACCAGTCATGCTTCCTGAAATAGAGTCATTCACGCTTGATTGAGAAGCTTCGACTGCTCCATTTTGCTTGTTGAGTTCTCCATCCACCAATGGCAAGCTATCAGCTTTCTCTTCAAATGTTTCAACCATACCGCACCCCACAGGAGAGTCAAAATCTAAACTATTTATCTGCTTTGTTAATCGTTCCAACCTCTCTTCAGTAAAGATACTGAAGCCCAAAACAAAAGTGAAACAAATCAGTACAAGCTTGAGAACAAAGAATTGCAAAGACAAATATATTCAATATAGTTACAAAGGCAAAACACCAAGCAACTAAATCTTAAGGGTGATGTGAAGACTATTTTTTTTTTTTTGAAATAACCTGCATACTTACACTCTGAAAATCTATTCCTCAAGTCAAAACAATAGACTATTAAGCCTATAAACATTGACTACTTCCACCAGGAAAAAGATAAAATAAAATTAAAAAATACACTATGTTCGAATAATCCATATTGGAGTAAGATTAAAGATCTGGAAGTAATTACCACCCCCAACCTTCAGTTTGACATCAGGGCATACAACAGTTAGATAAGAAACAGATAATAATTGATAATGAAGTTTTCAAGGATGAATTTAGTATGGCAAGTGATTATGTATTCTTCTGCATTTGTTCCGTCCTAGAATTTACTAATTACATGAATTTTTACACCACCTTTTCTGCAGGTAGTGTAGTATTTCTCTCCTTATTTCCTCCATTGGGACAAGAAGGATAGCATGAATGATGAATATGCTTTAGGACATAAACCCAGTAATAGAAAGACAAATTTAGTAATGCAACTGAAGCATCATGTGAGAATATGTTCAAGTGTAAAAAGTAAGTTTTAACATATTAACACTTTCAAACTGCAACAAATTAAATTCAGACCTATTCAAGACGCCAAAATGCAACTCAAAAATGGAAGCCTGGAAAGAATGCAATAACAACGGCGTGTGGTTAAAATATGGCGGGTTAGACCCGAGTGCATTGGTTGCCCATCAGAAATAGTAGAGATTAATCCCGATGGCTTTTGTATCATTTCTTCGACTAAAACACAGCAGCCATAAAGAGTTGAAGAATCAGCTACCTGGATGCAGAAATAAAGTTAAAACCATGGAAAATGAACAAAAATTTGCGACCTAGTACCTTATATCCAAGAGGAAAATAATGACAAGTTCTTCTGAACAAACTAAAGTACAGCCATGAATGTCAAGAAAAATATATTCTTACAAAAAGTAGATCTTAATAAGAGAGCACGGAAAACAACAAATCCCCCAATGCATTCAAGAAAATGAGAACCCGTTTTTTTAGTGATTAGAAAAGAGAAAAATATTTTAAAAATTCTGTAGGTAATCGATTACAACTTACACACATATTCTCTGGCTTTTTTCAAGTTTCCCTAAATATAAGTGCATAATGATTCAACAATCACAATTCAAAAAAATTTAAGAAAATAGCTGTTCTTCACAAGAAAGTCAGAGAATAGATAAATTAACAAGCAAACAAATGGGTTTTCAAAGATTAATAGCACTAGAACAAGCAAGCAAACAGCTGAACTTGGGAAACGTCAAACATAGGAGAATATGAAATTGCAAAGCTTAAATAAAGAGCAAGGACTCAATTAAGCTAGTAAAAGAACCTTAAAATTGAAATGTGTTGTTCATCAAGTTATATCAGAAATAAGAAATCAGAGTAATCTATTGAAAATATCACATCACGTCAATGAAACAAAATCAAGATACAGAAATTTAATATATTTGGTCAGTTAAAATAGTGTTATTAAGCAAACTGAAAAAATGTATTGTCAATATCACGTCACCAAATTGCCAGTGTAATGCAATCATGATACTTAACTGTGAATATCTAGATTACAGTATCAACAAAATTATAGACTACTTCAGGCTTTTGTGGTGACTCATATGAAAAGGTAATGTAATGATATGATGTTTGAACCAACAGTAATATGTGTCTGAAGATGGGAAATAAAAAACATGTAGACATAAAATAATCCATTGTGAACATAACACAGATCACAGATGAATTGCTTTACACCACAAGAAATCAAAATTTTAGAAGCCCTCAGCAGAAGACAAAATCGTTGAACCATATAAAGAAGACGACTTGATTGAGCTAAGACAAAGATATTGGACAAAAAATGTGCCTCCGAATACATGAGGGTCACATGAGCAAAATTCGAGAAAATAAGAGAACTATTCCATGGACTTCAAATAAGGATATAATAGCAATTTATGAGCAACAAATTAAAAACTTAAAACAGCAAAATATTTGACAACGCATTGCTGCAACTAGAAGCAGCCACTAGATTCAAATGTGGTCCACCAATAAAGTATCAGCAATACGAAACCTTAAAGGAGAATAAGATTGTCAAGAAACCAAGTTCAATGCTGATAGGGATAAAGTTTATAAAAGGCGGAAAAGGAGAGATTCTGAGTAGTTATAATTATACCGGTTCGGTTCTATATTTCCTGGGAACCCTTAGTTTGTTTGCAGTATTGTAATAGGGCCTTGGGGGTTAGCATATAAATACTGGTTTTCCCTCAGTAGAGCACATCAGAATATTTCTTAGTGTAATCAGCCTTTGGCTTGGGCGGAATTCCCGAATTGAATACATCATCTTTCTTGTGTATCTTGCGATCGACTCTTTGACTCTAACAATTTGGTCCGACCTACCGGATCAATGACGAAATTAGAGGAGAAGATCTTTGCGCTAGAAAAAAGCATTGTGACGTTAGAGAAAGAGGTTGAAGGAATCAAAGCAGATTTGAGCGGTCGCATTGATTGGATAGCGGATCAATTCAATACACGATTCATGGAATTGAGGCGTTACTGAAACAATTGGTTAAAGATAAGGGATTGGACCAGGCTGAGTCCTCTAATGCGGCGGAACACCGTCAAGAACCATCGTATGTGACGGGTTCCGAACGCTCTCCTCTTAAGCCGACTCGAGGCTAAACTCGAGCTACCACATTTTACGGGAGAGAACCCTTCCGCTTGGATCTCTAGAGCGGAACAGTACTTTAAGGTGGATAATACCCCGGAGGATATGAAGATCCAACTTGCTCTCATAGCAATGGAGGGAACTACATTGCGGTGGTTACAATGGCTTCTTAGCCGCTTTCCGGAGTTGGGTTGGCGAAGATTTACCATCGAGTTGCTACACCAATATGATGACGACCCAAGAACCAATCCCTACGAGGCGTTGGCTACGACGCGTCGAACCATGACGGTCGACGAATATGTGGATTTATTCATTTCAAGACTCTCGGCCGTTAAGGAGCTTTCCGACCACATTGCTCTTGGCATGTTCTTGGGCCAATTTGAAGGAAGAAATAAGGCTAAAGATCCGATCTAAAGATTCGGAGGACATCTTGACCACGATGCATTTGGCGAGAGAGATTGAGCGCGAATTAAATCCTTCTCGCTCAAATGGTCGTGCTCCTCAATCTTGGACCCGTTTCCGTCCTTTTTGAAGCGAGTTCCAATCAAGGAACGATAAACCGACGCCATCGTAGCCGAGGCTCGACCCTATGGGTCGGGAAACACCGCATCATCGCACCACAGGCGCGACTCGGGCCGTCGATCACCCGCGAGAATCCAAGGGCTCCGCCGCGCCACCACGATCGTGCGGCATCGGTTATATGACACATAATGAGTATGCGAGATCTACGGGCCCGCGGTCTCGTGTTATAAATGCAAAGAACCTTACACTCCAACACATGTGTGTACCAACAAATCCTTTCGAATCATGCTCATAGATGAGGATGACGAAGGGGATGAAATCGGGCTTGATCGCGAGTAGGGAATCTTTGAGGAGTCACAACTCCAGGGCCTCGCTTTATCGGAATTATCAGCGTACGGTTTTGATAGGCCTAAAACAATGAAATTGATGGCAGTCATTAATAGGCAACCCATCGTGGCAATGATTGATAGCGGCGCAACACACTTGCTTTATATCGCAAGAGGTGAACAAATTGGGGTTGTTAATTGATGAAAATACAATCCTTCCGGTACGTCTTGGAGACGGAAACGACACACAAACTGCTGGATATTGTTCTAAAATAAATCTGATTTTGGGAGGCGTTGAGTTTGAAATTGCAGCGTATGTTTTCCAAGTAACACGGATTGATACCATATTAGGAGTCACATGGCTCGCTTTGCTTGGTGACGTTTCGCGGGTGGGCGGACATGACGATGAAATTCACATTTCAAGGGACGCAATTATCCTTGCAGGCGGATCCTCGACTATCCGTCAAACAAATGTCGATTACGGAGAAGTTGGATGTTGATGAAATTGATGGAGCTTGGATGGTGTGGGCCTTGGAAATAAATTGTGCCGAGACCAATTCGGAGGATGCTATTCCCATTGATGTACAGAATCTTTTATCCGAATTTCAGGGGTCACAGCCCCAATTGAGGGATTACCACCACGTCGGATGAATGACCACCGAATACCGTTACAACCAGGGGCAGCCCCGTGTCCGTCAAGCCTTATAGGTACAGCGCGATTCAGAAAACCGAAATCGAAAAGATGGTGGGAGACTTACTGAAGGCAGGCCTCATACAGCACAGCACAGGACCATACGCCAGCCCAGTTTTATTAGTTCACAAGAAGGATGGAAGCTGGCGATTCTGTGTGGATTACCGAGAACTTAATAAAAGGACAGTTCGGACAATTATCCCATTCCCGTAATTCAAGAATTGCTTGATGAACTCCATGGAGCTTCGTGGTTTACCAGGTTAGACCTTAAATCCGGGTATCACCAAATTCGTGCGGCGGATCGGGACATTGTCAAAACGGGTTTAAATGCACTCGGGCCACTACGAATTTGTAGTAATGCCCTTTGGACTCATAAATGCCATCCACCTTTCAAGCTATAATGAATGATTTGTTTCGACCCTTGTTGCGGAAATATGTCCTAGTCTTTTTCGACGACATTTTGATTTATAGTCCTGATCGGGCCACTCATTTTGAACATTTGCGAACGGTCCTACGCTTGTTATTGAAGGACAGCTTCGTAGTTAACCCAAAGAAATGTTCGTGGGCGCAGCAGGCAGTGGAGTATTTGGGCCACATTATGGCTCACGGCAGGGTAAGGATGGACCCATTGAAGGTGTTAGCAGTCTTACAATGGCCAACGCCGCGTTCAGTTAAAGGCGTGCGTGGATTCTTAGGGCTAACAGGCTATTACCGTCGCTTTATTCAGGGATACGGGAAAATAGCGGCACCCCTGACCAAGTTGCTACAAAAGATGCTGAACCCAAGTTTAGATGGGATACCGAGGCCCAAGAGGCATTCCAGCTCTTGCAATCTGCAGTAACTTCAGCCCCGGTGTTGGCAATACCTAATTTTGCTGAGCCATTTTTAATCGAATGTGATGCTTCAGGTCGTGGCATGGGCGCTGTGTTGATGCAGCAAGGTCGACCAATAGCTTTTTACAACAAGGCCTTGTCGGAAAATAACTCTCAAAAGTCTACGTACAAAAAGGAATTGTACGAACAGATCATCGGAGTTTACGACATCTAATGCACCAGCATATCGCCATCACAGCAGTATTGAGTTGCCAAACTCATGGGATTTGACTTTGACATTGAGTGTAAATCTGGTCCTAAGGTAGTTAAAAGCGCTCGCTTCATCGGCTTAAGCGCAAGCAACGAAGCGCATATCCCCCAGCCGCTTTCACCTTCCCGGGCGGCGCAATTTTTGGGGAAACACATTTGGTCGCACTTTATAAGTAGTATTGCTGCTAGAGCTACACCATAGTTGTTAAGGCTCCAAGGCGCACCAAGGCGCAAGAGTGTGCCTAGTGCCTAAGGCGCGCCTTTTGTACATTATCGAAAAAACTAATTCAAACACTATATAAACTTATATTAAACATATTAGCATGTAATTAACTATTAAATTGAAGTTCAAAACACCATAAATAACACAAATTTAGGGAATAAACTTCAATAATAAGTAGCAAACATCAAAACAAAGTAGTAATCAATTAATATTCAAATAAAGAGAAAACATGGTTGTTGCTACTACCACTTTCATCCATGATTTACTTGAGCTGGGAAAAAAACGTGGCTGTTGCTATTTAATTTTAAAAAAACAGAAAAAAAAACATGTTTGGGGCAGAAAGACGTATTATTTGATATATATTAGAGTATAAAAATATGTTATCAGACTTAGAGAGGGGCTGGGGAGAAATATGACACATGGAGGTGGTTGGATGGCAGTTTCCGGTGGTGGCGCGCGGCGGCCGCGGCTGGACGGTGGCGGCTGGTGGGAGGGCTGCTGGTGGTGGGTGATGGGGGAGCGATAGATAATGGCAGAAATTGAAAACGGTTATATTTCTTTTATAAACCGCTTAACCCTAATTTTTATTTAGGTTAAAATTTATTACTTAGGGCCCAAGACATATTTATTCCCTAAATTAAATTTTTATTTAGGTTAAAATTTATTACTTAGGGCCCAAGACATATTTATTACCTAAATTAAATTGCAGAAATACGTTTTCACTTAAAAACCCTAAAAAAATAAATCAAAGTAGCGCCAGCCTCAGGCTGGAGAGGCGCTTTTCTCTGCGCTGCGCCTCGGGCGCGCCTCGGGCGCGCTTTTAACAACTATGAGCTACACTTGTTCGTTTGTTCTTGCTTCATTGTTTCTGGTTAGGTCGCTTCACAATGAGGGCACGGGCATTAGACAGGTGATTTCTCATGAATATGAGATGCACAGCTTAACGTTAGAGGCATTCTCTGCTTTTGGTGGCAACACCTTTTTATTCCTGATTTTCTCTCGATTCTTCGTGTGGCTGCAGAGGCCCTTCCGGTCTTTCGAATTAGGGTTTATGCGCAATTATATTCTGCCGTAGCTTTTATCTTTTAAATTAGGGTTTATTTTATTTTTTAAATTAGGGTTTATTTTTTAAATTAGGGTTATTGTGTTATAAGCCCATTAACATAAAGCCCATTCCATAAAAAGCCCATGTCAATTAAATAAGGTATTTAGTAACTAGGGCATAGAAGTAGCAGCGCCAAATTTTATTTTTTCAGGAAAAAAAAATGGAGCGCACAGACCGATAGCATAAACTTCTCTCACCTCTAGCCGTGTGATCGCCACTAACATCGAAAAGTTAAAATAACTTAATATTGGTCACAATTTTGAAATATCTAATTTTAATTTTACATGTTTCTCACTTTGCCATGTGTTTTACACTTTTACTATATAGGTGCTTTTCATATTATCTTATTTAATGTGTAATGTTAATTTAGTGAAGCGCGCTTTTTTCGCACTTTGCGCTTAAAGCGTTAGAGGGTCTATGCGCTCTAAGTGCGCTTTTCGCTTTTAACTACCTTGGGTCCCTACGAATGCGGCGGCGGATGCGCTGTCCAAGAGGATTCCGAAGTTGAATTGGCCGCGGTCACCTTACCCAGATGGATCGATTGGGATCAGTTACGGTTGGAGGTGGTGGAGGATCCACTTTACGGACCCATTGTGACATCTTTGCAAAAGCGGGGAGGTCGTGCGGCGACCCTTCACATTGGTCCATGACGTCCTATACTACAAAGGCAGGCTCGCAATACCTGCCCAATCAGCTTAGGTGGCTCGTCTCTTGAAGGAATTTCACAACACACCTATGGGAGGGCACGCCGGAGCCTTACGAACATATAAGCGTTTAGCAGCTAACGTTTATTAGCCGGGAATGATCCGCGTTGTAACCAAATTCGTGGCTGATTGTTTGGTTTGCCAACGTCAAAAATCGGATACCCTGTACGCCGGCGGCCTCTTACAGCCTCTTCCGATTCCGTCGCAAGTATGGGAGGATATTAGTATGGATTTTATATCGGGCTGCCACGTTCACGACGCATGGACGTCATACTAGTCGTTGTTGATCGTTTAACTAAGGCCTGCCATTTTGTTGGCTTATCTCATCCTTTCTCGGCCAAAGATGTAGCAGAAGCCATTAGTAAGGAGGTGGTGCGACTCCACGGCATACCACGTTCAATTGTCACAGACCGGGACCCGATCTTCTGTGGTTCTTTTTGGAAAGAACTATTCAAAGCGACAGGGACACAGATGCGGATGAGCTCGGCCTACCACCCGGAGACCGATGGACAAAGCGGAGGTATTGAATCGCTGTCTAGAGGCGTACCTAAGGTGCTTTGTTTCTGAAACTCCTCGACAGTGGGCTAAGTGGCTTGCATGGGCTGAATATAGCTTCAACACTAGTTTCCACTCCGCTACAGGCTGTACTCCTTTTGAAGCGGTCTATGGTCGTAAGCCCCCATCACTAGCTCAGTTCTTACCGGGCGAAATAAGAGTCAGAACGGTGGAGGAGGAACTGTTGGCACGGGATGATATTCTAAGGCAGCTGAGATATCATTTAGAAAGAGCACAGCAAAGAATGACTCACCAGGCCAACAAACACCGGCGCGAGTTGGAGTTCAACGTGGGAGATAGAGTCTTCCTTAGGTTCAGGCCATATCGCCAACTCTCGTTGTTCAGGAAGCTAAACATAAAGTTGGCGCCACGGTATTTTGGGCCGTTCGAGGTAGTTCAACGCATTGGAAAAGTGGCGTATCGACTAGCACTACCAGTGGGAACAAGGATACATCCAGTCTTTCACGTTTCGCAACTAAAGGCGGTGTCGGGGGACCATCTGGTTGAGCTGGAGCTACCAGCTGATCTCTTTGACGATGCACCTGAGTTCGTGCCAGAGGATATACTAAATGTACGAGAGATTTGGAGGAGATAGCCGCATTTCCCAGGTGCTGGTTCGATGGGCTGGACAATCGGAGAACGAAGCTACCTGGAGTCGATGAAGCCTGCTTTTGTACACAATTCCCTGAATTCCGCCTTGAGGACAAGGCTGTTCTTAAGAGGCGGGAATTGATAGGGATAAAGTTTATAAAAGGCGGAAAAGGAGAGATTCTGAGTAGTTATAATTGTACCGGTTCGGCTCTATATTTCCTGGGAACCCTTAGTTTGTTTGCAGTATTGTAATAGGGCCTTGGGCGGTTAGCATATAAATATTGGCTTTGCCCTCAGTAGGGCACATCAGAATATTTCTAAGTGTAATCAGCCTTTGGCTTGGCGGGAATTCCCGAATTGAATACATCATCTTTCTTGTGTATCTTGCGTTCGACTCTTTGACTCTAACAAATGCTTGCATGGAACAAAATGCAGAAACACTTAACATAAGACACTTTTCAGCATACCTGCAGCCTGAATACAAATGACAGATCACTCTGTTTGAGATGCTCCTGTAAATATAGAACGAATGTCATTAAATAAAAAGACAATGAGCTACAGATAAAGGATGAAATCATAATGGATACTGCAACACAAAAATCCTGCCTCGTTATTTTTATTTTCAATTCCCCTATGAGGTGAAGAAAAAAATTTAGTCCCTAGCATTATTTTTATTTTCAATTCCTCCTTCCCCACCCCACAAAAAAAAAAAAAAAAAAAAAAAAAAAAAAGATGCAAAGATAGGAGAAACTTAAAATCAAAAATATGAAAAGAGAAGTGAAAATGTTGGGCAAATTTACAGCAATCTGACAGAGCATTGAACCCATGATTATGAGGTGAAGAAAGTAACTAGCATACAGTTGAGCACAAGTTTGATTATACGACATAAAACCCTAATTAGCTTTTAGAACAATTTCAGATCACATTGGAATGTTCACTGAATAAATTTTAGATGCAATAATTTTTCTTGGCTTGATTCAGAGCTAACACAATATGCATTAAGCAAGTGCAATTTAGTCCCTTCAACTACCTGTCCAAGGAGTATCTCATTTAATTCACTCATTGATGGAGTTCTCTCAACAGCATTTACCTGTAATCAAAAGTCGATTTACCAAAATCATGTCAATAGAAAAACAGATGGGTGCAGATGTTTAGATACTTATCACCCTCTAGACAAGTGAAGTCAGATAAGACGTGGTTTTGACCGTATATACTATTTTTTAGAATAGTGACTTATTGAGTCTGAATTAGAGCCTTCACAAACTGCAGTCGAATAATTTAATGCATGCAACAAAGTCTAAGGAGACTTCAATTTTTATGACACAGAAATGGCTTACAGATGCACCAGACCCATAGAAAAGGGAAAATGTTAACTATCAAACAGCTGATTTTAAGCTAGTACATCGACAACTATCATGAACATGCTGAAACCTGAAACAGTTGATTAATGTAATTTAGGACGAATTTACGACAGTTTTGTAAGCTGGAAATGATTCATACTCTGTATAACTAGCCTAATAAATGCATTCTAAATTTTTTTCAGAAACAATAAAGAAAAAGAAATTTGGTTTGGACTCAGATCATTGTTAAATCAAGTATTAACATTGCCAAAAATCCAATTCTTAACTGGCTTCAGTCCTTTCTTACCCCTCAATACATGTTAACCAAATTACTTAAGTGCAATAAACTTCCAAGTTTCCAGGAAAAAGAAAAAGAGGGAGTGCCCGGTGCCAATGATAACTTCCGGGTCTATCACCATCGGAATATCCTAATAGGGCGGGTTGAGACATTGCTGAAGTCTGCTTCTTGGGTCTTTTTGTTTTGTTTAGGTAGGCCAATTAGGTTAAGTGGAGTCTTTACTTATTATTGATCTTAACTTCTCTTTAAGAGTATCTTGAGAAGTATTGTGAAATTGTCTGGGCAGGTTTTCAACCTGTGAGAAACTTTCGTATTGAATAATATTACCAACCCTTTTCCCTATCAGACCATCTAGTGGGAAAATCAAAACCAGACATACATAATCGCAAGTTAAACAGACACAAAACAAATAATGACATGCAAATAAGCACTTCATTTAACCCACCTCTACTCCAGCAGGAAAGCAGAAAGAAAGGAGATCTCTGTATTTAAGTGGCAGTTGTTTTTCTGGAGGGTAAACAAACAAGACCTGAAATCCAGAACAGAAGTTTGTATGCGGTATTAAACACAACAATCATTACTCATTATACCACGATGCAGAAATTACAGCTATCAAGAGAAAATTAACACCTGAGGCTCAAGGTTAGGTTCTATACGGCATTGATGCTGACCACCAAGTGCACTTCGAAATCTTCCAGAACCTTCAAATTTTCTAGCAAAGTACAGATTTTGAAGTGCTTGAATATCAGAATTAGGAGGAAGTCCAACAACCACCATGCTTTCAAAAAGCTTTGATGGCTCCTTCCAAACTTTATGATCCTGCAAAACATAAGATATATAACAAAACACGAACAAATAGAGGATATCTTTTTATTTTACATGGAGTAACAGTAAAATTTTCAAATTTTGGTTAAGAAGCTGTCTAGGCTTTGGCTTAGGGGAATAAGCACATTGATTGGGATATGGAGAACTCAGAACCATCCAAACTATAATACAGAGATCTCCGGGAAAAGGGTCATTACTAGCTTTCTTGATTACGCAAAAAAAAATTAACAGAAAATTTAGTTAAATATAACTAGAGCATTAGTAGAGTATATTCTTGCAAACAATGAACTGTAAACTAATGAAAAGAGAGCGGACCAGCAACTGCAATTGAAAGTTAGCCCACTGACGTTTTTGGCTCGTTAAAATTTCTGGGTTGTAAGATCCACTATGCACTTCAGAAGGACTAGATAAGCCCTTCAGTAATCTTGAGACCTGGTGCTGAAGCTTTTGAAGCTGGCCACCACTGTCTTCTTTTGAAGAATATACCACTGATGGTCGTGGTGAGCAGACAGCTGCTGCTGCTGCTGCCACAGCTCTAGCAACATCTTCTGTTGTTTGCATAAAGAATGATGCACTCCAACTAGGGCTCCCTGATTCTTCATCTTTCTCCATCTATTTAATAGGAACATTGAGAACATGGTCATGAAGGCAACTAACAATATTTTACAACTTCAAAATCCAAAAATTCTGAAAAGGAGATTGTTTCTGTCATCCTAGAGTGTCCAAAATGAGAGGGAAGAAGAAAAAGAATGCGAAGACTTTTATCTTTTTCTTATTCTTCTCTAGAAAATGCATACATACTTCAACCTGAAGTTTAACCAGTGATTGCAAACGCAATTCTTTGTACCACTACAAATTTTGTACAATTATATACTTCATGTAGCATTCTAAACCATCCGTGGATCCAACAATAATTAATAATACGAAAGGTCCCTAAAAGCACCTCTCCTTTCAACATCTTACCTTTCTCTGTAAACTAAAACTCAGATAGTAGATAGTAATTTCTATATTTTAATTTCATTTTTCTGATGCGTTTTCCCCATTTTTCAAACACCATCGCAATTCATACTGAATCCCTCAAGAAATAAAAAAGAAAAGGGAAAACTGAAAATAGAAAAGTACATAGAGAAAAAAAAATAAAAAAAAATAGGTGGTACAGGCGCATCCATATTCCAATATGACAAGAAATCACTGGATACTGAAAAAGAAAAACACTTGATTCACTGATAATCACCTGTACTTAAATTAATAAAACGGATTAGAGCTCGAAAGAAGACGTCGACCCTCGGAAACGACTCCTCAATTTACGAAATATCACAACTTCCCACCTCCGCTACGAAATCACATATACTGCCAAATTCCACGAGATTCGAGCTTTAAGCCTCCACTTTAGACTATATTTTACAAAAATACAAGACCAAAATCACAAAAAATTGCCATAAATTCCAAAAATTAAAAGTAAAGCAAAAATCACAAAATAGGCAAGAAATCGAACGAAATAAATATAAAATGGTAACAGAATGGGAGAGGGCAAAAGAAATTCACCTTTATCATTAGCGCTAATTATATGGTAAATTCGAGCGGCGACGAAAACAGAAAAAGGAGCAATCTAATCTGTGTCGTGTACGATATGCTTACAAATAGGTTGGAGGCTAGAGAGAGAGAGAGAGTTCAGGCGGCCATAACAAAGATGGAAAGAGAGAGAAAGCTGTGTTCGTCGTTGGTTTTCAGGAGAATGACATGAAAAATGAAGAAAAGAAAACCCCCAAACAATACAAGCAGACTGCATGAAATAATAATTATTAATTACTCTCTAAGAATAAAAATAATAATTAACTAAAATCCTTTTCAAATAATTAATTATCAATTTAATGTATTCAGTTTCAACCCTCCAACTTAAGCACTTGCACTTTTTTCTGTGGAAAGAGCCAAAAACTAATTAAGGTTCTGTTTAAAAAAATAAAAAATTGTATCAAAATTTAAATATTAAGGAGTATGTGAAAAAGGACTGATACTAATAAAAAGGCAAAGTCTTATACATTTTATATACATCGTAAGTTTACGGTGTTTTCTTAAATCTTTTAGTCATATATTTAATATTTTTAGTTAAATATTTGATATTTTAAATGTTATTTTTCAATTTCATCAAATTTTTGTATTCTTGATCAAATATGATATGATTGATCATAATTCTTAATACTCCTAATGAGATTCTTAACACTTTTGATCAAATATTTGATATTTTAACTTTTTTAAAAATGATAACACCATAAACTTTTGATGTATACGAAATATAAAAGAGAAATACTCCAATAAAAATTGTGAATGAATATGAAGAAATAAAAAAGTAGTGTGGCCTGCCTTTTTTCTTGAAGTGTATATTAAAGGCATAATGTATAAATTTTGTTTAAAAGGCTCCTAAATTAATTTTTATTTTAAAGTCTTCAAATTATAACATTTTTGTTTCATGCAGCCTCTGAATTGAAGTATATACGATCATTTTTGATAGTTGACTGGAGATGAATTTCTTGTTGAAATTTAATCTTAATAATATTAAAATTGGTTGATTTGTCATATTTTAATAGAAAACATTAAATTAAAAAACATTAACTGCGAGAGGGTGCTTGGTTTGTTGAAAGGAATCGAAATGGGAATGGGTTTGAAAGTAATGAGGAATGGTAATGGATATGTTAATTATTATTGAGTTGTTTAATTTATATGTAGGTATGACTATCATTACCATAAAAAGTGTTTGGTTTTAATAAAAATTATTGATAATTAAAATTATTATTAACTCTTTTTAATATTAAAAATATATTATATAATAATCATGCTTAGAATATTATTATTAATATTAATAAATAATTTAGAAGATAAAATAAATTTTTAATAAATTATATGTGAAATTTTAGAAAGGAATGACTTTCATTCCTCCCAAAATGGTGACCTTTTGTGTCATAAGTAGTGGAGCTCTAACCACTTGAAATTTATACCACTTCGTCAATTTCTTTGTTAGATGAACAAGCCACCTTATAACTCCATAATTCGTTCCCAAAGAAAATCGAACCCGGATCTCCTACTAATGTGAGGAACCCGTGGGCTAAGCCACTGTTTGCAAAATCAGATTAATTTCGGCTTATCAAGGTCCTAGTAAAATAAAAATTATATAGTTTAAGATTTTTTTAAAATTAAAAAATTAAGAACTTTTAAAAATAAAAGTTGATAGTTTTGAGTTCTATAATTCATTATTAAATTATCTATAATTCATTATCTGAATTAAATTTTCTTATGAAAAGAAATAAAATGATTGGGGTTGATTTGGGACTTATGTAGAATATGATGTCATGCGTGTACTATGATGCAAAAGTCCACAATGGGAAGCCGCGTCAAACGTTAGGGATGTGTTTGGTAATTTGGTTGGGTGCGTTGCTCGATGGCAATTATGCCAATAATACATTTTTAGTTTTTAGGATAAAAAATAAGAATAAAATATTAGACAAACAATGTTTACTCTCTCCGTCTACCAAGTTTATGTTCACTTGTTTTATTGGTTCGTTAAGTCAAATTTATATTCATTCTTTTTTTGGAAACAATCATCATTAACTTTACACTAATAATCAACTACTTTATTATAAAATAAATCCCACAATATCCTTACTTTATCTACTTTATACGATAAACAAATATTTTTCTTAAATCTTGTACAATGCTCTATGAACATAACTTTCACGGATGGGGGAGTATTATTTATTGGCAAAATTTTAAGTGTACCTTGTTCGTCCTATAAATACGATTTGTTCTATCAATGTCATGCACAACTATTAATACAGTCATATACAAAAATTACCACCGTCATGCATTAGGTTATCACGGGTCATGCAAAAATTCTATCACTATTATATTCAATTATTATTACTACTACGTATATAGAATTCACATAAACTATAAAATAGGTAGAGTTTATAGAAAAAATACTCTTATTTATTAAGCCTTTACGCTAAGTACGGGCCATTACCGGCTTGAACATTGTGCGGGCCATTACCCGGCTTGAACATATTACACGGGTCATTACCCGGCTTACACATAGTACGGGCAATTACGGCTTGAACATTGTGCGGGCCATTACCTCGGCTTGAACATAGTGCGAGGTTACTACCCGTCTTGATTAATAATGCAATTTAACATAGCAATCATAACATTGAATGTTAAACTCGATTAAGAGTGAAAATTTCCCTCACCTTAAAATAATAGGTGCAACAAATGATGCAATGCAATACCCCCTTAGTGATCCTCAATTCCTTGATAAAGCACAGTCTTAATGGTCTCAAGTTTCTCCTCATATCTTACAAATAACATATACTCTTAACAATCTCCAATTCCAGACGCTACGAGCGTCGGATCAACAACTCATTACAATTCTATAATCTACGAGTGGATGCGAGCATTTTAATATATAATTCCACAATTAACAAAAGATCGAATACTTACCAACATATTTTGGGATTTCACACGGCACGATCCTCTCTTCCTCTCTCTCTCTTTCTCTCTCTCTCTCTCTCTCCCGCCATTCCCTTCTTTCCTCTCTCTTTTCTTTCTTCTTTCTCTAATTATCCAAGTGTGCGTGTGTATGTTGATATACTCACTCCACCGCCTAAGGATTCTTTCTAGGTAAGTTTTCATTATTTAATATTATTGTTATTATCATATTATTATTATTATTTATTACTTATACTACTATAACTATACTATGTATTATATATAATAAATACATGCCACACACATTTGCACACACGACACACACATTTGCACACACGCCACCCACCCACACACAATATTATATTATATATATATATAATATATATATTTTATATTTTACGTATTAAAATATTTATACAATTTAATTAAAATTAATTATTAATATTAATACTCAATCTATTAAAAATAATTAAAATAATTCACGTAGTGATTTTGGGATATTACACCTAGGTCGCCCGGCCGTCCTCGGTACATAATAAGTGGTCAATCACACCATTTGATAAAATATTTTCATGTTAATGCATGATATGCATGATGCAATGCAAAGCATATACACACAATAGAATTACATGTTCATAACACCATTTCCACTCCCGCAATAATCATATAATTCACAATTTCATTTCACGATGATCATTGAACTCACGAGTTCATTACGCAACAATTGAACTCGGTGGCCCACTCTAGGTAGCATGCGCGATTCTCCTGAGTCGCCCTTCCGTTCTCACTTTGAAATTCCCTAATTCATTTCTAATCACGTACCTAATTCATTTCTAATCACTCGCCTAATTCATTTCTACTCACAACTCACCAATTCAATCACCCTATCCATTTCTATAATAATCACGGAACTCGGTAGTTCATTTCACAATAACCATGGAACTCACAGGTTCAATTCATAATAATACATAAACTCACAAGTTCATTTCTCGATAATCACCGAACTCACATATTTAATCCACATAAAATATTGAGGTCACGAGCTCTTTCACAATAACCATTTAATATCAATCAAATATCACAATTAACATAATATTCACATATCTTCAATTAAACATAAATACTTCACGAGAATATTATATTTATGCATTGTAGGTGCAAATGAATTTCTACTTACTTCAAGTCCGCAAACCGTTGATAAATCAAACCCTAAACCTTTTTATCGTATTTCACTATCAAATAAAAATAATTATTAATAATTTAAGGATGGGGTTTTGTTCTACTCATTACGAGCTTAAAAACGGTATAAAATTTGTCTATTGACGGAAGTCGAATACTTACCAAAATGTTAGGGATTTCTCTCTCTCCCCTCTTTCGCTTGTAAATATCTCTCTCCATCTCTCGTAAATCTCTCTTTCTCTCTGTATATACCTATGAATTTGGTGGCATTTATTTGATAAGAATGCCACCGCCTTAAGCTTTCTTCATTATTAAGTTTCATCTTTTATTAATATTATTATTATTATATTTAGTTTAAAGTATGCATTTATCAACAAAGTTTGTGTGTATAAATATACACAACCACACGTATTCATTTAATCATATTTAAAACATATATATATATATATATATATATATATATATATATATATATATATATATATACTATCATACTAATATTTATCAATCATAATTATATGTTGATGTTAGTGACGAGTGTTACTCGGAATGTGCCAACATTCTGGTCACAACATCGAGAATTCGTCCTTCCACTTCCACTAACCCTTAACCCACGTTTTGTCTTGGTCAATGTCTTGTTTTCTTTCGGAATGAAGACTTACGGCGATTCTACCGAAGTCATGCGTTTGAAAAGGCAAGAGAAGAGAAGTTATAAAGATCATGGGGAAGTTATATGGAAGTTACCTATTTTCAAGGGAGATGTGAAAGTTATTTTCAAGCATTAAGAGTCCAGATTTATCTATATATACACTACTGCTATGAAGATTAAAACTTGAAGTTGAGGGAAACACAATCTAGCATAGTCTATTGGCATAAATTATAGAATTTATTGTAGTTTCATACTCGATACTTCCGTTGGTGAATGTTCCAACATTTCACTCAACATTGGGTCTTTATTTGTATTAGTGATAGGTTAGATTGAATATTATCTAGTCACTATATACATAGATCCATTCACGGTGTGGCTTATGTTTTCACCGATTGTATCACTTGACAATTACTAGTGATAATACGCCGTTTGACAGTATAAACTTATTTATAATCTATACAAAATTTTGATATCCATCTTGCAAAGTGTTTAAGACTTCATTTGTGTATTTTCGTTCATTTATTTTTAAATGCGTATGTTGTTCTCGATTGTACCAACATTCGTGACAACATTCTCGCAAAAATACTTACGCACACCTTCATTATATATATAAATTCTTATAATATTTAATATTTGATTTATATTTAATTAACATGACAACTAATCTCCAATTTAATACATTTTAATTTACACCATCAATAATAAAATAAATTGCATTGATACTCAAATATTCCTAAAACCTCAATCACCTATAAAATTAATTTTCTCATCACTAAACATATAAAGACATATGTTATTAATTCACTATTTAAAAGCACAATAAAATAATGCAAGATAAAATAGTTCAAAATCACAAGTAGCACATAATTAATTAAAATGCACTCAATGCATGAAATATATTGATCAATGAAAGTGAGTAGTGAGAAACTCGGGTATTATAATAATTAATTTTCACGTTAATACTAGAGGTAGTAACAATTAAGTAGTACAAAAGGAATTAAATATAATCTTATAATAAAGTTAATTATTGTCTCACCACTAAGTGGGTAAAAATATATATTTAATACAATATTTAAAACATGATAAAATAGTACGATATTACAAGTAGCACACAAATAAATAATTGTATAAAGTATATTGACTTATGAGTAGTTGACACTTAATTTATTTATATTACTTTAGATATAACAATTTAGGTAGAAGTTTATGACTACTAATTCAATAAAATATCATATATTTAAAACTTTAAGGAGTAAAACGGAAAAATTATAAATAAATAACGTGTCACTCATATAAGTTAATAAAAATGAGTAAGTTTTATTGGTAAATAACTAATGAGAGATTCGGATATCACACAACTCGAAGGCACTCAATGCCATATTCACATTTACGGATGTTTTCATGTTCAAAATAATCTCTAATTGTGTTTTTGCAAAAGAAGCATGTGAGAGATTACAAGAACATTGTGAAGGATCCGAGAGTGTTAGAAGGACAAAGTTCTTTGATGCTTGGAACCAAGT
Organism: Paraleonurus japonicus; assembly: GCA_030762865.1. Lineage (NCBI taxonomy): Eukaryota > Viridiplantae > Streptophyta > Magnoliopsida > Lamiales > Lamiaceae > Paraleonurus > Paraleonurus japonicus. The sequence goes on from CM061061.1 coordinate 12,918,982, forward strand.
TTGAAAATCTAAGGATGAAGGAAGATGAGACCATATCCTCCTACAATGAAAGAATGTTAGATCGGGTTTTTAGTTTTGATGAGTTAAAATGTAATAGACTAGAATAAGCTCATGTAAATAAGATGACCAGTGAGAATGTATAGAACAAGCGATGTAGTGAGCTTAGCACTAGTGATCAGACTAGGGAAAACTAACAAAGTCGGTGAGGTCGGGAAGAAGATGGTCATCCGAAGACAGTCTTGAAGAAGTCATCTGTTGGAGAGAATAATGAAGAGCTCAAGACAAGATCAAGACCAGTGAGTAGAATTAGAAAGACAAGTCTTCACTAAGTCGGCAGATGACTAGCTCAAGATCACCGAGGACAAGACGGTTTTCAAGATAAGTTTGTTAGCGGTTTTTAGTTTGTTACAACAAACTAACCATCTTACGAGCTTATAAATAAGAGTAAGCACAGTTCGAGAAGAACTCTTAGCGCTATTCATTCTAAAACTCACATTTTGAAGCACTCACAAGTTTTCAAAAAGCTTTTCATAATTTTCTAAGCGTTTAAAAGAACACTTTCTGTATATCTTCAAACACATTACTTGCTTTGTATCTTTCTAAGCTTCTAGATAGTTTGATAGTTTGAAGAAAAGTTGAAGAAGATCATCATACCATTGTATTTGTAATCTCCGGTGAGTAATTAAGTAAGTGAGTCGAGGCCCTTCTTCAAGTTGAAGGAGGAGAGTGGATGTAGGATCTTTTGATACGAACCACTATAAACCGTTTGTCATTTACTTTACGCATTTATCTTTACGGTTGATAATCAATAGTTCAAACAAATTAATTTGATTACTTTTTGATCCTAAAAGATTGAGTCTAAAAGCTGTTTAGTTGTTCGACTTTGGTTTCTTGAGTTGATAATTTGAATTGTGTAAAATTTGGATAATCTATTCAACCACCTCTTCTAGATTATCTCACGAAAGGTGTACTTAGTTGCTCTTAAATACTCAATCTCGGGACCAACAAAGAATCACCTGAGATTTCTAATGAATCTCAAGCACTTGGTGAAGCTACATCTAATACAAGGTTAGTACATAAATCTTGAAGACTGTCCTAACGTTTTGATGCTAAAATATGTGCTATTGAGGAAGCTAAAGATACTGATGCTATTACACAAAATGAGTTGGTTAGTATTTTAAAAACGTATGAAATGAATTTTTCCCAAAGAGATAATGAGAAATGCAAAAGAAAATTTATGATGCTAAAATATGTGATATTGAGGAAGCTAAAGATACTGATGCTATTACACAAAATGAGTTGGTTAGTATTTTAAAAACGTATGAAATAAATTTTTCCCAAAGAGATAATGAGAAATCAAAAGAAAATTTATGTTTTCAAAGGAGAGAATCTTTGAGTATTGATAAACAAGCTGTTTATTCTTGAAATAGATTCGATGAAGATGTTATCGATGATTGTGCCGACAATATTGATAACATTGCTTTCTTATCTAAGCGATTTAATTCATTTTTGAAAAAAGAGCAAATAGACTTAGAAATAATTTGCAAATTAAGAATCAAGATAGAGATCGATCGAAGTTCACGTCAATTGCACGATAAGAATAGAAGTTCTAATCAACCTAGGCAATTTGATAGAGGTAACAAGATCAAATATGATCCGAATATAGGAAAAATGTAAAATGTGATGCATGTTCTGGTTTTGGTCATTATGCTAATGAATGTGCCAACACTCTTTTGAGAAAAAGGGTAAATTTCAATGCTACCTTAAGTGATGAGTCTAATTGTGAAGATGATTCGATAAAAATGAAGAATATATTTTTTACGGAAGAATTATATATGATGATACTCTTGATGATTTACTTGGATGATTTTGATGTCGAGTCAAATGTGTCAACATTTGAGGAAACATTGAAAATTCCAGTTAATTGTTTCTTAAGTTCTTGTGTAGATAAAGCGAGATAAGTCTAACAATGTTTGCAAAGATTGTAAGTCTAGTTATTTAAAGCTTGAAAAGGAGTTGGAATCTACTCGAAATCCTTGAAGGACATGACTATTGAAGAGTCATATCAAAATAATTTGGTGATAAAGCTTGAGGTCATATTGACAAAGAAAGATCTGGAGATATGCAACCTTAAAGAGAAGCGGCTTAAAGGCACAACACTGAATTTCAAAAGATATTCGTAAAGTTACGCAAAACTTGATGATGCACTAACAATTGGAAGTACAAGTAGACATGGTCTTGGTTATAATGGTAATATTACTCAGTTTTTAAGCAATAATAAACTCGTTGTGTTTACAAAACCTTCTTGAACTGAAAACTGAAAAATGATTACGAAAAGAAGGATGTTTGTCATTATTGTTTCTTGAAGGTCATAAGAGACCAAACTATTTAAGAATGAGACAGACAAAAAGTTTGCTAAATATTTTTGAAAATGTTGCCACATTCGCTCAACATTCAAAATAGACTTCAAAAATCTTTTCAAAAGTCTATTAAAAACTCTACCTGGGTGATTAAATCAAAACACTGTATGTAATGTTATTTACACCTCTTTAAAAGCATGTGTTCTGGACTTTGGTATTTTGATAGTTGTTGCTCTAGACACATGACTGGTGAAGAAAGGTTTCTCACTGATTATAAAATATATGATGGTGGAAATGTTACATATGGAGGTGGTTCAAAAGGAAAAATTGTTGGGATAGGTACCTTTGAATGTTTTTGGTTTTCCTAATTTGACAAAAGTCTTGCATGTTAAGGGTTTACTTGCAAACTTGATTAGCATAAGTCAACTGTGTGATGATGACATGCATGTTAAGTTTGATAAAAATTCATGCTATGTGTTAAATAATTATAATAATTGTCTTATGGTTGGAAATAGATCAGTTGATAATTGTTATTTGATTGATTCGAATCAAGCATGCTTTAATGTTCAAACCGATGAAAGTACACTTTGGCATCAAAGACTTGGTTATACACATTATAGGAATATTGTCAAATTAATGAAATATGATGTTGTTAAAGGTCTTCCTAAGTTTCAAATGCTTTTAATGTATTCAAAATTTTCTCTAAATGTTTTAAGAATGTTTATAATTCTAAGGTAAAGAAGATAAGGTTTGATCATGGTAGGGAGTTTGAGAAACAACTTATTCACTAATTTTTGTGAAGAAAAAGGTATAATTCAAGAGTTTTCTTCTCCTAAAACATCTCAAAGAAATGGTGTTCTTTGAAAGAAAGAATAGAACTCTACAAGAAATTGCTAGAGTAATGCTTTTATCCAAGAAACTTTCAAAAAGATTTTGGGTGAAGCTTTTAATCTGCTTGTCATATATCAAATAGAATTTATTTGAGACCTAATTATACTATGTGTTTGTTACATCTTGAATGATAGAGACCAGACTTCATAAATTTGATTAAAAAAGTGATAAGGGTTTCTTTCTTAGTTATGCTAGAAAGCATTAGGGCATTTAGGGTTTATAATCTTAGGACCGATAATCGTTCAAGAGTCTATGAATGTTGTATTTGATGATAATGCAAGTCTTACGAGATAATGTTGTTGAAGATGATGTGGTGATCTTATTGAGCGGATGCAAGGTTGATATTTCGAATCGATTGAGAATGTTGCTACAAATGTGCCCACATCTCAAGCAACATCACCTCAACACCCGTAAATTAACAGAACTATGCCTTATCATGCTACAATACCATCTTCCAGAATTCTCAAAAATCATCCACAACAACAAATCATAGGTAAACCACAATCGGGTGTACAAACAAGGAGAAAATTGAGTTTAAATGCAAGGCATGTGGTAATATCAATCTGTATGACATCTATGTGTAACAAGGTGAACTTTGAATGTTTTCATTCTCTTAATGAACCTAAAAATATTGATGAAGCAATGAAAGATGACAACTGGATAAATGCAATGCATGAGGAATTAAATTAATTTGATAGGAATGATGTATGGATACTTGTACCTAGACCTGAAAATATGAATGTAATTGGTATCAAATGGATCTTCAAGAACAAAAGCTGATGAATGCGGTAATGTTGTGAGGAACAAAGTTAGATTAGTTGCACAAGGCTATACACAAGTAGATGGTATTGATTTTGATGAGACATTTGCTCCGGTGGCTAGAATTGAATCCATAAGACTATTACTTGCTATTGCATGTTACATTGATATAAAAGCGCATCAAATGGATGTCAAGGCCGCATTTATGAATGAAATTCTTATGGAAGAAGCTTAGGTAGAACAACCTAAGGGTTTTGAGAATCATGAATTTTCCGATCATGTTTATAAACTTAAGAAAGCATTATATGGTTTAAAGCAAGCACCTAGGGCATGGTATGGTAGATTAACCGATTTTCTTGTTGAATTCGGTTTCTATAGAGGTGAAGGTGATAGAACATTATTTATTAAACATTCTGGAAATGATGTCATGATTGCTCAAATTTATGTTGATGACATTGTATTTGGTTCTACATGTGAGAAAATGCTTGAATTATTTGTGTATAAAATGATCTCTACCTTTGAAATGTCGATGGTTGGAGACTTAAATTACTTTTTAGGTCTTGATTAAATAATGCAAGGATGACATTTTCTTTTGTCAAAGTAAATATGCCAAGAATCTTGTGAAAAGGTTTGGTTTAGACAATGCTAAACACATGAAGACACCTATGGGAGGCGACACAAAAATTGTGTAAAGACAATGTTGGCTGAATGTTGACCTAACATTGTATAGGTCAATGATTGGTAGTCTTTTATATCGACTTCTAGTAGGCCGGACATCATGTTTAGTGTATCTGTTTATGTGCTTGTTATCAAGCTAATCCTAAAGAATCTCATATGAATTCAGCTTAAAAGGATCATTAGACATGTGGCAGGCACATGCGATTATGAAATATGGTATAGCAAAGACACTAATTGTTCTTTGGTGGGTTATAGTGATGCAAATTGGGCGGTGATAGTGATGATAGAAAGAGTACAAGTGGAGGATGTTTCTACATGGGTAACAATCTTATTTCATGACATATCTGAAAACAAAATTGTGTCTCCTTATCAACTGTTGAATCAATACATAGCAACGGGAAATCTGTTGTACTCGGCTTCTTTGGCTTAAGAAGATGTTCGATGATTACGGTTTAGAGAGCAATACTCTTCTTGTTTATTGTGACAATACAAGTGTAATTAATATATCTAAGAACCCCGTCTAACATTCATTGATTAAGCATATAAGTATAAGATACCACTTCATTAGAGACCTTGTAGAAATAGAAGTTGTAAAGTTGGAATACATTTCTCTTTGAGAAGCAAATTGCGAGACATTTTTACTAAAGCCCTTGATAATGATAGGTTTTCTTCTCTTAGAAAATCTCTAGGTTTATGCACTAATTAGACCTATTATTGTTGTGTGTTGTAACAAATGTGCCAATATTTGTAACAACACTAGAACGATTTATTTAAATTTTTCTAAGTATTGTAATATTAAGTGTTTTCGAACTCTCCTGTGTAAATAGTATTAGAACCTGTGATTAATATAAATTGTCCTGGACACACTTCTCTTAAATGCAATTAAATAAACTCACAATTAGATGATATGTCACCGAGTAACTATGGGGCACGGAGTTGACTACTACGATGTTTTCTTTTCAAAAGGTGACTTGAATGCATCAATACATTCACAAATCCATTGAGTAATTATGGGACACGGAGGCTGACAACTACGATGATCTCTTCTAGAAAAATGGATCAATGTGAATAAGTTAGAAAAGCAAAAAAATAGTGCAACACAATGAATTAATTTCATGTAAAAATGTGTTGAGAAGTGTGTGTGCCGATATTCGGTGAATAACATTCTCGGTTCTCATATGTATATTTACCTCTATGAGTTTTATAATTTCTGAATATTATTGTATGAAGAATTATTTATTTTAAATTATTCACGACAATTTTAATTAGTCTAATTTATTTTATTGTGCGATTATTTTATCTAATTGAGCGGTTTTTAACATGTTTCAAAATAAACTTCCACACATTCGGTAATGCCCTATTTCTTAGGGATGTGATTAATTTTACTCGATTAACACCAATGTGATCACAACTTCTACATTCTTTCTTTTTCCTATTTAAGGTCCTTAATATTCAAAGTGTGTTATACACATTATATCTAAGTTTCGAATTAAAGCACAAGTGTTTGAAGGTATTATTATTTATACTTGTTGGTATTAGTTCTTTAGTTTAGCCATGAAATTTTCGAATTGATTATTAAATTAATATAATTTGAAAGTGCTTGTAGGTTAATTAATATGGCTGATCGAAAAGACCTCTCACCTTCACAATCTAAACACTCAAACTCTCTTGCTTCATCTTCTTCCTCGAAATACCTTCATCTCCTAACTTCAATGGTAGTCGACAATGTCTCTCGAGAATGTTGGCGCATCTCGCCCAACATCACCCTCTTCAATTAGGGTTGGCTCTGTTGATGTCCTTTTTCCTCCTTCGAAACCCAAATTCCCGAAGTACAATCCTCTCAAATTCCGATTTTGGGCGAACGCCACAAAATCCGATTAGTGGTGAAGCTCAATCGGAACCAGTTCTCGAAATCTACCCTATAACCGTCGAGCTCGCGGAAGGAGCAATGTCCGATCAGATTGTCTATGCATTTAAGAACTTGACGAAGGCATAATCTATCCCGTGGTCAAGGTCGGAGATGTGAAGGTCGACTTTCAACAAGACAAACATCTCATCTTCACACCACCTCAATCACCACAAGATGCTCCGATGGAAGACCCATCCACCGACCGACACCGGTGAGCTCACTACTCGATTTCAAACCTGCTCGACAAAAAGCCTCGAGCTCCGTGGGTCGTGAATAGAAACGACGTTCTTACCGAACAATGGTTCGTAGGGTTGATTATTCGGAGAAAGGAAAGAAACAGAAACACGATGACGGTGTTGCATCGAAGCCTATTCAAGTGTTCGATTCTGATTAAATGCAGAAGAAGAAATGAGAGAAGCGAGTCCAGAGAAAGAAACAAGTGGTCAAGCCTCTATGCCGGTGCTCACCCAAGGGGGAGTACTGAGGATTCGTAAATGAATCGACATTGGCTGAAATGGCTACTCATTTGGGAAGAAGGAGCAAAGGCAAACGAATCGTAGGATGTGCCGTAGATCGTTGGCACATCCATGGCAACATCAACCTCGATTCTAAATCTTCTCAATCGTAACAAAGTAAGGAAAAATCAAGAGGTACACACTGATTCTTCGTTATCATTAACTTCTAGTAAATCGATACGAGCTATAATGATGTGAATAGTGACAAGTTTAGAATATTTAGGACAAGATTAATAGTTGGTGAAAGAATCATAAAAATGGATGATTTTGTTGCTATGAATATGGTTGAATATCTGAATGATAGATCACCGATGCATGCTATTCAGTTTGCTACACCTTACTTAATTGATTGGATATATGAATTTTATGCAAATTTAAGTGTCAAAGTGTCTCGAGGTGAATTCTGTGCACTATGGGAAAGTGAAGTTTAGGGGAAAGTGATAGAGGTGACACCACCTGTGATTAATTCATTTTCGAGAACTAGGGATGATGAGGATCCGCAAGTAGACAACCTAGATAAAGTGATGAGTGCAATCACAGGGGAAGACAAACTGTTTGGAGATATAGGTTGAATTCTTCTCGTTCTAACCAGCCTTTACAGGTGTGCTCCATAAGCTAATTGTCTATAATTGGCTACCCTCCTCAAACACTACCACCTTAACCTCTCGAACAAACCTGTCACTAATGTATAAGATTGGCCATCTTAGGAGGTTTAATCTTGAGAAAACTATCTTTGACAACATGATGACTTATTCGGGAGAGTGTCTAGCAATGGATTGTTGCCATATCCAAGTCTAATTCACATGATGATTTCGGCTCAAGGATTTCAAAGAGAGAATAATGAGATAATCAGTTCATTTGCATTGAGTGCCGGTATATCTCATGTTCTAAGAACAGTCGAAGGGTGATTGACCTTCCCATCGAGAGATCCAAATGCATGCACGGCTACGGTTCCTCTTGAACAACCACACGATGTGCCGCTAAATATTGGCACACACATCGCCAACATTCCGTAACTCCAACCTCAATTCATTCAGATCAGATTGCAATGGCGAGATAACTTAAATTCTAACTTAAAATGTCCGTAAGTAATCTTGAAATGCGTAAGCGGATATGGGAGAAGCTCCTTTCCACCGTCACGGGGAGTAGGACTGATGTTGCCGCTCAACCCGCCGATGTTCTTGGGACCGTCTGCTGCGCTAGTGATGGAGATGCTTTGGTGGTACGAATCTTTGGTCTTTGGTGCAATTGGAGGACCAGATGCTAATATCTCTGGAGCTGGGACAAGTGCTGCTCCCGATCTTTGAAATAAGGAACAGATGCCCGAGAATGTGCTGCCGAGAATGTGCCCGATGATGTACCCACAATTCCAGCCAACAATGATGATGGACCCAACAGTTCAAACATGGACGTTGATGCTGAGAAGATAGATCCAAAGTAGATCGGATGATGAAGACCTAAGTGTGTTGTATGACGACTTAGGTGATTGGGGCAATTGATGATCCGAGTAAGGGGAGCTTTCAAGTGTAGAGAAGCTTGAAGAAAGGGGAGTTTATGCGGACTAATGAAGATGCGGTTGTTCACCTAAACAACCCAATCCTCTCCTAATTTTCATTTATAAGCTTTGTCTATTTCTTGTAAAGACTCAATTTATTTTTCTGTTTTTATGTCTTATTTATTTAAACTTATGTTATAAACTTATAGTAGTATAGGTATATGCTTTGATATTTATGCTCGATATTTTGGACTTTTTATTAGTTAGATATTAGTTTTCTTTATGTTCAATGTGTGTTGCTCGATTTATTTTTATTTGTTTTTGTTATGTTCTTTGTCTATGTTTTTGTTTTTCGTAGTTTCGTCTAATAGTCATGCTCGATTTATGTTTTTATAAGTTTAGTATTTAATTTTGTTTATGTTCGGTTTCTTAGTCTTAGTTGTCTATGTTTATTTGTTAATGTCTTATGTTTTTTTATTCGATGGTTTTTGTTTTATTATTTATGTTATTTTTGGCTAAGTAATAAGATGTCATTAACTTGATATTGATTTACTTATCTCTATTGTGTACACATTACGATCGGTGCTCTGACATCGGGTGTGTTACGGTAGAAAGACCGAATTGGGGGAGATTGTTGATGTTAGTGACAAGTGTTACTCGGAATGTACCAACATTCTGGTCAAAACATCGAAATTCGTCCTTCCACTTCCACTAACCCTTAACCCACGAAATGTCATGTTCAATGTCTTGTTTTTACAGATTTGAAGACTTATGACAGTTTCCATAAGTCATGCGGTTGAAAAGACAAGAGTGAGGAGTTGAAAAGATCATGGGGAAGTTACTAGAAGTTACTTATATCCAAGGAAGATGTGGAAGTTATCTTCAAGCACTAAGAGTGTCAGATTATTTATAAATACACACTGCTATGAAGATTAAAATTTGAAGTTGAGGGAAACACAATCTAGCATAGTCTATTGGCATAGATTATAGAATTTATTATGCGTTTCATACTCGATACTTCCGTTGGTGAATGTTCCCACATTTCACTCAACATTGGATCTTTATTAGTATTAGTGATAGGTTAGATTGATTAACATCTAGTCACTATATACAGAGATCTATTCACGGTGTGGCTTATGTTTTTACCGATTGTATCACTTAACAATTACTAGTGATATTTCGCCGATTGACAGTATAGACTTATTCATAGTCTATAAAAATTTTGATATCCATCTTGCAAAGTGTTTAAGACTTCATTTGTGTATTTACGTATTTATTTTTGTCTGTGTTGTTCTTCGAATGTGCCAACATTCGTGACAACATTCTGCCAAAACACTTATGCACACCTTCAATATACACCAAAAGGTTACGATGTTACCTCTTTTAAAAAATTTAAAGTATCAAATATTTAATAAAGAGTATTAAAAATCTCATCAAGAGTATCAAGAAATTAGAATCGGTGATATCATATTATTTTTCAAGAGTATCAACTACAAATTACTATTTTTATTATTTAAATTATTCATATTTAATATAAAAATACAATATTATATTATTTAAATTTAAAATATCAAATTTTAAAAATAATATTTAAGTATCAAGTATTTAACCAAGAGTTCAATATTTGACCAAAAGTATCAAAATATTGAATGAAATTGAAAAGTATAATATCGTAAACTTACGGTATATACAAAATAAATAACACTTTATCATATCTTTTAGCATATGAAGTACTCCCGGCGCCCCCTTAATTTTCATTTTGTCATTTAGGTTCATTCCTTATTAGTTTTCTCATTCTCAAAATATTAAAAGAAGAAGAAAAAGAAAAAAACCAACCAACTCTTTTAAATAGTGTTCCTTCCAAGTAATTAAAAAATTACACATCACATGTAATTACTTTATTTAAATTAATTTTACTCTCATCAATCATTACCTTTAAAAAAATTCCAATCAATCATTACATAACTAATGAGCACACTTATTAATTAAACTCTCATTTAATTGGTCAAATGAGTCTCACGCTCTCGTTAATTGCGAATTAAATACTCACTTAGTTAGTTCCAAACAAATCAAATACTCAATTAATTGATTTTAACCAATTTTTTATTTTATAGTCAAACAATCAATCTAAATATAAAAGTATGTAAAAAATAGAAAGCCACAATTTTTCAGCATTGCACGAGAGAATTTTATGTTATTATTAACAAACTAGTATATTATACAAGTGTTGCACGATTTGTATGTATAAAATGAATATGATATTAGGTTTTGTTATATTTTGAAATAGGCAAACTCTTGTGTGAAGAAGTTTCATCTTCTCGTTATGTTTTGATTCCGATTTTGTAAGTAAGGGTCGGAGTTTAGGGTCAAGTTTAATGGGCGGAGAAATTGGTCAAATACAAATTTCATACTATGAAACTTGTTTATAGGAGACACACTCTTTGAAATACATTTTTTTATTGGTAAAGAGAATATTATTAAACCACGGAGGTATAAGGCATGCCTAAAAAATTACAGAGTTTTAAAAGATTTGATAAGAAAATATAAAAGAGACAAAGTAAGCAATTGTTAAGAAGCCTAAAATTATATCTCCAAATTGCAAGAAGGGTCCTCCAACCAATCCTTGAATCTTGTATGTTGTTTTAAAAACTTTTCGCGAGTACCAACTCCGTGTTCTAGCTTTTAATTCCTCCACAATTATTTACACTAATTTTCTTCTTATTAGTCATTGGCATAAATAATGAAACCACTTACTCCTTTCGTTCCAATTATATAGGCTAATTTTTCATTTATAAATGTATCATTCTATAGGCTTGTTTCCGTATGAAGTAATATTTTCTTAACCATTTGCTAATATAATCGTATGTATTAATTACATTGAAAATTATAACACTTATTAAATAGAGTTATAATTGAAATTTTACTTGTATAATTTACCTTTCCAATGCAATTTCTTAAATTTTGTGAAAAGTCAAAGAAGCCTATGTAATTGGGAGCAGAATATTAATTAACACTCATTTAATTGGTCAAAGAGGAGTCTCACACCCTCATTAAATTCAAATTAAATAATCAATTAATTGGTTCCAAATATTTTATGGTGAAACAATCTATCTTTTATATAAAATGCCATATTTTTCAGTATCGCATGAGAGAATTTCCAGTTATTACTAACAAACTAGTATATCACTCGTATAGGTTAAATAAAATGAGAGCTGCTTGTTAGCTCGACTCAACTCGTAGTGTTAAATCATCTCGAGTTCGAGCTCGCCAAATACTTATTTACTTAACAAGTTGGCTCGAGTTCAACTCTTTAAACTCAATTTTACAATTTCATTGGGCTCAAGTTAGGCTCAATTGAACTCATTAGGCTCATTAGCAAGTTGAGTAGAGTTCTATTTATAACTCATTAATGTTATCGAGTCGAGGGCTCGAACTTCCTATACTCTACTCGACTCACTTGAGTAAAGGTCTAGTTACACGTATGTTGAACAATTTGTAAGCATAATATAATCTTAGTTTTTGTTATCTTTTAAAATATTTTTCTATAAACTACTTTGATTATCGTTTTTCTACTATTGTCGTTCTCATCATATATCAATTTTCAGACATTCTTGCTTGGTTTTTCTAGACACAACTACACACCATAACTAAAAATTGACATCCTCAAGAGATGTCCTACATCCGATCTTTTTCAAAACCAATATAGTATTGTTGCACAAATTCAATACAGTGTTTTATGTTCTGCAATAACATGACCCTAACACTATATATTGGTATCACCATAATCAAAATTTAGAGTAAATTTTAATTAAATGTATATGGTCCACCTACCTACTAATATTTATTCATTGTTTTATTTTAATATAAGATTATTTTTTCTACTAAAGTCACTCTCATGTGTGAACTGTACATGGAAACTGTGATTTCTTTTTCAAGGTAATATTTTGTGAAGATTTGAAATGGTGGCAGTGTGTTGTGACACTGGGCAGTTAGTCACCACACTTTTATTTAAATTACTTTAATATTATTTTTCATTTAAACTATTTTATTTATTAATTTAAAATATTTCTAAACACCTTTAGGCTCCATTTGGATGGAGTCATTTGAAATCAAGGGATTTGAGAATAATATACTATACATTTACACATCAAAATGGAGAAAAACTAAATGAATGAATTTGGTTCACACAAATATTACTTATAAGTGGAAGGATTTCAAATACCCAACAAAACCTAGTCATTTGAAATCCTCACACTTCTCTCACTTGTGCTTAATATTTGAGTAGATCAAATCCATTCATTTAGCTTTTCTCCATTTTAGTTTGTGTGAATACATGTATATTATCCTCAAATCCCTTGATTTCAAATTCACTCCATCCAAATGGAGCCTTAGATAATATAAAATTTTGATCAATTATTTTCTATTATTGATTCAAATCATTTAAATTATTTTTCAAACTCCTAAAATTATCCACTTATATTATTTTTGTATTTGTAATTTAATATTTCACGCATCTATTTATAGTTTGATTGATTTATTTTCAATTTCGCATTCGAAATTTTGTAATATTAATTTTGTTATTGAGTTAGAATTATTTTAAGTGTATTCTAAATTTATTTTCTATTATATTTATGAATTTAAAATGTCAAAAACTCCCTCCGTCCCACAACAATTTGCACCATTTGTTGGGCACAAATATTAAGAAAAGTTATTTTCTAAGTAAATGTTGGATCAAGAAGTTTTGATGAGTTAAATGAAGCGGCTCGGATGATCGGACGACCTGTAGAACAAGGTGAGATTGAGACCATAAGCTAAGGCGATCGGATGGGGTCGAGAACCAATCTAGTCAGTGAGGTCTGGAAGAGTACAAGTCGTGCGGAGACGAGCTTGAGTCTAGTCATCTGCGGGAGACGAACATGAAGAGCTCGAGACGAGGTCAAGACAAGCCGAGTAAAATAAGAAAGGCGAGTCTTCACCGAGTCATTGAGACGAATAGAGTAAAATCAGTGAGGTCAAGAGCGATTTTCAAGATAAAGTTTGTTGAAGCAATTTTCTATTTGTTAGAACCGACTAACAAACTAAGCTGTCTTTTCGAGACTTATAAACGAGTCTAGGCACTTCTTTTCAAAATACACTTCACACAGAATATTCGGTAATACAGAATTCACAAGTTATTTTCCGTAAATTTATTCTCTCAAATCACAAGTTTTCAAAAAGCACAAAATAGTTTTTCAAGATTTCTTCATAGATTTTCTAAGTGTTTGTAGAACACTTCATTGCACATCTTCAAATACATTTCTTTTTCTTAGAGTTAGATTTCATAAGTTTGGTTAGCGAGTTTGAAGAGTTGAAGATCAAGTTGTAAGTTGTAAGATTGTAAAGTAAGTAGCGAGATAATGGAGACCCTTCTTCAAGTTGGAGAAGGAGAGTGGATGTAGGATTGTTATAATCCGAACCACTATAAAATCTGGTGTTCTTTACCGCTTTCATTTACTTATTTGTTCAATTTCCAATTTATTGTTCAAAGATTAATTTCAGAATCAAAGTTAACATCGAATATCGGTTTGCTTTTGATCTTAATAAAGTTGAGATTATCTTTAAAATTCCGCTGTGTCACTTTGGTACTTTGAATAAATTTTGAAAGATTTAAAAAATCTACAAAATCTATTCAATCCCCCTTCTAGATTTTGTTCTAGAAGGATAACTCAAAGCTTCATAGTCTACTCAACTAATCGGGACCAACAAGTGGTATCAAAGCGGTGTTAAGTCAGTTTCTAATATTGATTTTAGGTTTTAACTAAGATTAAAATTTTCTTGATTTTCTTCATTCTCTTTATTGTTACTAACAGTGCTACTAATAAGTTTTGTGGAGTATTTTATTTCTTTATCTCATTATGTCTTCAGAAAAAGCAAGAAGTCCAGGAATCTACCCGAATTTTCTATTGAAGATTATGATTAGAAAATTCGGGATGGAGAATCACCTCAAGGCCATTCATGATAGGATGGAGGAGGTTCTTGAAGAAGGATCTATAAAATTTTATCATGGAGGCACTAGCACTTGGAGTTGAATCGGTGAATCCAGAACTAGACAAGAGAAAAAGAGTTCCGAATTGACAAATGATGAAAGAAAGATCCACAATTTAGACCAAGTAGCTCGAATGAAATCATTGAGACTTTAAGTAAAGATTGGATTGAGAAGGTTAAGAGATGCAAACCGCAAAAGAAATGTGGCACTCGGCAAATGTTTGTGAAGGATCGTAACAAGTAAAAGAGAATAAGATGCGATCGGTCTTACACGCATTTGATATATTCAAAATGAAGGAAAATGAATCATAGATCGGTTAGATGTAAGGTTGTGAATCTCCTCAACAAAGCGGTGACCTTGGAAAGAACTATACGAGAGAAGGAGATTAATAACAAGATACTTGAGATCATTAACCAAGAGATGGAGAGAGAAATCAATATCCTTAAAGCAACTCAATTTATCTTCTATTACTCACCATACTTTGTTCTCTCATCTTAAAGCTCTAGAGTATGACATGCAAATAGAAGATGAGGAGGATGAGATGGAGTCTAGCACCTCATCCAAGTCTGTTGCCTTTGTCAACAAAGAAGACAAGATGTCAACTGAGTCTCGTAGGAGCTAACCTATCTCTCGAAGGAGCGGATGGCTCTGCTCACCAAAAGGTATGACAGATTAAGAATGAAGTATAAACGAAATAAATTGAGATTTGCAGGTAAGGATAGATCAAGATCCAAATCAAGAAGAAAGGAAGATTGAGTCTACAGATGATGACAAAAGTAGGAGCCGACGAGAAGATTCGGATCACTGTCAAAAGAAATCCTTCCAGCCCTAGATCGAGGCGGGAGTGACACTTGCTACACATGCAACAAGCCGAGACACTTCAACTATGATTGTCCTCAACCGACTCCTAAAGAAAGGGAAGATAAAAGGAAAAAGAGAGATAGGAGATTTGCAGACCAAAGAGCTTTACCGGGTGAAGAGAAGGAGTCTAAGAAATCATCATCATCATCATCTTCATCGATTTCGGATCGATGATTAAATCTGTCTCATGGCTAAAGAGGTAGTCTATTATTCATCTTCCGATAATGATTCCTGTCGATCTGCATCGATTATGATCAAAGCTGTTGTTCATGAATTATTGAGAGATTTAAAGACATCTCTGTCTGCTTATAAACAGCTAGAGACAGAGAATTTGGCTTTAAAGGATCAAATTCGATTCTAATTAAAGGAAGCGGTGATGAACTATCCGGAAACCGAGGAAACATTCAAGGGGGAATGTTTTCCCAGTGCCGAGGCTAGTACATCACTACCTTACGAAAGATTAGAAAGTGAATTGAAAACTTTAAAAGACAAATTTGAATTAATCTGTGCTGAAAATGAATTAATTAAGAAAGACAATGAGAAGCTAGTCTTCAAAATTAGTCAACTTAATAATTCACAATCAGCAATAGATCACATCTTTAATACATCTAAAAATCCCATGACAAAACGAGGTCTTGGTTATGACAGAAATAATAAATCGGATGTCCGAAACCTAGGAAATTTGTAAAAGCATCGATCAATCAAAAGAGGTTAAAATTGGTCCTTGGAAACCAATTAGTGAAGTAAGGACTGCATCTCCCGGCTTGAAAACAAAAATTCAAATTTGAGGACTCCTTATCGTACTAAGAGAAATCCAAGAACCAAAATAAGAAGAAATTCTTATTATAATCCTTTTGATGGAAGAAGCGGATGTTATCCCACATTTCCTAAGTTTAGAAAATTACTAAATCTGAATACAACAAGTTGTCATTTAAAAGTGATACAATTGTAGATGATTTGGTAGAAAGACCAAGTCTGATTTATTATTTGGAGATGAGATTTTTATCTGGTTACCTAAAGTGATGCTTGACCTTCAAGGACCCAAGATCACTATGGTACCTTATAAATAATGCTTTTTCAGATTCACGGGGATCATCACTCAAGGAAGAGATTTTAGCTTCTATATGGTACATTGATAGTGGTTGTTCACAACACATGACTCATAACAAGAGGTCATTATCAAATTTCCAAAGCATTGATGGTCCAAGAGTATTATTTGGAGACAATAATTGTGAGTCGCTAAAGGTGTAGTTACTACTGATTATCAAGGATATTCGTGTATCTCGAGGTATATTTTGTTGAAGGATTGAAACATAATCTGCTATCTGTTTCCCGACTTTGTGATAAAGGTTTTCTTGTCAAATTTTCTAAGGATAAATGTGATATCTTAGATAATTCCTCGAGATAAAGGTACTTTTAATCGGCTTCAAACATGTTAATGTCTATGTGGCAAACTTTAATAGTTGTCCTAAAGATACTGTCGATAGCTAAGGGTGGAGAAGACCTCACTGGCTATGGCACAAGAGGCTTAGTCATCCGAATTTCAAGACCCTTAGTAAGTGGCTAAAAATAACCTTGTTAAGGGATTACCTGAGAAATTTTTATCCACCGATCTTAAATGTGATGCTTGTCGGAAAGGTAAACAGCCTAGACACTCATTAAGAGTATTAACTCCTCTTCATCCGAAAGAGTGTTGCAATTACTTCATTTGGATTTGTTTGGACTGTTTCTCCTCTCGGTTTGGTGGAAGGAAATATACTCTTGTAGTAGTAGATGACTTTTCTAGATACACTTGGGTTATATTTCTTTTCAAGAAAATTGAGACTATAAACAAGATCCCGATCTGCTCGATGATTCGTAATGAAAAGGGTGTTAATATTATTAAAATAAGGAGTGATAAGGGCACATAATTTTTGAATTCTTGTTTATCTAACTTTTTCAATGAGTGTGAAATTATTCATGAGACATCTTTAGCATGAACTGCTCAACAAAATTGTGTGGTTGAAAGAAGGAATAGAACCTTGAAGGAAGCCAGAGCATGTTAGCCGAGTATGATACCCCTCACAGAATCTGGGTGAAGCCATCAACACACTTGTTATACCCGAGGCAGTTGCTTGGTTGTTAAAGACAAGGGTAAGACTCCATATGAGATTTGGAAGGGTAAGATTCCAAGAATCTCATATTTGAGCTTTTGGTTGTAAGTGTTTTATCCATAACAATGAGAAATCTAAGTTGAGAACTTTTTGATGCTAAGGCGGTGATGGTATATTCTTGGGATATTCTAACACTTCCAAGGCATTTAGAGTTTTTAACAAGACAACCCTTTGTGTGGAGGAAACCCTCATGTTGTTTTTGATGAGTTGTATTCTTTCTCGGATAAAGTGAATCAAATTTGAAAGTCTAGATAAAATTGAACGACCAAGACTAAACATAAAGCTGTCTATCTACCTAGTCTTAATTCATAATCGGATGAAGAAGAATCCCCATCCGATAATCGAAGACAACTTCCGATCGAGACTCCATCGAGCAGACACCCTTGGCGTCGGTGATCGGCGGGGGTCAGGTGATGAAGAGGAACGTCACCGAGGTAGAGTCGGAGGAATTGCCCACCGAGACTCAAGATAAGGATCCTTCTCCTCATATAGGCAAAAGGATGAGAAGCTACCATCCATCCGATCGATTATAGGAGACCCATCTAGTAGTGTGCGGATACGAATGATGCTTTGGACTCAAAGTCTTTTCACTGTTATGTGTCGCTTCTTGAACCCAAGTCTATTGAGGAAGCTCTTTCGGATCTAAACTGGATAAGCGCCATGCAGGAGGAACTGCATCGATTTGAAAGACAAAATGTTTGGGAATTAGTGGAAATACCCTTACACGAGAAAGATTATAGGCACCAAATGGGTGTTAAAAAACAAAGCAGATGAGAACAACATTATTGTTCGAAATAAGGCAAGATTGGTTGCACAAGGTTACTCACGACCGAGGGGATAGACTATGATGAAACATATGATCCAAATTGCCAGATTAGAAGTAATAAGGTTGTTCTTGGCATTTGTGATTGGAGTGAATTGATACATGTTTTTAGAAATTTATTTTTAGTGCAAAAAGTGAGCTAAAGTATGATTTTTGTGCCTAAATGTGAAAAGTATCACTATTTTGCCTAAAAGTATTACTTTGAGAGGTTTTGATGTATTTCGCCCGTTTTGCGTAAATCGGTGGAATTTTGCCAAACCGAGAGTACCGGTATTCTTAGAATGAAAAGACGAACATACGGGACGAAACGGGGTCGGGACCGGAGCCCTTCTCGATAAAAATTCCCGATCTCGAGTTCGAGTCGAGGTGCACAGCACTCGACTCGAGGTTCATGCTTTGGAGGGAAACAATTTCAAAAAGTCGGTGAAGCTCGACTCGAGTCGAGGGAGATGAAAATTGCAGCGAGCTCGACTCGAGGCTGAGCCTCGACTCGAGGCGGAGAGAATTTTAAAGAAACGTGTTAGCGACTTTAGGCCTCGACTCGAGGGCACGAAGCTCGACTCGAGGAGTGCCCAAAACCGAAAATTTCAGTTTTTAAGTGATTGGAAGCCAAAACAGAGGGAGAGTTGATTCTAGCGATTCAGAAGCAGTTTCTAGGAGTTTCTTTGAGCGAATTTTACATTTTGTAGCTTGAATTTACTTGTAATTGCACTAGATTGTTAGAATTTAGATAGATTCCACATTTAGATCATTAGATTAGTAGATTGGTGATTGTAATTGAAGTTTGCAAATGAGAATTGAGAAGAAGTGAAGTTGAATTGAAGCATTGTACAAGATTAATCATTCTTATTTTTGCCTATTGAAGCTTAATTGGTGATGTTCTTACCCTTTGATCTCTTTAATTCATTGCTTGTAGTGATTAGATTTTCAATTGCTTTCTTAGATTTTCTAGCCATGGTTTTTGCTTGTAGCACCATGGGCTAATAGCCTTGTGCTTGGGATAATTGAAATTAGGGATGAAGTGATTGTCTCATGCTATGATTGTTGATAATTGTGATCAATTGAATTAGATTGCTTCCTAATTGTGATTCTTAATTGTGCTTCATGAAAAATTGTCTCTTTTGATTAATGGTTGATCACCCTAGCAATAGGCGAGAGTTGAGCTAACGTGATTAGGTGTTAATCGGGTTTCAATTTTGCATGATTGTATGAATTGGGGACTTCTACATTGAGAGATGGGAAGAACTAAGGATACTCACATTAGGCATTGTGATATTAATGGAGTGATTAATTTCATGATGGTTTATGCTTTCTAATTTGATTGATTTGCATTTGGATACAATCATAGCTTGTTAATCATGGATTCCTTGATGAAGATTATCCCTTGCACCCAATTCCCTCATTGATTTTAGTCTATTTGATCTTGCATTCTAAGTGTTTGATAAATTGTTTTCATAATCTTGCCATTTAATTTCTTGCAATTTGTAGTGATTTAGTCCAAGAGCTTGTTGCAACTTTAGCCATTTAGAACTCTTATCCTTGAATTTCGTTTGCATACTTTCTCCCTTGGGTTCGATATTTTTGTTGATTGGTCTTAATAACTCTTACCCTATACACTCCAATCAATTTGCTGCATATAAATCTTTCAAAGTCTTTCAAATGGATGTTAAGTCTGCCTTCCTTAATGGTGTGTTGCTTGAGGAAGTCTATGTGGAGCGACCTCCGGGTTTAAGATCAATAACAAGGTCTATAAACTCAACAAAGCTCTATATGGATCAAACAAGCTCCCAGAGTCATTAGGATGTATACTATAAGCCTAGCTTTTGTATGAACATCTTTTTGAGTATGAACATCTTTTTAATATAAGATTCATTATGATCAAAATACTTATTGTTTATGATTGTTATATATATCATTATTTTGTCCGGTTAATCTATACTGTAGATAACATGGTGTGTGGTGTCACACGAGGAAGATTATGCTATCGAGTTCCTTATAGATTATTAATAATAGCTCACAACCAAGATGGATTTGGACAAACCATTGGAACAGGTTGTAGTGTAATTTGGTATTAGTCTATCTTGACTATAAAGTTACACTAGTACATTTTGTATGTATTGAGCGGGACCATATGAGGTTGTTTAATTTGTACTAACTATATAAAAGAACAAGACCTCTGTTGTTATGGATGTACGTCTTCTTAATCCCTATATAATAATGGGCACGTGTACTCAATGTATGTTTCTTTGATTTGCCAATAGGTGAGATTTATTAAATCAATAGGCTCGGTGAATTGGGAGACATCATTGTTTATATGGTGTCTTTGTTGATTATAGAAGGAATCCGTGTCCTAATTATTTAGGATGATGATGTCCCCTTGAGGAGCTCATAAAGATTATTATGTAAACCTAGTGGATTTAATCCGACATAATAATAAAGATGAGTGGTACTACTCTTGGAATTAGATATAAATTAATTAAGTTGTCATTCGATATCTTAAACACGGGAAATAAACGTACACATAATAAAGGAGCCCATATTATAATATGGGATTAGGACGGTAATTCAATTATAACTTTTTAGTGGACTCGAGTTATAATTGATGGGCTTAAGTAAAGTGTTCGGCTGAACACGAGGATATTTAGGCCCATCGGGAGGCCCAACCCTAATTCCTCCTTAGGGTCCCTGTTGTAGTCTATAAATAAACCCTAACATTAGAGCCTCCAGGTGTGTGAAAAATGTGAGATCGTAGAGAGACGGATTCGATTCCTTGGAGAATCGTCGACCACTCGACGTCGAGGAAAGGGATAGGAATACGGCGAAGACCATGAGGTTCGAGGCTCATCCTTAGATCGCAGATTTTGACCTTAGAACTGGTTTGTCTTCTCCTATTACGGTGAATAAAGGTACAATTCTATCCGCTGCGTTTATGTGCTTACGATCCCGAATCTGATAATTTCGTAGAGTCGGCGATCGGTGGTTCCAACAAGAGCTTGGTATGATACCTTATCCGATTTCTTGACATCAAATGCTTTTTCAAAAGGTAAGATTGATAGAACTTTGTTTAGAAAGGAAGTAGATGGTAACATCCGAATAGTTCAAATTTATGTAGATGACATAATCTTTGGTTCACCTAATCAAATTATGTGAAGAGTTTAGCATTCTCATGAAAAACAGGTTTGAAATGTCAATGATGGGCGAATTAACATACTTTCTAGGCTTACAGATTAAACAAATGAGTAAGGGTATATTTATACATCGATCTAAATATGCTAAGGATCGATTGAGAAATTTAGAATGACTACTAGCAAAGAAGTTAAAATACCTATGACAACTAACTTCTCTATGAATTCGAGATGAGCGGGGATACCCACAGATGCAACGGAGTATCGTGGGGGATTTGATCTCTTCTTTATCTCACTGCAAGTAGGCCGGACATAGTCTTTGCGGTTGGGGTATGTGCAAGATTCCGATCTAATCCCAAGAAAACTCATCCGGAGACGGCTAAGAAAATTCTTAAATATCTCAAAGGAACCTTGCAAGTAGGGTTATGGTACACACGGTGATGACAACTTTGGTGACAGTTATTGATTCAGATTTTAGAGGATGTAAGATTGATAGGAAATCTACTTCGAGAACTTGTCAATTCTTAGGCAACAAATTAATTTCTTGGTTATCTAAGAAAACAGACATCATTGCCACCTCCACAATCAAGTGAATACATGGCGGTGGAAGTTGTTGCTCTCAACTCCTCTGGATTAGTCAACGGCTTAGAGATTATAATATTCAAACATCACTGCTTCCTATTTCTTGTGATAGTAATAGTGCAATCGCAATGACTTACAATCACATTACGCATTCTAGATGTAAGCATATAGACATTAGGCATCATTTCATTAGAGATCATGTTGAGAAAAATGACATTAGGATTGAGAAAATAGCCACCGAGTCACAAAGAGCAGACATTCTTACAAAACCATTAGTAGTCTAGGTTTAAATAATTATGCTTAGAATTAGGATTACTTGATGCATCTTTAGCTGATTTCTAAATTGTTTGCATACTTTTAATGTATTCCTTATTTAGTTGTTTCTTTTCTTTAAATCAATGTCTAGAAAGAATTATCGGACTAGATATGAGTCAAAGGACAATCAGTAGGTGATATCATTGATTTCCTTCTTAGGAATCAAGAATCAAGGATTAGTCATCTTGACCTTATCGACATGATAATTACTTATCGACATTCGGTAAATCGGATGAGGGCACAATAGTCACCGATTTCCTAAAAATCAGATGACTATCTGCATCCTATCTGATCTACCTCAAGCTACTAATGGTTTTCCTTGAGTCTATGTCTTTGCGGGAATAGGTCACGAGATCATCTTGTTTCACCTCATCTTTTCCCAAATCTTTTATTCGACACCTTTGTTCCTAAATAAACTTCATATTTTTCTTCATAAAAATATTTTTGGATTGATTGGATGGAAAACCTAATTTTAGAAAATTAAGTCTGAGTCTGTTTATTTAATTATTTTTAAGATTGCTAAAAAATTAAAACTAAGTTTGTTTTTAAAATCAGACGAGTTACTTTATCGAGATGACTTTACAAACCCATCTGTTTTTAAACTCATCTGCTTTTAAACCCATCTGCTTTGCAAACCCTTATTCGAAGTAAGGTAACCCTAGGTGACGTCGGGTATACTTACTTCCCTGCATAAAGTAACCTACATCCGACAAATCAACGATCTATAAAGTAACTATTTACGCATTCCAAAGGCGAAGTAACATCCACGCGCTGAATCCCAATCGTTTATCTTAATTTTTAACCGTTGATTCATGCGTAGTAAATTTTTTTAAATAAATGGCTTAGATCAATTCAAATTTTCTAAAAAGGCGGTTTTTCTTTTCAATCTTCCCTCCTATAAATACGTCTTCTTCCTCAATCAAACCTTTTCACTTTCATAATTCTATACAAACACTCTGCAAATTTTCAAAAACTCCTAGTTGATCATTTCATGAGCACTTCTCGTAAACCAATAGGAGTTACATCAACCATGGTGGATGTTCACAATGATACATACAACAAGAAGATTAAATCGGAGATGTACGTGGATTTTGAGACGACTTCGATGGTGAATCGCGGAGATTCTAAATTTATTGGAGAGGGCGGGGTTGAGGACTTTTGTTCCAAGAAACCCCTCCAATAAAACGTTGGACATGAGAGGGATTGAGTTCTATGTCAACGGAACATTTGAGAATGGTGTATTCAAGACCAGAGTGTACGGCGAAGTTCGACCGTAACCCGGCGGAGGTAGCCGGATATTCGACCCAAGCAGGTGAGGGAGTTAACCCCCTCACATACAAGTCCGATGACTGGGTAGAATCATTTGAGATGATTGCCCGGAATTCGATGAGGGACCGGCAATCGGAGTCAAGAAGAAGATGCTCCGGCCAAGATATCGCCTTCTCGATGATGATTGTGACGAAGGTGATCCTTGGGGAACAGAGTTCCCATGATGGGCTGACCGGACCAGGCTATGTGTAATGAGAACCATAATAGACGGAGTTCAAGCCAACTGGCTGGGATGCTCTTGGAGAAGCTGGAGTCGGAGAGGAAAAGGCTGGAGGTGGTAGGCGGAAAGTGGCGGCGAGGTCGATCACCGGCCTATTCAATAAGGTGACGGTAATTCTAGAGGACCTCGTTGTCAATCGAGATAAAGCTGAGACAGATGGAGTCGGGCCCTACACAAAACAAAAAGGGATCCTGACTAAGGATGAGCCGCTTGGGGCTCAGTGGCTCGAGATGAAGGAGGAGGCGAGGTCGGAGCCCGGGCACCACTAGAGGAAGGCGAGGAGGAGGAAGAAGAGGAGAAAGAGGAAGAGGCTGCCGACGGTGAGCTCGGCTAAGGCTTCACAGCCGATGAAGGCTGAAGGAGAAGGCCACGAGGAGGAGGAGGTTGGTGAAAACCTCGGAGCTTGGGGGACATCTGGCGATCAGCCCGAGCCTTCTACCTCGAAGAGGCAACTACGCTGGAGATAGCAGCCAGGTGGTCCAATCGGAGGAGATTCAAGATATAAGCTCTGAGAGGACCCCTTCCCCAGCTCACGGTCAGTACAATTCTCCCCCTCCCCCTCTCCGGCCCGCTCTGGCGATGAAGAGGTGTCCCAGCTGGCACCTCGGAGCCTCTAAAACAGCCTACTCCCAAAACAGTCCAAGCCACAACCCCATCTACCCTCCCCCAAACCCAAACTTCATCCCCTCCACCATCCCCATCTCAAATGTTGTCCTTCCTCACAGGACCAGTGTACGCCCTACCCCCATATCTACTATCTCCCCACCAAAGATTACCCACATCCTCTCAAATCCAACCCACCTTACCCCAACCAACCCCATCTCCACCACCCACTACCTCGAAATTCCACCCCCTCCATCTTCAACCCCACCAAATCCCCCTCCCCCATCGACGCCCCTACTTCATCGCACTCCATCCCGAACCCCGGCCGGTGGATACGTCCAACATCTTTGAGGATATCCACATGAGCTCCCCAGTCCAACTTCTCCCACCACCTCTTCCTCATCGGCTCGAGGAGGAGGCGATCCAATCCTTGCCATTTCGTCGGCTTTTGAGGATCTCGCACAAGAAGATAATATCTCAAGTCCAAAGGCTGATGGAAAAGAAGACGAGGAAGGTGATTCGAGCGATCACCGATACAATGCTCGCCAACATGCAGATTCTTGAGGTCAATATTTCACGCAACCTATCAACCAATCTCAAAGCCTTTGTTGTTGGTTCTCGGTTGAAGTGACACGGAGGAGGAGGTCAAGGCACTCGAGAAGGTAGCGGTGACAACGAAGTCCTGGTCAACGACTTACATTTGATCGAGAATGACTTGAGGTTCGTTGCTCGAGATCTGGAAAGACACTCCGAGACCCTCCAAAGATAAAGTCAAAAGGGGAAGGAGTGAAGGAAGAATGGACACCCTCACATTTGGAGTCTTGTCACTCACGAGACAAGGTAGACTCAAAGGCGGACTCAGTGAGTTGGAGGCGGCCAAGGCGAGAAATCAAAATAAAATCGAGACAGTGGCTGCCTTGCAACCGAGGGTGACCCAGATAGAGGAGGCCATCCGAGAGGATGAGGAGAAGAGGAGGAAGGAGGAGGAAGAGAAGTCTCGAGACATTGCTGGACAAGATGAAAGAGTCGAGGAAAAACCCGAGGCCAAGGGCAAGGGTAAAGGCAAGCGGTGGAGAAATCTTCATCACCGAGCACCGATCGGCCCCAGAGCCGAGCGCAAAGGAAGGAGCCTGACTTCTCAAATCTCTCGGTGAGCGGATCGGAAGAATCCACGGCTGAGAAGGAGAAGTATGAGAAGCGAGGAGAAGAAGAGGTGAAGAAGGCTGAAAGGCGAGAAGTGGGGACAGGATACTCGGAAGTGGGTATCCAAAGCAGCGGATGAAGCGGACTTCCGCCCTGTTCACCACACGTCGGCTCCTCCCAAGATGGTTTCGGGAAGTACGCCGGTGAATATAAGAAGCAGGCCCTGGATCCCGGATGGATGTACTCTTTGGTACATCTTGAAGGCATCTCCATCTGGAGCAGGTGATGAAGATATGAGTGGCATGAATGGATGGAAAAGGAGGACGCCGATCTTTATGGGAAGGCTGCTCGATGAGGCACATAACGTGTTCAATTTGCGATTTAGTCGCACCAGCCTATGAGCAAGTTACCCCCAAGCTGAAAGAAGATGGCTCTCCGATGCGGAATGAGTTAGATCAGTCATAGCCAAAGCGAAAGGGAATCCGAGCTCACGAGACGAGGATGAGCTTAAGCAATAAGAGCGAGGATTTTCAAGCGTGTAACATTCCGAAGCCGGCGAGATGGGGAATACGATAGAACAAGATTTTCTTTTCCTTATCTTTTATTTTCTATCAGTTCATCTTTTTGTAAATCAGTAAATTTGTGAATGAATATATACGGACTTATGTGAATTACTTGTCTTATTTTCTTAAAGTTTTTTTAAAGAAAAACTTAAAATTTTTCTAAGTATAAATCATCTCGAGAATTTTATCTCTCGGACTTAAAAACTTTTCCTAAAAATTTTATCTAAGTCATAAGACTCAATTTTTTTAAGTATTTCTAAAAGAGTCTAAAAGGACTTAATTTTTTTAAGTGTTTTAATGTGAGTGAATCTGTTGTAATGAGATTAAGTGCTCTGATATACCTATCGATTATCTTAACTAACTTCATTTGTGAGTGTGTTTCTTCCTTATAGGTTTTAACTTCATCAAAAAGGGAAATTGTTGGATCAAGAAGTTTTGATGAGTTAAATGAAGCGGCTCGGATGATCGGACGACTGTAGAACAAGCCGAGATTGAGACCATAAGCTAAGGTGATCAGACGGGGTCGAGAACAAATATAGTCACCGAGGTCCGGGAAGAGTACAAGTCATCCTGGAGACGAGCTTGAGTCTAGTCATCTGCGGGAGACGAACATGAAGAGCTCGAGGCGAGGTCAAGACAAGCTGAGTAGAATAAGAAAGGCGAGTCTTCACCGAGTCACTGCAGACAGTAGAGTAAAATCAGTGAGGTCAAGAGCGATTTTCAAGATAAAGTTTGTTGAAGCGAGTTTTCGGTTTGTTAGAAGCCCGACTAACAAACTAACTGTCTTTTCGAGACTTATAAATAGGTCTAGGCACTTCTTTTCAAAATACACTTCACACGTAATATTCGAGAATACACGAGAATTCACAAGTTATTTTCCGTAAATTTATTCTCTCAAATCACAAGTTTTCAAAAAGCACAAAATAGTTTTTCAAGATTTCTTCATAGATTTTTCTAAGTGTTTGTAGAACACTTCATTGCACATCTTTAAATACATTTCTTTTTCTTAGAGTTAGATTTCATAAGTTTGGTTAGCGAGTTTGAAGAGTTGAAGATCAAGTTGTAAGTTGTAAGATTGTAAAGTAAGTAAGTAAGCGAGATAGTAGAGACCCTTCTTCAAGTTGGAGAAGGAGAGTGGATGTAGGATTGTTATAATCCGAACCACTATAAAATCTGGTGTTCTTTCTTGCTTTCATTTACTTATTTGTTCAATTTCCAATTTATTGTTCAAAGATTAATTTAGAATCAAAGTTAACATATGAATATCGGTTTTGCTTTTGATCTTAATAAAGTTGAGATTATCTTTAAAATTCCGCCGTGTCACTTTGGTACTTTGAATAAATTTTGAAAGATTTGAAAAATCTACAAAATCTATTCAACCCCCTTCTAGATTTTGTTCTAGAAGGATAACTCAAAGCTTCATAGTCTACTCAACTAATCGGGACCAATAGTAAATAGTGCATGAGAGACAAGTAAAGAGTATGAGTATTTTTGTGGTTGAATGAGATAAAATATAGGAAAGATAATAAAGTAGTAAAACAATATTAATATTTTTAAATTTAAATGATATTATGAGGGTGTTACTATTGTGTGATGAGTGATGTTACCATTTTAGGGGTTTTTATGAGCAAGTGTGCAAATTATTGTAGGACGGAGGGAATACTTTTTATATACTTTTTACGTATTAAAATATAACAAAATTTGATTATACATAATATGTGTTTAAAAATAATAAAGAAAAAATAATTATTTTAGGTTGGGTTGTATCACCGATAAAGTATGAAAAAGTTAAATTTGAATTGATGTATATGTGGATGAGGGAAAAATGAATATTATAGTAGAAAGTTTGGTTGAATATGTGTCATTGATAAATATAGTAGTTGATTATAGGTTGTGCCAAACAGACCCTTTCTCCTAATTCATTTTTCAAGTGAATTGTGTGCAACTGAAAATCATTTAAAATGAATAATAGTCTAGAGACGTGGTTAATTGTTGGATCTACTTTTAAAAATATCAAGTGTAATAAGTTGATAAATTAGAAAAAAATCTACTATGAATAAGAGTTTATGGTGAAACTCGATCCATTTATTAAAAAATATCATTGTAATAACGAAGAGTATTACTTATATTACTAAAAAGTATCGGTTGTGATAATCAAGAGAGTGTCATATATTAATAAAGAATATCATTTGTGATAAGCTGAAGGGTTTATTTATATTACTAAAGGGTATCGATCGTGATAAGCTGAAAGTGTGCGTGTAGTGTAAAACGAATGATGTTGTATCTTGAATGTTATGGCATGCACTACAACATCTAAATATCGAATGTAAAACACGAGAGGAAGACTAACACTACAATGCAAAGGAGTAAAATTTTCATAGACTTGTTAATTGAAGTCTATGATGCCTGTCACGAAATGTTTCACTAATTCGAGAGTGAATACAAAAGTTTGTGTAAAGAGTTTCCAAGACAGAACCTTTACAATGAAATAAAGACTCAATATCACCTATTGACTCTTAAACGACTAAGTGTAGTATTACAAAATATTACACCATCAAAAGTAAATCAAAGTATCCAAGATATCTACGCTAATGACACTTCAAGATACCTATGTTGGTAAACGAGGTAACATGCACAAGTACCAACGTAAAGGGGGAATAACGACCCTATCGCTTGGATGCACTAACGCACTCAACAATTGATATTTGGATATTCCTTACCATTCTTTGAAGTCCTCGGTCTTCTATTTATAGATGTCCTTGGCTTCAACCATAGATCCTTGTAGATGGATCTAGAAAAACTCCAAAATAACTTCCCCTTAATTCTCTCACTTAACCGTCGATGTAGATAGTTGATTTCGTGGCTTTTACTCCCCGCAACCGCGTGATCTAGGTCCTTCTAAATCTCTCTGAAATTAGTCTTGAATCGATCCTTGTAGAAGATTACGGAATCCGTCCTCAATGTTGCATTCGATGTTACAACATCCACATCAACATTTGACTAAGTCTTCATTCAGATCCTTGTAGAAGCGTTCTAGATCTTCAACCCTGCAATGTCACAACATCTACTACAACATTGAAGCTGTTAGAGAATAACAATATTACAAAAAATATTAGTAATGATAACTGAAAGGTATGACATATAGTAAGAAATTTGATCTCATATGAGGTGAGTGCATGCATGCACCCACTTTTAAAATAATAGTATTTTGAAAACTAAATATAAAAGGTAACAATAAATTAACTTAAAAGTATTATAATACAATTTGAGTGTATGCATGCACTCACCTCATAAGAGAACAATTCTTAGTTAGGAGGTAAACTAGATCTATTTTTTGATGTGGATTAAGTTTCACCGTGAAATATTTGACCAAGTATATAAAAAATTGGGTGAGATTAAAAAGTGAAAGACCAAGTATATAAAAAATTGGGTGAGATTAAAAGTGAAATACCATAAATTTATGGTGTATACGAAATAAATAAAACTCTGTGGCCAAAAATAAATGGATCCCAAATAATTTAATTTAATACTAGTATTATAGTATAAGTATTAATTCATTTATATACTAATATGTGATGGAAAAGGTTTGCTTGCCGGCGGAAGTGGCTTTCCCATGCCTGCATTAGGCCGCAATCACGTGACTCGTTTCTGTTTCGTTGACAAATCTGTTAACCTTTTTTTTTTTTAAAAAAAAAAAAAAAAGAAATTCGTACAGTCTTAAATATGATACAGATTTCACCTCCCAAATTAGTATTAAATATATTAACATAAATATCAAATATATATGAGGGAGTGTTAAATGCAGGGATATCACTATTAAATATGTGAAAAGAAATTTCAAATATATTATAAAGAGAATTATCAAATATGTGGATAGATATATCAAATCTTTAAGCAGATGTATTAACTATGTAACAAGGGGTATGTCACCCTAGATGTTTTTTTCTTCTGTACCCCATTCACACTCTTCGTTATACACAATTGAAAAATGAAAAGTAAACGATTTCAGATGGTAATTATATTTTAATTTTGTATAGAGTTTTTTGAATTTGACTTTTGGTGGCTGTAAATGAGCAAATATGCATTTTACCTTAAGAATGTACTTTTCTAAAATTATGGTGTTCCATGGTTTATGCATATAAAAAAACGATTAATATTAATTTGCAACATGTGCTATAATTTTTTACTTAATTTATAATTTGTATAATTTTTATTATTCAATTACAATATATAATATACGAAATTGACCCATTCCAACGAATTTTATTATACAGATTTAGAGGTCTGCATTGTTTTTCTGAGAATCTTGTATAGTTTCTTATGCTTCTAGTTTTGCTGTGTAAGTATTATAGCTTGTATTTTTAGACATATCTCTTGCCTAAACTTTTTTATATTTTTAACAAATTTCTTCTTCTCTGATAAAAAAATAATTTTCTATAGTATAAATTGACAAAATACCATAATTTAAGTTGCTAATAGATATTAACACTATATATGTTTGTGTTTATGTCTATCAATTCGAAACATGTAATATAGTTTTTTTATATAATTGTAATATGTATAACTTTTTTATTCGACTGCAACCCATATAAATTACAAATTGATATAAAAATAATAAATATAGAATGCAAATTGATATACATCTATAAAAAAGACATCAAATAATTTTATTATTTATGGAGTCTTTCTGTGTTTAGTCAACCTCATGGACCAACTGAGATGTTAATTTTATTTTATTTTTAAGAAAATGAATAGGAAAAACTATTTTTTTTATAAAATAAATATTGATTGATGGATAATAATGTCTATAAAGTACTCTTATGCATATATACCTTGGATCTCATATTGCAATTCCATATTTCATCTCATGTTAGACAAAGTTTCCAATTCATAAATTTTTTAAAACTAGATTCATTTTAATAAATGATATCAGTCATAATAATTGAAAGATATAACTTATGTTACTAAAGATTATAAGTCATAATCAAGAATGCATATTACAAACGAGTATCATTCGTAATAAATGAAGGACATCATTATTGATAACTGGAAGGTGTTGCATATATTACAAAAAACTATCATTTATGATAGTTGTAGGGTATCATTCATGCTACATGAAGGGTATGATCAACACTACAAATAATATTAGTCGTGATATCTCAAGAGTATAATTATCTCGTATTATTAAAGAATATTAGTCGAGATACGTAAAGGGTATTATTAGATTCATTTTTGCAATGTGGGTCAAGTTTCACCTTGAAACTTGTTCTGAAAAACACACTCATAAAAGAGTTGTAGTGTGTGAATAAATTTCACCATGAAAGCGATTTACAACTAGTATCCTTTATTAAAACAATTAATACTTTTCAATAAAACAACTAACACCCTTTAATAAAACAATGATAACATTCAAAACTAAATAACTAATAATCTCAAAATAAGTGCTACATGTTTTCGGAAATAAAAAAAAAAAAGTGCTACATTAAAACTTGTTCACACTACTTTATCTAAATTAAACAAGTGATAATTTGATTCCTATACGAATATTTAGAGATTAAACTTCCAAGTATATTTGAATTTAATATGTCTCTCTCTGTCTCTCATCAATTAATTCCGTGCCCACTTCATTTTGGTAGGGTTACAAATATGGACTGAAATCACGAATTTAGTTAAATCAATCAATCGTTTCGTTTGTCAAGTATTACACCTATGGACAAAGTATATTGTGAAATCATTTCACCATAAAATTTATTTATATTTTATGTATATTTTGAACCATATTAAATATTTCATCAAATTATATTAATTTAATAATAATACTTTATTAAAATAATAATCAAATATCATTTCACAAATGACTTATTTTTTAAGACAAAGTCTTATATGCACCAAATGAATTGTGCAATTCAATTGTAGTTTTAGTAGTATCGATTGTTTTCATAAAATTTTTGTATTTTTACTTTTTCTTGAAAAGTACAAGTAAAAACAACTACGCTTTTTAACGAAAACAATACTTCCTCTATCTCATTTTTTATTGCTCAAAATTTAAAAAACGGATGTCTTATCTTTGTTTTTTCATACCCAATATAGCAAAAAAAAAAAAAAAAAAACAACATTACTCTCTCAAACTAAACTCTTACAAACATCTCTTATTTTCACCACCTGTCGTTCGATTAACCCTTTTCAATAAAATTGATAATACAGAACACATTTCAATAAAATTAAAAATATTCATATTTTTTTCATTTTATACTTTTTAATATTAATAAAAATTTTTTTATGCAATTTCTCTTTAAAAAATTGGGAGAAAGAGAATAATACTTTCCAATAAAACCAATCGATATTATTAAGAAAATGCACGAATGCACGGGTGACTTAAAAACCAATATATATGCGTAGGCAAACTATTGATAATTATAAATTATTGGCATGATATTTATATACACAATATTGATATTATAGATTATTGGCATGATATGGATAAAGACTAAGGGGCCATGCCTTGTCCCAAAAAGAAGGGCACAAAAACTGGTTTACATGATGAGTATTATAATAGACTTGCTGCGATTACCCTCATGAGTCATCATGTAGTTTGTTGCTTTATGATAGTTTAATTATTCTTTCCACTCATCAAAGACAGAAAAATGAAGATCATATTAGGAGTATATAGATAGGTTTGTATTCTGTTGTATTTAGTTGTCCCACATTGCTTATGT
Source organism: Paraleonurus japonicus (assembly GCA_030762865.1). Classification (NCBI taxonomy): domain Eukaryota; kingdom Viridiplantae; phylum Streptophyta; class Magnoliopsida; order Lamiales; family Lamiaceae; genus Paraleonurus; species Paraleonurus japonicus. The sequence goes on from CM061061.1 coordinate 12,952,047, forward strand.
TTGAGAGTTCTCTATACTCTTTCATTGTATTTGTACACTCTGTATATTCTTTAATATTCATCTTGGAAATATTCTCAACATGGTAATCGAGCCAAAATTGACATCCGCCAACATTCCTTGATCCTACCTTCCTAAAATTTCGGATCTACCGCATTCATTACGCCCAATTTTTGGATCACAAATCTTTTCCCAAAACTAATTCCTGTGAGTTCCTTGGTTCACACGAACTCCTGAAACGCCGACTACAGCCACTGGTTCATCTTCCCACCCGCCTCACGCGACCAAAAGTGTAGCTGCCGGCCTCACGCCACTACACTTCCAGCCCTCCATGTCGACTCCGTCGCTCTCCGTCACCGCTGCGGACGACATAACTCTGCCGCTCGTCTCCTTCAACACCGCCGCTCGAGGCCCCGCTAAAACTTACTTCCACCAACTATGTGGCGTGGAGTTTTCAATTCCGCACCCTTCTCTCCGGCTACAACTTCTTCGGGTATGTTGATGGTACATACCCTTGTCCCTCCTCTACAATTCTTGTTGATGGGAAATGAGTCGAATCCTATCCATGAACAATGGGTTCGACAAGATCAATTAATACTCTCACTATCATTGGCTCTATCTCTCCGACTCTCATACCTTTCATTGCCGCCGCGACCACCTCTCGTGGTGCATGGGAGATGCTTGCCTCCATCTACGGCAAGTCGTCGAGGGGCGAATCCTTGCCCTCAAGAACCAAATTCATAATCCCGTCAAAGGGACACGATCAATTTCTGATTTTATGCTTGAAATCAAGGGGTAGTCGGCGAACTCTCGCTCCTTGGTGTGGCCACCGATTCGCAGGATTTGGTTCTTAAAGTGCTAAATGGTTTAGATGACTCGTACAAGGAAATCAACAATGCTATTCGGGCCGGGATACGACCATTTCCTTTGATGAGCTTCTGGACAAACCGATGAGTACGGAAGCACGGCCAGCAGCCCGTGTTTACGCCACCTCGCACTAACCAGCCACAGCCTTTCCGGCTCACTCATCCTCTCGCCGGCCTCCACAAAATTCTGGTCGTCCCCAGCAGCCACAACGCAACCAATCCTCTTCCCAACAAAGATTACGCGCCCCTTCTAGATTTGTGCGGCAACAATCTAGTTACGCCACTACTCAACTTGGTCGTGGGTATCAAGGCCGTTGCCAATCTGTGCGGCACTCTTGGCCACTCCGCTCGTCGTTGCCACGAAATTCGGTCCTATGCAGCTTCTCCTCACCAACCGAATCATATATCTCAACCGGCATACTCCTATCCCTCGGCTCACACTTGCTACATACGTGCCGTCATCGTCGATTGGATACTCGACTCTGGAGCATCCCATCACATTACCAGCGACTTGGTAAACTTATCACCGCATGCTCCTTATAATGGCAATGATGACGTGATCGTTGGTGACGGTAACAAATTAAATATTTCTCTTATTGGCCAACTTGAATTTTTGCCTTCTCTTGTCTTAAATTCCGAGATGTTTTGCTTGTTCCGTCTATGGCGAAAAATTTGCTATCGATCTCCAAACTCTGTCGAGAATAATGTCATTGTTAAATTTTACGCTTCTCATTTTCAAGTGAAGGGCAGTCGTATGCGGGGGTGTTCTTCTCCAAGGTCCGCGCGTTAATGGATTGTATGTGTGGCCAATCGGTGTTTCATCTCCAAGTCTACCCTTGGCTCTATCCTCGGTTAGACGGTCATCCTCTCTTTGGCATGCCCGCCTTGGTCACCCATCCACAAAATTTTACATTCATCTTTATCTAGTCATGATATACCTACAAATAAAGCTGATTGTTTAAGTTGTGAGTCTTGTAAATGCATTAAGAGTCACAAACCGCCATTTTCTGAATCTTCGTTGACTTCGCTTTGCCACTTCAATTAATTTACTCGATGTTTGGACTTCTCCCTTTTTATCATGTGATGGATATAAATACTACGTTGTTTTTGTTGATCATTTTACAAAGTATGTATGGTTGTATCCTCTCAAAAGGAAGTCGATGTCCTATCTACGTTTGTGGCATTTAAAGCTTTAGTCGAAAATTTCCTCAATACGAAAATAAAAACTCTTTACTCGATAATGGGGGAATACTTAGCCCTTCGTCCATTTCTTACGACTCATGGTATTACTCACCTCACCACCCCGCCCCATACACCTGAACACAATGGTGTTGCAGAGCGACGTCATCGTCATATTGTTGACACCGGTCTTGCTCTGCTACATCACTCCTCCATGCCCCTTCAATACCGGCCTTACGCCATATCCACAACTGTTTATCTCATTAATCGCCTTCCGAAGGTCGATCTTGATATGATTTCGTCCTTTGAGAAACTTTTCAATCACACCCCGAATCTATCTAAACTCCGTGTGTTTGGATGTCGAGTGCTTTCCACGGCTTCGTCCATACTTCTCACACAAATTAGACACCCGATCTCACCCTTGTGTGTTTGTTGGATACTCTCCCACCCAAAGTGCCTACCTTTGTCTTGATCGCTCCTCCTCCAAAATCTATGCCTCTCGTCATGTGGAATTTGTGGAAAATGTCTTCCCTTTTTCCATCCCTCTTCCACCTACTCCCTCACACTCGATTCTCTTACTACAGCCTTCTATTCCTACACCTTCACCCGTGATTGTCCACCGCTCCCGTGGTTGATGCTGCACCGCTGTGCCGACACACACACCCATGCCAAAGCCTGCACCTGTGTCTTCCCCTCCTCGACTGTCCCTTCACCGGTGCCCCCTTTGGATCCTCCGCCACACCATCCTATGGTCACTCGGTCTCGCAACAACATTGTAAAACCAAATCCGAGGTATGGTCTTACATCTACTCAATCTCTTGATATTGAGCCTTCTCTGTAATCCGTGCTCTCGCCGATTCTCGTTGGCGTGAAGCAATGTCTCGAGAATTCACCGCATTACAAGAGAATGGCACTTGGGATCTTGTTCCTCCAACCTCCTCTCGAGAATGTTGTAGGCTGCAAATGGGTTTTCCGCATCAAACGAAAACTGATGGATCCATTGATAAATATAAGGCTCACCTTGTTGCTAAGGATTTTCATCAGCGCCACGGTGTTGACTATTTTGAAACTTTCAGCCCTGTTGTGAAACCTGCTACCATTGGCATTGTTCTTAGTCTTGCCACGCTCGTAATCGCCTCTTCGGCAATTCGATGTAAACAATGCGTTCCTTCATGGTTCACTTTCGATGAGGTATATATGTCTCAACCACCGGCTTCACCGATCGTAATCATTCCAGCTTTGTCTCGTAGACTTCATAAATCTATTTACGGACTCAAACAAGCTCCTCGAACGTGGTATCATGCTCTCCGCACGTTCTGGTTTCATTTGGATTTTCGTGCACTAAGTCGGATGAGTCCCTCTTTGTCTATCATGGTCATGGAATCACCGCCTACTTCTTGGTCTACGTGGATGATCTCATTCTTCTTGGTAGTGATGACCGCTTTCTCGCTCGTGTGGTGAATGGTTTAGCATCTCGGTTCTCTGTCAAGGACCTCGGTCCTTTATCCTACTTCCTTGGTGTGGAAGTCCTTCGTACCTCGACTTCGTGCTACTTATCACGGCGTAAGTACACCACCGATCTTCTATCTCAGCATAATATGCTTGATGCTAAACCCGCTCAAACTCCACTTGCCCCGAATGTTGCATTGTCTCTCCATGATGGTAGCAAACCTGTTGATGCTTTCTTATATTGTCGAAGTTAAGGTAGTCTTCAGTATCTCCTTCTCACCAGCCTGATATTGCATTTCTTTGTCAACAAATTATCTCAATTCATGCATGCTCCCACCGAGATTCACCGGGAGGCGTGAAAGCGTCTTCTTCGATATCTAAATGGTACTCGGCATCTTGCACTTTACTTATGTCGTGATTCTCCTCTATCTCTTCATTGCTTCTCGAGATGCTTTGATTGGCCCGGCAATTGTGATGATCGCACTTCTACCGGTGCATTTATTATCTATCTCGGTGCTAATCCTATCTCATGGAGCTCTCGTAAAACAACGCACCGTGGCTCGTTCTTCGACGGAGGCAAAATACCGAGCAATTCTTTGCAACTGCTTTGAACTCCAATGGACTCGGTCACTTCTTTCGTAGTTAGCTATTTCTTTGTCCCGCACTACTCCGGTTCTATATTGTGACAACATTGGAGCTACATACCGGTGTGCAAATCCGGTCTTTCACTCCCGGATGAAGCACATTGCTATTGACTATCATTTTGTTCGAGAATTAGTTCAATCTGCTCGGCTTCGTGTTTCTCATGTTTCCTCGGCCGATCAGCTTGCGAGATGCTCTAACAAAACCACCGTCTCGGAGTCGTGTCTGTCTTCTCGTGGATAAGATTGGTGTCATTAACCACCCACCATCTTGAGGGCGTATTATGAGTATATAGATATGTTTGTATTCTCGTTGTATTTAGTTGTCCCACATTGCTTATGTTTGAGAGTTCTCTATACTCTCTCATTGTATTTGTACACTCTATATATTCTTTAATATTCATCTTGGAAATATTCTCAACACATCAATGGTTCCACACCACATTTTCTCGGTGTTTATCATTGATCACTCGTTTCTAATATAGGTTACTCTTTTTTAATCTATTTCATTATATGTTATTTTAAATTTGACAACTACCCAATAAATTTATATCTCTGTATTTTTTTATTATTTACATATATGTTACTCATTTATCCTTACTTTTATTTAAACATTTAATAAACTTTTGAAATGTGTTCCCTCCGTTATGATTTAGATTGCTCAAAATCAAATGACACGAGTTTTAATAAGTGTTGCATATTAGTATTAAAAGGTGTAAAATGATGGGTAAATAAGTCTTTTTAACTTTATTGGAGTGAGTAATTGAGTGAGAGAGATTTAACTATAGTGAAAAATTGAGCATCATGAGATATAAATAAGATATGTTTGTAAGGGTTTAGTTTGAGAGGGTAGAGTTATTTTTTTTTTTTTGCTATTTTGGATATAAAAAAACAAAATTGTAACATCTATTTTTGGATTTTGGGCAATTTAAATTGTAATGGAGGGAGTATTATTTATTATACTTGGTTCACATGCTATACGATATATTTTGGCACGTATATGAGATGATGGAAACACACAACAAGTTCACAAGTATTACGAACTCAGAACTTGTTTACTATATAAAATTGGATTCATTTTAATATTATTATTCTTATTATTAGTACCACACATTGTTAACAAACACACCAAATGTGTGTGGTATTAGTTTATGGCAAAGTCTTGTATGAACAAATCTTATCATAATATTGAAGGGTATTAGTTATTCATTAATGGATATTAGTTGTTTATACTATAATATATTAAGTATTTCATTAAACGGTATTAGTTTTTCATTAAAGAGTATTTGTTATTAGACTAATGTATTAGTTATTTTATTAAAGGGTAATAGTTGTAAACCAATTTCACGATGAACTAGTTCACACAAGACCAACTCTTAGTTATAAATGTATTGATATTATTGAATGAATGCTATGATATTACTAAACATAAATTTTAATGGTGAATAAGTTTCACTAGAGCCCTACTACAAATGCAATTGTGAAACTTGGTCACCTTATGAATTGAATCCATACTAATACCACTACTCTTATAAACTAATAACACACTGTTTACACACAAACATAATGAGAGTTGTGTGTGGTTAATTTTTAAGCATAATAATATTACTAAATGAATCTTATAATAATACTAAATGAATCTTATAATAATACTAAATGAATCTTATAATAATACTAAATGAAAATTTTATATGGTGAACAAGTTTCCGTGTAGCACTAATCCTTAAAACATGTATTTGAAGAACCTTTTGTCTTTGATTTGAATATATATGTTTATAGTGTTTGATTTTAATTGCATGTGTATTTGTTTGTGTCACATTGTGACACTTGGTGGTTAATTTTGTATCAACAAAATGATCTACTTGCTTGCAATATGCGATGCAAAAATGGTCTATGTACGACGATTGACTCGAGGTGTTCGGATATGATCGAATAAACGTACGGACAATTGATAATGTGTATGACACCTTCACTAACCTTGTGCAAGAGGATACTCAACGTGAGCAGGAAGACAACGACTAGGTGTGAGATAATAAACATGTAAACCGATGAGGTAGACAGACATAACCATGATTTTTGAAAGATGGTGATTGATGTCAACATTTATCCCCTAGTAAGAAAAAGACTTTTGCTTACCTTGCATTGTAGGTATCGTGCCATGCTTTCCACCTTTGAATTCTCCATATTTATTCCCGCACCTCACACTTCGAAAATTAACCTTTAAACACAAACCAACTCTAAATTACAAAGAATATGCTTGATAGCTTCAATGTTAGACATCTTTACCGGGCATGAAAAATTATGTCATCCGCATATTGGAGGTGCGATACTTTAATTTTGTTCTTCCCGACTTCGGTCCTCAACAATCCCAATTTCCACCGCTTTTTTACAAGTAAATTCAGACCTTCGCCACAATAAGTAACAAGAATGGAGAAAGCGGATCCCCTTGTCTAATTCCATGTTTAAGAGAGAACTTTGCCGATGGGCTTCCATTTTATAAGGAGTAAGGACAGATGCCGATGCCGTTAATATGCATTCCCGAATCCACATTCTCCATCTTGTAGAAAAATTCAGCCCGTTCATCATCTCATCGAGGAAGTCCCAGTCCACCGTATCATAGGCTTTCACGAATTACAATCCCATCCAGAATGTCCCTCCCGCCTACGAAAGCCGACTGATTTTTCAAATTACCCCATCCAAAATCCGTGCTCAATCTCCTAGCCAAAGTCTTTACAATTATTTTGTAGATGCTGCCTGATTGGAGTGAATTGATGCATGTTTGTAGGGCCTATTTTAGTGCAAAAAGTGAGCTAAGGTGTTGATTTTTGTGCTTAAATGTGAAAAGTATCACTCTTTTGCCTAAAAAGTATTATTTTTGAGATTTTGATGTTTTTCGTCCATTTTGCAGGTAATTCGGTGGATTTTTGCCAAACCGAGAGTACCATTAGGCTTAGAATGAAGAGACGGACATCCGGGACGAACGGGGTCGGGGCCGAAGCCCCGTGTGAAAAAGTGCCACTGGACTCGAGCTCGTCGAGGGACAAGAGCCTCGAGTCGAGGGATGTGTAGAAAGGACCAAATTCAGAAAATGGCATGAGCCTCGACTCGAGACATGTCTCTCGAGTCGAGGGAGAGGATTTGCAGGGCCTCGAGTCGAGGCCTGACCCTCGACTCGAGGGGAAGGTTTTTCCAAAATTTCGTATTTAAGCGGGCGGTTCGGAGAGAGTAGAGAATCTTTGATAGTAGCAGTTAGTAGCGGTTTTGGGGCGATTTCTCAGCCCCAAGCCAAATTCCTTCCTTAGATTAGAGTAGAAATTAGAAGTAGATGTAGATTTCAATTGATTGTTGCTAGATTAGCCATAGAGTAGCATTTGATCCTTGTAATTCTTTCAATTCAAGCTTGTATTCATTTGGAGATTGTTGTTGAAGACTCAAGCATTCCTATTTTTGTTGATTGAAGATCATTTGGTGATGTTTTTCCTCTTTTGTCTCTTTAATTTCTTAATTGTTGTGATTTGCTTTGTGTTTGATCAATTCTATCTTCTTCCCATGGGTATTGTTTGTGGTACCATGGGCTAACTCTTTGTGGTCGGGTTAATTGAAATTGATGACGAATTGAGTGATGATGCTATGATTGTTGATGATTGGAGATCAATTGAGTAGATTGCTTACTAATTGTGATTCTCATTTGTGCTTCATGCATAATTATCTCTTTAGATTAGTGTTTGATCACCCTAGCTATAGACGAGAGTTGTGCTAACGTGATCCGGGATTAATCGGGTGATAATTGTGTATGAATGTGTGGATTGGGTGCTTCAGAATCGAGAGATTAGTTGCACTAAGGATACTCACATTAGTTTGTTTCCTAATTGTGATTCTTAATTGTGCTTTGTGTAAAATTGTCTCTTTAGATTAATGGTTAATCACCCTAGCAATAGGCGAAGTTGAGCTAACGTGATTAGGTGTTAATCGAGTTTCAATTTTGCATGATTGTATGAATTGGGGATTTCGACTAAGGATACTCACATTAGGCATTGTGATTTTAATGGAGTGATTAATTTCATGATGGTTTATGCTTTCTATCTTAGTTGATTTGCAATTTGATTCCATTGTAGCTTGTTGATTGATGATTCATTGATGGATGTTAATCCTAGCACCTCTATCCCACCATTTATTGTTGTTGTTGTTATCGCATTCTAAGTGTTCGATCTATTGCTTGCTTGTTGCTTAATTGTATTCTTGCTTGTGTTTTGTTGTTTTTGTACCAAACCATTGTTGTAACTCTAGTCACTAATAACTTGTATTTCTAGGACCTCATGTGCATACTTTTTCCCTTGGGCTCGATATTTTGTTGATTGGTCTTAATAACTCTTACCCTATACACTCCAATCACCGCCTATAAGCGATATTAGCCGATATTCCTCAAAAGACAGGCTCCTTGCTTTCTTTGGAATCAACACAATAAATGATGAATTTAGCCCTCTAACTATTCTTCCTTTCTCATGAAACTCATCCATCAACTATATTATTTCTTCCTTCATATTCTTCCCAATTTGATTTGATGAACACAAACGTAAAGTCGTTAGGACCTGGGCTTTTGTTGGAACCACATTCCCAAATAGCTTCTTTGACTTCATTTTCAGTGAATTTTTCCCTCGGAATTCATTTTGTGCGTCTGAAATCTGTTTCTCAAAGAGATCTTACGGAATTTGAGGCCTGCTATTTTTCCTTGCCTTGAATTAGTTTTGGAAATACATTGCTGCCACTTCCTTGACTTTCTCCACGTAATCCACCCAAATATCATTAACAAGAATACCTTCTAGACCTTAGGTCTTCAACTTTCTATTAATCCAAGAGTGAAAAAATCCCGAGTTAACATCCCCTCGATCGCCACCTAGTTTTTGCCTTAGGACAAAGAGGTCGTGTCTCCATATCGGGCTCCTCATCAATTCCGCCGTAATCCTGTTTCTATTGACAATTCCATCCTCCCCAAGTCCGAAAACTTCATTGAAATGATCCAGATCTCTATCTCTTGCTTTTACTCTTCAATCTGTCTATCTTTAATGCCGGAGACTAAGATATTCCACTTCTTCAAGTCCGATTTTAACAACTTTAATTTTTCTTTTAGTCAAAATTCAGGCCACCCTCCACTTTATGATGCTGCCATATCGTTGATTATCTCGTAGTTTAGTGACAAATAGTTGAGACCAATCGTTTATCGAATTCAAAGGACTAGGAGGATAATGGATGCTTGAAATTAAACATCTTCATAGTGTTATAGAAGCTAAATGGGTTTTTATAATTTAAGGAAATTAACAAAAAGACAAGACAAGAAAAATAAATAAAACAAGTAACTCGATTTGAAGTGCAAGTGAGAGAAGAATGCTTCATGTGTAATCAAGGTATGCGTAAGTGTTTTGCGAGAATGTTGTCACGAATGTTGACACAATGAGAACAACACGAGACTAAAATAAAAGAACAGAAATACACAGCGGAAGTCTTAAACACTTTGCAAGATGGATATCAAAATTTTCGTATAGACTATAAATAAGTCTATACCGCCAATAGGCGTATTATCACTAGTAATTGTTAAGTGATACAATCGGTGAAAACATAAGCCACACCGTAAATGGATCTACGTATATAGTGACTAGACAATGATCAATATAACCTATCACTAATACGGATAAAGACCCGATGTTGAGTGAAATGTTGGAACATTCACCAACGGAAGTATCGAGTATGAAACTACAATAAATTCTATAATCTATGCCAATAGACTATGCTAGATTGTGTTTCCCTCAACTTTAAGTTTTAATCTTCATAACAGTAGTGTATATATAGATAAAATCTGGACTCTTAATGCTTGAAGATAACTTCCACATCTTCCTTGAAAATAGGTAACTTCCATGTAACTTCCCATGATCTTTATAACTTCTCTTTTCTTGCCTTTTCAAACGCATGACTTCGGTAATCGCCGTAAGTCTTCATTCTGAAAGAAAACAAGACATTGACCAAGACAAAACGTGGGTTAAGGGTTAGTGGAAGTGGAAGGGACGAATTCGATGTTGTGACCAGAATGTTGGCACATTACGAGTAACACTCGTCACCAACATCAACAATCTCCCCCAATTCGGTCTTTCTACTTTGGAACACACTGATGTTGTACCATTGTGCAGAATGTGTACACAATAGAGATAAGTAAATAAACATCAAGTAAATGACATCTCATTACTTAGCCAAAAACGAATAGCACACTTAAACATAAAACATCACTAAAACATAAATTACGAACATAACAAAGACTTAACACTTAATAAAATCAAAATCAGTAGCTAACACAAAACAATAACACTTAAACGAACTAACATAAATCGAGCTTAATCATAAAATGAAAAATAAAACTAAATAACCTAACTAAACGAAATCGAGTAATAAGACACAAAAACATATAACACAATAAATCGTAGTTTTAAGACGAGAACTATAATAAACCTAACCAAAGAACATAACAAATACTAGACATAAACAAAATAAACTTAAACTAAATACCAAATCAACATTAAGTTCAACAATATAACTAACATATAAGATAAGTTCGAAAAAAACATAAACATAAAAACAAAATAAATTGAGTCTTTACGAAAACAGATAAAGCTTATAAATGAAGATTAGGAGAGGATTGGGCTGTTAGGTATAACAACCGCATCTTCATAAGTCTCGCACGAACTCCCCTTTCTTCAAGCTTCTCTATCTTCGAAAGCTCCCCCTCGCTCAATGTCCCCAATCATCCAAGTCATCATACAACACACCGAGATCTTCATCATCCCACCCATCGCATCTATCTTTTCAAAGATCAACGTCCATGTTTGAACTGGGTCCATCATCATTGTTGGTTGGAAACTGGGCACATTATCCGGCGCATCCAGGTATCGATTTCTATTTCGGTCTCGGGAGCTGCACTTGTTCCAGCTCCAGAGATATCCGCATCTCGGTCCTCCTCCCGGTTGCATCAACATCGGCATTCGAGACCTCCGGCCTCTCCATCCCTAGTATCCGGCTCGGCTCAACATCGGCGGCTTGAGCATCGGCGAGCAACAACATCGAGTCCTAGTAGTGCTTTCCGAGACTCTTTGGTGCATCTCAAGGTTGCTCAGCGGACACTTTGCATTATTGATTGAATTTTATGTCATAGCAATCGATCTCGGATGAATTGCGGCTGTAATTGCGGAATGTTGGCGGCGTGTGTGCCAACATCTCTCGGCACATCACTGGTTGATCGGCGGGAACTTCACTTCGGGGGCATTTGGATCTCGTAGGCGGATCAATTACACGTGGTCCAGTCCTCGGTACATGTGAGATTCCTAAACTTAGAGCAAATGAACTTATTATCTCTGAATTTTCCCTCTGAAAACCAAGAGTTGAGATCATCATAAAAATCAGTGGGATACGGCGGCGAGTCCTTTACTTGATACCCTTCCGAATATGTCATCATATTGTCGAAGATTGTTTTCCCTAGGTTGAATCTTTGCAAGTGGTCAATCTTGTACATAAGTACAACTTGTTCGAGATGTAAGGGTAGTGGTGTTGGATGAGGGCAGCCAATTGTACACAATCAATTTGTGCAAGACACTATACAAACTAGTGAGGACCGAGGAGTTCATCCTATACCTCCACACCTTTGTTTGTCTCCCTCCAGGTGATTACACTTATCACTTCATCAAGGTTATCAATCTGAGGATCTTCATCATCCCGAGTCCTAAGAAAATTGTTAATCTTAGCAGTAGTAACCTCAATCACCTTTTCCCTAAATTTGACCTTTCCATAGTTCTTAGAATTGACCCTAGAAATCGCCCTTCAAGTTGACATAAAATTCATATACCCATTCAATCGGATAAGGAGTGGCAAATTGAAGTGCAAACAACAAAGACCTTTCTTCCGGATAACCAACCAAATTCATAGAGACAAAATCATCCATCTTAATTATCCTTTCTCCAACAATCAATCTAGTTCTCAAAGTCCTAAATTTATCACTATCAACACCATGATAACTATCATCGAATCGACGAAGACATATTCGAAGAGCACATCCTTCGGTGTGCCAACATCCTTCGGCACATCCTGCGGATCATTTTCCTTTTGCTCCTTTTCTCCAAGTGAGCAGCCTTTTGTGCCAATGTTTGATTCATTTCTGAATCCTCAGTACTCCCCCTCGGGCCGAGCAGACAGAGGCTTGACCGCTTGTTTCCTTCTCTGGGCTTGTTTCGCGCATTTCCTCTTCAAGAATCAGTCGAACACTTGAATCGGCTTTGAAGCAACACCATCATCATGCTTCGCTTCTTCCCTTTCTCGAGTAATCGACTCTTTTGCCCATGGTTCGGTAAGAATGCCTTTTCGACCACGTCCCCTAGAGCTCGACGCCTTTTGTCGAGCAGTTCGAGCGGCAGTAAGCTCACCGGTGTCGGTCGAGTCGATCGACGGGTCATCTTGTGGTGATTGTGGTGGTGTAAACACTAAGGCTCCATTTGGATGGGGTGGATTTGAAATCAAGGGATTTGAGGATAATATACATGCATTCACACAAACTAAAATGGAGATAAGGTAAATGAATGAATTTGATTCACTCAAATATTAAGCACAAGTGGAAGAAGTGGGAGGATTTCAAATGACTAGGTTTTATTGGGTATTTGAAATCCTCCCACTTATAAGTAATATTTGTGTAAACCAAATCCATTCATTTAGTTTTTCTCCATTTTGATTTGTAAATGTATAATGTATTATCCCCAAATCCATGGATTTCAAATGACTCCATCCAAATGGAGCCTAAGTGTTTGTATCTTCTGGAAATCAACCTCCACGTCGCCAACCTTGACAACGGGGTAAATCGTGCCTTAGTGAGGGTTTTGAATGCATAGATGATGTGATCAGAGGTGGCTCCTTCAGCTAGCTCAATCGTCATTGGGTATGTTTCGAGAATCGGGCTTCGCTAGCTTCGCCGCTAATCGGATTTTGTGGCGTTCGCCCCAAAATCGGAGTTTCGGGGATTTCGAAGGAATTTCAGTAGGTGGGAGAGGAACATCGGCAGAGCCAACCTTAATAGAAGAGGGTGATGTTGGGCAAGATGCGCCAACATTCTCGGACACATTGTCGACGGCCATTGAAGCAAGAAGTCGAAGGTTTCTCGAGGTAGAAGATGATCTTTGGAGAGGTTGAGTGTTTGGATTGTGAAGGTGAGAGGTCTTTTCGATCAGCCATATTAATCACTGCAAACACTATTCAAATTAAATTAATAAAATAATAAATTTGAATAAAAATAGGTCAAGAAAAACTAACACCACAAAGTATAATTAATAATACCTTTCAAACACTTGTACTTAAATTCAAAACTCGATAAAATGTATAGAACACACCGAGTATTAAGGACCTTAAATAGGGAAGAGAAAGATTATAGAAGTTGTGAACACATCGGAGTTAAAAGATAAGATTTAATCACATCTCTAAAAATAGGGCATTACCGAATGTTGGAAGTTTATTTCAATGACATGCTAAAAGCTGCTTAATTCTAGATAAAAAAATAACCGCACAATTAATTAAATTAGACTATATAATATTGCTGGGAACAATTTAAAATAAATAAATCTCCATAAAATAATATTCGGAAATTTTCAAACTCGTAGAGGTAAATATACATATGAGAACCAGAATGTTATTCACCGAATGTCGGCACACACATTTCTCAACACGGTTTTTACATGAAATAAATTCATTTGTGTTGCACTATATTTTGCTTTTCCCACTTATTCACATTGATCCATTTTTCTAGAAGAGATCATCATAGTTGTCAGCTCCGTGTCCCATAATTACTCAATGGATTGTGAATATATTGATGCATTCAAGTCACCTTTTGAAAAGAGAACATCGTAGTAGTCAACTCCGTGTCCCATAGTTACTCAGTGACATAACATCTAATTATGAGTTTATCTAATTGCATTTGAGAGAAGTGTGTCCAGACAATTTATATTAATCACGAGGTTCTAATACTATTTACACAAGAGAGTTCAAAAACACTAAATATTACAATACTTAGAAAAATTTAAATAAATTGTTCTAGTGTTGCTACAAATGTTGGCACATTTGTCACAACACACAGAAATATAAGTCTAATTAGTGCATAAACCTAGAGATTTTCTAAGAGAAGAAAACCTCTCATTATCAAGGGCTTTAGTAAAAATGTCTGCAATTTGCTTTTCGGTAGAAATGTATTCCAACTTTACAACTTCTTTTTCTACAAGGTCCCTAATAAAGTGGTGTCTAATACTTATATGCTTAGTTAACGAATGTTGCACGGTTCTTAGATATATTAATTGCACTTGTATTATCACAATAAACGGTAAGAGTATTGCTCTCCAAACCGTAATCATCGAACATCTTCTTAAGCCAAAGAAGTTGAGTACAACAATTTCTCGTGGCTATGTATTCGATTCAGTAGTAGAAAGGGAAACACAATTTTGTTTTCGGCTATGCCAAGAAACAAGATTGTTACCCATGTAGAAACATCCACCACTTGTACTCTTTCTATCATCACTGTCACCTGCCCAATCTGCATCACTATAGCCAATCAAAGAACAATAAGTGTCTTTGCTATACCATATTCCATAATCACATGTGCACGCCACATATCTAATTATTCTCTTAACCGAATTCATGTGAGATTCTTTAGGATCAGCTTGATAACGTGCACATAAACAAAAACTAAATATGATGTCGGCCTACTAGAAGTTAGATACAAAAAGACTACCAATCATCGACCTATACAATATTGGGTCAATATTTGTGCCAACACCTGCCTTTACACAATTTTTGTGTTGATCCCATAGGTGTCTTCATGTGTTTAGCATTGTCTAAACCAAACCTTTTCACAAGATTTTTGGCATATTTACTTTGACAAAAGAAAATACCATCCTTGCATTGTTTAATTTGAAGACCTAAAAAGTAATTCAAGTCTCCAACCATCGACATTTCAAAGGTAGTGGTCATTTCATGTACAAATAATTCAAGCATTTTCTCACATGTAGAACCAAACACAATGTCATCAACATATATTTGAGCAATCATAATATCATATCCAGAATGCTTTATAAATAAGGTCCTATCAGCTTCACCTCTATAAAAACCGAATTCAACAAGAAAATCAGTTAATCTACCATACCATGCCCTAGGTGCTTGCTTCAAGCCATATAAAGCTTTCTTAAGTTTATAAACATGATCAGAAATTCATGATTCTCAAACCCTTTAGGTTGTTCTACATATGCTTCTTCCATAAGAATTCCATTTAGAAATGCGGCCTTAACATCCATTTGATGCAATTTTATATCAATGTAACATGCAATAACAAGTAATGATCTTATGGATTCAATTCTAGCAACAGAGCAAAAGTCTCATCAAAATCAATTCCTTCTACTTGTGTATAACCTTGAGCAACTAATCTAGCTTTGTTTCTTACAACATTACCAGATTCATCGGTTTTATTTTTGAAAATCCATTTTGGTACCAATTACATTCACATTATCGTGCCTAGGCACAAGTATCCAAACATCATTCCATTGAAATTGATTTAACTCCTCATGCATTGCATTAATCCAGCTTTTCATCTTTCATTGCTTCATCAATATTTTTAGGTTCATTGAGAGAATGAAAACATTCAAAGTTCACCTTGTTACACATAGATGTCATACAAATCGATCTTACCACATGTCTTGCATCAAAACTCATTTTTCTCCTTGTTTGTACACATGATTGTGGTTTACCTATGATCTGTTGTTGTGGATGATTTTTGAGAATCCTGGAAGATGGTTACGTAGCAGGATAAGGCATAGTTACGTAAATTTACGGATGTTGAGGTGATGTTACTTCGTGACGTGGGCACATTCGTAGCAACATTCTCAATCGATTCGTAAATATTAGAACTTTGCATCTGCTCAATAAGATCGATTACATCTTCTTCAATTACATTATCTGCGAGACTTGCATTATCATTAAACACAACATTCATAGACTCTTGAAACAGTATTAGTCCTAAGATTATATATCCTAAAAGCTCTCTTGTTTCTAGCATAACCAAGAAAGAAACCCTTATCACTTTTTGAATCAAATTTGTGTAGTGGTCTCTATCATTCGGAATGTAGCAAACACAACCAAAGACATGAAAGTATTTGATTAGACTTTTTGTTATTCAAAACTCATAAGGTGTTTTAGTGGAATTAGGTCTTAAATAAACTCTATTGGATATATGACAAGCGATTCAAAGCTTCAGCCCAAAACCTTTTGAAAGTTTCTTGGATAAAAGCATTACTCTAGCCATCTCTTGTAGAGTTCTATTTTTCCTTTCGGCTACACCATTTTGTTGAGGTGTTTTAGGAGAAGAAAACTCTTGAATTATACCTTTGTGTTCACAAAAATTAGTGAATAAGCCGTTCTCAAACTCCCTACCATGATCGGACCTTATTCTTTTTGTTAGTCCCAATTAGTTGAGTTGATTATGAAACTTTGAGTTAACCTTCTAGGACAAAATCTAGAAGGGGGTTGAATAGATTTTGTAGATTTTTCAAATCTTTCAAAAGCGATTCAAAGTACCGAGATGTACACAGCGGAAATTCAAGATTAGACTCAACTTTAATAAGATCAAAAGCAAACTGATATTGATTTTAACTTTGATCCTGAAATTAACCTTTGAATGATAAAATAGAAATTGAGCAGAGATAAGTAAATAAAGCGGTAAAGAACACCAGATTTTATAGTGGTTCGGATTATAACAATCCTACATCCACTCTCCTTCTACAACTCGTAGAAGGGTCTCCACTATCTGCTTGCTTACTTACTTTACAGTCTTACAACTTACAACTTACAATTTGATCTTCAACTCTTCAAAATGCTAACCAAACTTACGAAATCTAACTCTAAGAAAAAGAAGTGTATTTGAAGATGTGCAATGAAGTGTTCTACAAACACTTAGAAAAATCTATGAAGAAATCTTGGAAAACTTTTTTGAGCTTTTTGAAAACTTGTGATTTGAGAGAATAAATTTACGGAAAATAACTTGTGAATTCTCGTGTATTCTAAATATCCTGTGTGAAGTGTGTATTTTAAATGAAGTGCCTAGACCTATTTATAAGTCCAAAAGACAGTTAGTTTGTTAGTCGGTTCTAATAAATCAAAATCTGCTTTAACAAACTTAATCTTGAAAAGCTGCTCTAAACCTCAAATTTGACTTTTCTCTATTCGTCTGCGGTGACTTGGTGAAGACTCGCCTTTCTTATTCTACTAAGCTTGTCTTGACCTCGTCCGAGCTCTTCATAATTGTCTCTTGCAGATGACTAGACTCAAGCTCGTCTCTAGACGACTTGTACTCTTCAGGACCTCGGTGACTAGATTGGTTCTTAACCCCGTCCGATCGCCTTAGCTTATGGTCTCAATCTCACTGCTCTACAGATCGTCGATCATCTCGAGCCGCTTCTTTTAACTCATCAAAACTTCTTGATCCAACAATTTCCCCCTTTTTGATGAAGTTAAAACCTATAAGGAAGAAACACACTCACAAATTTGAAGTTAATACTAGAGTTAGTTAAGATAATCGAGATAGGTATATCGAGCACTTATTCTCATTACAACAGATTCATTCACATTAAAACACTTAAGAAAAATTAAGTCCTTTAGACTCTTTTAGATATACTTAAAAAAATTGAGTCTTAAGACTTAGATAAATTTTTAGGAAATTTTTTTTTTTAAGTCCTGAGAGATAAAATTCTCGGATGATTTATACTTAGAAATTTTTAAGTTTTTCTTAAAGCGAGAAAAAAACTTTAAGAAAATAAGACAAGTAATTCACATTAGTCCAAATATATTCATTCACAAATTTACAAATTTACGAGATAGATGAACTGATAGGAAATAAAAGATAAGGAAAAGAAAATCCTGTTGTATCGAGTATTCCCCATCTCCGGCTTCCGGAATGTTCGGCCGAGTTGAAAATCCTCGCTCTTAGTTGTTTAAGCTCATCCTCGTCTGTGAGCTCGGATTCTCTCTCTCTTTGGCTATAACGGTTCGACCCATTCCAAATCTGAGAGCCATCTTCTTTCAAATTAGGAGTAACTTGCTCATAGGCTGGTGCGACTAAATCGCAGCTTGAACACTTTATGTGCCTCATCAAGCCTTTCCCATATAGCTCGGCATCCTCCTTTTCCATCCATTCATGCCAGTTCATATCCTCATCACCGCTCCAGATGGAGATGCCTTCAAGATGTACCAAGTAGTACATCCATCTCGGCATCCAGAGTTTTCTTCTTGTATTCGCTTGTGTATTTCCACAAACCATCTTGGGAGGAGCCGACGTGCGGTGGACGGGGCGGAAGTCCGCTTCATCTGCCGCTTTGGATACCCACTTCCGAGTATCCACTGTCCCACTTCACTCTGCTTTCCCAGCCTTCTTCAGCCTCTTCTTCTCCTGCTTCTCATACTTCTCCTTCTCAGCCGTGGATTCTTCTAATCTGCTCACCGAGAGGTTTGAAGTAGTCGACTCATTTCTTTGCGCTCGGCTCTGGGAGATCACCGCTCACTGATGAGAACTTTTCCATCGCCTTGCCTTTACCCTTGCCCTTGGCCTCGGGTTTTTCGACTCTTTCATCTTGGCCAAGATTGCCTCGGTACTTCCCTTCCTCCTCCTTCCTCCTCTTCTCCTCATCCTCTCGGATGGCCTCCTCTATCTGGGTCACCCTCGGTTGCAAGGCGGCCACTCATCTCGATTTTATTTTGATGTCTCGCCTTAGCCGCTTCCAACTCACCAGTCGCTTCGAATCTACCTTGTCTCGTGAGTGACAAGACTCCACTGTGAGGGTGTCCATTCTTCCTTCAGCTCCTTCCCCTTTTGACTTCATCTTGGAGGGTCTCGGAGCCGTCTTTCCAAAGCCGAACAACGAACCCCGAAGTCGGGCCCGATCAGATGTAAGTGCGTTGACCAGGACTTCGTTGTCACCGCCACCTTCGCTTAAGTGCCTTGACCTCCTCCTCCGTGTCACTCACCGAGAACCAACAATAGTGCCGAGATTGGCTGATAGGTTGCGTGAAATGTTGACCTCAAGAATCTGCATGTTGGCGAGCATAGTATCGGTGATCGCTCGAATCACCTTCCTCGCCTTCCTTTCCATCACCTTTGAACTTTGGATATTATCTTCTTGTGCGAGATCCTTAAAGGCCGATGAGATGGCGAAGATTGGGTGGCCTCTTCCTCCGAATCGGATGAGGAAGAGGTGGTGGGAGAAGTTGGACTGGGGAGCTCACGTGGATATCCCCAAAAATGTTGGAGGTATCCACAGCCGGGGTTCGAGGGGTGGGATGAAGTAGGGCGTCTGACGGGGAGGGGGATTTTGTGGGGGTGAAGATGGAGGGTGGAATTTCTCGAGGTAGTGGGTGGTGGAGATGGGGTGGGCTAGGGTAAGATGGGTTGAATTGGGCTAAGGGTGAGAGTTTGGGAGGATGTGGGTAAGGCTGGTGGGGAGATGGTATATATGGTGGCGTATACCGGTCTGTGAGGAAGGACAACATCTCGGATGGGGATGGTGGAGGGGATGAAGTTTGGGTTTGGGGAGGGTAGATGAGGTTGTGGCTTGACCGATTTGGGAGTAGGCTGTTTTAGAGGCTCGAGGTGCCAGCTGGGTCACCTCTTCATCGCGAGTGGGCCGGAGAGGGGAGGGGAGAATTGTACCTGACCGTGAGTGGGGAGGGGTCCTCTCGTAGCTTATGTCTTGAACCTCCTCTCGATTGGACCACAGGCCGCTATCTCCAGCGCCGTTGCCTCTTCAGTGTAAGGCTCCTACCGATCGCCAGATGTTCCCCAGCCTCACGAGGTTTTCACCAACCTCCTCCTCCTTTGGCCTTCTCCTTCGGCTTCATCGGGTGAGGCCTCGGGTGAGCTCACCGTCGGCGGCTCTTCCTCTCTTTCCTCTTCTTCCTCCTCCTCGGCTTCCTCTGCTGCTGGTGCACAGGCTCCGACCTCGGCTCCTCCTTCATCTCGAGTCACTGGAGCCCGAAGGGTTCATCCTTAGACAGGATCCCTTTTTGTTTTGTGTAGGGCCTGACTCCATTAGCCCCGATTAATTTCTGCGATAGCGGGTCCTCTAGAATCACCGTCACCTTATTGAATAGGCTGGTGATCGACCTCGCCTCGCCACTTTCCGCCTACCACCTCCAGCCTTTTCCTTTCCGTCTCAAACTTCTCCAGTAGCATCCCAGCCCGGTTGGCTTGAACTCCGTCTATTATTGCCCTCATAACACACACTGGTCCAGTCATCATCATGGGAACTCTGTTCCCCAAGAATCACCTTCACATAATCGTCATCGAAGACGATATCTCCGTCGGAGCATCTTCTTCTTCACTCCGATCGCGGTCCCTCATCGAATTCCGGGCAATCATCTCAAATGATTCCACCCGAGTCATCGGACTTGTATGTGAGGGGGTTAACTCCTCACCGCTCGTGTAAAAATGCGGGCTACCTCCGCTGGAGTAACAAGAAGAACCTCGCCATATACCCCGGTCTTGAATACTCCATTCTCAAACGTCCGGTTAACGTAGAACTCGATCCCTCTCATGTCCAAAGTTTTATTGAAGGGGATTTCTTGGAACACAAAGTCCTCAATCCCGCCTCTCTCCAATAAATCTAATATCTCCCTTGATTCACCGTCAAAAGTCGTCTCAAAATCAACATACATCTCCGATTTTATCTTCTTGTTGTACGTATCATTGTGAACATCCACCATTGTTGATGTAACTCCAATTGGTTTTTAAGGTGTACTCATAAAAATAAAATCGAGAGTTTTTGAAAATTTGCGTAATGTATGTATAGAATTAAAGTGAAAAGGTTTGATTGAGGAAGAAGACATATTTATAGGAGGGAAGATTGGAAAGAGAAACCGCCTTTTTAGAAAATTTGAATTAATCTAAGCCATTTATTTAAAAGGTTTTTACCGCGCATGAATCAACGGTTAAAAATCAGGATAAATGATTGGGATTCAGCGCGTGGAAGCTACTCGCCTTTGGAATGCGTAAAAAATCACTTTATAGATCGTTGATTTGAGATGTAGGTTACTTTATGCAGGGAAGTAAGTATACCTGATGTCACCTTAGGTTACCTTACTTCGATTAAGGGTTTGCAAAACAGATGGGTTTTAAAAACAGATGGGTTTGTAAAGTCATCGTCTGATACAAGAACTGTCCGATTTTAAAAACAACTTAATTTTAACTTTTTAGCAATCTTAAAAACAATTAAATAAACAGGCTCAGATTTAATTTTCTAAAGTTAGGTTTTCCAATCAATTAAACAAAAATAATTTTGTGAAAAATATGGAGTTTATTTTAGAAACAAAGGTGTCTCGAATAAAAGATTGAGGAAAAATGAGGTGAAACAGTCGATCTTGTGACCTATTCCCGCAGAGACAAAGACTTAAGGAAAACCATTAGTAGCTTGAGGTAGATCGGATAGGGTGCGGATAGTCATCTGTTTCTTCAGAGATCACCGACTATTGTGCCCTCATCCGATTTACCAAATGTCGATAAGGTCAATATGACTAATCCTTGATTCTTGATTCCTAAGAAGTAAATCAATGATATCACTACCGATTGTCCTTTGACTCATATCTAGTCTCGATAATTTTTCTAGACATTGATTTAAAGAAATAACTAGAAATGAGGAATACATTAAACGAGATGCAAGCAATTTAAAAATCGTATAAAGATGCATCAAGTAATCCTAATTCTAAGCACAATTCTTTAAATCTAGACTCACTAAAGGTTTTGTAAGAATGTCTGCTCTTTGTGATTCAAAGTGGCTATCTTTTCAATTCTAATGTCATTTTTCTCTACATGATCTCTAATGAAATGATCTCTAATGTCTATATGCTTACATCTAGAATGCGTAACAGGATTGTAAGTCATAGCTATTGCACTATTACTATCACAAGAACATAGGAACAAATGATGTCCGAATATTATAATCTCTAAACTGTTGACTAATCCAGAGGAGTTGAGAGCAACAACTTCCAGTGCCATGTATTCACTTCGATTGTGGAGGTGGCAACAGATGTCCTGCTTTCTTAGATAACCAAGAAATTAATTTGTTGCCTAAGAATTGACAAGTTCGTGAAGTGGATTTCCTATCAATCTTACATCCTCCAAAGTCTCGAATCTGAATAACTGTCACTCAAAGTTGTCATCAATCGGGTACCATAACCCTACTTGCAAGGTTCCTTTGAGATATTTAAGGATTTTCTTAGCCGTCTCCAGATGAGTTTTCTTGGGATTAGATTGAAATCTTGCACATACCCCAACCGCAAAGGCTATGTCGGCCTACTCGCGGTGAGATAGAGAAGAGATCCAATCGACCCACGATACTCCGTTGCATCATGGGTATCCCTTGCTCATCTCGAATCCATAGAGAAGTTAGTTGCCATAGGTATTTTAACTTCTCTACTAGTAGTCATCCCAAATTTCTCAATCGGATCCTTAGCATATTTAGACTGATGTATAAATATACCCTTACTCATATGTTTAATCTATAAGCCTAGAAAGTATGTTAATTCACCCATCATTGACATTTCAAACCTGTTTTTCATGAGAATGCTAAACTCTTCACATAATTTCAGATTAGGTGAACCAAAGATTATATCATCTACATAAATTTGAACTAATAAGATGTTACCATCTACTTCCTTCCTAAACAAAGTCCTATCAATCTTACCTTTTGAAAAACCATTTGATGCTAAGAAATCGGATAAGGTATCATACCAAGCTCTGGGAGCTTGTTTCAATCCATATAGAGCTTTGTTGAGTTTATAGACCTTGTTATTGATCTTAAACCACGGAGGCTGCTCCACATAGACTTTCTCGGGCAACACACCATTAAGGAAGGCAGACTTTACATCCATTTGAAAGACTTTGAAAGACTTATATGTAGCAAATGCCAGAACAACCTTATTGCTTCTAATCGCAACTGGAGCATAGGTTTCATCATAGTCTATCCCCTCGATGTGAGTAATCTTGAGCAACCAATCTTGCCTTATTTCGAACAATAATGTTGTTCTCATCTGCTTTGTTTTTAAACACCCATTTGGTGCCTATAATCTTCCTGTGTAAGGGTCTTTCCACTAATTCCCAAACATTTTGCCTTTCAAAGCGATGCAGTTCCTCCCGCATGGCGCTTATCCACTTTGGATCGGATAGAGCTTCCTCAATAGACTTGGGTTCAAGAAGCGACACATACAGTGAGCAGAGACTTTCGAGTCCAACATCATTCGTGTCTGCACACTACTAGATGGGTCTCCTATAATCTGATCGGATGGATGGTAGCTTCTCATCCTTTTGCCTATATGAGGAGAAGGATCCTCATCTTGAGTCTAAGTAGGCAACTCCTCCGACTCTACCTCGGTGACGTTCCCCCTTCATCGGTGACCCCGCCATTGTCACCGATGTCAAGGGTGTCTGTTCGGATGGAGTCTGGTTAGAAGTTGTCTTCGATTATCGGATGGGGATTCTTCTTCATCCGATTATGAATCAAGACTAGGTAGATAGACAGCTTTTATGTTTAGTCTTGGTCGGTTCAATTTTATCTAGACTTTCGAAATTTGATTCACTTTATCTCGAGAAAGAATACAACTCATCAAAAATAACATGAGGGGTTTCCTCCACACAAAGGGTTGTCTTGTTAAAAACTCTAAATGCCTTGGAAGTGTTAGAATATCCCAAGAATATACCATCACCGCCTTAGCATCAAAAGTTCTCAACTTAGATTTCTCATTGTTATGGATAAAACACTTACAACCAAAAGCTCACAATATGAGATTCTTGGAATCTTACCCTTCCAAATCTCATATGGAGTCTTACCCTTGTCTTTAACAACCAAGCACCTGTTACGGGTATAACAAGTTGTGTTGATGGCTTCACCCGTAACTGTGAGGGGTTTCATACTCAGCTAACATGCTCCCGGCCGCTTCCTTCAAAGTTCTATTCCTTCTTTCAACCACTCCATTTTGTTGAGGAGTTCTTGCTGAAGATGTCTCATGAATAATTCCACACTCATTGAAAAAGTTAGATAAACAAGAATTCAAAAATTCTGTGCCTTTATCACCTCTTATTTTAATAATATTAACACCCTTTTCATTACAGATACATGCAGACAGATCGAGAGATCTTGTTTATAGTCTCATTTTTTCTTGAAAAGAAATATAACCCAAGTGTATCTAGAAAAGTCATCTACTACAACAAGAATATATTTCCTTCCACTAAAACCGAGAGGAGAAACAGTTCCAAGCAGATCCGGATGAAGTAGTTGTAAAACTCTTTCGGATGAAGAGGTGTTAATACTCTTAAATGAGTGTCTAGGCTGTTTACCTTTCTCGACAAGCATCACATTTAAGATCGGTGGATAAAAGTTTCTCACTGAAACCTTGACAAGGTTCTTTTTAGCCACTTACTAAGGGTCTTGAAATTCGGATGACTAAGCCTCTTGTGACATAGCCGATTGATATCCTCTCCACCCTTAGCTATCGAGACAAGTATCTTTGGGGCAACTATTAAAGTTGGCCACATAGACATTACCATGTACGAAGCCGATTAAAAGTACCTTATCGAGGAATTATCTAAGATATCACATTTATCCTTAGAAAATTTGACAAGAAAACCTTTATCACAAAGCTGGGAAGCAGATAGGATTATGTTTCAAACCTTCAACAAAATATACCTCGAGATACCTGAATATCCTTGATAATCGTAGTACCTACTCCTTTAGTCGACCACAATTATTGTCTCTAAATAATACTCTTGGACCACCAATGCTTTGAAAATTTGATAACAAACCTCTTGTGATGAGTCATGTGTTGTGAACAACCACTATCAATGTACCATATAGAAGCTAAAATCTCTTCCTTGAGTGATGATCCTGTGAATCCTGAAAAGCAGATTAGTTATAAGGTACCCTAGTGATCTTGGGTCCTTGAAGGTCAATCATTACTTTAGGTAACCAGATAAAGATCTCATCTCCAAATAATAAATCAGACTTGATCTCTCTACCAAATCTGTCTACAATTGTATCGCTTTTAAATGATAACTTGTTGTATTCAGATTTAGTAAATTTCCTAAACTTAGGAAATGTGGGATAACATCCGCTTCTCCCATCAAAAGGATTATAATAAAAATTCTTCTTATTTTGGTTCTTGGATTTCTTTTAGTCTGATAAGTAGTCCTCAATTTGAATTTTTGTTTTCAAGTGGGAGATACAGATCCTTACTTGACTAATTGGTTTCCAAGGACCAATTTTAACCTCTTTTGATTGATCGGATGCTTTTACAAATTTCCTAGGTTTTTATACATCGATTTACTATTTCTATCATAACCAAGACCTGTTTTGTCATGAGATTTTTAGATGTATTAAAGATGTGATCTATTGCTGATTGTGAATTATTAAGTTGACTAATTTTGAAGACTAGCTTCTCATTGTCTTTCTTAATTAATTCATTTTCAGCACAGATTAATTCAAATTTGTCTTTTAAAGTTTTCAATTCATTTTCTAATCTTTTAGGTAATTTGGTGATGTACTAGCCTCGGCACAGGAAAACATTTCCCCTTGAATGTTTCCTCGGTTCTGGATAGTTCATCACCTGCTTTCCTTTGACTAGAATTTGAATTTGATCCTATAAAGCCAAATTCTCTGTCTCTAGCTCTTTATAAGC
Organism: Paraleonurus japonicus; assembly: GCA_030762865.1. Lineage (NCBI taxonomy): Eukaryota > Viridiplantae > Streptophyta > Magnoliopsida > Lamiales > Lamiaceae > Paraleonurus > Paraleonurus japonicus. The sequence continues at coordinate 12,977,950 of CM061061.1, forward strand.
AGCCGAGAGATGTCTTTAAATCTCTCAATAATTCATGAATAACAGTTTGATCATAATCGGATGCGGTGACGAAATCATTATCGAGAAGATGAATAATAGACTACCTCTTTAGCCATGAGACGAGATTTCATCATCGATCCAAAATCGGATGAGGATGATGATGATGATGACTTTCTTGACTCCTTTTCTTCAGCTAACAGAGCCCTTTGATCTGCAAATCTCCTATCTCTCTTTTTCCTTTTCTCTTCCCTTTCTTTAGGAGTTAGTTGAGGACAATCATAGCTGAAGTGTCACGGCTTGTTGCATGTGTAGCAAGTGTCACTCTGTCGATTTAGGGCTGGAAGGATTTCTTTTGACAGTGATCTGAATCTTCTTGTCCAGCTCCTGCTTTTGTCATCATCTGTAGACTCATCTTCCTTTCTTCTTGATTTGGATCTTGATCTATCCTTACCTGCAAATCTCAATTTATTTCGTTTATATTTCATTCTTAATCTGTCATACCTTTTGGTGAGCAAAGCCATCTGCTCCTTCAGAGATAGGTCACTCATACAGATTCTGTTGACATCTTGTCTTCTTTCTTTGACAAAGGCAACAGACTTGGATGAGGTGCTCGACTCCATCTCATCCTCCTCATCTTCTATTTGAATGTCATACTCTAGAGCTTTAAGATGAGAGAACAAGGTATGGTGAGTAATAGAAGATAAATTTTGAGTTGCTTTAAGGATATTGGATTTTTCTCTCCATCTCTTGGTTAATGATCTCGGTATCTTGTTATTAATCTCCTTCTCTCGTATAGTTCTTTCCAAGGTCAGTTGCTTTGTTGAGGAGATTTGTCAACCTTACATCTAAGCCATCAATAGATTCATTTTCCTTCATCTTGAATGTATCAAAGGCGTGTAAGACCCATTGCGGCTTATTCTCTTTTACTTGATCTGATTCTTCACGGACATTTGCGAGTTTGCCACATTTCTTTGGCTGTTTTGCATCTCTTAACCTTCTCAATCCAGTCTTTACTTAAAGTCTCAATGATTTCGATTAGGGCTACTTGATCTAGATTGTGGATCTTTCTTTCATCATTTGTTAATTGAGAACTCTTTTTCTCTTATGCAGTTGCAGATTGGTGGATTCAATGCCGATCTAGTGCCTCCATGATAAAATTTTATGGGTCCTTCTTCAAGAACCTCCTCCATCCTATCATGGATGGCCTTGAGGTGATTCTCCATCCTGAATTTCCGAGAATCATAATCTTCAATAGAAAATTCAGGTAGATTCCTGGATTTCTTGCTCTTTCTGAAGACATGATGAGATAAAGAAACAAAAACTCCACAAAAACTTATTAGTAGCACAATTATTTACAATGAAGAAGATGAAGAAAATCAAGAAAATTTGGAATCTTAGTTAAGACCTAAAATTAATATCGAAACGACTTAACAACTGCTCACGATACCACTTGTTGGTCCCGATTAGTTGAGTTGATTATGAAACTTTGAGTTAACCTTCTAGGACAAAATCTAGAAGGGGGTTGAATAGATTTTGTAGATTTTTCAAATCTTTCAAAAGCTGATTCAAAGTACCGGATGTACACAACGGAAATTCAAGATTAGACTCAACTTTAATAAGATCAAAAGCAAAGTGATATTCAGATTTTAACTTTGATCCTGAAATTAACCTTTGAATGATAAAATAGAAATTGAGCAGAGATAAGTAAATAAAGCAGTAAAGAACACTGATTTTATAGTGGTTCGGATTATAACAATCCTACACCCACTCTCCTTCTCCAACTCGAGAAGGGTCTCCACTATCTGCTTGCTTACTTACTCTACTGATCTTACAACTTACAACTTACAATTTGATCTTCAACTCTTCAAAATGTTAACCAAACTTACGAAATCTAACTCTAAGAAAAAGAAGTGTATTTGAAGATGTGCAATGAAGTGTTCTACAAACACTTAGAAAAATCTATGAAGAAATCTTGGAAAACTTTTTTGAGCTTTTTGAAAACTTGTGATTTGAGAGAATAAATTTACGGAAAATAACTTGTGAATTCTGTGTATTCTAAATATCCTGTGTGAAGTGTGTATTTTAAATGAAGTGCCTAGACCTATTTATAAGTCTGAAAAAAAGCAGTTAGTTTGTTAGTCGAGTTCTAACAAGTGAAAAGCTAACTTTAACAAACTTAATCTTGAAAAGCTGCTCTAGACCTCGGTGACTTTGCTCTATTAAATCTGCGGTGACTTGGTGAAGACTCGCCTTTCTTATTCTACTAAGCTTGTCTTGACCTCGTCTGAGCTCTTCATAATTGTCTCCCGCAGATGACTAGACTCAAGCTCGTCTCCAGACGACTTGTACTCTTTCGGACCTCGGTGACTAGATTGGTTCTTAACCCGTCGATCGGCTTAGCTTATGGTCTCAATCTCAATTTGTTCTACGAGATCGTCGATCATCGAGCCGCTTCTTTTAACTCATCAAAATTTCTTGATCCAACACTTTTTACCTTAGTGTCATAAACATTTTTAAAAGCGTTTATAAAGAATTTTGAATACTCCAAAAGCATCTGATTTTTCCTTAAGAAATTCAATCCATATAAACCTTGAATAATCATTTACTATGACAAAATAATATCTCTTACCACCAATGTTTCGGTCTCCATTGGTCCCATTAAATCCATATGCAAAAGTTCAAAGCAATGTTTCGTAGTACAATGTGTCAATATTTCATGTGACATTTTGACTTGTTTACCACTTTGGCGGGATCCACACACATTTGACCTATGAATTTGTAACTTAGGTAGACCTTTAACAACATCAAATTTCAATAATTTGACAATATTTCTATAATGAACATGTCCAAGTTTTTGATGCCAAAGTGTACTCTCATCGGTTTGAACATTAAAGCATGCTTGATTCGAATCAATTAGATAACAATTATCCACGGATCTATTACCAACCATGAGACAATTATCATCATTGTTTAACTCATAGCATGAACTTTTATCAAACTTCACATGCAAGTCATCATCACATAATTGACTAATACTAATTTGCAAGTAAACCTTTAACATGTAAGACTTTTGTCAAGTTTGGAAAACCAGAACATTCAATGTACATATACCAATAATTTTACCTTTTGAACCTCCTCCATATGTAACATTTCCACCATCATATGCCTTATAATCGGTGAGATAACTTTCCTCACCGGTCATGTGTCTAGAACACCCACTATCAAAATACCATAGTCCCTAACACATGCTTTTAAAGATGTATAGACAACATTACATACAGTATTTAACTTTTTCACCCAAGTAGATTTTTGAACAGGTTTTGAAAAGATTTTTGAATTGTTTGTTTGAATGTTGAGCGAGAATGTGGCAACATTTTTAAAGACATATTAGAAAACTTTTTATCCTGTCTCATTCTAAAAGCAGTTTGGTCGTTTGTGACCCTCGGTGAAACAATAATGACAAACATCCTTCTTTTAAGAATCATTTTTCAACTTTTCAGGTTCACGGAAGGTTTTGTAAACACAACAGTTTATTATTGTTTAAAAGCGAGTGATATTACCATTATAACCAAGACCATGTCTACTTATACTTCCAATTGTCGGCGCCTCATCAAGTTTGGCTGAACTTTCAATATCTTTTGAAATTCGGTGTTGTGCCTTTAATTTGCTCTTTGAGGTTGCATAACTCCAGATCTTTCCTTGTTAGTATGACCTCAAGCTTTATCACCAAATCCTTTTGATATGACTCTTCAATAGTCATGTCCCTTAAGACTTTCTCGAGTGGATTCCAACTCCTTTTCAAGCTTTTGATAACTAGACTTACAATCTTCGCAAACATTGTTAGAAGTACCTGCTTTATCTACACATGAACTTGAGAAACAATTAAATTCTGAAACCTCCAATGTTTCCTCAAATGTTGGCACATTTGACTCAACATCGAGAATCATCCGGAAATCATCAAGAGTATCATCATATATAATCCTTGCGAAAAAGCATATTCTTCATTCTTATCGAATCATCTTCACAATCGGACTCATCACTTAAGGTAGCATTGAAATTTACCCTTTTTCTCAAAAGAGTGTTGACACATTCATTAGCATAATGACCAAAACCAGAACATGCATCACATTTAACATTTTTCCTATATTACGGATCAAATTTGATCTTCTTACCTCTATCAAATTGCCTAGGTTGATTAACATTCCTATTTTTATCGTGCAATTGACGTGAACTACCAATCAGATCTCTATCTTGATTCTTAATTTGCAAATTATTTCTAAGTCTATTTGCTCTCTTTTCAAAAATGCATTAAAGCTGCTTAGTCGGAAAGCAATGTTATCGGCATTTTCGGCACAATCATTAATAACATCTTCATCGAATATATTTCAATAACAAGCGGTTGTTTATCAATACTAGAAGATGTTTCTCCTTTGAAAACATAAATTTTCTTTTCAGATTTCTCATTATCTCTTTGAGAAAAATTCATTTCATACGTTTTCAAAATACTCACCAACTCATTTTGAGTAATAACATCAGTGTCTTTAGCTTCCTCAATAGCACATATCTTAGCATCAAAACATTTAGGAACAGCTTCTTAAGATTTTATGTACTAACCTTGTATTGGATATAGCTTGACCAAGTGCTTGAGATTCATTGGAAATCTCGGTGATTCTTTCATTGTAGGAGGATATGGTCTCATCTTTCTTCATCCTTAGATTTTCGAACTTGGTTCCAAGCATCCAACTTTGTCCTTCTCACACTCTCGGATCCTTCACAATGTTCTTGTAATCTCTCCCATGCATCTTTTGCGAGATACACGATTAGAAATTATTTTGAACATAGAAACATCCGTAGAAGTGAATAAGGCATTGAGTGCCTTTGAATTGAAGCTGGCCGTGGTCACCTCATCATTTGTCCATTCTAACTCCCTCTTGATTTGAACTTGATTATTGTCGGTGGCTGGAACTGTTGGTGGAGTCCAACCGGTTAAAATACTCCTCCATGCACGTTCATCAATGGATTTGATGTACATGCGCATCTTAGGCTTCCAAATTGCATAATTTGTACCATCGAGAACCTGGTGGCCTAATTGGAGCTGTCATAGGATAATCCATCGTAAAAATCACACCAAACACAGGATCTAAACTCGGGATAACGAGTTCAACGACTCTGGTGTCAATTGAAGGTGTGCGTAAGTGTTTTGCGAGAATGTTGTCACGAATGTTGGCACAGTCGAGAACAACACAGACTAAAATAAAAGAACATAAATACACAGTGGAAGTCTTAAACACTTTGCAAGATGGATATCAAAATTTTCGTATAGACTATAAATAAGTCTATACTTCCAATCGGCATATTATCACTAGTAATTGTTAAGTGATACAATCGGTGAAAATATAAGCCACACCATGAATGGATCTACGTATATAGTGACTAGACAATGATCAATCTAACATATCACTAATACGATAAAGACCCAATGTTGAGTGAAATGTTGGAACATTCACCAACGGAAGTATCGAGTATGAAACTACAATAAATTCTATAATCTATGCCAATAGACTATGCTAGATTGTGTTTCCCTCAACTTCAAGTTTTAATCTTCATAACAGCCGTGTATATATAGATAAAATCTGGACTCTTAATGCTTGAAGATAACTTCCACATCTCCCTTGAAAATAGGTAACTTCCATGTAACTTCCCATGATCTTTATAACTTCTCTTTTCTTGCCTTTTCAAACGCATGACTTCGGTAATCGCCGTAAGTCTTCATTACGAAAGAAAACAAGACATTGACCAAGACAAAACGTGGGTTAAGGGTTAGTGGAAGTGGAAGGACGAATTCGATGTTGTGACCGAGAATGTTGGCACATTCCGAGTAACACTCGTCACCAACATCAACATGTACTACTTATGAACTCCACTACTGCAACTTATGATACTACAACTTATCATTTACCATCGTCAAGGAATTGAGCTAAGAGCTATCACGTCAAATATGTAAACTGATCCCTTGTGAGGCTTGGGTGAACAATTGAGTCAACTAGCACCTAATTGACTTCCGGAAGCTCCTAGGATAGTGAAGGGTAGAAGATTTCCAACATGGTTACTAACTCCTAAACTTCGTCTCTTCACTAATCACCTAAATTCTCATTCAAGCTATTAAGATCTATTAATGGAGGATCTAAGCAATTAACCCCCTCTTAGTGTAGCTAATTACTATTAAACACAAATCAATTAATCAAAATTCTCATGAAATACCTCCTAATGTCTACTGTTAGGATTTGAATTTGTATGTTTTGATGATGTTCTTAAAACCTATGTGTAATAGGACCCATTTGAACTGTTAGTCGGTGATGATCTAGATAGGGTTTATGTCTTGAAGTACAGATTAAACTTGCTAGGCTTAACCTTTTGTATCAGATTGGTTGAGAACTAAAGGCTGCTGATAAGAAGACTTAAAGATCTAAGAGAGATTTCGTTCAAGTCATTTAGAAGGGCGTCATGAAGATCAAGAAGAGATGATAAGAGTTACGCAAAAGAAGTATTGTCAAGAAAGGTTCAAGTGAAGATAGCAAGGTTGGAAACCATGCTACAAAGCAAGCTTTAGATGTGCTTTGGAGCAAGGTTGAAAGTTGCTAGAGTTGACTTCAAGAAATTCATCGGGGATAACAAAAGTCGAAAAGATAACTCTAAGATACTCAAGTCGGTCAAGTGAAGATTTGATTATCAATCAAGATCAATCACGACATAATTGATTGGTATCGAGAAAATCAATTATCCAAAGTCAAACAAATCTTCCAACGATCACTTACCATTTCTTTGAAAGATCTGATTGACACATTAACCTAACGGCTAGTCAAATTCATTATCATAAAAGCAAGTGAAGGATTTTCAAAAAGGGACACACGCTACGAGAAACATCAAGAACATTTTCCTTCATTCAACTGCAATACACGCTTAACTCTTCATACCAAATTGATCGAACACGTTGAATTTTCTAAGAGATTTATTTTTGGTCAAGGAAGTGTAAATCACCTTTCATTATCTCGGTACGAGAGAAAGGTTGATTGTTTTAGATCTAAGAGTTAAACACTCAAAGATCGAATCGATTGTACCAAGGGCGGGAACTTGTTAAACTTCCTGTGGTCGAATCCTCAAGGAGATTAGAGGAGACAAGACCGAGTTTGGTGGATAGTAAGGCCCTGTGGAATCGGGGAGAGTGGACGTAGGATCGTTATATCCGAACCACTATAAAAATCTACGTGCCTTTACTGACTTTACTGCATTCATAATTATAACTGCTCATTCATCATTGTTTTTATAAAACTGCATTAATCTTGCTAAGTATTCTTCTCAAAGGTTTTCTTTAAAAGGGTTTTCAAATACACACGAGATTAGCTTCCGCACCATCGAGAAGACTTCGAAGTTTCAAGTCTGCTGATCTCACTTAGCACACTCTGAGTACCTTGCTGCGAGAAGACTTTAAAGTCTTCTAACCTCACACTCGGCTCACGAAAAGTTGTAAAAAGTTTTGAGTGTGGTAAAGTCTATTCAACCCCCTTCTAGACTTTCCACCTCCTTGCACATCTCGTCCGGGACCAACACTACCCAACTCTCGTTGCAATAAAGCAGTAGTCAATAAATGAGCTAGCAATAATAATCAATTAATCAAGCAATCAAAGCCCAAAAATAGAAGCATCATCAATGTCAAAATCAATATCATAGAGACATAATCACATTAGCTTCATTCATAATTCCATACACCCAAAGCATAAAAATTTAGCCCATGGCTAAGAGAAGCATAACAAGAAATAATAATGGAAATAGAACAAGACCCAAACTAATTTCACCATATGAAAGCTTAATTGAAAAGCTAATAGCTTAAGTTCTTGAAATTGAATTACACTCTTGATGATTCTTATAATAAAACTTGATTTCTTGCTTGAAGATGAAATTACAATGAAGATAAACTCTATTCTATACTAATCTATGGTGGAATGAAATTTGCAAGTTAAACTATGAAAACTTTGAAAGGAAGAAGAAGAAAGTTGTTTAATCCTAAAAGAGAGAGTGTTTTTGGTGTGGGAGATATTGGAGAATCCTTCAAAAACTGAATTGAGGGGGTATTTATATGTTGGGCTAGGGCAAGGGTCGAAATTTACAAGAAAACCCCTAAAAATGGTGAAATTCGCATTTTCGCGAAAATAGGGTGTCTTCACTCGGCCGGACTCACTTGGCCGAGTGAGGAGGTCCTAGCTGAGTGGAAAGTGTTCTGGACAAAAGTCACTCGACCGAGTGCATCTCACTCGGCTGAGTGGCTTGGCCGGTGACTTTGTCACTTCAAATTTAAATCTTCATAACTTGAGCATCCGACCTCCGATTGACTCGATTCTTTTTCCGTTGCGATCCACTTTCAGCCCTCTTTACAATGGTCCAAAGATTTACTTCATTAGGATGGATTTAAAGACCTTTAATTGCTCTAAAAATGGTCACTTACCTACACATTGAAACATAATGTTGGTCCCGATTAGTTGAGTTGATTTAAGAAAACTTGAGTTAGTCTTCTAGGATAAAATCTAGAAGGGGGGTTGAATAGATTTTATAGATTTTTACAAATCTTTTTAAACTTATTCAAAACTTCAAGGTAACACAACGAAAATTCAATTTAATCTCAACTTTACTAAGATCAAAAGCACACCGATATTTTAGTTCTAACTTGAATTCTAAATTAATCTTTGATTAATAAAGCGACAATTGAAAGAAACAGATAAGTAAATGAAAGCGATAAAGAACAACAGATTTATAGTGGTTCGGACTATAAAAATCTTACATCCACTCTCCTTCTTCAAACTCAAGAAAGGTCTCTTCTACTAGCTTACTTACTCACTTTCAATAAATCGCATGACTTACAACATACAAAGATCTTCAAATCTTCAAACTACTAAACTATTCTCGAGAAATCTAATCTTTATAGTGATAGAAGTGTATTTGAAGATGTGTAAAAAGAGTGTTCTATAAAAACTTAGAAAGATCTATGAAGAAATCCTTGAAAACGATTTTGTGCTTATTGAAAACTTGTGATTTGTGAGAATATATTGCGAATTAATAATTCGTATATCTTAATGAAGTGCCTAGACCTATTTATAAGTCTGAAAGATAGTTGGTTTGTTAATTAGTTCTAACAAACTGAAAAGCTGCTCAACAAACTTAATCTTGAAAACGCTTTGCTCCTCAGTACTCTACTCGTCTGCAGTGACTTGGTGAAGACTTTGCCTTTCTTATTTTACTCGGCTTGTCTTGACCTCGTCTGAGCTCTTCATAATTGTCTCCACCTTGTAGATGACTAGACTTGAGCTTATCTCCGGATGACTTGCAACTCCTAGTCTTCGGTGACTAGTTCGGACCTCAACCTCGTCGATCAACTTAGTACCGGACTTTGATCTTAGCCGTTCTTCGTAGTTGTCTGCTCATCCGGTTGATCTTTTAACTAATCAAAACCTTCCTTGATCTAACAATTTTCCCCTTTTTGATGATGTTAAAACTATAAAAAAACATGCTCACGGTGATGTTAGTCAAAGTTATTCAAGATAATCGAGATAGCCATATCATTACGCATTTACACTATAAATCAAATTTATCCACGTTTAAGCATTTAATTCACACTTAGAAAATTTTAAGAAAATGTTTTTTAAGTCTTAAGAATTTAGACTTAGTGAAAAGTTTTTAACCGAGAAAGTTTTTAAGACTTAGAAAATTTTTGAAGAAATTAAGTGTGAGATGAGAATTTTCTCGGATGATTAATACTTAGAAAAATTTATGTTTTCTTCAAACAGAAAAATAAAGTATCAAGATTAAAACAAGTAATTCGAGATAGGTTCCAAACATCTCATTCACAAAAAGAGCACATTTACTGATTTACATATGGATCAGTTAAAAGATAAAAGATAAGAAAATTTAAGGCTTATCTAATGGTCCATCTATCCTTCTCTGGGAGTTGCATCGATCGAATATTCTCATTCTCGGCTCCGTAATCTCCTTTGGATCAGTCAACTTCATCGATTTATCCCATAATTGATAGTTGATCGATCCACTCCTGTCGATTGAGCCATCATCATTTAGCTTGATTGGAATGGATGAGTAGTCTAGAGCAACCAAATCCACGTTGTACCATTCATCTCCTTCATCAATTAGTTTACGGTACAAACACGGATTCTCCTTTTCCATCCAATCATGCCATGCAATTGTCTCATCCTTCGACGACGCCTGACTCACAGCGGATATACCGAGAAGAAAGTCCATTTCACCTCATACTTCATGTACTCGGCTGCCCAGTGGATGCGCGATCATCTTTGGAGGTGCATCGGTTCTTTCCTTAGGCACGACCCAAGCCGTGTCTGCTCCTCCTCCGATTGTTGGGACTACCCATTTCTTAAGGATCTGCCGAAGATCTGCCGGCTTCCTTGGCAGACTTGATCTTCCTCTTAGCTTCCCTTGACCATAGTAGACCTTCTCGGCCTTAATCCGTCTATCCCTTTCTGCCTTGATCTGAGCCGCTCCGCCGATTTCTCAAGAGGTTTTTTCCGTGACTTTGGACATCGAGCTCTGTCGACTGGAGATGAGATCCGCTCAAGCTCCTTCTCTTTCCCCTTCTCGGCTATCACCGGCTCTTTGCCCTTGCCTGTTCGGCTTCGGCTTTGGCCTTGGCCTCCTCCTTTCTCTCCCCGATTTTGGCTATGAATCTCTCTCGATTTCGGCTCAGCCTCTTTCTTTACGCTTTGCTCATCTCGCCCTTATTACCTCCTCAATCTGCTCGATTCTTATCTTTAGGGCGGTGAGCTCGTCTGATTGGTGAGCCTTGATAACTTAATCGATTGAGCTCGATTTTGATAATCTCCACATCTTTCCCCTTTTTAACATCATCAAGTAGCATAGCAAGCTGCTCCTTGATAACGGTAAGATAGGTGGAGCCGAGGTTTGATTCCTTATGATTTCGTCGGCTAGCATTTGATTATCGGCTTGAACTTGGCTTTTCAACTCACCAACCTCTTTTTAACCTCAGCCAACTCTTCTTTCCACGTAAAATTTTACGAGAATCGGAGATAGAAGATAGGAGATTTACCTCGGATGCTTTGAGCATTTCTTCCATAGTGACATTGTGAGAATCCACGATGTTTGCAGCTTTTGATGTAAGCATCCGAGTAAAATTTTCTTCGACTTTCTTTGCGCTAAGGTGACTCTTATCCCCTTCACCGACCGAAAGTGGTCGGTGGTGAACACCAACGAGTTGAGGCTAGAAGCTCGGTTTTCTGTTATCCTCGCCACCTCCGCCGGGACGCCTTGGTAGGCACTACTCACCTAGCACTTAATTATATCTCTCATGGCGAGTGAATAACTAAGTGTTACGAACATGTGTAGGTTTCAATTATCCTCCTTTCCGCCAGTCCATTACTCGTCATCATGTCGGTGGTGCCCGATCTCTTGATAGGGAAAAAATCCGTGTAAGGAAGGCGAGCAAGCCTCGTGGGAAGGAGAAATCGGCGGATGAGGAGGCCGCCGAGCAAGTGCTGAGGGTCCGCTCGCCCCGCCAGCCGCCGAGCACGTTGCCGAGCTGCCGCCGAGCACGCTGCCCAACCCCGCCGAGCCAACCGTCCGATTCCGGCCCGGGGCGTAGATGCCCGGCCGGGTCGAGGAGCCGACCGACCTGCATCCCAGGGGGGCGAAGGGAGAGAGAGGCCTCGGTGGAGGTCGTGGAGGACCCATCTTCCCGCCGCCGCGGTAAGCGACCTCGCGTTGAGGAGAGTCCCCGGCGCCCACGGCGATCCGGCTCGGCGCCGAGGTCAAGCCGGGCCGGGACCCGGATAATCACTCCTTTATGAGGCGCGACCCGGCCCTTTACGAGAAGTAAACTGCCCTTCTCTCTCTATCTTCTTTGGCCTTCGACTCTTTGAAAAATTGCTAATGATTTTCCTTTCAGTTCTGGCCGGTGGCGCAAACGCCCACTCCGTGGTGGATTTCCTCACCTCTCGGCGGGATCCAGCCTGACGAGCTTCTAGACTATGTTATCCGGAAAATGGAGAAGGTCCTGTCGGCCATGACGACCGAGGTGGACGCGGACTCTTCTTGGACTTGGAGAGCGCTCTCCTGCTCGCCCAGTCCCTGGTCTCCAGCACCGCCGTCTTGGAGCGGTGTATGGACGGCCGGGAGGTGGCCGAACCGGGAGGTTCGGCCCAGGAGTGGGACCGGGCCGGAAAGAGGCCGAGAAAGCATGGGCCGTGGTGAGAAGGCCCCAGGCCGAGGCCGAGAAAGCACCGGCAGCCTCCCGGGAGCGAGAGGCCGAGATGGCCCGTCTCGAAGGAAGAGGTCGCCCACCAGCGGGTTGAGGGCGAGAAGGAGGTGGCGGTCGTTCGGAAATGGCTAGAGGCCGAGAAGGCTGCCGAGAAGGCCGCCGTGTGGAGAGGTCCACCGCGGAGAGGCTGAAGGCCGAGCGGGCCACTGACCGCCTAGGGTGAGAGGGAAAGAGACCGAGAGCCGCGAGGAGGCTGCTCGGCTGGTGGGCGAGAAGGCCGGCTGGAAGAGAGGCTGGCCAAGTCCGAGCACCTCTTGGCCGCGGCCTATGTGACTCGGCGGTCGTCCTCCCCCGACCCAAGATCCGGCCGTGATGGTGGAGTTCGCGTACTACATGGCCTCCGCCGACCTTATCCGCGAGGCAAAGAAGGCTGGCGATCCAACCAGGGGCCATGGAGAGGTACTTCAAAGAGTACGCCCTCGCCCACCCTCTCCACGAAGAGCTAACACTGGAGATCGGAGATATGGAGAGGGACTATGGGGTGGACCTCTCCACGGTACCCCCGACCGGGAGCATTTGGATTTCCCAGCGGGAGTCCGGGAGCGGATGCGGGAGGGTCGGGAGACCGAGGGCGGAGATGCGGCGGAGCGGGAGGCGAGGCTTAACGAGTTTCCCCTTGAAAGTATTCAAATACAGATTTGCTTGTGCCTCCTCGGCTTTTTGTAATTGGCGGCGGGGATTCCGACGGGAATGGGGGATACTTTAAACTCTCGTTCCCATTGCTTGTTGTTAATCTCTCTTTTTGATAGATACCTTGAATTCCAAGGGATATCTTGAACTCCCCATTCCGTTGTAATTCTTGTTTTTCATTTGGTTTTAAGGTTTAGGGTTTAGGATCTTTGTACTCGGCCATTGGCATACCTCTTTGTAATTAATGAAATCTGTGTTTCCTTTCATGTTTCTCGGCTTTAATTTTTGCTTCATTTCTGCTTTCTATACTTAGAAAATTTTGTGAAATTTCCCAAATATGACAAGCTAATGACTGTCGACCTCGGCCTTACTTGATCAAAGGAAGGAGCTTGACCCATGCCTTCCCGTTTTGGTTTCGGCATGGGAGAGCTTGGACTTTGGCCGAGTAAGGGTTAAGTCGGGAGCTCGACTCGCCCTTCTATAAAAATTTTTCTCAATACTTAGCTTTTTCTTTCAAAGTTTTGCCAAATATTTCGAACTCGTCGGCTTGTCAGGCCTCGGCCTCACATGCTCAAGAGGTCGAGCTCGGCCCATGCCTTTCCAACTTGGTTTCGGCATTGGCAAGCTCGGCACAGCCCGGTGAGGGTTTACTCAAGGAGCTGTACTCGCCCAAGTGTATCATGGCGGGTTGACGGCCCGCCGGATCCTTCGTCACCCCAAACCGGTTCCCGCGTTGCGGGTTCGGTCGGGCGAGCTGATGAAGGTGCTCGCTAAATGGAGACTTGACCACCGAACCGCTCGCTAGGAATAGTTACGAAGTGGTTGCTCGAGAGTACTTTTAGCTCGCGGGAGACTTTTTCTCTGGGAAGAACCGGTGGCACTTGAGGCGACACATGCGGGTGCGCCTAGTGGCGTGCTATGCGCTTTGGGCTGGTCACTGGAACCTAACCACACGACTTTTGTCCTAACTCCGAAGAGCTTGTGGACCTCACTAGCCAAAGCTAGGAGACCTCGGCCGGAGGCTAAGCTCGTCGCGAGGAATTTGAGGGGCACACGACCCGAGAAAGTCGGGCGACCTCGAGCGGTAGCAGGACGCGTCACGAGGAGTTTAGTAGGAGCCTCCCGGTTTATGGATCGGGCGGACCTCGCCATAAGGCTAAACTAGGCTGCGAGGTGTTTATGGGGATGAGTCCCTACCTCGGCGGACTATCGGCCCGCGCGAGTATGAGAGGACCCACCCTCGGCCGGCCGGCCTCGGCGGGTCCATAAGGATACCTCTTGCGAGGATTTTTATACAAAATTTTTAGGAAACTTCGCTTTATTCATGATGAAATTTCATAAAAATTTACAAGGATTACAAAAATTCAGAGAATCTAAAAATTTTCTAAGTTATAAGGAAAGATCAGTCGATGGCTCACTTTGAAAGTACTTCTTGAGATGACATGCGTTCCAAGGATAGTGGTCCGAAGTGTCATCTGGGTGTTCAAGCTCATACGCCCCATTGGGTAGCCATCTGGACACCACTGAGCAGTCCCTCCCGATTCGGGCCGAATACTCCTTGGCCGGGCCGTGGATCTTTTTAAGACGAGGTCGCCGATCGAGAATTGTCTGATCTTGACCTTAGAGTTGTAATATTTTTCCGAACGCTGCTTGTAGGTCGCGTTCTTGTGAATTGAGTCAAGTCGGCGTTCTTCTAGCATGTCGAGGTCAAGTCTCCTTGCTTGGTCGTTGTCTTCGCCGAGTTCCTGTGAAGTGCGGAAGCTCGACATGGCGACCTCGGCCGGGATGACGGCCTCGGTGCCGGGCGAGCGCAAAGGGGTCTCGCCTGCCGACTTTCGGTAGTCGTCCTGCGCCCACAGGACATCCGGCAGCTGGCCGCCCACTTTCCTTTCCTCTCCTCGAGCTTGGTTTTGAGAGTGTGCTTGATTATTTTGTTGACCGCCTCCACCTGACCATTGGTTTGAGGGTGGTATGGAGTGGCGAATCTCTTGATTTTCCAACGTTCGCGAGAACTCTAAGATTTCGAGTCCGTCGAATCAAGCTGTTTCCCATTATTCGAGACTATGGCACTGGGAGGCCGAATCTGCAGATGATGTTCTTCCATATGAATCGATGATAGCCTGCTGATCGATCTTGTTCGGAGGCTTGGCTTCCACCCACTTAGTGAAATAGTCGACGGCGACCACTGCGAACTTACACTCCCGGGCGCCACCGGCAGAGTCCGGTCATCGATCCCCTCTGCGGCGAACGGCCAGAAGCTGAAGATTGATTTCAAGTGCTGCGGGGAGAGTTTGATGTTGGGCGCCATAACCTGGCATTTGTGGCACGCCTTGGCGTACGTTATTGCGTCTCGTCGGAGAGTGGGCGATGGTAGCCTTGCCTCGGCGTTTTATAAACGAGCACTTGCCCCCAACATAAATTTCCCACGGACTCCGTTGTGGATATCAGCTAGGACCTTCTACCCATCCTCGGGAGTGATGCATTAGAGTAGGGGTAGAAAGAAACTTCGTTTATAAAGTGCTTCCTCGATTAGAGTATACCTCATTGCTCGCAGCCTCAAGTTGCCTAGCACTGGACCCGGTCGTCAGGAGAGCGCCCATTTTGAGGTAAAGGATGATGGGCGTCATCCGGCTCGCCTCCTCGGCCTGGACATTGCTACGGCTCGGCCGCTGATGGCCGAGGTGGCGAGCTTCGTGAGGACAATGTTGGACATGTCCGCCGCCCCCTCCGAGGTGGCTAGCTTGGAAAGCGCGTCCGCCCGGGAGTTTTGTTCCCTCGGGATCTGCTCTATATAAACTTGTTGAAGCCTCTTGCACATAGAGGCGACAAGCTCCTTGTTGGGTCCCTTTAGAATGAGTTAATCACGAAAATGAGATGCCCTCTAGTGATAATATAGAAGGGGGATGAATAGATTATCAAAAACTTTTCGATCTTAGATAATCTATCAACTCCAAAATCAGTTTTAACAGCGGAAACAGTTGTTGATTAAACTCAATTCAGATAGGATCTAAAGCTTTATCGAGATATTAAAGTTTGTGATCAAGAAATAATCAATGAAAACAAGTAAAAGGAGTAAAAAGAAAAGACAGGATTTATAGTGGTTCGGTATCAAATGATCCTACATCCACTCTCCTTCTTCAACTCGAAGAAGGGACTCTACTTCTTGTCTTTCTTCTTTCTTACTTTCTTCACTTACAATGTATCTTGACCTTACAAGTATGATGCTATCTCTATTTGGCTTTTGAAGATTTACAAAGAAAATGGTGTTCTATAAACAACAGAAAATGGATGAACACTAAGTGTGTTCGTGAATGATGTGTATACAAATGATAATCGAGAGAGCTTTGAATTCTCGGATTTCTCAAGTGCTAAAATTGCTAGATTGCGAAGTTTCTCTCTTTTTTATATAATTCTGAATCTCTCAACCTATTTATAGATCTTCTTTTGACGCGGTTATAACTTCCTTGTTCTTGTTTGTTGATGGTTGTAATCGACAAACTAATTCTTGAAACCGCTTCTTGATTGGTTGTAACTAACTCTTGAATTTTACTAACTCTTCTAGCTTGTCCGGTTCTTCACCCTGTCTCGATTCTTCATCCTGTCGATTCTTCACCTGTCTCGATTCTTCATCCTCGTCTCTCTGTCGTTGCTGATTTTCTATTCTTGTCTCCATCTGACTTTCTTTGAGTAACCTTATCTTACTATCCAATACTTAGTCTATTTACAAAGATTACATTACATCACTGGCTATACATTGTCTCCAATGGGTCATCCTAGTCTTATACTTTTAACTCATCAAAAGCGAGTACATCTTTTTATCCTAACAATTTCCCCTTTTTGATGATGTTAAAACACATTTCAAGAAAAGGAATGTTAGTAATCTTAGAAAGTAAGAATAATTCAATTAAGTCAAGTAGACGGATATTTAGAACAATCGAGTGTTATCAACAGATGATCGAGAGAATCATAAATCGATAATCATGAATCATATAATCAGAGCATTTAGGTCATATAATCAGATGATTAAAAATTAGATAAAAATTATAAGAACCAAAAAGTTAATCAGTTAGTTTCAAGAAGCTTAAGGTTAATCAACAGATTCTCAAAGTAGGTCAAAGGTTTATTCATAAAATTCACAAATTCGGCTATTATGCAAGACAGATAGATATCGGATAAGATGAGTGAGATAGAGTTCTAGTCATACCACCTATTCTCTTGGAACATTAAGCCGTCGAAGACTCGCTTCTTTAAAGAGATTGTTTCACTTCCCTCCGCAAGATCGATTGTGGCTTCGCTTTAATGATCACCGCTTAATCTTTTCAAGGTCCAGACGACCATCTCTTGTTAGAGGGGATTCCATTTGAGAATAGGCCGGTGCAACTACATCTCGCATTGAATTCTTCATTTGCAATGTTGACGAGATACTAATACATTTGAGGGTCCTTCTGCTCCGGCCGATTATGAAAAGCTTCATTTTCATCTAGTCCCCACTTGATGACTTTGCGGACATGGAACCGAAAGATCCAGTCCACTTCAAATGGCCTCCACTTTGCACGATCTCGCCATTAATAGAACTTCCTTGGGGACTACCTCACTTCGATGAAATGGCCTTAGAACCTCTTCCCCTTGCTCGTCTGTCACTTTCGAACCCATCTCCTCGGTGAGCGATCATAGAATTTTCCTGATGCTTTCTCCTGCTCTCTCCTCTTCTTTGCATCCCGTCGCTTGTATTTCTCCTTTTCATCTCTCTTTCTCTTCCGGATTTTCTCCTCCTCATCTATCTCAGCTTGTGTTTTCTTTGTAGTTCTAGATGATTCGGAAGGAGATGCGACTGTTTGATTTGAGCGGGATCTCGCCGTAAAGATCCTTAGGCTGCAAAGACTGGGTTCAGCTTCTCTTATCTTTTCTCGCTCCTTCTCTCGTCTGTCCTCATCTTTCCTCCTCTCCTCCTCGGCTTTCAATGACTCTTGAGAAAACTCTTCTAACTTCATGTTCAAGGCAATGATCTTGTCATCTTGCTCGTCTATCCTTTTCTTGAGCGCACTATCTTCCCCCTTTTTAGCATCAAGAAAGCGGGTATTGCAGATAGTGGCTACTTGTTCAATTTGTCCTACGAGTTCTTCCTCGACACGCCCTGTCTTTTGATCAAGTGATCATATCTCTTCTTTTGTCCGACCTCGGCTCTTCCGAACTCATCATCCATGAATCTTTTCAAAAGGGTTGTTTGTCTGTCTTTTTCTAAGCCCATCTGCATCTTTAGTACTTGGTGAAATGAGGCTTCCTTAGCTTTCCGAGAAATCTTTCACTTGATCCTCAACCGAAGTTTCGATCTCGGCATATGCAGAGCGGACATATTGTTTGACCCACTCGTCTTGTGAGTTCATCTCCTTAGCTATTGTTGTCTTTACTTGAGCCATCTGTTCCTCATGTCCGATATTAGAAAAATATAGATCAATCTTTGTTTTTTCTTGAATTGTAGTTTCTATAGTTTCCTTGATTGAGGAAGTTATCATCTCTGGAACAAGGCGTAGAGCATTCGAGGACTAGCTCTCTTTAGACTTAACACCTCCTCCTTAAGCATGTTAAACTCGGATATAGACACGAGACGTTGAGGGTCCTGCGACTTCTTCGATGGAGAAGATAGAGTTAAATCTATCATCTCCATAGGAATATTAATATCTGCTTTCAGCCACAGGCTGGAGGAGAATCAGCCCAATGTGCGGTTGTGGTTGGCTCCTCCACCGGTGACTCTGTCATCTGCTCTATGTGTGCCTCCCATTTGTATCCATCTCGGTGGCTCATCGGCAGCTCCACCCATAGCCATCTTCGGCTCCTCGAGACCTTTCAACCTCCTCTGCTCCTTCCTTGTCTGATTTCTCCGTTGGCTCGCATGTCTACGAAGTATACCACTGTGAAGGATATAATCGAAGAACATACTTTCTGTCGAATATCCAAGAAGGATTTCACTTAACCTTTTTTAGAACTTCTTTTACCCACAAGGACGGGTTATTCCCTCCTACTTCAGCTATGAGGATGGCCGTCTCCTCAAAGCTTCCTGTCCTTATCCTCCATAACAGCCATACATCTACCAATTCCTCCAATAGCTCCGGTTCATTGATCAGATTGTGCTCTTTTCTAAGTAGAAATTTCTTCCCAACCACCGAAGAGATTCCTCCGTCGGTCCCATGACTCCGGAAGGGTTAGGAAGAAGGGAGTATAGATGGGGTTCTGTTTGTGAGGTGGATAGGAAAGAAAATGGGTCGGATGAGGGTTGTGTTTGGTCTGGACTTTTGGGAGTAGACCGTTTTAGAGGCTCGGAGGCAGCGGCCTTGTCTGCCTCTTCATCGCTGGGATGAGAAGATAAGGGTTGGGTGTCTTCAGCCTCGGATGAGGAAGAAGATGATGTGGAGGGTTGGGTTTGCTCGGCTTCCTCGGCCTCGTCTCCGGATGAGACTTCAACAGTCTCATCCGCCCCGATTTTCGGCCGCGACACTTCCCCCTTGGGAAGGCCGTCATCTCCTCCTCCTCTTCCTCTTCAACCTCGGCCTCGGTTTCCTCCTCCTCGGATGAGGGTTCATCGGCTAACACTTGTCTCCACTTTTTTCTTTCCCTTGGCCTTAGAAGCCTTCTTCTTAGGTGATGGAGGTGGGGTGTCTCCTTCGAGTTCGTTAGTCCAAAGGGTTTCTCATCCTTAATGAGCAGACCATACGCTTTGTAAATTTCTTCACCCCTGTCTCCCGATCCGGCTTATGTCCCAATCTTGTGTTCAAGTATGATGGTGATCCTGGCCATCATACTTGTGATTTTTGTAAGGGACCATCTCACCCGGTCCTTTGTGATTCTTTTCTTCACAAATTTCTTCCTTTCCTCCATCGATCGAGAGTACACTGCGAGCTCGGTTAATATCGGCTCCGTCTATGATGGCCCTCGACAAGCATATCCTCGGCTTAGTCAATCCGTCGTGACTCTGCTGCTCCCCGATGCACTTCGTCAAGATGAGCATCGAAGTCGATATTTTCTCCTCAACATCCCCTTCTTTAGATTTGCGGTTTTATTCTTTTGAGATCTCCTTGCCATCATCTTATAACTTTCTAAATATTCCTCCGCTTTATATACAAATGGATTTCCGCCGGTGGTACTTAGGCCAAAAATTTCTCCAATGTCAGTAATGGACACATGAATTTTTCTCGCTTTTTCCCAAGGTCCGAATACTTGTTTCTAAACCCGGTGTCTGTGGCTTTGGTTCTCGTCATGAATTCCGCAGCAAGATCATCAAGAGTTTTGGGTTTTGAAGGTTTCAAAGAACAATATTGCCTTAAACCTCTTGATTCTAGTAACTCCGTGATTTCTCTTGTTTGTGGTCCGTGGTGATTCCCCATTCTACATACATTTCGACTTTGTTCGATCCCCGATAGAGGCAAGATCGTACTTATACTTGATTCTCGCTTTTTGAAGAATCCGCCATTGAAACAGCTTTTGAAGGTTTTGAGAGGGAAAATGATTTTTGAGTGAAAAAAATGAATAGATAATTATGTGCGTAAGTTATTATGCACACGATCTCCTATTTATACGGAAAGATTTAATAATAAACTAATCAAAACTAATAATGACCGCAAAAGTATAGATTTTGGCTTTCGTACCAGCATTAAATGCAATTATGCGGATTTATTTTGAAAAGTGCACGAATAATATTAAATATGTCGCGTGAAGCTGTTGACGATTCATATTTCAGAAATCGCCTCCAATTTATGCGCGTGAATGTCACTCAGCGTATTTCAAAGCTTTATTTGATAAAATTCGGTCCGATAGTATCTTCTCGACAAGAAGTAACTTGATTTGTAAAATCTTTTGAGTTAATTGGAGAGATAAACTGAAATATTATCTCTTTTTATTTTCAAAAGAATCTTTAAAAAACAAACCCTTTATAAAATTTTAAAAACAAATTTCAAGAAGAACTACTGAGTGAATTCAATTTTTGAATAATTAACTAATTATGAAATTAAATTCACATATTAATTATGTTATTTAATAAACATAATTTTTAAATACAAAAAGTTAGAAAAACTCCCCGTGATTTTAACCGTGTCCTGATTGAACATTATGCCCTACTTTCGTGTATCCGATTAGATGAGATGTGCCTTATTTACTTAACTAAAGATTTTAGAATCGACTTTAAGTTTTTCTGAAATCAAAAACACTTGAGCAAACTTATTAGTATATTTTGTGAGTAATTCAGACAAGGTACATATAATCATCTGCCTTTTGATCAATCACCGATTATTATGTATTTGTCAGTATTACTTCAGTCTAGACAAGTAAATATCAAGTTAGCTTTAAAATCAATAGATGAATCCTTAATTCTTGATTCCTTAAAGGAGATCAATGATATCAACTCTATGATTATCCATGTGATTTTTAACAGATCTGCTATTACTTTCTAAACATAATGTTATAAAAGTGAGACAAAGAGAATTAATAATGGAAAGATTATAGATCGCCTAAGGTAGCATCTAATAGTCCTAACTCTAATGAAAGATCTTTGAACCTTGTCTCCGCTAGTGGTTTTGTTAGAATGTCTGCTCTTTGATAATCGGTCAAATCTTCTCTAGTCCGATATTACCTTTTTCTACATGATCTCGAATGAAGTGATGACGAATATCAACATGTTTGCACTGGGTATGTAAGACTGGGTTCTGGGTAATAGCTATGGCACTATTACTATCACAAAAGATTGGTACATCCTTGGTGATAATGTTATAGTCCCTTAGGCTGTTGATCGATCCCAGTTAGTCAGAACAACAACTCCCAGTGCCATATACTCAAACTTCAGAGTAGAAGTAGCTACAAAGGTTTGTTTCTTAGACAACCATGAAATCAGCTTACTTCCCATAAATTAGCAAGTTTTGATGTAGATTTCCTATCTATCTTACACCCACCAAAATCTGAATCGAGTACCACGACAACTCAAAGTTATCGTCACCGGATACCACAAATTTCTACATAGATTGTACTTTTCAAATACTTTAGTATCTTCTTTGCAGCTTCAAGATGACTCTTTTTAGGTTTAGCTTGAAAACGTGCACATACACCCACCGCAAAAGAAATGTCGTGTCTACTAGCGATTAAGTATAAAAGAGAGCCAATTAAACCTCTATACCGTGTCTCGATCGGTGTCTTCCCCTTTCTCATCTGGATCCATTGAAAAATTTGTCATCATAGGTATTTTGGCTTCTCAGTGGTACCTATTCCAAATTTCTCAATAAGATCTTTGGTGTATTTTGCTTGACTTATGAAAATTCCTTTCTTTGTCTCGCTTAATTTGAAGTCCAAGAAAATATGTCATCTCTCCCATCATGGACATTTCAAATCTGCTTCTTCATAAGATGGCTAAATTCTTCACACAAGATTGGATTAGTTGATCCAAAAATAATATCATCAACATATATTTGAATTAACAAGAGACCTTTATCGATTCTTTCCTAAATAAAGTTCTATCTATCTTACCTTTTACAAAATCATTACGAGTTAAATATTCAGATAAGGTATCATACCAAGCTCTAGGTGCTTGTTTAAGTCCATATAGAGTTTTCCTTAGTTTATAAACCTTGTCTCCGTTGACAAAGCCGGGGGTTGCTCTACATAACTTTCTCAGCAATAACTCCATTTAGAAAAGCGATTTCACATCCATTTGAAACACAAGAAATCTTTTATAAGCAAAGATAAGCTAAGAACAATCTTATGGCTTCAAGACGAGCAAGCGGTGCAAAGGTTTCATCATAATCAATTCCCTCGATTGTGAATAACCTTGTGCAACCAATCTAGCCTTATTTCTTACCACAATGTTGTTCTCATCTCTTTTGTTCTTAAAACCCATTTTGTTCCAATAAATTTTTGATGATGAGGTCTTTCAACAAGCTCCCATACATCTTGTCTTTGAAATTGATTTAATTCTTATTGCATTGCATTTATCCAATTGGAGTCGATTAGAGCTTGATAATAGTTTTAGGTTCAAGCAATGATACATAACAACTAAATGCATAGTCTTGATTTATCTCGTGTCCTTATCTGGACTCCAGGAATCTAAACTTCCGATTATCTGTTCAGCTGGATGATAAGTCAATACTCGCTTACCTTTATCTTTTACTGAGTATGAAGTCTTATCTCGAGATATTTTCATCAATTGGTTCTGATTACCTTCAGAATATCTTCTAGTCCATCTGGTAGTGTAGTCGTCTCGATCAAATGATATGGAAGAACTCTCAGCCTCCTTATCTTTATTAGTGTGCGATGTGTTCTCCTCATCCGATTCTGACTCTGGTAAGTAGAACTTGACTGATTTCTTGCTATTTAATCATGAGGTCTTCAACTATCTTGGTGACATCATCTGTGCTTTAGGACTTGAAAGAAGTTTCAATCAAAAACAACATGTGGTGTTTCTTCCACACATAATGTAATCTTATTAAAAACTCTATATGCTTTGGATACAGATGAGTATCCTAAGAATATCCCTTCTGCAATCTTAGCATCAAAAGTTCTTAATTTAGATTTTCCATTATTATGGATGAAACGCTTACAACCAAATATATGGAAATATGAAATTTTTGATATTCTACCCTTCCATATTTCATAAGGAGTTTTGCATTTGTCTTTCACAATTAAACACCTATTTTGAACAAAACATGCAGTATTAATGGCTTCTGCCCAAAACTGTGTGGAGTGTCATACTCGAGATAACATCGTCCTTGCAGCCTTCCTTCAAGGTTCTGTTTCTCCTTTCTACAACTCCATTTTGCTGGGGTGTTCTTGCAGATGATGTTTCATGTGCTATACCATTCTCAGTACAATAGTTAGTAACAAACGAATTTAGAAACTCAATACCTTTATCACTTCTAATCTTGACAATATTTAGTCCTTTTTCATTTTGAATTCTTTTGAGGAATTACTGAATTTTTATTATGATCTCATTCTTTTTGTACAAGAAAATAACCCAAGTGAATCTAGAAAAATCATCTACAATCACTAAAGTATACTTTCTTCCACTAAAACTCAGAGGTGTAACTAGACCAAAAGATCCATGTGTAAAAGTTCCAAAATCCTTTCTCAAGCAGGACCATTTATTGTTTTGAAAGAAGTTTTGGTCTGTTTTCCTTTTTGACAAGCATCACAAATATGATTTTTCGAAAATATTTTATCTGGAAGTCCTTTGACTAAAGATTTCCTTGCTATTTTGTTAAGAGTTTTGAAATTTAAATGACTAAGACGTTTATGCCATAGCCAACTTAAATCTTCTGAACTCTTAGCAATAAGACAAGTATCCTTAGGGCAACTTTTAAAATTTGCAACATAGATATTACCTTGTCTCGACTCCAATAAGTAAAATATTTTCGTTTAATCCATCCAAAATATAACATGCATCATGAGTGAATTTTACACAATATCCTTTATCACAAAACTGTGAGATGGATAATAGATTATGTTTCAATCCTTCCACAAAATAAACTTCATTAACCTGGACATCTCAATCATTAGAGTTCCAACTCCTTTGGTTAAACCAAAATTGTTGTCACCGAACATTACCCGAGGTCCATCTATCGTCTGATAGTTAGAAAGAAGTCTTTTCTCATAAGTCATATGCTTAGAACATCCACTGTCTATATACGGATGACTTCAAGAACATCTTCTCGTTCAACTATCTCCTTATTTCCACTACCAATCACAAATTAATTCTTAGGTACCCTTTGTGTATTGGGTCCTTTCTCGTCAAGTTGATACTTAGGTATCCGTGATAAACACATCCAAGTTTTTCAAAACCAATGATTGAATTTTGCAACCATATCTGTCTACTAATATTAGACTGTCTAGATCAATTTTATTTAATTGATCTCTAGTGATTGTCTTATATTTTGGAAAGAAAGGATATGACTTGCTTCTTCCATCAAAACCATTATACTTTGGAAAAGGCTTTGATTTAGTCTTTAGATTTCTTTTGGTAACATTTCTCCTCATCTGTGTTTTCTCTTTAGATATATCGAGATGAGGTGATTTGCTCCTTAGATTTCTTTGGACTAAGTTCTCGTCTTTCCATAGTCTTAGTGGCTTTGACAAAAACTCTTGATTTGATAGGATCATTTTTCTTGTTCCTATCAAAACCCAATCGATTTTATCACTATGCTTACGAGAAGTCTTGAAGATGTTATCAATTGTAGACCGAGAATTATTAAGATATCCTAACTTGAGATTCAATTCTCTGTTAGTCTTTTAAAAATTCTCATTCTCCATATTGATATCTGAAAATTTAATTTTTAAAGTACTCAATTCTTTTTCCAACTTATTGGTTTTCTCGGGACGAGGAACTAGTAGTAGTCTTAGATTGGCATTCCCCCTTGAATGTACAATCCAGTTTTCCTTGTCCCCTGTCCGATGTTCCTTTGTTAGATTAAGAATTTGATTCTTTAAACTTAAATTTTCAGTCTCTATCTGTTTATAGCGAGATAAAGCTGTCTTGAATCTTTTAGAAGCTTGTTAATAAGACATGGATCAGATTGAGACAAGTTATCATTATCATTGTCGAGGATGAATAATAGTTTACCTCCTTAGCCATTAGGCAAATGTCATTGTCGACCCGAAACTAGATGAGGATGAGGATGATGATGTCTCATGTGTTTCCTCCTTTTACGCTAAAAGAGCTCGTTGATCTCGCATACCTCCTATCCCTTTTCTTCCTCTTTTCTTCTCTCTCTCTAGGAGTGAGTTGAGGACAATCATAGCTAAAGTGACCGGGTTTATTGCGGGTATAACAGATATCCCCTCTATCTGATTTTGGACTATTCTCACCTCGTCGATTGGTGACTTGTACCTTTTCACCGGATTCTTTTTGTCATTATCTCGAATACTTCTCTTCCTTGTCGATTTATAATTTTGACGATTAAACCTGTCTCTCTTGTTCCTTTTATACTTCATCTTGAGTCTCTCATATCGTGCGATTAATAGTGTCATTTCCTCCTTTATCTTGACAAATCGATGCCTTAGAAATCATGTCGAGAATCTTCTTGATGAAGAAATGCCACGTCTTTCAGATGTAGACGACTACGCCTCATCTTCTTCATCTTCAATGTGTATATCATATTTCGGTGCTTTAAGATGAGAAAATAGAGTGTGATGTGATATAGATGACCAGTTACGTGTTGCTTTGAGAATATTTGCTTTCTCCCTCCATCTTTTGCTTAATGATCGAGTACCTTGTTGTTAATTTCTTTCTCGGTGTAGGTCTTACCCAAATCGTGACTTTGTTCACCCGGTTAGTCAATCTCACGTCCAATTGATCCAGTTTCTCCATCCTTCATTTTGAGCGTATCAAATACATGTAAGGCCAATTTGCGATTTATTTTCTTTAACTCGTTGACCCTTCACAAACACTTGCAAGAGTTTCCCACATATCTTTAGCGATTTTACATCTTTTAACCTTTTCTATGATTTCGATTCTTGCAATCCTGTTCTTTAACTATTGTTCTGTTCCAATCCTTGCTTAAAGTTTCAATGATTTCGGTTCTTGCAACTTGATCCAAATTGTGAATCTTCCTTTCATCGTTTGTCGATTCAGACTCTTCTTTTCTTGTTGACTTCTTGTAATGAAGATTCAGCTCAAGTGCTAACAACTCCATGATAGAATTTTATTGGACCTTCCTCAAGAACCTCTTCCATGCGGTCATGAATGGCCTTCAAATGATTCTCCATTACGAACTTCCAATAATCATATTCTTCGATAGAGAATTACGCAAACTCCTGGTTTTCTTATGTCTTGTCTCCATCGACTTTCTTTGAGTAACCTTATCTTACTATCCTATACTTAGTCTATTTACAAAGATTACATTACATCAGCTGGCTATACATTGTCTCCAATGGTCATCCTATTCTTATACTTTTAACTCATCAAAACCGAGTACATCTTTTTATCCTAACACTCACGATACTTTATCATCTGCTCCCCTTGGGCTTCATATTCTCCCTTGACTTGGTTTACTACCGAGAAGACAATCCATGAAGATGTGGAGTCGTCGGACACCGACCGCGGCAGCAAGCTCTAGACCTCCGACCGAGCCTCGTACTTGGCCTCGTTGTTAGTGGTCGGGAACTCGAATCGGCGGCGTTCGTGAAGCATTGCCCCTCTGGTCCGACTGGAGCGATTCTGCTCCCGAATAAGATTGTGTTGAGGAGCCATCTACGAACAACTTCCGGGCGGGAAGGTTAAGGTTGAGGGTTGTTTGGAAAGGTAAGCTCGGCGACGAAGTCAGCAGCGCTGTCCTTTGATCACCGTCCTCGCGCGTATGTGATGCCATGCTGGCGATCTCGAGCGACCACTTTAAAAGGCGGCCGCGGTGTCCGGCCTGTGCCGGGACTTGCCAAGTGGAAGGGTCGTGAGGATCTCGACTTGGTGATCGAAGAAGTAGGCCCTCGGTTTCCTAACACTCATGATGAGGGCATATGCCGGCTTCTCTAGTGGTGTGTATCGAGCTCGGCATCATGGAGCACACAGGCGCGAAGTAAATTGGCGGGTGGTCCTGCATCCTGCTTTGACGATCTGACACTCGGAGCGAACTCGAGAGGCTGCCAAATATAGAAATAGCCTCTCGCTCGGCACCGGCTTGGCGAGGATGTTGGGGTTGGCGAGATACTCCTTCAACTTGAGGAAATCATCTCGGCTTTCTTTGTTCCATGAGAATTTTTGCTTCTTAATGGTGGCGAAGAAAGGCTTACTCTTGTCGCCTAGGCGGGAGATGAACCTATTCAAGGCCGCCGGACACCCGGTGAGTCTCTCGGACTGTTTGACATTGCGAGGTTCCTCCATGTCGAGGATGGCCTTGATTTGGGCGGGGTTAGCTTCAATTCCTCTTTGGCTCACGATGTGGCGAGGAACTTGCGGAGTGACCACAGAAGCTGCATTTCTTCGGATTGAGCTTCATATTGTACTCCGGAGGATCGCGAAGGTCTCAGCAGATCCCTTAGATGATCCTCCTTTTTCACACTCTTGACGGCGATGTCGTCTATATAGACCTCCATCGCTTTCCCGATTTGTTCGGCGAACATTTTGTTTACAAGCCTTTGATAGGTCGCCCCGCATTTTTAACCCGAAGGGCATCCTAAGCCAGAGTAAACGTTCTTCTCGGTGAGAAAGGAGGTGTGCTTGATGTCTTCCACGACCATCGGAATTTGGTGATAGCCGGCGAATGCATCCATGAAGGACATCATCTCGTGGCCGGCGGTGCTATCCACCGAGGTGGTCGATGTGCGGCATCGGGAAGTGGTCTTTTGGGCATGCCGCATTTAGGTCTGTGAAATCTATGCATAGCCTCCAGGACCGTTGGATTTTTGGCGAGCACGGTGTTCGCCACCCATTGGGGCTCGTCCTCGGCCTGCTCAATCAGCTTGTTGTCGAGCGGCTTTTTTAACTCTTCGGCCGGAGCGGCATACTTCTCAGGGCCGAATTTCCGCCTTTTTGCGAGACGGGCTTGCGAGTGGGGTCGATCTTTAGATGATGGCAAGCATGTTTTGGATCTATGCCGACCATATCCTGATGCGACCAGGCGAAGACATCCACACTGCTTCTAAGGAAGTCTATGATATCCCCCGCATTTCGGCGGGTATTTTGGAGCCGATGGAGACTTCAAGCTCGGGGTGAGTAGAATCCACCGGAATGCGCTCTAGTTCTTCGGCCCGGAGCGGTGCGTTTCGGCCCGGCCGTTGGGGTCTTGGAGGTTTCCCCTAGGGTCAATGTCTAGCGGCATAGGTTCAAAGCCGAGGCGAGGCTCCAAGTCTTGCTCGTTCGTGCGGCCGAGCTCCATGGGAGCCGAGGCCGAGCGGACGAGCTCATCTTGGGCTTGCTCGGATTGTGTTGGAGTTGAGCAATCCATTGTAGTTGCTTCATTTTGTTCGGCGCCGGGCTCATTTGGGTAGAGTGTACTCTGAGAGAGCTCGGCCCTTTGTTGTTCGACCACGGTAAAAGTAGAAGAAAAATCTAAACTAAGTGTAGAAATTAAATCTGGACACGAGTAGTTCAAACACTTCTTTGACATTTTCTGGTCACCCTTAATGGTGCCGACCTCGCCTTCGACAGGTGGGGAACTTGATACGGTAGAAATAGGAAGAGGCGATAGCCTCAAAAGTTTCAAGAAAAGGGCGACCAAAAAAGCCGTTATACATGTTCGGTAGGTCAACGATTACAAATTCAACGAGGCCTAGTTATCCTAACCCTATCATTTGCAAAGTCAACTAGCTCGACCAAGCGGCTTGACCTTCCCATACGCCGAGACAATGGTGTCGCCGAAACCGCGGAGTTGGAGGTCGTAGGGCTTGATGTACTTGGCCGGGTTGCCCATTTGGTCCAAGGCGGACTTGAAGAGGATGTTGCGAAATTGCCGTTGTCGACCAGGACCCGGTCCACGGTCATTCCCGGGATGTTGGCCGAGATGACCAGAGCATCATTCTTTGGGCGAGAGAACCTCCTCGCGGTCAGCATTTGAGAATGAGATTACCGCGGTCTTGGAGATGGTGGGCTCCGGAGGCACTGATTAGGTGGACATGGTCGATGGCCCGCAGCTCGGCCTTCCTCTTCCTGTTTGGTGGCTGAGCAGCTCAACCGATTCGCGAGGCTACTCCACGGCTTGGATCATATTGATCCGCCCGCCGGGCGGCGGCTGGGAGCTCGTCGCCCGGCGACTCCATGTCGGCTGCCACCTCGGCTGCCGCGACTCTCTTAGGAGAAGCGACCCTCTGTCGCCTAGGAGCTCGCTCTTCGGTGTCCGGCCGTGGTGGTGGCCTCTTGGCGTACTTGTCAAGAAGCCCATCCTCGAGCAGCCTCCACGGTGTTTGAGCGGAGTCTCGGCTGGCTGGTGTTGTGCCGGCAGTCGTGATAGGCGCGAGAACTTGTTGGGATTACGCTTGGTTGGGTCTCCCGAGGGTTTGGGCTTGAGGATCAGCCCGGTGTGGCACTAGACTTCATTTTTCACCTTTGTTAATATGCATCGGCGAACACTTTTTTTATCTTATTTCGAATTTCGTGAGTTAATTGTTTTTGATCGATCGCTTAGTTTGTTTGGGGTTATGCTTTTCGGAATTAGGGTTTATTGTTGTGATTGGATGCTTGTTGTTACGTGATTGAATTTAGATTCCTGCAAATTTTGTCCTTTTACAATTTTCAGAAAATTCAAGTAACTTATTAGTAGATGAACTTTTGCCTTATTCATATACGGAATATAATCTAACTAAAAGTAAAAAAGCAAATCATAAGAGGATTAAAAAATTTGATATTTTTAATTATATATTCTACTGATATTGTTGCTATGTTTATAGACTTTACTTTAATGATAACGTATTCATTTTTGATTATATCATAATGATGTGACAGTTTACGCCAAAAGAATCAACTTTACGTGCTATTAGAAATCGAGATAAATTTCATACATGCGTGCTCGAGTTCTATCCATGCTTCATGATTAGCGAGACTTTTAAGTACTTCTTATGCATCTATATAGTTTTTAACTTATATATGATGATGTGTACTCTTTACACTACAAGAAAAATGCTTCAAGAAAAAGACATTGTAGTAGCCACCGTTGTAAAGTGGCGCATTGAAAGACAACGGTTAAAAGCATTGTCTTTTCTCTTCTTTACAATGAATCTGACGTTGTCTTTACTTCAAAAACCGTTGTAGTAAGTAACAAAATTATCTAATTCGCTGATAGACAACGGTTTTTAACCGTTGTCTTTCCATATAATATACAATGTTTTATAACCGTTGTCTTTACCTAAAAAAGCAGTTGTGTATTGCAACAAAACACTAATAGACAACGGTTGAGAACCGTTGTCTTTATAAAGAGAATACAACGGTTTATAACCGTTGTCTTTACCTAAAACCGTTGTTTATTCCAACAACATGTTGAAAGACAACGGTTTTTAACCGTTGTCTTTACATAAAATAGACAACGGCTTATAACCGTTGTCTTTACCTAAAAAGCGTTGTTTATTCCAACAAAACGCTGAAAGCCACAAAATAGACAACGGTGTCTTTACCCAAAAATGTTGTTAAAATCTTTGATAGACAACGGTTGAGAACCGTTGTTGTTATAATCGTATTACAACATTTTGGAACCGTTGTCTTTCTATACTCACACACGTATATACAATGATTTAGAACTTGTTGTTGCTATTTTATTACAATGTTTTTCACCCGTTGTCTTTTTATTAAATAAGCGTTGCGTTAACTTCATTATAGACAACAATTTTGGTTGGTGGCGACCTCGCCGAGCCCGCAATTTGGCGCCGAACTCGTGACTTCGTTGTTCAATGAATTCTCTTGCTCGCCGGACAGGCGAGCCCGCCTCGGCTAGGCGGGCGAGATCCTCGGCGGGCGTGGCTGGAGGGTCCGTTACGCTAGGCCGAGCTTGCTCGCCTTACCCTGGGCCGACCTGGTTTCTAGGGGTGCCGAGCTGCTGGATGTGCCGAGCTCCCACGGGACGTAGCTGGGTCGGCTCGCCACGTCTGGCGGACCGACCCCCTTGGGGGCCGAACCCTTCGGGCTGCACCGAGCTTAAATGGGCGATCCGGTTGCCATTGGGCCTAGGGGCGAATAAATCGTCATACAACAACTACCAAAGGTACAACAGTACAAATTAACTTAAATGTTGTACTATCCCTATTAATTGGGATGTACCGCCTGCCGCACTGGGCGGGGATCTTGATGGTGGGGACATTCTTTCCTTTCTGGGATAAGTTGACATTAAATGGAGGGCTGATGCCTTGTACTTGATACCACTTTGGGTATGGCTTGGTCGGCAAGCCTCTGTCCTGCCGAGCTTGGTTGGTGGCGACCTCGCCGAGCCCGCAATTTGGCGCCGAACTCGTGACTTCGTTGCTCAATGAATTCTCTTGTTCGCCGGACGGGGCGAGCCCGCCTCGCCAGGCGGGCGGGATCCAAATAATTGTTATTCAAATAGTTCAATTTTATTTTCTAAATTTATTAAAAGTACTAATTTAATTAAATAAAAGTGTTATTTAAATAGTAAAAAAATTCTAAGTGCATTAAAAGTGCTAATTTAAAGGTTTATATGTAAAAGTGTTAATTCAAATATATAAAAGTACTATTTCAAATACATAAAAGTGCTATTTTAAATACATAAAAGTGCTATTTCAATGAATTGAAATGTGAGAATGTTTAGACAACGGTCATGAGGCGTTGTATTTTACGAATTTTGGCAACACAAAACTACAACGGTTTGTAACCGTTGTCTATCAACAGATAAACTATTTCTAAGAGAACGTTTTAGACAACGGTCATGAGGCGTTGTATTTTCTGAATTTTGGCAACACAAAACTACAACGGTTTGGAACCGTTGTCTATCAGCGCCTAAATGTGGATCTACAACGGTTAAAGATAAGCTGTTGTCTTTCGGCGTCTTTCACTGCGATTACGCAACGCCTTACTACAAAGGTTGGCTAAGCGTTGTCTATCAGCGCAAACCTACTCGATAGACAACGGTTCGACTTTTAAACAACGCTTTCTTTACTTTAGACAACGGTTTTTTTTTTAAATCATTGTCTATCGGGCGTTGTAATATCCCATTTTTCTTGTAGTGTTAGTTAATTGCCTATTATCATAAGGGAAGTCCAAGATGATCTCTTTCCTCTGCTTCTTCCTTTGATTTTATATTGGGTAGGGATATTGGTTGTGTCGGGCTGTCGGCATGTTTAGTTTCTCTATTTTGAATTCTGCTATCAATCACATCAATATCTTATGTCTTTTGGTCTGTAAATGTATTAGATTGGTTCCCTAGATTGAAATATTGCATTAATAATCATCTTGTGTTGGCCTTTCATATATTTGAGCTCTTCCTCTTGAACAACTCTCATAGACATTCGATGTGAAGTGGAAAATAGAAAGGCAACGGCGATTTTGGTGATGTTTGAGATTTATAAAGATAAAATCTCCACTAATCATTTTTGTTCAAAGAACACTAACGATATTAAATTGAAGTATGAACTTATCTAATTGTCGTCCTGTATAAATAAATTAAAAGGCATGCACATAACATTCAAATGAAAACATTGAAGTACGAACTTATCTAATTGTCGTCCTGTATAAATAAATTAAAAAGGCATGCACATAACATTCAAATGAAAACATATAAACGCAAAACATAAAATATCAAAGGTGTCAAGAACTGGTTGCATACATATTTTTATCAAACATGGGAATTAACACATTAATTTAATATATAAGGGGGCTTTGTACATATTTTTATCAAAACACATCGAAATTTTACCATTTAATTAGATGAGGGGTTTTCATGCATAAATTTATCAAATATGGATTTTATGCATTTAATGAAGAATCCAAACTATTAAAAAATTTAAAATATTTTAGTGTATATTAAAATAAAACAAAGCAAACTGAACATGTACATCAAACTAATAATCATAAACCTAATTTAGGAATATAATAATAAAGTAAAAATCAACTGAGCAAAATAATCTACAAACTCTAAAATTAAGAAGGATAATTGAACTTATAAATATATTCGAACAAGTGTTATGAAATTTTTAGATGCTAGATGAGTGTATACAAGATGAACAACATGTGAGTCAGTATACATCCGAGCCCTCTCTCCTTTACTTATGGGCTGAATTCTTAACTTTTTTTTTTTTTTTAGAGGAGGTCAATTAGTGAACAATGTATATGATGGATCGAGTTAGATTTGCGTAAAACTCACTGTGGATTCTCAACTTTTCCCTTTGGAGAGGAGGCTCGAGTTAATGTTAATAAGTGTCATGAAAGAATTTTATCTAATCTAAAAGTTTGAACTTGTAGAAATTTTCTTAACACTCTCAATATATAATTCAATCCATTAATATTCATGTGAACTGATTTTCATTGATTGATGATAGTCGATTGAAATAGTGTATAAAATGAACAACTAAGGTAACCACTGCAGTTCCCATAAAAAAAAAAAAAAAAAAAAAAGTAACCACTGTAGTTGAATACAAAAGACATTGCATCCATTCAAGGATACAAAAATTTGAGAAGCAAAAACTATATCAAGAACATACAATTGTGAGGGAATACTGACAACGAAGGAGAGGTGAAACATGAAAAAAAAATTCAGAGGATATTAACGTAAATTACAGAAGTTAATTGGTTTACCCTATATTGTCCCACCATTTTGGTGGATATATCAGTTTTTCTTAGGTTTGAAAATTTTTCTTCTTTCAAAAAAAAAAAAAAAAAAAGAAAAGGTTTGGAAAATTTTCTTTGGATAAAACTCAAAGTAACCACACCCCGAATATTTGTTAGCTGTCACAAGTTGAAAGAAATTTAGTTTCAGTCTTTCATTTAATTTCTAATAAAATGTGAAAGTAACTTATTGTTTGAATGGTGGAGATGGGATGATCCGTAGAGTATGTCAACCACATGTTTGATGAAATGCCCCAATTAAATAGACCTCATCTTTCACACTTTGTGTTGCTCTCTTTCTCTCTTTATCTTTGTGTTAAATAATATTTACAAAACTATACGCAGATGGTTGTTAAGAGTTTATCAAATTTGTCGAAATACCTATTAAAATTGAATATCGAGTCATTGTTGCACGGTACATCATTAGAGCAAACCCGAGAATTAAAATAGTATTTTGAAATTATTTTAATAGTCACTGTTGCATAGTGTTTGTTCCATGGGTTGGCTTTCATTTTAATAGTAATTAGGTTTGCTCTACAAAAATTCATGGAACAAACACGCATCCATGGGTTTGCTTTTACGGAATATCAGTCATTTTTCTATCTCGGGTTGGCTTTAGTTCCGTGATTGATCCATGGGTTTGTTTATTTTGTTGTGAATTTTTTTCGAACTTGATAATCATTAATCGTGAAGTCTGTCGATAGGTAATAGGTTAAAGAAAATTGTTCCACTTTCGGATACTTTTTGTTTGGTATTAGTTCTTCATCATTAGGTTAACCGTGAGCAATTTTTATTTTTATCATCTTTATGGCCAAGCTATTTAAATTATTTGATCCTCATTTCCAATCATTTTTTGGATGTTGTTAGGAGTATTTTGTCTATGCTTACCACATATTTGATGAAATGCCTCAATCAAATTTTTTTACACTTCATATATGTTATTTGTGTGTTATGATTTTTGACTACACCCGTGAACCGGCTGTTTGTCCCTAAAAATTGGAGAGGTGGGAGCACAAATTAAAGTTGGGAACCTCAACTTAAAAGTGAATGCATATTAGTTTACCTTAGGGGTGTGCAAAATTCGGGTTGGATCAAAAATCGACCAAACCAGACCAAAATAAAAAATTTGGTTCGGTTTTCGATTTTTGGTTCGATTTTGATCTGAAGAAATTTAAAATTTCGGTTATCGGTTCGGTATTAGTAAAAACCGAATAGATGAAACGACAAATATATATATATATATATATATATATATTATAATAATATTAAGTATAATACTTAATATATTAATTTATAATACTTAATCCTATTATTATATTTTATTAATTATTTTTATTTAATATATTAATCCTATTATTATCCTAATTCCTAGTTCAATAATTAGTAGAAAGTAATCTATAATACTTACTCTATATTAATCCTATTATCCTATTAATCTATAATACTTACTCATCAATCATCAAAGTCATCGTTATTTTTTCAAAGTTTGCTATATTTATATTTATTTTTGTTTGGAGCGTATCATCGTCAAACGATAAGCGATTATTTTAGTTTTTATATTTAAAGTGTGGACTTATGAACATTATGTAATTCTTATCTTTTGATGTGTTTTAAGAATTTTAATATAATTTTTGCACATAATTTTAAATTTTAAAAAAATGTAAAAAGAATTGGGTTTGTTCGGCTGAGACCTAAACCAAACCAAAATATTTCGGTTTCGACCATTCGGTTTGAAAATTTTGGTTCGATGTTCGGAGTTGAGAAAAAAATTTGGTCTATAATTCTGTTTGGAGGTTTTGGTCTTTGGTGGACCGAACCGACCGATGCACACCCCTAGTTTACTGAAATAAAGGCACTGGAACTTGATAAACGCCCTGGAGTTCATCATCTATTAGGAATTATTGTGCATCTGATTAAAATTAGTTATCGGTTGTTTATTGGTGAATTTTTTTAATACTTCAAATTGGTAATGAGAAAGGAAGAATTACGGTTGGTCAAGCGAGCTTGCGGGTTTTAGCAGATCAACAAGTTGCTTACAATGAAATTATTCATACTCTATGATACTCCTCAAGTGACAATTTGTTGTATATAATTTCGTTCCAAATCGAGCAATATTAATTTTAATATATTCAAGATAAAACTCATAAATTTTGATATGTCATTTTTCCTTTTCTTTTTCCTTTCAATTGTTTTTGGAGAACAAAGAGCATATCTTTGACTGTTTCAAAAGCTGTATGCTTTCTTATTTCCATTTAAGGTTTTAGAGGTTCACACGAAAGGTTGTTTTTGTATTCGATGGATTAGGAGCATATCTTTATTTGTTTCAAGAAGCTGTATGATTTCTTATTCGTATTTAAGGTTTGAGAGGTTCACACGAAAGATTGTTTACGTATTTGATGGAATTAATATTTTCTAATAAATTTGTCAAATTGATTAATGAGTATATTACATTTTAATTTTGTTTTACAATAATATATATATATATATATATATATATATATATATATATATGAAAGTGTGCGTGTAGTGTAAAGCGAGAATGATGTTGTATCTTGAATGTTATGGCATACACTACAACATCTAAATAGCAGAGAATGTGAAACACAGCGGAAGACAAACACTACAATGCAAAGGAGTAAATTTTTCATAGACTTGTTAATTAAAGTCTATGATGCTGTCGTGAAACGTTTCACTAATTCGAGAGTGAATACAAAAGTTTGTGTAAAGAGTTTCCAAGATAGAACCTTTACAACGGAAAATAAAAACTCAATATCACCTATTGATTCTTAAACGGCTAAGTGTAGTATTACAAAATATTACACCGTCAAAAGTAAATCAAAGTATCAAAGACATCTACGCTAATGACACTTCAATAAACCTATGTTGGTAAACGAGGTAACATGCACAAGTACCAACGTAAAGGGGGAATAACGGCCCTATCTCTTGGATGCACTAACGCACTCAACAATTGATATTTGGATATTCCTTGCCACTGCTTTGAAGTCCTCGGTCCTCTATTTATAGACGTCCTTGGCTTCAACCATAGATCCTTGTAGATGGATCTAGAAAGACTCCAAAATAACTTCCCTTAATTCTCTCACTTAACCGTCCATGTAGCTAGTTGATTTCGTGGTTAACTCCTGCAACCGCATGATCTAGGTCCTTCTAAATTTCTCTGGAATTAGTCTTGAATTACGGATCCTTGTAGAAGATTACGGAATCCGTCCTCAATGTTGCTCTCAATGTTACGGCATCCTCGGCAACATTTGACTCGATCTTCATTCCAGATCCTTGTAGAATGTTCTAGATCTTCAACCCGCAATGTCACAACATCTACTACAACATTGAACTATTAGAGAATAAAAGTTAGTTATATGAAGAAAGAAAGGGTCAAATTGATGTAGCAGAATATGTGATAATATCACATGCGACATCAACAATCTCCCCAATTTGACCTTTCTGCTACAACACACCTGATGTATACATATCAAAATATATATAAGTCGAGTAATGTATGTATGACAGAGAATCTCATCCGTAGCATACACTCGGCAAGCCATAGCACTGTCGTAGCAAACTAGTCAAACTAGTAAAATCGGAATAAGTAACTCAAGGTTAACTTATTCAAACACAATAAACCATTAAGGTTTAAACAAAAACAGATTAGTATCATCATCTAATCAAAACATCAGTACGAGCTTAGTACTGAGCGAGCATTAACAAGATCATGAAAATCGTGTCGGATCAATGCTTCAAACACAAACCTAGTATCAGTCGAACCTAAGTAAACAAAACAAGATTAAAGCGGTTATAAAGTATCGTAACCTTAGATACAAAACAAAAGTCTACTTAAGCAAAAGTATCACAGCGATTTACAAAGGGAACTATCACGAATCTCCCCTTGTGAAATATCTTATCATCATTAGGTCATCCGATCTGGTAAATCACCATAAAGTTCAGCAACTTCTTCTTCATCGGCAAGTTCCACTGTTGCAAAGTTTGCGGTAACATCTGCGGCAGCAACATCGACATCGAGTCCAGTGCATTACCTTCTCCACCAGAATTTGCACCATCTCCACGGGTTTGCATCGGCAATGCGGGAATCTCCTCGATTACAACACCACGAGCACGAGCAGCTGGTACTCCCCTGTGGTAGCAGAAAGTAACCGCAACCAATAATCCTTCAAAATCGAAGTTCATTGATTGATTCTGTAAAACATCCAATTGCCTGCGAATAAAATTTTCATTAAAGTTCATAAAACCAGCAGGATAATTAGGATTTTGTGGAGCAGATGTGGAGCAGCATGTGGAGCAGATCTCTGGAACACTTAGGAACAAGATTATGAGCGAGGATCGGAACGGACATTATGAGCGGCATCGGGAGCAACATCATCTTGACATCGGGATCTGGTATAGGCAAATCAATTACCACTGTTTTCACTCAAGCCAAACAGGTGAGATATTCATCAAAGTAACCCTCCCCCTCAACAACTCATTTCGGCTAGGTTGAAAACCATGACTCTTCAAGTAGCCATAAATCAAATTCGGATAAGGAAGGTTCCCTTTTTGAAATATTTCCAGAAACTTCATCAAATGATGGAAAATTACCAGTCCCAAATTAAATCTCCTCATTACACCAATTCTAAACATCGGTATAGCTGGTCCTTAGTCACTTTGGTTGAATTTGTAGAAGGAATCCAGATTATACACAATTAACTTATGAAGAACCGAATATAGAGATGTCAAGTGAGCAGCAAGCATATGTCTTTGCCACCTAACTATTCTACCACTAGTCAAAGTTTGAATTACCTCATCCATTGGAGGTACATCCTCTTCATCCATGTGATCAATGCGGAGGAAGGCATTGATCAACTCAGGTGTGAATGGTACATCTCTCCCCTAAAGTTTACAGACTGCATTACCAGTGAGAGTTTCTTCTTCCATGTCCCTTTTCGGACTTGCATAGAACTCATAAACCCAATTAGTCACATAAGAATCGGCAAACGTAACATGCATCAAACTTCTTTCT
The DNA here is from genome assembly GCA_030762865.1 of Paraleonurus japonicus. Lineage (NCBI taxonomy): Eukaryota > Viridiplantae > Streptophyta > Magnoliopsida > Lamiales > Lamiaceae > Paraleonurus > Paraleonurus japonicus. Next base: position 13,017,181 of record CM061061.1, read on the forward strand.
TCTAAGTATCTAACCAACCCCTTAGACTCAAACTCAAAGAACATCAATCTTTCTTTCTATCAATAGTTTCCTATTACTCAACTTGGTAACTTTTTGATCAAAAGTTTTACTATCCGAATCATCACTAGACTCCTCAAGTTCACTAGCATCCTCATCACCAATAGAAAGTTCAGAATCGGTACCTTTCTCGGAATGATCGCGATTCTTTGCTTGATTTCTCCTCGAGTCATCACTGCCGTCATCTGGATTAGGTCTTTGCGGCACTTGTTCCAAGATCGGGTACAACACTGTCCTGTTTCTTCTTGATCTTCTTTCTTGCTTCATTTTCAGCTCAATTAGTGGTACATTCTCGTCGAATCACCATCATCGGTATCAACAGCCTGTTCACCACTTTGCTTGTCGAAATTTTGAGAATGCGAGTCGAGAGAATACCTTAATTGGTTCATCTGCAAGCTGACCCCATAGTAAGCTTCTTTTTCCTTGATGATTTTGAGTAATCAACCACTAGTAAAGACACATCCCGATCTCCTCCTTGGTTGTGGAACAACAGATGGAGAGCTTCTCTTCCTCTTTCCCTTTGCGGCCTTAACAGTAGCGGCAAGCTCCATCGGTTCTGAGTCCTCGACATTGAAGAGTCGGTGTGATCGAAAGCGTTCTCTTCCTCGGCAAGTGGACTCTTCCCCTTTCTTTGGTATCAACCGTGGGTGCATCCTCCATTATTCGTCCCTCGCCAAGCATATTCTGCAGCAATTTCAGCAATGTCGACCTCTACGGTAGTCGATCGAGGGTTTTCGAGAAAGGGAGTAGGAGAAGGAGTAGGGTTAGTTGGAGTGATCGGATATTGAGACACATCAACCGAAATAGAGCCGATTGTGAGCTCGGGAACATTGGGTGCGTCTCTCGAGAGTTTTGGGCAAGATTTTGAGCGATTGTTTCAGCCTCGTGCGCTCGATGCTTGATGGGTATGTGAATGTTCGGAGGGTAAGCATCGACCGAGGCATAGGAGATGATGTGGTAGAGGATGATTCAGCAACAATTGCAGCATTAGGGTTTGTGGCCATTTCGGCAGTAGATTGAGGTTGGTTTGAGAGTTTGGAGAGGTTTCGTGTGAGGGAGAAGTTTGAATGTGTGAGCCTTTTGGATTTCCTGCCATTTTCACTTAAATAGAGTATTAAAATATTCAATTTAAGTTGACAAATGAAGAAAATAGCTGAACACTTATGCAATATTCGAAAATAATGAACAATGATCACTTCTATGCTTTAGTATATAGAGCAACAAAATATCGAGATTTATAAAGAGAAAATAGAGTAGCAGTTATTTGTATGGACCCACAAAGAAAAATCTGGAATTAATTAGAACCTAGGTGGTTTAAAACATTAAATCCATGATCTCCTAAAATTTAGGGAATGAAATCATGGGTAAAAAAACTTCCAGAAAAAAATTAAATTAATTAGTTCAATTAATTAAAACTACACGGCATTATCTAAATAAGGTAGTAGTGGGTTTAGTGTATGACCTAGTCAAATTGAGAACTTAAACATAATTAATTAATTACACAAATTAAAATAAATTCGAAATCAACTTTGATGTTGTACTCAAAATTGGAACACACACTTCAACACTGGTTTTCCTTAGAAATTTTTTTCCAATGTTGCAAATAAATCATTTTCAGTTTTTCTAGCACTTTTAATCACACATTGATCCATCTTTTCAAAAGAGTGCATCGTAGTCGCGAACTCCGTGCCCCATAGTTACTCAATGGATTTGTGAGCATATTGATGTATTACTAATCACCTTTTGAAAAGAAGACATCGTAGTAGCTTGAACTCCGTGCTCCATAGTTACTCGGTGAATTAGTACATCTTGAGTGCTTTTTCTTTCTCATTTTCTTTTCAATTGCATTTTGAGAAGTGTGAGACCTCTTTATATCTATACAACATCAATTATGATTCAAATTCATTTTTCTGAGGAATTAATTAATCAAGAAAAATTCAAAAATGAACCAAATTACACACTCGTACCCGTGATGTTGTCACATATGTTACAACATTTGTAACAACATCTATCTAACTTTATTTAGATAGTGCACATACCAAGAGATTTCCTCAAAAATGAGAATCTCTCATGGTCAAGAGCTTTAGTGAAAATATCGGCAAATTGATTTTCGGTGGGTACATACTCTAACTTAACAATATTTTTCTCTACTAAATCCCTTATAAAATGATGTCTTATACTAATGTGCTTAGTGAGTGAATGTTGTACGAGGATATTTCGAAATATTAATAGCACTAGTGTTATCACAATACATAGTTAAAATATCACTTTTAATACCATAATCATGAAACATCTTACTCAACCATAGAAGTTGTGTACAACAACTTCTGTGCGATGTATTCGAGACTCTGCGGTGGATTGTGATACACGATTACATTTTCTCTTGTGCCATGAAATCAGATTGTTTCCCATGTAGAAACAGCCACCGGTCGTACTTTTACTGTCATCTATGTCTCCAGCCCAATCAGCATCACTATATCCCACAAGTGTGCTATTTGTGTCCTTGGTATACCAAACACCTAGATCACTTGTACTGCAACATATCTTATGATTCTTTTAACCGCATTCGGGTGTGATTCCTTTGGACATGCTTGGTACTGGCACAAACACAAACACTATACATGATATCTGGTCTACTAGAGGTTAAGTAAAGAAGACTACCTATCATGGATCTATACAGTGTTGGATCAATTTCTTGTCCAACATTGTCTTTACACAATTTCGTGTAGATCCCATAGGTGTTTTCATTACCTTAGAATTTTCCAAACCAAACCTTTTGTTGGTCCGGAAAGTTGAGTTGATTAAAACCTTGAGTAAGCTTTCTAGAACAAAATCTAGAAAGGGGGTTTGAATAGATTTTGTAGATTTTTCAAATCTTTCAAAATCAATTCAAAATATCAAATTAAGCAGCGGACTATGAATGAATTCTCAACTTTTTGTAAGATCAAAAGCAAGGTTGATATTCGATTTTAGTTAAGATTCTGAATTTAACTCTTGATGTAACACAAATTGTAAATCAAGCAGAAAATAAAGAAAGCAAGAAATAACACCAGGATTTATAGTGGTTCGGATTTAAAATCCTACATCCACTCTCCTTCTCCAATTTGAAGAAGGGACTCGCTTCGCTTACTTTCTCACTTGGACTTACAACTTACAACTTGAACAATTCTTCAAATCTTCAATCTCCTAGACCCTTCTTCTAGAAATCTAACTATTACGGTGTGTATTGGATTTTGAAGATTACAGAAAAGTGTTCTAAAAAAACTTAGAACTTTTTGAGACCTTTCTAGAAAAATACTTGTGAAATGATTGTGAAATCTGAGTAGTGAATTGTGTAAATCAAAAATGCATAAGTGTTGTATCTAAAAATGAAAAACCTAAACCTATATATAAGTCTCGAGAAGGCAGTTAGTTTGTTAGTTAGTTCTAACAAACTTGAAACCGCTTAACAAACTTAAAGCCGCTCTAGACCTCGGTGATTCTTCATACTCATCCGGTGACTTGGTGAAAACTTCGCCTTTCTTATTCTACTAGGCTTATCTTGACCTCGTCGAGCTCTTCATATTTGTCTCCTGCAGATGACTAGACTTGAGCTTGTCTTCGAGATGACTAGCATGTTATCGGACCTCGGTGACTAGCTTAATGCATGACCCCGTCTGATCGGCTTACATCCTCACTGTTCTTGACTTGGTTGATTAGTCTCGATCTGCTCTTTAACTCATCAAAACCTCTTGATCCAACAATTTCCCCCTTTTTGATGAAGTTAAAACCTATAAGAAGGAAACATACTCACGGTGATGTTAGTACTAGATTTAGTTAAATCAATCGGATAGATACAACACAATTTCACATTTCAACAGATTCACCAATACCCCCTAGAACCGTATAGGAAGTTTTCTCCTCGTCACATTTCCTTGAAAAAATGATTTGATTCGAAGTTTTGTCTATATATGCAATTCTAATAAATTAAATGACAAATGGGCCCAAAAATAAATTAGACTATGATTTCAGTCTTTTTTCTTCTGAAAATGAAAAATAAACCATTCGTACTCATAACTCAAGTTGGATAACTCTCAAATAGTTCAAAACTTGATTTCTAATAATGAAGTCAATTTTCCATTTGTTATTTTGTGTCTTTGCTCTATTATTTCTTTGTATGATTGCTAAATCTGCACAATTTCCCCTTCATGTGTGGTTACTGATGCTATGGAGGGACCCACTCCTATTTCGGCTCTTATACATGCTGCTACTATGGTAGCGGCGGGGATTTTTCTTGTAGCTCGCCTTCTTCCTCTCTTCCGAGTTATACCTTATATAATGAATTTAATTGCGTTCATGGGCATAATTACACTATTATTAGGGGCTACGTTAGCTCTTGCTCAAAAAGACATTAAGAGGAGTTTAGCTTATTCGACAATGTCTCAATTGGGTTATATGATGTTCGCTCTAGGAATGGGGTCTTATCGAAGTGCTTTATTTCATTTGATTACTCATGCTTATTCCAAAGCATTATTATTTTTGGGGTCCGGATCCGTTATTCATTCAATGGAAACTCTTGTTGGTTATTCTCCGGATAAAAGTCGGAATATGGTTCTTATGGGTGGTTTAACAAAACATGTACCGATTACCAAAACCTCTTTTTATTAGGTACACTTTCTCTTTGTGGTATTCCGCCGCTTGCTTGTTTTTGGTCAAAAGATGAAATTCTTAATGATAGTTGGTTGTATTCGCCGATTTTCGCAATAATAGCTTGGGCCACGGCAGGATTAACGGCATTTTATATGTTTCGCATTTATTTACTTACTTTTGAGGGGCATTTAAACATTCATTTCCAAAATTATAGTGGCAACCAAAATACCTCTTTCTATTCCATATCCATATGGGGTAAAGGGTATTCAAAAAGAATTAACCCAAATTTTGGTTTATTAAGAAATGAAAGTTCTTCTTTTTTTGGAAAAAGACATGTCGAAGTGATGAGAATGCAAGAAAAAGGGGGAGACGCCCTTTTATTAATATTCTCCATTTTGATAATCAAAATCCTTTTCCTATCCGTATGAATCCGCGAATACGATGTTATTTTCTTTACTTCTATTAGTCCTATTTACTTTATTTGTTGGATCTCTAGGAATTCCTTTTAATCAAAAGCGGAGCAGATTTGGATCTATTATCCAAATGGTTAGCTCCGTCTATTAACCTTTTACATCAAAAGTCAAAGGATTCGGCAAGTTGGTATGAATTTTGGAAAGATGCCCTTTTTCGATTAGTATAGCTTATTGCGGAATATTTCTCGCGTCCTTTTATATAAACCTATTTATTCATCTTTCCAAAATTTCGACTTACTAAATTCCTTTGTGAAGTTAGGTCCCCAAAGAAAACGTTTGGATAAAATTATAAACGTCCTTTATAATTGGTCATATAATCGTGCTTATATCGATTCTTTTTATACAATATCCTTTGGCGGGGAGTAAGTGGAATTGGCCCAATTAACACATTTTTTTGATAGACGAGTAATTGATGCAATTACGAATGGAGTTGGTGTCATGAGTTTCTTTTTAGGAGAAGGGATCAAATATCTAGGGGCGGTCGTATTTCTTCTTATCTTTTCTTCTATTTTTCTTGTGTATCGATTTTTAATTAGTTCTTTGTTTTCCGTTTTTGATCAAATATTTTCCATCTTGAATTATCCTGATTTTCATTGATATTCATTAGATAAGACTCTTGAGAACGGGCGTGTACATGAGAGAAGCAAGGAGGTCAACCTCTTTCAAATAGACAACATGGATTCTGCAATGCGGTTGGACTCTCATGTCGATCCAAATGAATCATTCTTTCCACGCGAGGTAAATCTTTTCTTTGCCCGCTAGGCAAGAGACTAGTAAATTTGAAATTCTGTCTCGGTCGGTGGAACGAGAATGGACTGGGTGGTAGAGTGGTGGAAACGCTTCTTTCTTCCATATTTTGGACCTTAGCTCCATGGAACAATATGTTACCGCTGAAACACGGAAGAATTGAAATCTTAGATCAAAACACTATGTATGGATGGTATGAGCTTGCCCAAACAAGAATTCTTGAGCAATGAACAACCAGTTCGAGATATTCCACGACCAAGAAGTACCGGATTCTCTTTCGGATAGGCCCTGAAAGGAGAAGGAAGGGTGGAATGCCAACAGCGTCTATTATTGAATTGACCCGACCCGATAGTACCCCTTTTGGGCACGTCCGGTGCCAAAGTCACCGAATGGGTAAGTCGCCAATCCTGGACTATGTAATGTACTTTATCCATTTGGGTGACGGGCGGGCATTTTACCGAGAGGTTTCTAATCTACCCTTGTGTGATTCTGTTGAATCATATACTGCAGGCGGAGTGCAGGTCGGTATATCAATACCGATTCGATCCGAGCTCTCTTATTGAGTCACAATAAAAAATTTAAGTCTTTTAGACTCTTTTAGAAGTATTTTTCTAAAAAAACTTAACAAAAGATTTTAACTCTGAGATATAAGAATTTCTCGGATGTTTTATACTTAGAAAATTTTTAATTACTGAGATATAAAATTTCTCGGATGATTTATACTTAGAAATTTTTTTAATTACGAGATAGAAAATTTCTCGATTAGAAAAATTTTAAGAAAACTAATACACAAAATTCACATAAGACTGAATATATTCATTCCACGTAAATTTCTGATTACAAAATAAGAGAACTGATAGAAAATAAAAGATAAGGAAAGAAAAAATCTGTTCTATCAAATTCCCCATCGATCACCTTACGGAATGTTTAGCCAGTGAAAATCCTCGCTCTAAGTATTTGAGATCATTCTCATCTGTTAGCTCGGATTCCCTCTCGCCTTGGCCACAATCGTTACGACTTCATTCCGGATCGGAGAACCATCTTCTTTAAGCTTGGGGGTGACTGCTCATAGGCTGGTGCGATCGGATCGCAGTTGAACACATTATGTGCCTCATCGAGCAGCCTTCCCATATAGATCTGCGTCCTCCTTCTCCATCCATTCATGCCGGCGGATGTCTTCATTGGCTGCTCCAGATGGCAATGCCTTGAGAATGTACCAATACATCCACTTAGCATCCAGGGCTTGCTTTTTATATTCACTGGTGAACTTCCTGAAACCATCTTTGGAGGAGGCGTGGTGCGGTTGACAGGCGGAAATCGGCTTCATTTCTTTGCTTTGGACACCCACTTCCGAGTATCCTGTCCCACTTCATTTCGGCTTTCCCCATCTTCTTGACCTCTTCTTTTCTCTCTTTTCAAACATCTCCTTTTCAAGACTGATTCTTCTAATCTGCTTTCGGTGATAAGTTGGAGAAATCTGGTTCCTTTCTTTTGCGCTCGGCGATCTGGGGCTGATCATTTGCTCGGTGATGAAGTCTTCTCTGCTGCTGCTTTTCCTTTACCTTTGCCCTTGGGCTCTGGTTCTTCGACTCTTTCATGCGAGCCAGCAGCCTTCTCAATCTTCTCTTCTTCCTCCTTCTTCCTTTTCTCCTCATCCTCTCGGATGACTTCTTCAATCTGTGTCACCCTCGGTTGCAAGGCAATGCAACTCGTCCGATTTGATTTTGATCTCCATCTTGGCTGTCTCCAACTCAGGTTGTCTGCCTTTGTATCAAGTCTATCTGTAATTGACATGACACCAGTGTGAGGGTTTCGATCTGCTCTCGGCACCTTCCCCTTTTTAACTTCATCCTTGATGGTGAAGCTCATCCTCTATTGCTGCACAACGTCGTGCAAGTCGATTACGATCAAGTGAGTGTTGAGACCACGACTTCGTTGTCATTTGCAATCTTCTCTTTCGATTACCTTGACCTCGTCTTCAAGCGCACTCGATGCGGAACCCAGCGGCGGTCTTGAGATTGGTGATAAGTTTCTCGTCATGTTGACCTCGGCAATCTGCATGTTGGTGAGCATAGTGTCTGTGTTGCTCGAATCACTTTTCGGTTTTCTTCTCCATCATCCTCTGGACTTGGTTGATGATTTTGCTATGAAGTTGCTCAAAGGCCGAGGAGATGGCAAGAATTGGTATGTCCTCTTCCTCTGAATCGGATGAGGGAAGAGGTGGTAGGAGAAGTTGGACTAGGGGAACTCATGGGAATATCCCCAAAAATGTTTGAGGTATCCACATGAGGTTCGGTGGGATAGATGAAGTGGGGGTGTCGATGGTGGGGGTGGGATTTACGGTGGGGGAGATGATGGTGGGGGTGGAATTTGTGATGTGGTAGGTGGAGGAGATTGAAGGGATTGGAGTAAGATGAGTTGGGGTTGGTGGGGGAGATATGGAGATGGGGGTTGGGGAGAATCTTGGTCCGGATAAAAGGACAGCATATGAGATGGGGATGGTGGAGGAGATGAGGTTTGGACTTGGGGGAGAGAAGATGAGGATGGACTTTGGGACAGGTTTCGGGAGTAAGGCTGTTTTAGGGGCTCGAGGTGCCGGCACAGGACACCTCTTCATTGCCGGTTTGGGTTGGAGATGGGGAGGGGAGAAATGTGCACTGACCTCGGCGGGGAGGGTCCCTTGAGAACTTATTAGCTGGACTTCCTCCATTGCACCACTGAGCTGCAATTTGCGGCGTGGATACCTCCTCCGGAAGGAGAGTGGGCTGATCGTGCGACGATCCTCCCAACTCGGAGGTTTTCACCAACCTTCGTCTCCTTGGTGCCTTCTCCTTGACTTCATTGGGTGTTCAGCCTCGGTGAGCTCACGACGGCAGCTCCACCTCCACATCCTCTTCCTCCTCCTCCTCGGCTTCCTCTTGGTGGAGCTTGAGCTCTAACCTCGGCTCCACCTTCATCGAGTCGGTGGAGCCCCGAGTGGCTCATCCTTGGTCAATCCCTTTTTGCTTTGTGTAAGCTCGGACCCGTCCGACTAATTTATTTCACGACAGAAGTCCTCCATAATCACAGTCACTTTGTTGAAGAGACTAGTGATTGACTTCGCTGCCACTTTCCATTAACAACCTCCAGACGTTTCCTCTCTGTCTCCGGCCTCTCCAAGATGCAGACCCGGCCTGGCACGAACCCCATCCGAGAATAGTTCTCATGGCGCAGTCGATGCAGTGCAGTCGACCCATCGTGGGAGCTCTGTTCTCCCAATATCACCTTTGTGACAATGGTCATCGAAGGCGATATCGGCGTCGGAGCATTCTCTTCTTCAACTCCGATCGATATTCCTTCATGGAATTCCGGCAATCATCTCAAATGATTCTACCCATTCATCGGATTTGTAGGTGAGGGGTTCACACCTCACCGCTTGTATCAAGATCCTGGCTACCTCCGCCGGAGAAACAGGTGAGTTCTTCTCCATACACCCCAGTTCTAAACACTCCTGTTCATATGTCCCATTGACATAGAACTCAAGCCCTCTCATATCCAATGTCTTATTGGAAGGGGATTTCTTGGAGCAAAACGTCCTCAATCCAGCCCTCTCCAATAACGTGAGAACTTCCACTGGATTACGCATCGGTGGTAGTGTCGAAGTCGACATACATTTCGACTTCACCTTCTTTGCATATGTTTCATTTTGTACATCCACCATTGTTGAAGTTATGCCTCTTACAGAAATGCTCATATACGGATTTTAGAGAGAGTGAAAAATTTTGCGAGAGAATTTTGATAAGTACTTGAAAGTGAAAAGAATGAATTTGGAGAAGAAGATGTATTTATAGGGGAATAGATTGGAAAGAGAAACCGCCATTTTGAAATCTTGAATTAATCTTAGCCATTTATTCAAAAAGTTTTCTTGAGTATTAATCAACGGTTAAAAACTAAGATAAGCGATTAGGATTCAGCGCGTGAACTATAATCGCCTTTGGAATGCGTAAATAGTTACTTTATAGGTTGATTTGTGAGATGTAGGTTACTTTATGCGAGAGAAGTAAGTATACTGACGTCGACCTAGGGCTACCTTACTTCACCTAAGGGTTTGTAAATCGAGATGAGTTTGAAAAAGCAGACCGGTTTTAAAAAGCAGATCAGCGTAAAAGCAGATGGATTTTAGGAAATCATCGATAGAGTAACTCGTCCGATTCGAAGCCAACAGTTTAGATGTAACTTTTTAGCAATTTTCAAACCAGGTTTAAACAAAAGCAGACTCGCATTTACTTTACTAAAAAATTTTTAAAAAAAAATAGAATAAAGGAATTTGAATAAAAGAATGAAACAATGTTATACTGTGACTGTTCTGCAAAAACATAAACTCAAAAGAAACCATCGAAGCTTAAGGTAAATCGGATAGGATGTAAATAGTCATCTGTTTTCTTCAGGAGTTCAATTGACTATTATGTCCTTGTGCGATTTACTCAATGTCGCACAAGTAATTATCAATTCGAGATAAGGTCAATATGACTAATCCTTGATTCTTGATTCCTAAAAGGAGATCAATGATATCACTACACGATTGCCCTTTGACACATATCTAGTCGATAATTCTTTCTAGACATTAATTTAAAGAAAGGAAAAGGAATAAGGAACCAAATGCACACAAATTAGAAACCAGCTAAAGATGCATCAAGTAATCCTAATTCTAAGCACATTTCTTTGAACCTAGACTCATTAATGGTTTTGTAAGAATGTCGACTTTTTGTGATTCGGTGGCAATTTTCTCAATTTTAATGTCATTCTTTTCAACATGATCTCTAATGAAATGATGCCTAATATCTATATGTTTACATCTAGAATGTAAAACAGGGTTGTAAGTCATTGCTATTGCACTATTACTATCACGGTAAATAGGAACAAGCTGATGTTTGAATATTATAGTCTCTAAGCTGTTGGCTAATCCGGAGGAGTTGAGAGCAACAACTTCCAGTGCCATGTATTCGGCTTCGGTTGTGGAGGTGGCAACAGATGTCTGTTTCTTAGATAACCAAGAAATCAATTTATTGCCTAAGAATTGACAAGTTCGAGGAAGTGGATTTTCTATCAATCTTACATCCTCCAAAGTCTGAATCTGAATAACTGTCATTTCCAGAAGTTGTCATCAGTGGGTACCATAACCCTACTTGCAAGGTTCCTTTGAGATATCTAAGAATTTTCTTAGCGATCTCCAGATGAGTTTTCTTGGGATTAGGCGGAATCTTGCACATACCCCAACCGCAAAGGCAATGTCTGGTCTACTTGCGGTGAGATAGAGAAGAGATCCAATCAATCCACGATACTCCGTTGCATCGGTGGGTATCCCTGCTCATCCGAATCCATTGAGAAGTTTGTTGCCATAGGTATTTTGACTTCTCTGCTAGTAGACATTCCAAATTTCTCAATCGGATCCTTAGCATACTTAGGCGATGTATAAATATACCCTTACTCATCTGTTTAATTTGTAAGCCTAGAAAGTATGTTAATTCTCCCATCATTGACATTTCAAAACTGTTCTTCATGAGAATGCTAAACTCTTCACATAATTTGATTAGGTGAACAAAAATTATGTCATCTACATAAATTTGAACTAGTAAGATGTTGCCATCTACTTCCTTTCTAAACAAAGTTCTATCAATCTTACCTTTAGAAAAACCATTTGATGTCAAGAAATCGGATAGAGTATCATACCAAGCTCTGGGAGCTTGTTTGATCCATATAGAGCTTTGTTGAGTTTATAGACCTTGTTATTGATCTTAAACCCGGAGGCTGCTCTACATAGACCTCTTCAAGTAACACACCATTAAGAAAAGCAGACTTAACATCCATTTTAAAAACTTTGAAAGACTTATATGCAAAGCAAATGCCAAGAACAATCTTATTGCCTCTAATCGCAGCTGGAGCATAGGTTTCATCATAGTCTATTCCCTCGGGTGTGAATAACCTTGTGCAACCAGTCTTGCCTTATTTCTAACAATAATATTGTTCTCATCTGCTTTTATTTTTAAACACCCATTTGGTGCCTATAATCTTTACGTGTAAGTCTTTCCACTAGATCCCATACATTTTGTCTTTCAAAGCGATGCGAGTTCTTCTGCATGGCATTATCTAGTTTGGGTCGATAATGCTTCCTCAATAGACTTGGGTTCAAGAAGCGACACATAACAACCGAAAAGACTTTCGTAGTCTAACATCATTCGTGTCTGTACACTACTAGATGGGTTTCCTAAAATCGATCGGATGGATGATAGCTTCTCATCCTTTTGCCTATATGAGGAGAAGGATCCTCATCTTGAGTCTCGATTGGCAACTCATCGGCTCGACCTCGGTGACGTTCCCCCTTCATCGGTGACTCGTCTTTGATCGGTGATGTCAAAGGTGTACGATGCGAAGGAGTCGATCGGAAGTTGTCTTCGATTATCGAGATGGGGATTCTTCTTCATCGATTCTGAATCAAGAGTAGGTAGATAAACAGTTCTATGTTTAGTCTTGGATAATTCAATTTTATCTAGATTTTCGTAAATTTGATTCACTTTATCGAGAAGGAATACAACTCATCAAAAACAACATGAGGAGTTTCCTCCACACAAAGGGTTGTCTTGTTAAAAACTCTAAATGCCTTTGAAGTATTAGAATATCCCAAGAATATTCCATCAACTTTAGCATCAAAAGTTCTTAACTTAGATTTCCCATTGTTATGAATGAAACACTTACAACCAAAAAGCTTTTAAGTATGAGATCCTTGGAATCTTACCTTCCAAATCTCATAAGGAGTCTTACCCTTGTCTTTGACAACTAAGCACTGATGCAGGTATAGCAAGTGTGTTGATGGCTTTAGCCGAGAACCTATGAGGGGTATTATACTCGGCCAACATGCTCTGGCTGCTTCCTTTAAAGTTCTATTCCTTCTTTCAACTACTCCATTTTGTTGAGGAGTTCTTGCTGAAGATGTCTCATGAATAATTCCATACTCATTGAAGAAATTAGATAAACAAGAATTCAAAAATTAATGTACCACTTATCACTCCTTATTTTAATAATATTAACTCCCTTTTCATTACGAATTTATGCAGCAGATCGGGAATCTTGTTCATAGTCTCATTTTTCTTGAAAAGAAATATAACCCAAGTGTATCTAGAGAAGTCATCTATTACAACAAGAGTATATTTCCTTCCACCGAAACCGAGAGGTGTAACAGTCCAAACAGATCCGGATGAAGGAGTTGCAACACTCTTTCGGATGAGGAGGAGTTAATACTCTTAAATGAGTGTCTAGGCTGTTTACCCTTTTGACAAGCATCACATTTAAGATCAGTTGATAAAAGTTTTCGAGTAATCCCTTGACAAGGTTCTTCTTAGCCGACTTACTAAGGGTCTTGAAATTGAGATGACTAAGCCTTTTATGCCATAGCCGGTGATATCTTCTCCACCCTTAGCCATCGACAAGTATCTTGGGGACAACTATTAAAGTTGGCCACATAGACATTACCATGTCCAAGCCGATTAATAGTACCTTATCGAGGAATTATCCAAAATATCACATTTATCCCTTGAAAATTTTACAAGAAAACCTTTATCACAAAGGCGAAAGCAGATAATGATTATGTTTCAACCCTTCAACAAAATATACCTCGGATACCTGAATATCCTTGATAATCAAAGTACCTACACCTTTAGTCGACCACAATTATTATCACCAAATAAAACTCTTGGACCATCAATTCTTTGAAAATTTGATAACTTGACTTCTTGTTATGGGTCATATGTTGTGAGCGACCGTCAATGTACCATATTGAAGCTAAGATCTCTTCCTTAAGTGATGATCCTGTGAATCTGTAAAGCAGATTAGTTTTGAGGTACCCTAGTGATCTTGGGTCCTTTTGGGTCAAGAATCACTCTAGGAATCCAAGTAAACATCTCATCTGCAGAATGACAATAAGTCGGACTCAGATTTTCTACCAAATCTGTCTACAATAATATCATTTTTAAATGACAACTTGTTGTATTCAGATTGGGTAATTTTCCTAAACTTAGGAAATGTAGGATAGCATTTGCTCCTTCCATCAAAAGAATTATAATAAGAAAATCTTCTTATTTTGGTTCTTGAATTCCTTCTAGTACGATAGGGATTTTTCAAATTTGAATACTTGGTTTCAGATCGAAGCCGTAGTCCTTATCTCGACTAGTTGGTTTCCATGGACCAATTTTAATATCCTTTGATTGAACGGATGCTTTCACAAATTTCCTAGGTTTTTGAACATCGATTTATTGTTCCTATCATAACCAAGTCTGTCTTATCATGAGATTTCTCGGGAAGTATTAAAAATATGATCTATTACGATTGTGAATTATTAAGGTGATTAATTTTGAAGACAAGCTTCTCATTGTCTTTCTTAATTAATTCATTTTCAAGAGATTACATCAAATTTATCTTTTAAAGTCTTGATTCATTTTCTAATCTTTCGGGTAAGGTGGTGATGTCTTGCTTCGATCGATGAAAACATTCCCCCCTTGAATGTTTCCTCGAGTCTCAAGGTTGTTCATCACCTGCTTGCCTTTATTTAGAATTTGAATCGATCCTTTAAAAATAAATTCTCTGTCTCCAGTGTTTATAAGCAGCTAAAGATGTCTTTAAATCTCTCAATAATTCATGAATAACGATTTGGTCATGATCGAGATGCAGGTGACAAGAATCATTATCGAAGATGAATAGTAGATTACCTCATTAGCCATGAGACAGATCTCATCATCGATCCAAAATCGGATGAGGATGATGAAGATGATGATGATTTCTTTGGCTCTTTTTCTTCAGCCAACAAAGCTCTTTGATCTGCAAATCTCACTGTCTCTTTTCTTCCTCTTTTCTTCCCTTTCTTTAGGAGTCGGTTGAGGGCAGTCATAGCTGAAATGTCTGGCTTGTTGCATGTATAACAAATGTCACTCCTATCGATGCGGGACTGGAAGTATTTCTTCCGACAGTGATCTGTATCTTCTTGTGCGACTCTTGTTTTTGTCATCATCTGAAGATTTATCTACCTTCCTATCGATCTGGATCTTTGTCTATCTCTACCCGCAAATCTCAATTTATTTCTCTTATACTTCAACCTTAATTTATCATACCTTTTTGTAAGTAAAGCCATCTGCTCTTTCAAAGATAGATCGGCTCCCTACAGACTCTGTTGACACCTTGTCTTCTTTCTTGACAAAGGCAACAGATTTGGATGAGGTGCTTGACTCCATCTCATCTTCCTCATCTTCTATCTGGATATCATACTCTAAAGCTTTAAGATGAGAAAATAAAGTATGGTGAGTAATAGAGGATAAATCTTGAGTTGCTTTAAGGATATTGGATTTTTCCCTCCATCTCTTGGTTAATGATCTCAAAATCTTGTTATTAATCTCCTTTTCTCAATAATTCTTTCCAAGATCACCGCTTTGTTGAGAAGATTGGTCAACCTCATATCAAACCGATCCACAGACTCATTTTCTTTCATCTTGAATGTTTCAAATGTATGCACATCGATGTAGCTTGTTCTCCTTAACTTGGTGAGATCCTTCACAAACATTAGCTAAGGTTTGCCACATTTCTTTGGGTTTTACATCTCTTAACCTTCTCTATCCAATCTTTACTCGTAGTCTCTATGATTTCTGTTCTAGCTACTTGGTCAAGATTGTGGACCTTCCTTTCATCATTAGTCAATCTGTAACTCTTCTTCTCTTGCCTAGTTCTTGATTCAAATTGCCTCTGCTCCAAAGGCTGTGCCTCCATGGAAAAACTTTATAGGGCCTTCCTCAAGAACCTCTTCCATTCTATCATGAATGGCCTTTAGATGATTTTCCATCCTAAATTTCCAATAATCATACTCTTCAATTGAAAATTCAGCATTCTGGACTTATTACTTTTACCCGATGACATGATGAAACAAAGACAAAATACTCCACAAAAAACTTATTAGTAGCACTGTTAGAAATGAAAGAAAATGAAGAAAATCAAGATTATTCCGAATCTTGTTCAAGACCTAAAATCAATATCGTAACGACTTAACACCGCTCTGATACCACTTGTTGGTCCCGGAAAGTTGAGTTGATTAAAACCTTGAGTAAGCTTTCTAGAACAAAATCTAGAAAGGGGGTTTGAATAGATTTTGTAGATTTTTCAAATATTTCAAAATCAATTCAAAATATCAAATTAAGCACACGGATTATGAATGAATTCTCAACTTTTTATAAGATCAAAAACAAGGTTGATATTCGATTTTAGTTAAGATTCTGAATTTAACTCTTGATGTAACACAAATTGTAAATCAAACAGAAAATAAAGAAAGCAAGAAATAACACGAGGATTTATAGTGGTTCGGATTTAAAAATCCTACATCCACTCTCCTTCTCCAATTTGAAGAAGGGACTCACTTCGCTTACTTTCTCACTTCCGACTTACAACTTACAACTTGAACAATTCTTCAAATCTTCAATCTCCTAGACTCTTCTTCTAGAAATCTAACTATTACGGTGTGTATTGGATTTTGAAGATTACAGAAAAGTGTTCTAAAAAAACTTAGAACTTTTTGAGACCTTTCTAGAAAAATACTTGTGAAAAGATTGTGAAATACGAGTAGTGAATTGTGTAAATAAAAAATGCATAAGTGTTGTATCTAAAAATGAAAAACCTAAACCTATATATAAGTACGAGAAGACAGGTTAGTTTGTTAGTTAGTTCTAACAAACTTGAAACTCTTAACAAACTTAAAGCTGCTCTAGACCTCGGTGATTCTTCATACTCATCTGCGGTGACTTGGTGAAAACTCGCCTTTCTTATTCTACTCGGCTTATCTTGACCTCGTCCCGAGCTCTTCATATTTGTCTCCTGCAGATGACTAGACTTGAGCTTGTCTTGAGATGACTAGCATGTTATCGGACCTCGGTGACTAGCTTAATGCATGACCCGTCGATCGGCTTACATCCTCACTGTTCTTGACTTGGTTGATTAGTCCGATCTCGCTCTTTAACTCATCAAAACCTCTTGATCCAACACCTTTTCACCAAATTTTTAGCATATTTGCTTTGTGAGAAGAAAATACCATCTTTTTCTTGTTTGATTTGAAGACCTAAAAAGTAATTTAGATCCCCTACCATACTCATCTCAAATATTGCGGTCATTGCTTCAACAAAGTCATTTAGCATTTTATCACAAGTTGAACCAAAGACTATATCATCAACATATATTTGAAAGGCAATTAGTAAATCTTCTCCATTTTGTTTGATGAATAAGGTATTATCAGCAATTCCTCTAATAAAACCAAATTGCAAAAGAAAGTCGAGTAAGTTTACCATACCATGCTCTAGGAGCTTGTTTTAGACCATACAATGCTTTCTTTAGCTTATAAACATGATCGGGATATTGTGGGTTTTCAAATCCCTTAGGTTGTTCAACATATGCCTCTTCTAACAAAATGCCATTTAAAAATGCAGCTTTAACATCCATTTGGTGAAGTTTAATATCAATAAAACATGCAATTGCTAGTAATAATCTAATAGATTCTATCCTAGCAATATGTGCAAATGTTTCATCAAAATCAATACCTTCAACTTGTGTATATCCTTGTGCAACTAACCTAGCTTTGTTTCTAACAATGTTACCGAGACTCATCGAGTTTTATTTCTAAAAATCCACTTAGTTCCAATGACATTGACATCATCGAGTCTTGGAACTAGTGTCCAAACATCGTTCTTTTCAAACCGATTAAGTTCCTCATGCATAACATTAATCCAATTTTCATCTTTTAATGCTTGATAACATTTTTAGGTTCAATTTCGTAATAATAGCACTCTGCCTTAACAACATTACAAAGAGAAGACATACATATTGATCTTACCAAATCTGCATGCTCTTTTGAACTTACTTTCCTTCTAGTTTGCACACCAACCGAAGCATCACCAATGATCTGCATTTACGTGGATGATTTTTGGTTATACGACTAGATGGATTCAGCTTTGGTGTATATTGGTTGTTACGAGATGAATCTGCGAAATTTTAGGGGATGTTGCACCGTATGTTGTAACATTCGGTGACACATTCTCTCGATTTTTCAGCGATTATCTTGAACTTGATAACATGAGACACATCTTCATCATCATTGTCATCTGCAAGCTTTTATCATCATCAAACACAACATTAATGATTCTTGAACAGTGTTAGTTCTAAGGTTAAAGATTCTATAGGCTTTACTATTTCTAGAATAACCTAAGAAAAAACCTTTATCACTTTTTGAATCAAACTTGAGAAGTTGATCCCTATCATTCAGGATATAACACACACAACCAAACACATGAAAATATTTCACATTTGGTATTCTATTGTTCAGAATCTCATATGAAGTTTGATCGGACCCGGATCTCGGAAAAACTCTATTAGAAATATGACATGCCGTATTCAATGCTTGACCCAAAATCTCTTAGCAAGATATTTAGATGTAAGCATGACTCTAGCCATTTCTTGTAAAGTTCTATTTTTCCTTTCAAAGAATCCCATTTTGTTGTGGAGTTTTAGGTGAAGAAAACTCATGCAATATACCTTTTCTTTCACAAAAATCGAGAAAACATACTATTTTCAAATTCCCTACCATGATCGGATCTAATTCTCGCTAACTTTCAAGTTAAAAACAGTTTTAAATCTTTTGTAAAGAATTTTAAAAACATTAAAAGCTTCTGATTTTTCTCTCAAAATTCAATCCAAGTATACCGAGAGTAATCATCAACCACAACAAGTGAGTATTTCTTACCACCAATGCTTTCGAGTTTCCATTGGACCCCATCGATCCATATGCGAGAATTAAAACAATGATGTGTCGAACAATGTGACAACATTTTGTGCGACATTCTTACTCGCTTACCTTTTTGGCATGGACCACATACAGCAAGATTGTCAAACTTCGCTTAGGCAATCCTAGCACAACTTCTGCTTTTAACCAGTTTTCTTATGTTCCTATAATTTGTATGTTCTAATCTTTGATGCCATAAGACATTTTCATCATGTTTTGACAAATTACACACGTTATTGTTCCCAATTAAATAGCAATTATATGTTGACCTATTACCAGTCATCAAACATTCATTATTTTTGTCAAGAACATAACATGAGTTTTTGTCAAATTTTACATACAAATCATCATCACATAATTGACTTATACTAATCAAATTAGCAAGTAGGCCATCAACATGCAAAACATTTTTAGCTTAGGAAAACCTTCAACATTTAAAGTTCCTTTTCCAATGATTTTTCCTTTAGTACCACCACCATATGTTACGGTTCCACCATTAAAAGATTCATATTAAGATAAGAAGTTGATTTGACTACCATATGTCTAGAACAACCACTATCAAAATACCATAAACTGGTACACATGCTTTCGCAGAAGAGTAAACCATGTTACAGATAACTATATCCTTCTTTTTAAAGATCACGTTACCACATGTTGCTTAGAATGTGACAGCATTTTAGACAACATTTTAGTATCTTTCAGATCTTTCAGTCTTTTCAAACAAGAAGGACGAATATGACCAATTTCATCACAATAATGACACACACACTTCTTTCTGTTTGTTTCTTCTTGTTAGTCTTTATTTGAGCCTCAACTTTTACCTCAAAGATCGCTTTAGCTTTCACAAATTTCACAGATTCTCAAACATAGAAGAAGTTTTATTTTTATATCCCAAACCAAATTTATTAGATCGACCAACTACTAGAGCGTCATTCATATCAAGAACTTTTGGTATATTTCTTAAAACTCAAAGAAGTTCCTTTCGGTTCCTCTTTTAGCTTAGAAATTTCCAGATCTCTTCTCGTAAGTATGATTTCTAGTTTAGTCAATGCTTTCTTTCAAATCATCATTCTCTTTAGTTAAAGACTCTAGAGATTGTGCTTGTTCAAGACATTTGTCTAACAAATTTTTATAGTCGATTCATCAATTCTTGTTTCTTCGTAGTGTTATCTGTTTCATCAATACACCCAACAAAACTGTTCAAATCTGAGAAATTTGATCGATGTTGCTTCAAATGTTGTAACATCTAATGCAACATCTCGAGTCGAGTCATCCAGATCATCATCCAGAGTCATCATAATCGATTTTAGCATAAAAAACAAGTTCCTCATCTTTTGAATCATCATTTTCATCATTTGAGTCATCACTTAAGGTAGCATTAAAATTCAGTTTTCTCCTAAGTCCGTATTTGCACACTCATTTGCATAGTGTCCAAATCCAGTGCATGCATCACACTTAATGCATTTTCTCAATTCAGGATCATACCTTGATTTACTACCTTTTCGGTTTGCCTTGATTGATTCTCGATCTCTCCTTCTTTCGGGGTAGGTGTTGTGTTGATTTGAATCTTTGGTTGGATATTCCCCTTGGATCTCGCTCATCGTTTTCCTTAGGTAGGAGTTAAACTTCTTTGTCAGCAGGCGATGTTGTCGGGATTGTTACAACATAGGTCCGTCACATCCTCATCGAATCAATCTCAAGTAACATAAGATTGATGTACATCACTTGAAGATGCTTCTCCTTTGTAAACAACAACCTTCTTGCCATCATTCTCCTCTGGTTGGATGAAGTTGATCTCATAGGTCTTAAGAATGCTTATTAGCTCATTATGACTCAACATATTTGTGTCCTTCGCTTCTTCTATAGCACAAATTTTTGCGTCAAATCTTTTAGGAACAGAACGTAAAATCTTATGCACTAACCTCGTGTTAGAAATTAGATCTCCAAGCAGTTGAGCTTCATTAGCAATCTCCGTGACACGTTCGTTGTAAGATGAGATGGTTTCATCTTCCTTCATTCTCGTGTTTTCGAACTTCGTGCCTAGCATTCGTAGTTTGGTTACTCGCGAACACTATCGGACCCTCACAATGCTCTTGTAAACGATCCCAAACCTCTTTTCAGACCGACACGCTTAGATATGATTTTGAACATAGTCATATCAAATGAGACAAAAATTGCATTTAAGGCTTTAGAATTGTAACTAGCAATTGTGCTTTCATCATTTATCCAAATTCCAGTTCATGTTTGACTTGAGTTTCTCCTTCATTATCAGCCGAGTTCTCGGGCTGTCCATCCGTAAAGAACACTCCTCCAAGCACGTTCATCTATGAATTTGATATACATCCGCATCCTTGGCTTCCAATAGGCATAGTTTGTCCCATCAAGAATAGGAGGCCTAACAGATCGAGAGAGTGGATACTCCATTGCAAAATAAAAACACACTAAAACACGGGATCTAAACTTAATACCGTCAAGTTTTGTGCTCAAAAGCAATCAAAGTGTGCGTGTAGTGTAAAATGTAATGATGTTGTACTGAATGTTATGGCATACACTACAACATCTAAATAATGTAATGTGAAACACAGTGGAAGACAAACACTACAATGCAAAGGAGTAAATTTTTCATAGACTTGTTAATTAAAGTCTAGGATGCACTGCCGCGAAACGCTTCACTAATTCGAGAGTGAATACAAAAGTTTGTGTAAAGAGTTTCCAAGATAGAACCTTTACAACGGAAAATAAAGACTCAATATCACCTATTGATTCTTAAACGGCTAAGTGTAGTATTACAAAATATTACACCGTCAAAAGTAAATCAAAGTATCAAAGACATCTACGCTAATGACACTTCAATAAACCTATGTTGGTAAACGAGGTAACATGCACAAGTACCAACGTAAAGGGGAATAACGGCCCTATCTCTTGGATGCACTAACGCACTCAACAATTGATATTTGAATATTCCTTGCCATCTGAAGTCCTCGGTCCTCTATTTATAGACGTCCTTGGCTTCAACCATAGATCCTTGTAGATGGATCTAGAAAGACTCCAAAATAACTTCCCCTTAATTCTCTCACTTAACTGTCCATGTAGCTAGTTGATTTCGTGGTTAACTCTCGCAACCGCATGATCTAGGTCCTTCTAAATTTCTCTCGAATTAGTCTTGAATTCTGGATCCTTGTAGAAGATTCTCGAATCCGTCCTCAATGTTGCTCTCAATGTTACAAAGCATCCTCGGCAACATTTGACTCGATCTTCATTCCAGATCCTTGTAGAATGTTCTAGATCTTCAACCCGCAATGTCACAACATCTACTACAACATTGAAGCTAGAGAATAAAAGTTAGTTATATGAAGAAAGAAAGGGTCAAATTCTCGATGTAGCGTAATATGTGATAATATCACATGCGACATCAACAATATATATATATAATTCTTACCGCGCCTTACTAGCTATTTGAGTCGAACACTTTTTCGGTATTTGCACGTAAACTTCCATATAATCTTCTTTTAGGTTTGCTTTCTCCCTCCACCGGTATTTTTGTGAGTTAATCTATTACAAGAGTTTGACATATTCCATATTTTACATGGTATTGTGTTTTTACCCTTTTTTTTAATCCGTTTAGATTTTTTGTCCACAACTATTTCATCATTTTTAATTTCCTGGTGGTTCTTTTGAACTCAAAATTATTTTATCTTCTTATTCCTAAATGGCTAATTAGCTTAAATTTAAGGCGTGCAAAATATAACATTTCGTCTGTGGGTTTTGCATTTGGACTTAATCATTAAAACGAGCTTGATTATTTTAATAAAATTTAATTCTTGATTTGACAATATAATTTAAATAAATTTTTGATGAGTTTTTTTATAAAGTGCGCGTTCGATATAAAGTGTCAAGATTTGCATATATAATTTCAATTATAGATAAATTGTTAAACTCGAACAAGTTTGACCTTTCTTTGGTAAAGTCTTGATATTTATCTTATAGAGATGTTCCCTCAATTGGTGTCATATCGAAAATAGAAATAAATATTTACGCGGCATTTAAATCAAACAATTTTTTTTTTTTTATGTAGATGCGCTAAACCTCAAGATAATATACGTAATAATACTTGAAACTAATCTGATTGTGATGTTATTTCAATCGACCGTTGCCTTCTCTATAACTTTGTGTGTGTATAAATGACTTTAAATTTGCTAGAAAAGTATTGTGTAACTCACTATAGAGGTGAATGGTTGTACCTTTTTTAGAGAGTATTCATTGTTGTGAATCGTAGTATTGATTATCATTACATATTATCTCTTCATCATTTATTTCCAATCTCGAAGTTTTTATCCCAAGTGTGCAAGAGTTATTGGATTAATTGATTCCCACATTGAGTGACCCTCCCAATGCCTGATTTTTTCAACTCCTTTTGAGTTTTTGGAGTCAATTTGGAATGCTTTCTTTATTATGTCCGATATTTAATAGGGGTTGTGTGAACCTTTATTTTGACCTCTTGTAGGTCTTCGTTTGCTTGCTTATATGGTTTGATTCGAAAAGTTGCACCTCGGCTTATGTGCTCTCTAATGTTTTAGTATTAAGTTTTTTGGACGTTTTTTTGCATATGGACTAAAAATGTAACCCATCACCTACAGACTAGCCTATGAATATGTTTGTTTGTGAAATCTCTTTTTCAATTGGAGTTTTGTTTGCGAATCTTTGTTTACTAAACTGGTTTGTTTGATTTTTTTTTATCTTGAACCGAAATTTCTTTCTCCCCTGTTTAGGTTATTATTAAATAATTGAAATATAATTTTTTCTCGATCTTAGAGGCATTTTAGATTTATCCAAAGAAAAGAAAGCAAAATCATCTTTTTACACTTGTTAATCGCATTATGTTTTGTGTTAATACATTTTTCATTTGTTCATTACCTCGTGGTTTAATATTAATTAGGTAGTGACCTCCAATTACTTGTTCTTTACAGTAAAATATTGAATTCAAAATGTATTGTCATTTCTCAAGTTGTGTTGCCCATGAATTATATTTCAACCGCCACGTGTTGATTATATTTTTTTACAAATTGTAGGTTACTACCACAACTAACGAAATGATTGGTTCCTCAAGTCGAGGAGTACATAGGTATGTTATTTTCAAATTTCATCCATTTTTTATGTCGTTTACTCGGAAATTAATACTAAGCGGATTCTGTCACACATGATACACTTAACATCCAAATTGAGATTTTTTCGTACTTGTTGTTACATATTGTTAGACGCAAATAATATTTCACCTATGTCAACCACGTGTTTGATTAGAAATGAAAATCGAGCATGAGTTGGTATCGATTTGTGAGAAAACAATCTGTGAATACATTACCGTTGTTTTTTTAAGGTTACAATGTTTCTATATGTTGTGCAAGTTTGAACAATAATTGAAGGTATGCATCGTTATGGTAGATAGATGTATATGCTAAGGCACTACTAGCAGGGTAATGACCCATAAATATATATCATATGCATCCACAAATTAAGGCTCCGATTCTCTATACTTGACATTCACATGTATTTTCTTTTTCTTACTAAGAATGATGATCACTTCTGCCGTTGTCTAAGTTTTTCTCAGAAATTAATGTATGTATATATATACATATATATGTATGTATATATTTATACTAGATAATTTATTGCATATTTATATTCTTATGATCAATTAGAAGCTATTTTGATACTTGGTGGCGATAAATGAGTTTTATTTAGAGGAGGAATTCCCAACTCCTCAAAAGTAGGCGAACTATTCTATTCATTCCCTTCACATTTCTTGTACTCCCTCCATAATATAGAAGCTTTTTCAGAGGGAGTGCACACATTTAAAAGAGAAGAGTGATTATTGGTTTTATTATATATAGTGGATTTATTGTATGAGTTAGTTGATGGAAATGTGTAGTTTTGAATTTTTTTTTTTTTACGATGACTACTATTTGAGCGATCCACCCGCATATTTTTCCGAACTAAAGTAGACAATTGTTTAGGCTTCGAGCTTTTGTTGGTTTGTGTACTAAAGTAGACAATTTTCTTCTTGTTCTAGATTCTATATACATAGTGTCATATATATATATATATATATATATGTATGTATACCCATGTTTAAAAGTTAAGTGCAAAACAAAGAGTAGAAAACGCAAATAATGCTCTGATGAATATCGATTAAATAATTTGACAAGAAATGTCTCATATCCCTCCTACGCTGTTTCTATGCATTCTCTATAGTAGAAGACAAAGTTTTGAATGGAAACAATCAGTTACTATCCAAAATATTATCTTCTTCATGTAAATTATACACGATTGAACTTTAGATGAGATGTAATTATTTTCATGCCACTAGAGTCAAAGTCCTAAATCAAACCATGTTGAAAGAAACTCCACTCATATTTCACACCTCTCTACAAATTCACACTTTTAAGTAAATTGAAATTCTTTCAAGGCCCGGAGATAATAATTTATGGTAACAACTAAAGTTGCTTATTAAGATAGTGAAAATAATACAGATTCCTAGAAAAATTCATATGAATTATTCTCCCTATTTCTCAATTATTTCATACTAATTCAATCATAAGAGGCACTACTAATAAGATGAAGTTTGGCTCCATAGCCTTGTTGTCCTATGCTCACTTACAACATGCGTACGATGAATATTTATCATTGTTCACTTTCGCATAAGTAAGAACACAACCTGCTATCACGTAAAACACAATTTGATTATTAATAGAGACTCATTGACAAACTAACAAATGTTTCCTAATTCCAAATGCCATATAAAAAAGCGTGCCTCAAAGAAACGATTTACCTCATGCAAAGTGTAGTTTAAATAAATTTATTTATTACCCAATATATTTTGACGTTTCAATTTTTCATGCAAAAGTTCATGTTAGATCAGGTTTTAGTTTTGATGAGTTAAAATGTATAGATTAGGCAAGCTCATGTAAAATTAGGATGACCACCAAGTAGTAAGCTTTGTACTAGGCCGATTAGACTAGGCAAGGTAAATGAAGTCACCCGAGATCGGGAAGCTACAAGGTCATCCGAAGACAGTCTTGAAGAAGTCATCTGTTGGAGAGAATATTGAAGAGCTCAAGACAAGGTCAAGACCAGGTGAGTAGAATAAGAAAGACAGGTTTTCACCAAGTCAAAGAACAAATAATTAACTCAAGATCAGCCGAGGTCGTGGAAGTTTATAAGAAAAGTTTGTTAGTTTGTTACAACAAACTAACCGTCTTACAAGCTTATAAATAGGATTAAGCACAGTTCTTAGAAGTACTCTTAGCATTCTTTATTCTAAAATTCACATTCTCTAAAAGCACTCACATATCTTCATAAGTTTTCATAATTTTCTAAGTGTTTAGAGAACATTTATCAGTACATCTTCAAATCACTATCCGCACCGTATTTTTAGTTTAGCTAGTTAGATTGATATTTTGAAGGTGAATTGAAGACGAAGATCGTCAAAATCTGTAATTGTAATCATCGCTAGTCGAGAGTAAGTAAGTGAGTAGAGCCCCTTCTTCTAGTTGAAGAAGAAGAGTGGATGTAGGATCTTTTGATCTCGAACCACTATAAATCGTGTGTCATTTACTTTCTGCTTTTATTTCTGTTGATTATACGTAATTTAAATAAACTTGTTTCAGATTGCTTTAGATACAAATACATAGATTGAGTTCAAAATTTTTTCGTTAAACTTTGATTTTGGGGATTTGTCATAATCACTTGAATTGATAATCTAAATTTTTGTAAAAATTTAGATAATCTATTCAACCCGCCTTCTATATTATCTCTGGAAGGTCTGCCTTGATTTCTTTAACTACTCAATCTCGACCAACAAGTGGTATCGGAGCAGGTGTTAAAGCTTTTCCGAATATTTCTTTTGGTCAAAATGATTTTTTTTTTTCAAATTTTGAAACAGTTTATTATCAATATTTCCCGCTGATTTTTCTTGTTATCTACTAATCATGTTAGATCAAGGAAGGTTTTGATGAGTTAAAAGATCAACCCAGATGAACAAACGACTATGAAGAACGAGCTAAGATCAAAGTCCTGGTACTAAGCCGATCGACGAGGTCGAGGACTCGAACTAGTCGGTGGAGACTAGGAGGTGCAAGTCATCCGGAGATAAGCTCAAGTCTAGTCATATGCGGAGACAATTATGAAGAGCTCGACGAGGTCAAGGTAAGCCGAGTAGAATAAGAAAAGTGAGTCTTCAAAGAAGTCGATTTGAGCAGACGAGTAAAAATCAGCCGAGGAGAGAAGTAGTTTTCAAGTTTAAGTTTGTTGAAGCAGGTTTTCGGTTTGTTAGAATCGACTAACAAACTAACCGTCTTTTCGAGACTTATAAATAGGTCTAGACACTTCATTTTAAAATACATCTATCACACGAGCTATAATTCAGCATTCTATTCTCACAAATCACAAGTTTTCAAAAAGCACAAAATCGTTATCAAGGATTTCTTCATAGATCTTTCTAAGTGTTTATAGAACACTTCCTTATACATCTTCAAATGCACTTCTATCACTATAGAGTTAGATTTCTCGAGAATAGTTTAGTAGTTTGAAGATTTGAAGATCTTTGTATGTTGTAAGTTGTACAACCGGAAAGTGAGTAAGTAAGCTAGTAGAAGAGACCCTTCTTCAAAGTTTGAAGAAGGAGAGTGGATGTAGGATTTTTATAATCCGAACCGCTATAAATTTGGTGTTCTTTATTGTTTTCTTTTACTTACTTGTTTCTTTCTATTTCCAGTTTATAAATCAAAGGTTAATTTGAGAATCAAAGTTATAACTAAAATATCAGTTTACTTTTGATCTTAGTAAAAGTTGAGATTAAATTGAATTTCCGCGTGTTACCGATTGAAGTGTATAGGGTAAGAGCTTTTAAGACCAATCGCAAAATATCGAACCCAAGGGAAAAAGTATGCACATGAGGCCCTAGAAATACGAGTTCTTAGTGACTAGAGTTGCAACAATGGTTTGGACTAAAAACAACAAAACACTTGCGAAATACAAACTAAAACAAGCAAACAAACGATCGAACACTTAGGATGCGATAACAAAAACAACAATAAATGGTGGGATAGAGGTGCTAGGATTAACATCCATCAATGAATCATCAATCAACAAGCTACAATTGAATCAAATTGCAAATCAACTAAGATAGAAAGCATAAACCATCATGAAATTAATCACTCCTTTAAAATCACAATGCCTAATGTGAGTATTCTTAGTTTTTCCCATCTCTCAATGTAGAAATCCCCAATTCATACAATCATGCAAAATTGAAACTCGATTAACACCTAATCACGTTAGCTCAACTCTACTTTATTGCTAGGGTGATCAACCATTAATCAAAAGAGACAATTTTACACAAAGCACAAGGAAGAATCACAATTAGGAAACAAACTAATGTGAGTATCCTTAGTGCAACTAATCTCTCGATTCGAAGCACCCAATCCACACATTCATACACAATTATCACCCGATTAATCCCAGATCACGTTAGCGCAACTCTCGTCTATAGCTAGGGTGATCAAACACTAATCTAAAGAGATAATTATGCATGAAGCACAAATGAGAATCACAATTAGTAAGCAATCTACTCAATTGATCTCCAATCATCAACAATCATAACATCATCAATCAAATCATCATCAATTTCAATTAACCCAAGCACAAGAGATTTAGCCCGTGGTACAACAAACAATACCCATGGGAAGAAGATAGAATTGATCAAACACTAAGCAAATCACAACAATTAAGAAATTAAAGAGACAAAAGAGGAAAAACATCACCAATTGATCTTCAATCAACAATAATAGGAATGCTTGAGTCTTCAACACCAATCTCCAAATGAATTCCAAGCTTAAATTTAATGAATTACAAGAATCAAATGCTAATCTATGGCTAATCTAGCAACCATCAATTGAAATCTAAGTCTAAATCTACCTTCTACTCTAATCTAAGAAAGGAATTGGCTTGGGGCACGAGAAATCGTCCCAAAACCGCTACTAAGCGCTATTATGAACTGATCAAGTGTATCCACTGAATTGCTCTGCTTCTCCCTTTAAATAACTGAAAAACCACCCCCTCGAAGTCGAGGTCAGGCCTCGACTCGAGGCTCATGCATAATTCTCCTCCCTCGACTCGAGGTCATGCCTCAGTAGAGACTCCGCTTTTCTTTCGATTTTGGTCCTTTTTGCATATCCCTCGACTCGAGGCTAATGGTCCTTGACCAGAGCTCGAGTCCAGGCACTTTTCGCGGGGCTTCGGCCCCGACCCCCGCTCGTCTCGTATGATCGTCTCTTCATTCTAAGCCTAGTGGTACTCTCGGTTGGGCAAAATTCCACCGAATTACCTGCAAAATGGACGAAAAACATCAAAATCTCACAAATAGTACTTTTCAAGCAAAAGAGTGATACTTTTCACATTTAGGCACAAAAACTAACACTTTAACTCACTTTTTGCACTAAAATAGGCCCTAAAAACATGCATCAATTCACTTCAATCATACCCCCAAACTTGAATTGTTGCTCGTCCTCGAGCAACGTAGAAACTAAGAACAAAGGAGTGAATTGATTGCAATTATGTCACATGGCACTATAGACAAAAAAATAAGACAATCAAACTCATCAATGAACACTTGTATCAATGCAACTATCCACTAGCAATCAAGATAAATCATGCTCAAACAAATGCTCAATCAAATACTCAAAACATTGCTCCTTCCATGGAGTGTTTCACTCTTCACTCTAGTGTATCAAGGTATAAAGCACTCAATCATCAAATTCATGAATAAGTACACCATATGCTTGCCAAAAACTTAATCTCAATCAAAATAACTTGTGATCAATCAAGAATCAAAGAGGTCTTTCTTCTAGGTTGTAATGTAGGCTCTTTGGAAAGGTGGGATGAATTTGGATAAGAATGACTAAGTAGTAGAGATTTGAATGTAAGCTAATCAATACAAATGCACATCTCTTCACTTTTCATCAAGCAACACTCTTCCTTTTGAACTTCAATGATCAATCCACCATTCACTTGAGCTTTCTCTTTTAAGCTCTCAAATTGAATTTTTTCTTTTCATGCATTTTTCTTCACAATTCAATCTTTCTTCTTTTAACAACCTTTCTTCTTTCAATATTCATCACTTAGCTCATCATCTTCCCACACTTAGCAATCAAATCACCATCATTAGCCAACATTCAAGCTCAACTAAATATAGGACAAGAAAGACTCATAAAAATAGGCTAAATGGTTTCAATTTCACTTGGCTTGCAAAAGAATAAGGATCATAAGGCTCAACATGGCTCACTAAGGAAATCAAATGTATTTGGTAGAGAAAATATTTGGCAAAGTGACTCATCATAGCAAACATGACCTCTTATCATTTTCAAGACATCGCACAAAGATCAATATCAACAAGTCTAGTGGCAAGTTCTAGCATACAAATCATGAATGATGCACTCTCAAAGAAATCAAATCAACCATATAAGATGTACGATTATTAAGGCACAAAAGCTCACGGGTTTCAATTGAGCAATGAATCAAGCATTTTCAATCACATCCATCTGTACACAATCACTCAATAAGGCTAGCTTAAAGCCACAAATCAACTCATGATCATATCAAAATCCAATAAGTCTTGCAAATTAAGCACAAGTGTGTTGGAACCACCGATCGCCGACTCTACGAAAATATCGGACTCGGGATCATAATCACACAAACGCAGCGGAAAGAATTGTACCTTTATTCACCGTAATAGGTGAAGACAAACCAGTTCTAAGGTCGGAAGCTGCGATCGAAGGATGAGCCTCGAACCTCACGGTCTTACTGCCGTATTCCTATCCCTCTCCCTTGGGCGTCGAGTGGTCGGCGATCCTCCAAGGAATCGTAATCCGCCTCCCCTCGATCTCACGTTTTTTCACCCGTGGAGACTCGATGTTAGGGTTTATTTATAGGCTACAACGGGGACCCTAAGGAGGAATTAGGGTTGGGCCTCACGATGGGCCTAAATATCCTGTGTTCGGTCCGAACACTTTACTTAAGCCCATCAATTATAACTCAGTCCACTAAAGAATTATAATTGAATTACCGTCCTAATCCCATATTATTATATGGGCTCCTTTATTATGTGTGCGTTTATTTCCCCGTGTTTAAGATATCGAATGTCCATAAATTAATTAAATTCTTGACAACTTAATTAATTTATATCTAATTCCAAGAGTAGTACCACTCATCTTTATTATTATGTCGGATTAAATCCACTGCGGGGTTTACATAATAATCTTTATGAGCTCCTCAAGGGGACATCATCATCCTAAATAATTAGGACACGATTCCTTCTATAATCAACAACACACCATATAAACAATGCTATCTCCCAATTCACCGAGCCTATTGATTTAATAAATCTCACCCATTGGTAAATCAAAGAAACATACATTGAGTACACGTGCCCATTATTATATAGGGATTAAGAAGACGTACATCCATAACAACAGAGGTCTTGTTCTTTTATATAGTCGGTACAAATTGAACAACCTCATATGGTCCTGCTCAATACATACAAAATGTACTAGTGTAACTTTATAGTCAAGATAGACTAATACCAGATTACACTACAACCGTTCCAATGATTTGTCCAAATCCATTTTGGTTGTGAGCTATTATTTACAATCTATAAGGCACCGATAACATGATCTTCTCGTGACACCACACACCATGCTATCTACGGTATAGATTAATCTGAACATAATAATGATATATATAACAATCATAAACAATAAGTATTTTGATCATAATGAATCTCATATGAAAAAAGGTGTTCATACTCAAGAAAGATGTTCATACAAAAGCTAGGCTTATAGTATACATCCTAACAAAGTGCTCATGTACATAATCTCAAGCACACTCACTATATCAAGATGATACTCAAAGATATGCAATAAATCCACAATTAAGCTCAAGATAAATCAAGCTCAAAATATACAAGGAAACTAAGACACAATTATAGCATCATCATCATTAAGCAATAAGCTCATCCAACCCCAAAATCATAGAAGAGCACAAAAGAATTAGAGAAGGAAAGAGAAACACCTCCCCCAAACTTAGACAAGTCTAAGTTTGAAAGGAAGTGTTGTATTAATAAGCTTTTAAACTCCATTTTTTTCCTTCAAGCATGTAGGGATCATCAAGCTCCTAGCTCTTTCCTTCTTGATCTTGCATTTCCTTGCAATTCCAATTGCTTTCTCATTCATCTAGCAAGTGTACCTACAATCGGGCATAAGAATCTTCAAATAATTACCACTAAGAGATGCCGTAACCAAATAACGACCAACACCCCAAAACTTGAATGATAACATGAATTCAAGGTTTAGAATGAGAGTGATAAAAATATATGCAACTTCTAATGGTATCAACATTAAGCTCAAAATACCCTATGAATCTCAAAGTAAAGAGCATAATTTCCTAAGCATGAGCAATTAAGTAGCTAGCCAAATCTCCCAAAAATAAAACAAAAACACTAAACTACCAAAAGAACACAAGAAAAGAAATAAAAAGGATGGGTTGCCTCCCATCAAGCGCTATTTTTATTGTCCTATGCCGGACTTATTCTTTCACTTCAAAGTCCTTCATCCGAATGGCCAAGGGTAGCGGTCCTCCTTGCCATTGTATCTCGATCTTTGTACTTCAAAATCTAGGAGGTTCATCGAATAGATAGGACAACCACTTATAGATATGCTTAGTGTCCATGGTTGTCCCCCTTTCTCTCTTGCCATCCTTCTCGATTCTTCCTTCCTTTCAAGGATGCCCAAGCGTTTCTTCAACTCTTTCCTATAGTCAAAATTCACAAGAGGCAAAATTAAATCATTAGAAGCATCATTTTCAATCAAATCACAAATTGAAGAGTTAGAGGGTATAGAAATGCTCATTTCGATCTTCAAAGCTTCATTCGATGCTCTTTGATTTTCTTCCTCATTAAAGCTCATGTCCATCAATGGACACTCCTCTTCCTCCTTTTTGACAAGGAAGCCTTCTACTTTTACCTCTTCGCTTGGACCCTCTACTACATCTCTTCTTTCACTTTCTTCCTCCCCTTCTTCTTCTTGATTCTCCATGATAGTCAAGTTTTTTACTTGGAGTAGGAAATATTTGAGTTGACTTTTAATAAACGTGAAATGAACTTGGCGATCTCCATGTTCCCCTCTATCTATGAATTAACCTTTGACTTGGTCTCATACATTTCTTCATACAAGGGAAGCATTTGATCACATCTATCATCATCTTCCTCAAATTTTTCCAACACAAATCCAAGCATCTCTAGCAATATAGCTCTCACATCATGGAGTCCCCATTCTTCAATTTGAGGAGAAGCTTGTGGCATTGGAAAATCGAACTCATGGCTTCTCCTATCATCATAGAAATAACCTCCTTCCAATGCTCCTTGACACTCAAATCCAAGACATGGATCAAATGATTTAGCATAAGGCTCATAGTATGGGAACATCTCTTGAGGTGGGGGAGAAATTTCATCACATCTCCAATCTTCATAATTGGAAGAAACTTGTTGCAAATGAAAAGTATCTTCATAGTTCCTCCAATTATTGCATCCAAAATCTTCAAAATGTGGAGAATACACCCTACCATCTTGATAATACTCTTGATTCCACATGTATGAGTTGTATCCTTCCATCTAGACAAGATAAGCAAGTATCAAATTCAAACAAAAATAACAAATCAAACACGAACACAAAGGCAACAAATAGCCACTTCAAACAATTCCTAAGTCTCACTTAAGGTGCAAAAACTAATTCCCGACAACGGCGCCATTTGATTGGAGTGTATAGGGCAAGAGCTTTTAAGACCAATTGCAAAATATCGAACCCAAGGGAAAAAGTATGCACATGAGGCCCTAGAAATACGAGTTCTTAGTGACTAGAGTTGCAACAATGGTTTGGACTAAAAACAACAAAACACTTGTGAAATACAAACTAAAACAAGCAAACAAATGATCGAACACTTAGGATGCGATAACAAAAACAACAATAAATGGTGGGATAGAGGTGCTAGAATTAAAATCCATCAATAAATCATCAATCAACAAGCTACAATTGAATCAAATTGCAAATCAACTAAGATAGAAAGTATAAACCATCATGAAATTAATCACTCCATTAAAATCACAATGCCTAATGTGAGTATTCTTAGTCTTTCCCATCTCTCAATGTAGAAATCCCCAATTCATACAATCATGCAAAATTGAAACTCGATTAACACCAAATCACGTTAGCTCAACTCTCGCCTATTGCTAGGGTGATCAATCATTAATCAAAAGAGACAATTTTACACAAAGCACAAGGAAGAATCACAATTAGGAAACAAACTAATGTGAGTATCCTTAGTGCAACTAATCTCTCGATTCGAAGCACCCAATCCACACATTCATACACAATTATCACCCGATTAATCCCGGATCGCGTTACAACTCTCGTCTATAGCTAGGGTGATCAAACACTAATTTAAAGAGATAATTATGCATGAAGCACAAATGAGAATCACAATTAGTAAGCAATCTACTCAATTGATCTCCAATCATCAACAATCATAAAATCATCAATCAAATCATCATCAATTTCAATTAACCCAAGCACAAGAGATTTAGCCCATGGTACCACAAACAATACCCATGGGAAGAAGATAGAATTGATCAAACACTAAGCAAATCACAACAATTAAGAAATTAAAGAGACAAAAGAGGAAAAACATCACCAATTGATCTTCAATCAACAATAATAGGAATGCTTGAGTCTTCAACACCAATCTCCAAATGAATTCCAAGCTTGAATTGAATGAATTACAAGATCAAATGCTAATCTATGGCTAATCTAGCAACCATCAATTGAAATCTAAGTCTAAATCTACCTTCTACTCTAATCTAAGAAAGGAATTGGCTTGGGGCCCGAGAAATCGCCCTAAAACCGCTACTAACTGCTATTATGAACTGATCAAGTGTATCCCTGAATTGCTCTGCTTCTCCCTTTAAATAACTGAAAAACCACCCCCTCGAGTCGAGGGTCAGGCCTCGACTCGAGGCTCATGCATAATTCTCCTCCCTCGACTCGAGGGTCATGCCTCGAGTCGAGACTCCGCTTTTCTTTCGATTTTGGTCCTTCTTTGTATATCCCTCGACTCGAGGCTCATGGTCCTCGTCAGCAGCTCGAGTCGAGGCACTTTTCTTGCACGGGGCTTCGGCCCCGACCCCGTTCGTCCCGTATGATCGCCTCTTCATTCTAAGCCTAGTGGTACACTCGGTTGTGCAAAATTCCACCGAATTACCTGCAAAATTGATGAAAAACATCAAAATCTCACAAATAGTACTTTTCAAGCAAAAGAGTGATACTTTTCACATTTAAGCACAAAAACTAACACTTTAACTCACTTTTTGCACTAAAATAGGCCCTAAAAACATGCATCAATTCACTTCAATCAGTTATTTTGGTGCTTTGAATAAGTTTTGAAAGATATGTAAAAATCTATAAAATCTATTCAACCCCCTTCTAGATTTTATCCTAGAAGGCTAACTCAAGTTTCCTTAATCAACTCAACTAATCGGGACCAACAAGTGGTATCGGAAGCGGTGTTAAGTCATTACGATATTGATTTTAGGTCTTAACCAAGATTCTGAAATTTGTTCCTTGATTATCTTCATCTTCTTTATTTTTACTAATCGTGCTACTACAAGATTGTAGAGTGTTTTGTTTTCCTATCTCATCATGTCTTTAGGCGGGAACAAGAAATCCAGAAGTCTACCTGAATTTTCAATTGAAGAATATGACTATTGGAAATTCGGTAATGGAAAATCATCTCAAGGCTATCCATGATAGGATGGAGGAGGTTCTTGAAGAAGGACCTATTAAATTTTATCATGGAGGCACCAGAATGGCACTTAATCAGTTTGAATCAAGAGTCGGACAAGAGAAAAAGAGCTCGGAATCGACAAGTGATGAGAGGAAAATCCACAACCTAGATCGGGTAGCTAGGACTGAAATCATTGAAACTACGAGTAAAGATTGGATTGAAAAAGTCAAAAGATGCAAATCAGCTAAGGAGATGTGGCGAGACACTTGCAAATGTTTGTGAAGGATCGACCAAGTGAAAGAGAATAAGTCGCATGTATTACATGCCTTTGATACCTTCAAGATGAAGGAAAATGAAAGCTTGAGTGGATCAGCTAGATGTGAGATTAACAAATCTTCTCAACAAAGCGGTGATCTAGGAAAGAGCTATACGAGAAAGGAGATCAATAATAAGATACAGTAGATCTTTGACCAAGAGATGGAGAGAAAAGTCTAATATCCTTAAAGCAACCCAAAATTTATCTTCTATTACTCGTCATACATTATTTTCTCATCTTAAAGCTTTAGAGTATGACATTCGGATAGAAGATGAGGAAGATGAGATGGAGTCAAGCACCTCATTCAAATCTGTTACTTTTGTCAAAGAAATAAGATAAGACGATGGCATTTGAATCTGCAGAGGAGCCGATCTATCTTTGAAGGAGCAGATGGCGTTGCTCACCAAAAGATATGACAGATAAAGAATGAAATATAAGCGTAAAAAATTGAGGTTTGCGAGATAAGGACAAATCTAGATCCAAGTCAAGAAGAAAGGAAGATGACTCAACAGATGATGACAAGAATAGGAGCTGACAAGGAGATTCGGATCCCCTATTAAAAGAAATCCTACTAGCCCTAAATCGATAGGAGTGACACTTGCTATACTTGCAACAAACCAGACACTTCAACTATGATTGTCCTCGGTGACTCCTAAGGAAAGGGAAGAGAAAAGGAAAAAGAGAGACAGGAGATTTGCGGATCAAAGGGCTCTTACGGTGAAGAAAAGGAATCAAGAAAATCATCATCATCATCATCCTCATCGATTTTGGATCGAGACGATGAAGTTTGTCTCATGGCTAAAGAGGTAGTCTATTATTCTTCTTGATAATGATT
The DNA here is from genome assembly GCA_030762865.1 of Paraleonurus japonicus. NCBI lineage: Eukaryota > Viridiplantae > Streptophyta > Magnoliopsida > Lamiales > Lamiaceae > Paraleonurus > Paraleonurus japonicus. The sequence continues at coordinate 13,053,954 of CM061061.1, forward strand.
CCTATAAATGCTTTGAGATAATGATCAAACTGTTATTCAAGGATTATTGAAAGATTTAAAGATGTCCTTATTTGCTTATAAACAGCTAGAGTAAGAAAATTTGACTTTAAAAGATGAAATTCAGATTTTAATTAAAGGCAAGAAGTTGGTGAACTATCCAGAATGCGAGAAAACATTCAAGGGGAATGTTTACCCCAGCCGAGGCTAGTACATCAGCCAACTTGTGCGAAAGATTAGAAAATGAGTTGAAATCTTTAAAAGATAAATTTGAGACAATCTATGCAGAAAATGAATTAATTAAGAAAGACAATGAGAAGCTTGTCTTCAAAATAAGTCAACTTAATAATTCACAATCAGCAATAGATCACATCTTTAATACTTCTAAAAATCTCATGATAAAACAGGTCTTGGTTATGATAGGAATAATAAATAAGATGTTCGAAACCTAGAAAATTTGTTAAGGCATCCGAAAACTCAAAAGAGATTAGAATTGGTCCTTGGAAACCACTTAGTCGGATAAGGACTGCATCTCCTAGTCTGAAAACAAAAATTCAACTTAGGACTTCTTATCGAGACCAAGAGAATTTCAAGAATAAGATTAGAAGAAATTCTTATTATAGTCCTTTTGATGGGAGAAGTAGATGTTATCCTATTTTTCCTAAGTTCAAGAAGATTACTAAATCGATTACAATAAATTGTCATCTTCATGTGATATAATTGTAGATAGATTTGGTAGGCAACTCAAGTCTGATTTATTAGAAAATGAGATATTTGTCTGGTTATCTAAAGTGATGTTTGACCCTCGAGGACCCAAGATCACTAGGGTACCTTATAACTAATCATTTTTCGGGATTCACGGGGATCATCACTCAAGGAAGAGATCTTAGCTTCTATATGGTACATAGACGGTGGTTGTTCACAACATATGACTTATAACAAGAAGCTACTATCAAATTTCCGTAACATAGATGGTCCTAGAGTATTATTTGGAGACAACAATTGTGGGCCAGGACTAAAGGAGTAGGTACTCACGATTATCAAGGATATTCGGAGTATCCGAGTTATATTTTGTTAAGGTTTAAAACATAATATTCTATCTGCTTTCCCAACTTTGTGATAAAGGTTTTCTTGTAAAATTTTCTAAAGATAAATGTGATATCTTAGATAGTACCTCGAGACAAGGTACTTCTAAGCGGCTTGAGACATGGTAATGTCTATGTGGCCAACTTTAATAGCTGTCCTAAAGATACTTGTCGATAGCTAAGGGTGGAGATGACCTCGGTGGCTATGGCACAAGAGGCTTAGTCATCCGAACTTCAAAACCCATAGTAAGTCGGCTAAGAAGAATCTTGTTAAGGGATTACCCGACAAACTTTTACTACGATCTGAAATGTGATGCTTTTCAAAAAGGTAAACAACCTAGACACTCATTTAAGGGTATTAAAACCTTATCATCCGAAAGAGTTCTACAACTACTTCACCTTGATCTGTTTGGACCTATTTCACCTCTCAACTTCGGTGGAAGGAAATATACTCTTGTTGTGGTAGATGATTTTTCTAGATATACTTGGGTGATATTTCTTTTCAAAAAGAATGAGACTGCAAACAAGATTCCCGATCCGCTCTGCATGCATTCAAAATGAGAAGGGTGTTAATATTATTAAAATCGGGAGTGATAAGGGCACGAATTTTTAAATTCTTGTTTATCTAACTTTTTCAATGAGTGTGGAATTATTCATGAGACATCATCAGCAAAAACTCCTAAACAAAATGGAGTGGTTGAAAGAAGGAATAGAACCTTGAAGGAAGCGGCCGGGAGCATGTTAGGCGAGTATGAGACCCTCTCACGGGTTCCGGGTGAAGCCATCAATACAGACTTCTTATACCCGAGCAGTGCTTAGTTGTTAAAGACAAGGGTAAGACTCCTTATGAGATTTGGAAGGGTAAGATTCCAAGAATCTCATATTTTAGAGCTTTTGGTTGTAAAGGTTTCATTCATAACAATGGAAAATCTAAGCTTAGAACTTTTGATGCTAAGACAGATGATGGAATATTCTTGGGATATTCCAACACTTCCAAGGCATTTAGAGTTTTCAACAAGACAACTCTTTGTGTGGAGGAAACCCCTCATGTGGTCTTTGATGAATTGTATTCCTTCTCGTATAAAGTGAATAAAATTTCTAATGTTCTAGATAAGTTTGAACTAACCAAAACTAAAAATAGAACAGTCTATCTACCTAGTCTTGATTCGATTCGGATGAAGAAGAATCCCCATCCGATAGTCGAGAAGATAACTTCTAATCGAGACCCATCTCGAGGAGACACCCTTGACATCGGGTGATCGGCGGGGTCGGTAGATGAAGGGGGAAACGTCGGCTGTAGAGTCGGATGAGTTGCCTGCCGAGTCTCAAGATGAGGACTCTTCTACTCAAATAGGCAAGAGGATGAGAAGTTATCATCTATCTCGACTGCATTATTGGAGACCCATCGAGTAGTGTGCGAGACATGAATGATGCTTTGGACTCGAGAGTCTGTTCGGTTGTTATGTATCACTTCTCGAACCTAAGTTTATTGAGGAAGCTCTATCGAGATCCAAATCGATAACGGCCATGCGGGAAGAAGCTGCATCAGTTTGAAAGGCAAAATGTTTGGGAATTAGTGGAAAGACCACTTACATAGGAAGATTATAGGCACCAAATGGGTGTTCAAAAATAAAGCAGATGAGAACAACATTATTGTTCGTGATAAGACAAGTTTGGTAGTTCAAGGTTACTCACAATCTAAAGGGATAGATTATGATGAAACCTATGCTCCGATTGCGATTAGAAGCAATAAAAGGTCGTTCTTGGCATTTCTTTGCTTATAAATCTTTCAAAGTCTTTCAAATGGATGTTAAGTCTCGCTTTCCTTAATGGTGTGTTACTTGAGGAAGTTTATGTGGAGCAGCCTCCTGGGTTTAAGATCAATAATAAGGTCTATAAACTCAACAAAGCTCTATATGGACTGAAACAAGCTCCCGAGCTTGGTATGATACCTTATCGATTTCTTGATATTAAATGGATTTTCAAATGGTAAGATAGATAGGACTCTGTTTAGAAAGGAAGTAGATGGAAACATCTTGATAGTTCAAATTTATGTGGATGACATTATCTTTGGTTCACCTAATCTGAAATTATGTGAAGATTTTAGTATTCTCATGAAAAATAGGTTTGAAATGTCAATTATGGACGAATTAACATATTTTCTAGGCTTACAGATTAAACAGATGAGTAAGGGTATTTTTATACATCGAGACTAAATATGTTAAGGACCTAATTGAGAAATTTGGGATGACTACTAGTAGAGAAGTTAAAATACCTATGGCAACTAACTTCTCTATGGATTCGGATGAGCGGGGATACCCACGGATGCAACGGAGTATCGTGGGTGATTGGATCCCTTCTCTATCTCACCTGCAACTAGGCAGACATAGCCTTTGTAGTTGGGGTATGTGCAAGATTCCAATCTAATCCCAAGAAAACTCATCCTGAGTCTCGCTAAGAAAATCCTTAAATATCTCAAAGGAACTTTGCAAGTAGGGTTATGGTACCCGGTGATGACAACTTTGGTGACGAGGTTTTCAGACTCGAGACTTTGGGGGTTGCAAGATTGATAGGAAATCCACTTCAGAACTTGTCAATTCTTAGGCAACAAATTAATTTCTTGGTTATCTAAGAAAGCAGACATCATTGCCACCTCCACAATCGAAGGCCGAATACATGGCACTGGAAGTTGTTGCTCACAACTCCTCTGGATTAGTCAACATCTTAGAGATTATAACATTCAAACATCATCTGTTCCTATTTCTTGTGATAGTAATAGTGCAATAGCCATGACTTACAATCACCGTTTCGCATTCTAGGTGTAAGCATATAGACATTAGACATCATTTAATTAGAGATCATGTGGAAAAGAATGATATTAGAATTGAAAAGATAGCCACCGAATCACAAAGAGCGAGTATTCTTACAAAACCTTTAGTGAGTCTAGATTTAAAGAATTGTGTTTAGAATTAGGATTACTTGATGCTTCATTGGCTGATTTTTAATTGTTTGCATCATTAAATGTATTCCTTATTTCTTTCTCTCTCTTTTCTTTAAATAAATGTCTAGAAAGAATTATCGGACTAGATATGTGTCAAAGGACAATCGGGTAGGCGATATCTTTGATTTCCTTCTTAGAAATCAAGAATCAAGGATTAGTCATATTCATCTTATCGACATGATGATTTCTTATCTAACATTCGGTAAATCGTACTAGGACACAATAGTCACCGATTTCTTGAAAAGCAGATGACTATTTATACCCTATCTCGATCTACCTCACTACTAATAGTTTTGAAGAGTTTATTTGCGGGAACATGTGTACCGGCTTTATTTCTAAAACTCTTCAATCAAAAACACCTCATTTTTGTTTTTGCACTTTCCTCAAAACCGTTGTTCCCAAATAACTTTCTTAAGTCTCGCTTATTCCAAGTAACTGCATAATTGACTAGATTGAAAATACGGTGTTAAGTTTTGCATTAAAAATTTTTGTGTTTTTCAAAATCGGACTCGAAGGAATTTTTAAAATATAAGACAAGGTCACTTTTGACCAAGTCCGATATAGACTCCGATCAAATAGGAAACCTATTTGCAAAGAAAGGCATCTTTTAGCTTACGTCGGGTATACTAATTGCCTCTATATAAAGCAAACCTATTAGCCGTCTAATCCGTGAGGATAAACGGTTACTTTTACACAATTCAAGACGCATTGATGCCACGCGCCTGAAGTCGAAGCGGTTTTTTCGCTAAACCGTTGATATTTTACACGCGCTTTCATTAATCAACGGTTAAAATTCAATTTCGAGATCGTGCCACGTATCATCTTCCCAACTTTCCCTCTCTCTCTTTAGGGTTTAAAAACTTACCTTCTTCGTTTCAAAATTTCACTTTCACATTTCCCTTAGTCAAAATTTCTGCAAAATTTTCCATTCTCTAAAAATTACTCAAATGGCTTCTACTTCTTCTCAAACTCCAAAACCCCCACTTATATAACCAGTATCCAATTGAATTAAAGATGAACACTAAGGCGATCAAAAATAAACTCAAAGCAGTAGATGTACGTTGATTTTGATACAACTCGAGATAGAGAATCCAGCGAGATTCTAGGATTACTGGAGGCATCGAGGTTGCGTGGATTACGCTCAATGAAATCTGCAGAAAATAAAACTATGGATTTCATTGGGGCGTAATTTCGCGAATAGTGAATTCACCGAAAATGGATTCAAGTACAACCGTAGAAGGTACACGGTTAGAGTTTACCAAGGAGAATGTGGCCCGAATTCTTGATACCACGGCGGATGGGGTGAATCCATTGAGTTACAAGGAAGAGAAATGGGAACAGTCATTTGATATTTTTGCAAGGGTTACTTACGAGAGGAACAAGGAGAGATCTTATAAAGCATCTTCTAAGGAGGAAGTATAGAGGTAATGACGATAGTGACCAAATCTATCTTGGGAGATCGAGCTCTCATGATGGTGTGACAAAATCTAGATTGTGTTGTATGCGAGCAATCTATGATAGAGTTAGGACAGATTGGGTGGAGTTGTTGTTTCAAGGTTGAAAGAGGAAAAGACTAGGTTGGTATACAATCACGATGAAGGAGATTGGGTTGCTCTGTCAACTGTGAGTCTGCTTGATAAGATCACGCATCTTGGTGGAAGGGCTAAATGAGAGAGTGCAAACAAGAGAGGGCAAGAAAAAATATTCTAAACAAAAATGACTCACGACAAAGAATGAAAGACTTGGTGGGTTGCGGATTCGGACGACGAATCGACGAGGCATGGGCACAAAGGAATGAGGCGGCGGCTGCAGTGGTCCAAAGACAAGCAGCCGAGGTACAAGGAGGCGATGTACCCGAGGCTAAAGCACCAGCGGTGAGGTTGGTGTACGAGGAGCAACCACCGAGGAAGCACTGGAGTGGAACCAGAGGTCATAATACTAGAAGAAGCCAGGACTGATGTTCCACTCCGGAGGAGGCCCCGAAGGAGGCTGGTAAAAGCTACAGAGATCAAAGGAGAGTCTTATGCAGCTCCCTCGAAGCTTACTACGAGAGGAGGTGCTACGCCGGAAATAGCAACAGCAGAGAGGCGGAGGCGAGATGTGCTTTGGAGGATCCGGCTCGTAACGCATCAGACCGCTGAAAAGCGTGCCACGGCAGTACTTCCTCAAACATCTCCTCCTCTCGATAAATCCCCACCCCACCTAGGCGATGAAGAAGTATCCCAGTGGTACTTCGAGCCTCTTGAACAGCCTACTCCCGATATAATCCAAACACAAACCATCTCAACTCAACCATCCACCACTCCACCTCCCACCTCATCTCCTATCCCAGAAATTCCTCCCTCCTCCACTCAACCATTTGATTTCCTAGACTTCCTCTCCACCAAATATCCCACCCCATCTCCCCAAATTAGTCCAATACACACCCCCAAACCAGATGGATCTATAGGGAGCTTTGAGCTCTCTCTACGATCGGATGCCCAAAGGACGTTGGTAGAACTTATTCCCGAACTTGATTCACCTCAAGTAATGAAGGAATCGGTTGAGGTCTGGCTGGTTCATCGGTGAGAACAGAGACCTAGAGGAGATGAGTCTTTTTCTTGAAGAGGTTGGCCGGGAAAACCTCATCTCCCGGAAAAAGCAGGTGATGGAGTCTGAGTCACTTCCATTTCATCTATCTTGATGAGAAGAGCAGCTTCTTAACCATCTGCGAGGTCGTCTTAGCCTCGCCGGAGACCTTTCCCCGCCGCCTCCCAAAGCCCAGATCCACCTTCTCCTCTATCCTCAACCAGTGGAGAAAGAGTCGAGGACAGATTTACTCGTATGCTCACAACAAAAACCGCAAACATCGTGGATTACACGAGTGTGACTATGGAAGAAATGCCAAAAGCATCGAGGTAAACCTCTTATCCTCTATTTCGATTCTCGTTAAATTTTCCGTGAAATAAGAGTTGGCCGAGGTGAAGAAGGAGGTTGGAGAGTGAAAAGCCAAGTCCAAACCGATAATCAAATCCTGGTGATGAAATCGTAAGAAATCAAACCTCGGCTTCCACCTATTTTACCGTTATCAAGGAGTAGCTTACTATGCTACTTGATGATGTTAAAAAGGGGAAGATGTGGACATTATTAAAGCCGAGCTCAACCAGATCAAGCTATCAACAGGCCAAGCAGGCGAGCTCACCGCCCTTAAGATTAGGATCGAGCAGATAGAGGAGGCGATAAGGGCGAGATGAGCGAGCCGTAAAGAAAGAGGCTGAGCTAAAATCAAAGATTCATGGCCAAGATAAGGGAAAGAAAGGAAGAGGCCAAGGCCAAAGCCGAAGCCGAACAGGCAAGGGCAAAGAGCCGATGATAGCCGAGAAAGGAAAGGAGAAGGAGAGCCGGAGAGAGTCTCGTCGCTGTCGCCGACGAGCCTCGATGTCCAAAGTCTGCCGAGAAAAGACCTCTTGAGAAATCACCGAGCGGCTTAGGATCGAGGCAGAGAGAGATAGGCGGATAAAGGCCTGAGAAGGTCTACTATGGCCGAAGGAAGCCGGGGAGGAAGATCAAGTCTGCCAAGGAAGGCTGCAGGATCTTCGGCGATCCCGAGAAGAAGTGGGTAGTCCCAACGGTTGGAGGAGGAGCAGACACGGCTTGGGTTAGGCCTCTAGAAAGAACCGATGCCCTCCAAAGATGATCGCGCATCCGGCTTGGGCAGCCGAGTACATGAAGTTTGAGGCGAAATGGACCTTCTTCCCGGTATATCTCGCAAAGGAGTCGGAGCATCATCCGAAAATGAAACGATAGCATGGCATGACCGGATGGAGAAGGAGAATCCAAGCTTGTACCAAACTAATTGATGAAGGAGATGAATGGTACAACATGGATTTGGTTGCTCAGGCTACTCATCCATTCCAATCAAGCTGAATGATGATGGCTCAATCGACAAGGAGTGGATCGAGATCAACTATTAATTATGGGATAAATCGGATGAAGTTGGTCGATCCAAAGGAGATTGGCCGAAATGAGAACGAGAATATTCAATCAGTATGCGGCTCGAGAGAAAGATAGATGGACAGAGTAGATAAACCTTAAATTTTCTTATCTTTTATCTTTTAATCGATCCATTTGTAAATATGTAAATGTGCTCTTTATGTGAATGAGATGTTTAGAACCTATCCGAATTACTTGTTTTAATCTTGATACTTTATTTTCCTGTTTTGAGAAAACATAAATTTTTTTAAGTATTAATCATCTCGAGAAAATTCTCATCTCGCACTTAATTTCTTCAAAATTTTTCTAAGTCTTAAAAACTTTACGAGTTTAAAAACTTTTCTCTAAGTCTAAATTCTTAAGACTTAAAAATATTTTCCTAAAATTTTCTAAGTGTGAATTAAGTGCTTAAACGTGAATAAATCGATTTGAAGTATAAATGTGTAATGATATGCCTATCGATTATCTTGAACAACTTTGACTAACATCACCGTGAGCATGTTTTTTTATAGTTTTAACATCATCAAAAAGGGGGAAATTGTTAGATCAAGGAAGGTTTTGATGAGTTAAAATATCAACCCGGATGAGCAGAGGCGACTATGAAGAACAACTATGATCAAAGTCTGGTACTAAGTCGATCATATGAGGTCGATGACCGAACTAGTCACCGGAGACTAGGAGGTGCAAGTAATCGAGATAAGCTCAAGTCTAGTCATCTACAGGAGACAATTATGAAGAGCTCGACGAGGTCAAGACAAGCTGAGTAGAATAAGAAAAACGAGTCTTCACTAAGTCACCGCATTTAGCAGAGTAAAAATCAGCCGAGGAGCGAAGTAGTTTTCAAGTTTAAGTTTGTTGAACCGTTTTCGGTTTGTTAGAATTGACTAACAAACTAATCGTCTTTTCAGACCTATAAATAGGTCTAGGCACTTCATTTTAAAATACATCTATCACACGAGCTATAATTCAAAGATTCTATTCTCACAAATCACGAGGTTTTCAAAAAGCACAAAATCGTTTTCAAGGATTTCTTCATAGATCTTTCTAAGTGTTTATAGAACATTTCCTTATACATCTTCGAATACACTTCTATCACTATAGAGTTAGATTTCTCGAGAATAGCTTAGTAGTTTGAAGATTTGAAGATCTTTGTATGTTGTAAGGTATGCAATGAAAAGTGAGTAAGTAAGCTAGTAGAAGAGACCCTTCTTCAAAGTTTGAAGAAGGAGAGTGGATGTAGGATTTTTATAATCCGAACCACTATAAAGCTGTGTTCTTTATTGTTTTCTTTTACTTACTTGTTTCTTTCTATTTCAAGTTTATAAATCAAAGGTTAATTTCGAATCAAAGTTAGAACTAAAATATCGGTTTGCTTTTGATCTTAGTAAAGAGTTGAGATTAAATTGAATTTCCGCGTGTTACTTTGGTGCTTTGAATAAGTTTTGAAAGATTTGTAAAAATCTATAAAATCAATTCAACCCCCTTCTAGATTTTATCCTAGAAGGCTAACTCAATTTTCCTTAATCAACTCAACTAATCGGGACCAACAAATCATGTCTGTGAGTGATAGAAAAGTCAAGAATCTTCCAGATTTTGAGATTGAAGATTATGATTATTGGAAGTTTCGTATGGAAAATCATCTCAAATCTATTCATCCTCGTATGGAAGATGTTCTATCTGAAGGTCCAATTAAATTTTTCCATGAAGGTGTCGGTGATGGAGCAAGCGGCTCGTAGTCTCGAACTCGGACAGAGAAAAAGGTGTCTGAATTGACAAATGATGAAAGGAAGTATACAATCTTGATCGGGTGGCCAGAATGAGATTATTGTGACTCTCGGCAGGAATGGTATGAAAAGATCAAAAAGTGTAAGTCTGCAAAAGAGATGTGGGATACTTGCCAATATGTGCAAAGACATAGACCGAGTAAAGGAGAACAAGCTCCAAGTCGTTTCTCCATTTATTTGATGTCTTTAAAATGAAAGAAGGTGAGTCTATTGATCAGCTAGACATAAGAATGACTAATCGATTAATAGAGCCACCGACTTGGGCAAAGTTTACACCGAAAATGAGATTAATAATAAAATCCTTAGATCTCTAACCAAGCGTTGAAGGGAAAAAGGAAATTTAATATAGGCCACTAAGGATCTTTCCACCATGAGTCATTATACATTATTTTATCACTTGAAAGGTTATGAGTTTGATATTCGTAGAGGATGAAGAAGATGAGATGGAATCCAGATTACCTCATCTAAGACAAGTAGCCTTTGTCAATAAGGAAGACAAACCTCAGAAATAAACAAAAGGAGCAGATCTTTCTTTAAAAAGAATAGATGGCTTTCTTGACTAAGAGGTATGATCGATCGAGAATGAAATATAAACATAACAAATTGAAATTTACAGAAAAGACAGATCAAGATCAAGATCCGTAAGAAAAGACGATGCGTAATCTTCTTGAGATGATGATAGAAGGAAAAATCATACAAGAAGGTACAAGTCACCCGCAAAGAAGTATCCCAGCAGTCCTAGATCGGATCAAGGAGATACTTGTTACACCTGTAACAAGCCGTGATATTATAGCTATGATTGTCCCCAGTGACTCCTAAAGAAAGAGAGGAGAAAAAAAAGAAGAGAGATAGATGCTTTGCGAGATCAAATAGCCCTTCTTCTTTGAAGAAAGAGAGTCAAGAAAATCATCTTCATCATCATCATCGTCGATTTTGGATCGATGATGAAATCTGTCTAATGGTAAAAGAGGTAAATTACTACTCTTCGTCCGATAATGAGTCTTATAAGTCATTTTATAATGATCAAATTGTTATCGAGGGACTTTTGAAAGATCTAAAAATATCTTTATGTGCTTATAAAAACTAGACCGAGAATAAATTTGAATTAGGATCTAAAAGCGATCTGAAATAAATTTGCTTGAACAATAGATTATCAACGAAATAAATGCAGTAAAGTAGATGACACAAGATTTATAGTGGTTCGATCAAATGATCCTACATCCACTCTCCTCCTCCAACTTGAAGAAGGGTCTCGACTCACTTACTTATTTACTCACCGATGATTATTATTACAATGGTTGATGATCCTTGTCTTCAATCTATCTTCAAACTAACAATCTAACTCGGAAATCCGAGAAATACAAGGCAAAATGTGTTTGAAGATATACAGAGAAGTATTCTTTAAACACTTAAAAAATTATGAAAACTTTTGAAAACTCGTGAGTGCTTATCAAAAATGTGAATATCGTAGTTATGAGTGCTAAGAGTTCTTCTAAGAACTGTGCTTACTCTTATTTATAAGCATGTAAAACGGTTAGTTTGTTGTAATAAACTTAAAATCGCTTAACAAATTTATCTTTAAAACCGTCTTGATCTAAGTTGATCTCTAGTTAGTCGCCATATCGACTTGGTGAAAACCTGTCTTTCTTATTCTACTCAAATGGTCTTGACCTCGTCTTGAGCTCTTCATTATTCTCTCCAACAGATGACTTCTTCAAGACTGTCTTCATATGACCTTCTTCTTCCCGACCTCGGCCGACTTCATTAGCTTTCTCTAGTCTGATCACTTAGCACTAATGCTTACTACATCACTGCTTTATACAATCTCAACTCGGTCATCTTATTTACATAGGCTTGTCTAGTCTAAACAACTTTAGCTCATCAAAACTAGAAACCACGATCTAACAATTTCTCCCTTTTTGATGAAGGTAAAACTATAAGAAAGAAGCAAACTCACACTTGGTGTTAGTCAAGATTATTCAAGATAATCGAGATAGGCATTCTTAGCACATAAGCACCTTTTACTTAGATAAGTTCACATAAGAGCACCAATTTATACTTAAAAAAATATTCACACTTGGACAATTTTCATACTTAGAAAATTTTTCAATAAACCTTAAGAAAATTTTTCAAGTTAAAAGTTTTTATCGGATTATCAATACTTAAAAAAATTTCTTAAAAATTTTTAAGCTTAAGACGTAGAAAATTTTGAACTTCGAAAGTAAATAAAGCATAAATCATAAAACATCGATAAGTTCAAAATATCTCATATATTTATCGAGATAGGGATTACAATTTACGGAGTTGGAGCACTTAAATAATCAAAAGATGGAAAAAGATTAAGCTCTTATCTAAATTCCCCATCGGTCCGATCTGTGCACCACCAAACAAGAAAAACTCTCCTCCTAAGCCGCTTCAAGTCCTCCTCCCGAGTGAATCCAAACTCGGTCTCCACCCTTTGTACGATTCCCTTGACCTACCTAGGTCAAGAGTCCCGTCTCGCTTCTAAGCCGGAACCGCAAACTCGAAGGCCGGAGCGATCAAGTTGACGTTGAACTCCACATCAGCCTTCAATGAGCAGACGATAGAAGTCTTCATCTACCTTCTCAATTCACTCATGCCATGCCAAGTCTCTGGATCTTGCTGAGTGGCACTGGAGCTTTGAGAATGTACTAGAAGTACATCCACATCGCATCCAGGTTTTTGTCTTTGTACTCTTTGGCATATTGACCACAAGCCATCTTAGGAGGAGCAGAGGTGGTGTGGTATGGCTTGAAGTTCTCATCACTTTGGCCTTTCACCACCATTTCCTTTTGGTTCTCGCTCCGTGTGACATTTGAATCTTTCTCCAGCCTTCTTCAGCTCTCTTCTCCTCTTTCTTTCCGTAGAACTCTTTTTCTCTTCGGATTCTCTTGATCTGTTTCTTCGGAAAGATTCGAGAAGTCAGCTTCTCTCTTACCCTTGCCCTTGGTAGCAGCCTTCATACTAATATCAGCTTGATCTCGGCTCATCACCGCTACCTTCTTTCCCTTACCCTTGGCCTCAACTTGTTCTCGATTCCTTAAGTCCGGCCAAAAGTCTCTTTGACCTTTCCTCCTTCTTCCTTCTTTGCTTGTGTTCCCTCATCGCTTCCTCTATCTCGACTTACCCTCACTGGAGAGCAGCCAATTCATCTAATTTTATTTGCACGTCCTCCTTGGCTACCTCTAGATCACCGCGCTAGCCTTAGTGCCGGCTCTTTCCTCTTCTCATCAACTGCACTGTGAGGGCTTGCTTCTTTTCTTTCTTCCTCCTCCTTTCCCCTTTTTGACTTCATCGGATAAGTCCTTCAGCCTTCGTGTTCAGATCTCGAGCATTTCACTCTGGCCGACTTGTCCAGGCCAGCTCATCTACCACCATCGCGTTGTACTCTTTCACTTGATTTTTCAGCCCTTGTACCTCCTCCTCCAAAGGTGCCTTCACTTTCTCACCCAAGATAGAGTTAGTCAAGGAAGTAATTTTATCTGTTAAATTTACCTCGACTTCCCTCATGCTTGTTATCATCGTCTCCGTCACACCTTCGACCATTCTCTTCGTCTTCTTCTTCATCTTCTTCGAGAAGGCAGACTTTATCTTCTTTTCAATCTTAGTAAAGATCGAAGAGAAGGCGTATGCCGGACTCAGTCACCGTCGTCATCCTCGATGAGGACTCGACGAGGAGGGGGTTTGTGGTTCTTGAGAGGGTGGTGGAGGGGAAGGAGAGCGGATTTGAATGTTTTGGAGAAAGGAATAGGAAGGATTTGGGAGAGGTGTTGATTGGACTTAAGGGAGTGGGGTGGTTTGAGTTTGTGGAAGGGGAGTAGAATGGGTTTCGGGAAGTGGAGTGGGAGATGATGATGGTAGAGTAGGTGAGGTTTGAGCAGGTGAGGATGGAATTTCTTGGATGGGGATGATGTGTGTTGATCTCGTAGTTGGGGTGGGTGGTGTGGTTTGGTCAACTAGGGTGGTGGTTGGGATCTGCATACGGTTGGGATTGGTGTTTGACCGATGTGAGCAATTGTGGTCAAGCTTTCGGGGCTCGAGGTGCCACTGGGCACACCTCTTCATTGCCAAAGTGGGATAGGGAAGAGATAGAGAGGGATGAGTTGGTACCTTCTTCCCTAATAGGGGATAGAGCAGCTTCTCTTGTAGGGGATGGAGGCACCTCAACTTGGCTGACCTCACTGCTATTTGAAGGATGGGCAACTCCTCCGCCAAAGAATTTTGTCTACTCGGCCTTTGCTGCTCCACCTCCTCTGTTTATGAAGACCTCGTCGGACGATCCAGATGACCTCGGATCTCCGCCTCTTGGATGCCACTGGATTTCCTCCTCAACTTCCTCTCAAGAGGAACCCCGGCTTGTTCCTCCTCTTGAGCCGCTTCCGAGGGAACCTCCTCAATTTCAGCAGTGGGAGCAGCCTCGGGCTCAACTGGTCTTCTTGCCGCATCTCGTAGCCGCCACCCTCTCGATCACAAGCCTCATCTAACTCATCGTCCGAGTCGGGCATTCCCCAATTTTCTCGTTCTTAGACAAAATCCCTTTTTATCTAGAAAATTTCTTCGTCCCCATGCTCCAGCCTACCACTTTATTCATATCCTTTATTAAAACAAGATTTTTATTGAATAAACTTACTGTAGTGAGAGTGGTCCATTCCCGGTGATAGGATCAAATGTCAATCTCCCTTTTTATTCTTTTAGCCTCTTAATCGGAAGATCCACCCAGCTTAACTTGTACTCCATCAATGATTGCTCGCATACAACATAACTGGGTTTTGACAACCCATCATGTGAACTCGGATCACCCAAAATTGATTTTGTCACAATTGTCATCGAAGTCTGAATTTCCTCCTTAAAAGATTCTTCTTCAAGTCCCTTCTCGCTCCCTGTTTGTCACCCGAGCCACCAAGTTAAATGATTCCTCCCAGATATCCTCTTTGTAACTTAGTGGGTTTACTCCTTCCATCGACATATTAAAAATTCTAGCAATGGCTTCCCGTGTATGACAGCTTGGGTACCATCCACCTCTCGTGTCAAAACCATTATCAAGTATCCTTCATATTTACCAAAAATTTGGCTCCTAACAAATCCAAGGTTTTGTTCTGCTTTCGACTTCATAGAACAGAGACTCCTTTGAGTTGTGACCCTTCGAGTAGTCGGAGAATTTCAATGGACTCTCTATCCCTTGTCGTCTCGAAGTCGACGTACATTTCTCGCCTTGGTTTATTCTTGAAAATGTCATTGCTCATCTTGAAATTGGACTTTGATGAGGATATAAAGGTGGGTTTTGAGAGTTTAGAGGTTTTTGAAGAAGAAGCCAATTTTCGAAATTTTGTAGAAAACTTGAGAGAATTTGCAAGAAATTAGGGCTAAGGTTTTTGTAAAAGTGAATTTGAATTGGAGAAGGTAAGTTTTTAAATGAAGAAGAGAGAGAGGGAAATCCGAGAAAATGGCTACGTGGCACGATCAAATTTAATCTTGATCGTTGATTTGTATGTGGCACATGGAGTATATCAACGGCTATATATGATAGTCTCTTCAACTCCGGCACGTGGCATTAACTCGCCTTTGGATTTGTAAAAAGTAACCGCCCAAGCTATGGATTAGACGGCTAATAGGGGTTACTTTATACCTTTTTTCGCGTAAGGGTTTCCCTATTTCGTACTAGGTTTTATCGTACTTGTTAAAAAATGATCTCGTCTTAAATTTTGAAAATTTCTCCAAGTCTCGATTATTTTGAAAAATAAAGAATTTTTAAGACCGAGTTAATTTTATGCCATTATTTTAAATAAACTAAGTCTTATATTCAAATATAACTAGTATATAAGAATATTTAACTCACCGGAGTTTTTAAAAGGACAACTCATCCGAAAATTTTTGAAATAGATGAGCCGTGAGAGTAGTTTTTGAAAGTAATAATTTTTAAAGAAGAAAACAAGGAAGGGTTTTGCTCGGTATAAGAAGGTCTTTCGGATGAGAAGGTTTTAGACTCGATCTAACAATGTTGTTTATAACCCGTTCTCGCAGATACAAAAACTTGAGAAACCATTAGTAGCTAGAGTAAGTCGCATAAGTTACATAAGTTCATCTCGATTCTTAACAAAATCAGTTGATTATGTTCTTGTCTGATTTACTTAATGTCGATAAGAAATTATCAAGTTAGGTAAGGTCAATATGACTAATCCTTGATTCTTGATTCCTTTGAAAGGAAATCAATGATATCACTCTGTGATTGTCTTTTGACACATACCAAGTCCGATAATTCTTTCTAGACATGATTTTAAGAAAAGAAAGATAAAGAATGTACAAGATACATGCAATAGAAGTCATAAATCAGCTAAGGATGCATCAAGTAATCCTAATTCTAAACATAATTTCTTAAATCTAGACTCAACTAAAGGTTTAGTCAAAATGTCACTCTTTGAAAATCACCAAAATCTTTTCTAGTCTCGATGTTACCTTTCTCAACATGATCTCGTATAAAGTGATGTCGAATGTCAACATGCTTGCACCTAGTATGTAAGACTGGTTCTCGGGTAATAGCTATGACACTATTACTATCACAAAAGATTGATACATCTTTAGTGATAATATTATAGTCCCTTAGCCGTTGACTAATCTAGATGAGTCAGTGAACAATAACTTCCACCGCCATATACTCAAACTTTCAGATTGGAGGTATCTACAGAGGTTTGTTTCTTAGACAACCATGAAATCAACTTACTTCCCGTAAATTGGCAAGTTTTAGAGGTAGATTTCCTATCTATCTTGCACCCACCAAAGTCCGAATCGAGTATCCCGACAACTCGAAACTATTATCACCGGATACCACAAAATTTCACGTTTATTGTACCTTTCTTAAATTTAAGAATCTTCTTGGCTGCCTCAAGATGACTCTTCTTTGGCTTTGCTTGAAACCGTGAGCAGACACCCACCGCAAAGATATGTCAGTCTACTAGCAGCTAGATATAATAACGAACCTATTAGACCTCGATACTCTGCTTGATCCGTGTCTTCCCTCTTGTCGCCTTGATCCATGGAGAAGTTTGTCAAAGATAGATATTTTGGCTTCTCGGCTGATACCTATTCCAAACTTTTCAATTAGATCATTTGCATATTTGGCATTGCTTATGAAAATCCCCTTCTTAGTCTGCTTGACTTGAAGTCCAAGAAAGTATGTCATTTCTCCCATCATGGACATTTCAAATCATTTTTCATGAGATGACTAAATTCTTCACATAAAGACATGTTAGTTGATCCAAAAATTATATCATCTACATTAATTTGCACTAATAGAAGATCACTACCAAATTCTTTTCTAAATAAAGTTCTATCAATTTTACCTTTCACAAAAACATTCTGAATTAGATAATCATACAAAGTATCATACCATGCTCTTGGTGTTGTTTTAGTCCATATAGAGCTTTCCTCAATCTATAGACCATGTCTCCTTTGACAAAGCCTCGGGGTTGCTCTACATAAACCTCTTCGCTTAAGATTCCATTTAGAAATGCTGATTTTACATCCATTTGAAAAACAGGAATCTTTTAAAAACAACATAGGCTAAGAACAATCTTATGGCCTCCAGACGAGCTACAGTGCAAAGGTTTCATCATAATCAATTCCTTCCGATTGTGAATAACCCCGAGCAACTAGTCGGCTTTATTTCTAACTACAAGTATTGTTCTCATGTCTTTTGTTTTTAAAGACCCATTTAGTTCCAATGACTTTTTGATGATGAAGTCTTTCAACAAGCTCCCACACATCTTATCTTTGAAACCGATTCAGTTCTTCTCGCATAACATTAATCCAATTGGAATCGCTTAGAGCTTCGAATTGACTTAGGTTCAAGTAATGAAATATAACAACCGAACATACAATCTTGATTTAGTCAGTGTCCTTGTCTCGACTCCAGAATCTAAATCTCCAATTATTTGCTCACCGATGATAAGTCATTACCTTTTTACCTTTGTCTTTTACAATGGATGAAGATTTGTTTGAAATATTCTTTTCAAATGATTCTCGTGTTACCTTCAGTAAACTTCTTCCTGATTATCTGGTAAGGTAGTTGCTCGATTAGTGACTTTGAAGAACTTTCGTGCTCTTTTCCTTTATTTGAGTCGATATTTCTTCCTCGTCTCAATACGATTACGGTTCATAGAACTTCACCGTTGATCTTTTGATAGTCATCTTATCTAGATCATCCGATATCTTTGTAACGTCATCTCGCATCTCTAGACTCAAAGGTAGATTCATCAAATACAACATGTGGTATTTCTTCCACACACAAGGTTGTCTTATTAAAAACTCTATAAGCTTTAGACGAAATGAGTATTCTAAGAATATCTCATCTCGCAATCTTAGCATCAAAAGTTTTTAAATGAGATTTTCTATTATTGTGGATGAAATACTTACAACTAAAAATATGAAAATATGAAATTTTGGGTGATCTACCCTTCCACATTTCATATGGGGGTTTACACTTATTTTGAACAATCAAACATCTATTTTGGATATCGTAAAAAAAAATATCTATTTTGGATAAAACAAGTAGTATTTGAAGGTGTGCGTACGTGTTTTGCGAGAATGTTGTCACGAATGTTGGCACATTCAAGATCAACACGAACAAATAAATAATCGTAAATGTACACAACGGAAGTCTTAAACACGTTGCAAGATGGATATCAAAATTTTCGTATAGACTATAAATAAGTCTATACCGCCAATCGGCGTATTATCACTAGTAATTGTTAAGTGATACAATCGGTGAAAACATAAGCTACACCGCTGAATGGATCAACGTATATAGTGACTAGATAATATTCAATCTAACCTATCACTAATACAAATAAAGACTCCAATGTTGAGTGAAATGTTGGAACATTCACCAACGGAAGTATCGAGTATGAAACTACAATAAATTCTATAGTCTATGCCAATCGACTATGCTAGATTGTGTTTCCTCAACTTCGAAGTTTTAATCTTCATAGCAGCCGTGTATATATAGATAAAATCTGGACTCTTAATGCTTGAAGATAACTTCCACATCTCCCTTGAAAATAGGTAACTTCTATGTAACTTCCCATGATCTTTATAACTTCTCTTGCTTGCCTCTTTCAACCGCATGACTTCGGTGAATCGCCGTAAGTCTTCAATCCTGAAAGAACAAGTCAATGAACAAGACAAAACATGGGTTAAGGGTTAGTGAAAGTTGGAAGGACGAATTCGATGTTGTGACCAGAATGTTGGCACATTACGAGTAACACTCGTCATAACATCAACAATCTCCCCCAATTCGGCCTTTCTACCGAACACACCCGATGTTGCAACAAAATGCAGAATGTGTACACAATAGAGATAAGTAAATTAATATCAAGTAAATGACATCTTTTTACTTAGCCAAAACAAACATAAAAACAATAAACACTTAACATCACGAGGACTTATACTATGAACAAAACATAGACTAAACAAAATTAGAGCTAACATAAAACAATATAAAAATTTAGAGTAATAAAATAAAGACAAAATACTAGACTTAACTAAACTTAAATCAGTAGCTTTAACCAAAAAAACATATTAACAAAAATCAGAAATTAAAGATAAAAACACTTAACATAACAAAACTAAAATCAGAGCATAGTATCACGAACTTACCTAAATACCATAATACTATTAAGTTCATCAACATAGCTAACACGTAATATAAGTTCGAAAAGACATAAACATAAAAACAGAAAAAGAAATTGAGTCTTTACAAAAACAGATAAAGCTTATAAATGAAGGTTTAGGAGAGGATTGGGTCAGAAAGAATAACAATGTGCATCTTCAAGAGTCTCGCACGAACTCCCCTATCTTCAAGCTTCTCTATCTTTGAAAGCTCCCCCTTGCTTAATGTCCCCAATCATCCAAATCATCATACAGATACAATGAGATCTTCATCATCCCACCCATCGCATCTATCTTCTCAAAGCATCTACGTCCATATTCGAGCCGCTGGGTCCATCATTGTTGTCTAGATTTGTGGGCACATTCTCCGGCGCATTCTCGGGTTTCTCTGCTTGGGCCTCGCACTGAGCCGCACTTGTTCCAGCCTCCAGATATATCAACA
The DNA here is from genome assembly GCA_030762865.1 of Paraleonurus japonicus. Classification (NCBI taxonomy): domain Eukaryota; kingdom Viridiplantae; phylum Streptophyta; class Magnoliopsida; order Lamiales; family Lamiaceae; genus Paraleonurus; species Paraleonurus japonicus. The sequence goes on from CM061061.1 coordinate 13,073,919, forward strand.
TCTGGTCCTCCTTCGGTTCCATCACCATTAGCATTTCCATCTTCACTGCTCAAGAGCAACATCAAGAACATCCGCACTGGAGCTCCTTCGGTTCCATCACCATTAGCATTTCCATCTTCACTGCTCGGTAGCAACATCAGCAACATCCGCACTGGAGCATCAACTTGAGCAGCAACATCGTGTCCTACTCCCCTGTGACAAGAGAAAGTATAGCTTCCTGCACCCTTTTGTGCATTTCAAGGTTGCTCAACAGACATTTGGCATTTGTGATCGAAGTTTTCCGTCATAGCAATCCGATCTCGGATGAATTGCGGCTGTAATTGTGGAGTGTTGGCAGCGTGTGTGCCAACATTTCTCGGCACATCGGCTGGTTGATCAAGAGGAACTTCGTGTTCAGGTGCATTAGGATCTCTGTAGGGTAGATCAATCACACGTGGTCCGGTTCTCAAGACATGTGAAATAGCTAAACTTAGTGCAAATGAGCCGATAATCTCATTGTTCTCCCTTTGAAACCCTTGAGCGAAATCAATGAGTGAATCGACTTGGGTAAGGCAGAACCCTTTGCTTGACACTTTCCCCGAATATGTCATCATATTGTCAAATATTGTTTTCCCAAGATTAAACTCTCTCGCATGTCCAATCTTGTACATTAAAATAGCCTCGCTCACCGGTCAAAGTGGTTGTGTTTGAAGAAGGCAGCCAATTATACACAATTAACTTGTGAAGAACACCGTAAAGGCTGGTCAAGACCGAGGAATTCATTCTATATCTCCATACATTAATCCTTCCCCAAAGTGATCACCTTTATGACCTCATCCAAATCATCAACCCGAGGATCATCACCATCCCTAGTTCTCAAGACCTCATTAATAACAAATTTGGAGTTATCACAATGACCTTTCCCTAAACTTCACTTTTCCAAAGTGCTTTGAATTAACTTCGAAACTCGACTTTCAAGTTTGCATAAAACTCATAAACCCAATCCATAATATAAGGAGTAGCAAATTGTAGAGAGTGCATTAAGGACCTATCACCAGTATCCAACTAAATTCATATTCACAAAATCATCCATTTTAACTATCCTCTCTCCAACTATCACTCTAGTCCGCAAAGTCCTAAATTTCTCACTATCCACACCATTATAGCTATCATCGAATCGATGAAGTCATATTTAGAGAGGAATCAGTATGTACCTCATCGTGTTTAGCCTTACTTCCTTTAGATGAAGAAGACTCGTAGTCGAGGACGATGTGTCCATTGGTGTGCCAACATCCTCCGGCACATCCTCGCGGATCTTTTGCTTCTTTTTCCTTTTCTCCAAGCTAGCAGCCATTTGAGCCAATGTTTGATCCATCTCTGAATCCTCGCACTCCCCTCGGCTAAGCACCGAACATCGCCTTCTTCACTAGCCGCTTCTCTCGGATTTGCTTCTTCCACTTCATCGCCAGGAGTCGTAGTCAAACACTGGATAGGCTTCAAGCAACGCCATCATCATGCTTCGCTTTTGCCGCTTTGAGTAGTCTACACGACGTCCCATTGTCCTATACGAGCGATGTTTCGTCCTTGTCCCCTTGAGCTCGTAGCCTTTTGCCGAATGCATTGAAAGCGGGCAACGAGTTCTTCGGTGTCCGAAGACTCGAGAGGATGATTCTTCTACTTTGGAGTATCTTCCTGATTGTTGCGGTGTAAACACTAAGTGTTTGTACTCGGAAATCAACCTCCACGTCGCCTACCTTGACAACAGGTAAATTGTCTGCATTTCGAGAGGGTTTTGAACGCATAGACTATTTGATCGGTGGTGGCTCCTTCAGCTAGTTCCACCGTCATTGGATAAGTTTCGAGAGCCGGGTCTTCGGCTTTGTCGCCGACCGGTTTTGGTGGCGTTCGCCCAATTTCGGAATATCGAGGATTGAATATCGTGGTTTTGGATTTCGTAACGAATGTCATAGGCCGAGAGAGGAACATCAATCGAGCCAACCCTAACCGAAGAGGGTGATGTTGGGTTAGAAGGGCCAACATTCCCTAAACATTTTCACGGCCATTGAAGCTAATAGGTGTAGGTTTTGAGAAGAAGATGAAATTGCCGGAGAGGTAGAGTGTTTCGAATGTGAAGGTGAAGAGCCTTTCCCATCAGCCATGATAATTAATAACCTGCAAGCACTATTCAAATTATATTAATAAAATAATCAATTTGAATTGCAATATTAAAGGCAGATTATAAACTAATACCAACAAGGTATGATTAATAATACCTTTCGAATACTTGTGCTAAAAATTCAAATTTTGATAAAATGTATAGAACACACCGAGTATTAAGGACCTTAAATAGGGAATAGAAAGATTGCGTGAAGTTGTGAACACATCGAAGTTAAAAGATAAGATTTAATCACATCCCTAAAAATTAGGGCATTATCAAATGTTGGAAGTTTATTTCAATGACATGCTAAAACCGCTTGATTTAAAAAAAATAACCGCACAAATAATTAAATTAGACTATATAATATTCATTGGGAACAATTTAAAATAAATCGATCTTTATAAAATAATATTCGAAATTTTCAAACTCATAGAGGTAAATATACATATGAGAACCGAATGTTATTCACCGAATGTCGGCACACACACTTCTCAACACGCTTTTACATGAAATAAATTCATTTGTGTTGCACTATATTTTGCTTTACCCACTTATTCACATTGATCCATTTTTCCGTAAGAGATCATCGTAGTTGTCACTCCGTGTCCCATAATTACTCAATGGATTGTGCATATTTTGATGCATTCAAGTCACCTTTTGAAAAGAGAACATCGTAGTAGTCAACTCCTTGTCCCATAGTTACTCAATGACATAGCATCTAATTGTGAGTTTATCCAATTGCATTTGAGAGAAGTGTGTCCAGGACAATATATTTTATCACAGGTTCTAATACTATTTACACAATAGAGTTCAAAAACACTAAATATTACAGTCCTTAGAAAAATTTAAACAAATTGTTCTAGTGTTGTTACAAATGTTGGCACATTTGTCACAACACACAAGAAATATAGGTCTAATTAGTGCATAAACCTAGAGATTTTCTAAGAGAAGAAAACCTCTCATTATCAAGGGCTTTAGTAAAAATGTCTCGCAACTGCTTTTCAAGAGAAATGTATTCCAACTTTACAACTTCTTTTTCTACAAGATCCCTAATAAAGTGGTGTCTAATACTTATATGCTTAGTTAACGAATGTTGCACGTGGTTCTTAGATATATTAATCGCACTTGTATTATCACAATAAACAAGAAGAGTATTGCTCTCCAAACCGTAGTCATCGAACATCTTCTTAAGCCAAAGAAGTTGAGTACAACAATTCCCCGTGGCTATGTATTCGGATTCAGCCGTAGATAGGGAAACACAATTTTGTTTTCGGCTATGCCATGAAACAAGATTGTTACCCATGTAGAAACATCCTCCACTTGTACTCTTTCTATCATCACTATCACCTGCCCAATCTCGCATCACTATAGCCAATCAACGAACAATTAGTATCTTTGCTATACCATATTCCATAATCACATGTGCCTCGCCACATATCGAATTATTCTCTTAATCGAATTCATATGAGATTCTTTAGGATCAGCTTGATAACGTGCACATAAACAAACACTAAACATGATGTCCGGTCTACTAGAAGTCGATACAAAAGACTACCAATCATCGACCTATACAATGTTGGGTCAACATTTGTGCCAACACTGCCTTTACACAACTTTTGTGTCGATCACATAGGTGTCTTCATGTGTTTAGCATTGTCTAAACCAAACCTTTTCACAAGATTTTTGGCATATTTATTTTGACAAAAGAAAATACCATCCTTGCATTGTTTAATTTGAAGACCTAAAAAGTAATTCAAGTCTCCAACCATCGACATTTCAAAGGTAGTGGTCATTTCATGTACAAATAATTCAAGCATTTTCTCACATGTAGAACCAAATACAATGTCATCAACATATATTTGAGCAATCATAATGTCATATCCGTAATGTTTAATAAACAATGTTCTATCACCTTCACCTCTATAAAAACCGAATTCAACTAGAAAATCGCTAATCTACCATACCATGCCCTAGGTGCTTGCTTTAAACCATATAACGCTTTCTTAAGTTTATAAACATGATCAGAAAATCATGATTCTCAAACCCCTTAGGTTGTTCTACATATGCTTCTTCCATAAGAGTTCCATTTAGAAATGCGGCTTTAACATCCATTTGATGCGCTTTATATCAATGTAGCATGCAATAGCAAGTAATAGTCTTATCGACATTTCAAAGGTAGTGGTCATTTCATGTACAAATAATTCAAGCATTTTCTCACATGTAGAACCAAATACAATGTCATCAACATATATTTGAGCAATCATAATGTCATATCCAGAATGTTTAATAAACAATGTTCTATCAGCTTCACCTCTATAAAAACCGAATTCAACTAGAAAATCAGTTAATCTACCATACCATGCCCTAGGTGCTTGCTTTAAACCATATAACGCTTTCTTAAGTTTATAAACATGATCAGGAAAATCATGATTCTCAAACCCCTTAGGTTGTTCTACATATGCTTCTTCCATAAGAGTTCCATTTAGAAATGCGGCTTTAACATCCATTTGATGCGCTTTTATATCAATGTAGCATGCAATAGCAAGTAATAGTCTTATGGACTCAATTCTAGCAAAGAGCAAAAGTCTCATCAAAATCAATTCCTTCTACTTGTGTATAGCCTTGAGCTACTAATCTAGCTTTGTTTCTTACAACATTACCAGATTCATCAGCTTTGTTTTTGAAAATCCATTTTGTACCAATTACATTCACATCATCGTGCCTAGGCACAAGTATCCAAACATCATTCCTTTCAAATTGATTTAGCTCCTCATGCATTGCATTAATCCAATTTTCATCTTTCATAGCTTCATCAACATTTTTAGGTTCATTGAAAGAATGAAAACATTCAAAGTTCACCTTGTTACACATAGATGTCATACAAATCGACCTTACCACATGCCTTGCGTCAAAACTTAATTTTCTCCTTGTTTGTACACCTGATTGTGGTTTACCTATGATCTCGTTGTTGTGGATGATTCTTGAGAATCTGGAAGATGGTACGTGGCGAGGATAAGGCATAGTTCTATTAATTTTTGGATGTTGAGGTGATGTTGCTTGAGATGTGGGCACATTTGTAGCAACATTCTCAATCGGTTCGTAAATTCCGTAACTTTGCATCTCGCTCAATAAGATCGATTACATCTTCTTCAATAGCATTATCTCGCAAGACTTGCATTATCATCAAAAACAACATTCATAGACTCTTGAACAAGATGTCGATCCTAAGATTATAAATCCTAAAAGCTCTCTTGTTTCTAGCATAACCAAGAAAGAAACCCTTATCACTCTTTGAATCAAATTTATGAAGTTGGTCTCTATCATTCGAGAATGTAACAAACACATCCAAAGACATGAAAGTATTTCGATTAGGCTTTTTGTCATTCAAAAATTCATAAGGTGTCTTTGTGGAATTAGGTCTAAGATAAACTCTATTTGAAATATGACAGCGGTATTCAAAGCTTCAGCCCAAAACCTTTTTGAAAGTTTCTTGGATAAAAGCATTACTCTAGCCATTTCTTGTAGAGTTCGATTTTTCCTTTCGGCTACACCATTTTGTTGAGGTGTTTTAGGAGAAGAAAACTCTTGAATTATGCCTTTGTTTTCACAAAAATTAGTGAATAAGCTGTTTTCAAACTCCCTACCATGATCGGACCTTAATCTCTTAACCTTAGTGTTAAAAACATTTTTAAAACGTTTGTAAAGAATTTTGAAAACTTCAAAAGCATCTGATTTTTCCTTAAGAAATTCGATCCATGTAAACCTTGAATAATCATCTACTATGACAAAAGAATATCTCTTACCACCAATGCTTTCGGTCTCCATTGGTCCCATTAAATCCATATGCAAAAGTTCAAAGCAATGTTTCAGTAGTACATTGTGTCAACATTTCATGTGACATTTTGACTTGTTTACCACTTTGGCAGATCCACACACATTTGACCTATGTATTTGTAACTTAGGCGGACCTTTAACAAAGATAAAATTTTAACAATTTGACAATGTTTCTATAATGAGCATGTCCAAGTTTTTGATGCCAAAGAACACTTTCATCGGTTTGAACATTAAAGCATGCTTGATTTGAATCGATTAAATAGCAATTATCAACCGATCTATTACCAACCATAAGACATTTATCATCACTGTTTAGCACATAGCATGAACTTTTGTCAAACTTCACATGCAAGTCATCATCACATAATTGACTAATACTAATCAAATTTGCAAGTAAACCTTTAACATGTAAGACTTTTGTCAAGTTAGGAAAACCAGAACATTTAATGTACCTATACCAATAATTCTACCTTTTGAACCTCCTCCATATGTAACATTTCCACCATCATATGCCTTATAATCAGTGAGATAACTTTCCTCACCGGTCATGTGTCTAGAACACCCACTATCAAAATACCATAGTCCGGAACACATGCTTTTAAAGATGTATAGACAACATTACATATAGTATTTGACTTTTTCACCCAAGTAGACTTTTGAACAGGTTTTGAAAAGATTTCGAACTGTTTGTTTCGAATGTTGAGCGAGAATGTGGCAACATTTTCAAAGACATTTTAGAAAACTTTTTATCCTGCCTCATTCTAAAACAGTTTGGTCGTTTGTGACCCTCGGTAAAACAATAATGACAAATATCCTTCTTTTCAGAATCATTTTTCAATTTTTCAGTTTCAATGTAAGGTTTTGTAAACACAACAGTTTGTTATTATTTAAAAACTGAGTGATATTACCATTATAACCTAGACCATGTCTACTTGTACTTCCAATTGTCGGTGCCTCATCAAGTTTGGTGAACTTTCTGAATATCTTTTGAAATTTAGTGTTGTTCCTTTGAGTTGTTCTTTGAGGTTGCATAACTCCAAATCTTTCCTTGTTAGAATGACCTCAAGCTTTATCACCAAATCTTTTGATATGACTCTTCAATAGTCATGTCCCTTAAGGCTTTACGAGTGGATTCCAACTCCTTTTCAAGCTTTAGATAACCTGGACTTACAATCTTTGCAAACAATATTAGAAGTACCGCTTCATCTACACAAGAACTTGAGAAACAATTAAATTCTGGAACCTCCAATGTTTCCTCAAATGTTGGCACATTTGACTCAACATCGAATCATCCAAGAAATCATCAAGAGTATCATCATACAAAATTCTTGCGAGAAAAAGCAAACTCCTCATTTTTATCAATCTTCTTCACAATCGACTCATCACTTAAGGTAGCATTGAAATTTACCCTCTTTCTCAAAAGAGTGTTGGCACATTCATTAGCATAATGACCAAAACCAGAACATGCATCACATTTAACATTTTTCCTATATTCTCGATCATATTTGATCTTGTTACCTCTATCAAATTGCCTAGGTTGATTAACATTCCGATTTCTATCGTGCAATTGGCGTGAACTACTAGTCTGTTCTCTTTCTTGATTCTTAATTTGCAAATTATTTCTAAGTCTATTTGCTCTCTTTTTCAAAAATGCATTAAACTGCTTAGTCAGAAAGCAATGTTATCGGCATTGTCGGCACAATCGTCACCAACATCTTCATCGAGAATCTATTTCAAGAACAAACGGTTGTTTATCAACACATGAAGAAGTCTCTCCTTTAAAAGCGAGAAATTTTCCTTTCGGATTTCTCACTATCTCTTTGGGAAAAATTCATTTCATATGTTTTCAAAATACTCACCAACTCATTTTGAGTAATAGCATCGATATTTTTAGCTTCCTCAATAGCACATATCTTAGCATCAAAACGTTTAGGAACAGTTCTTAAGATTTTATGTACTAACCTTGTATTGGATATGGCTTCACCAAGTGCTTGAGATTCATTGGAAATCTCAAGAATTCGTTCATTGTAGGAGGATATGGTCTCATCTTCCTTCATCCTTAAATTTTCGAACTTGGTTCCAAGCATCCTCAACTTTGTCCTTCTTACACTCTCGAGATCCTTCACAATGTTCTTGTAATCTCTCCCATGCATCTTTTGCGAGATACACAATTAGAAATTATTTTGAACATGGATACATCCGTAGAGGTAAATAAGGCATTAAGTGCCTTCGAATTGAAGCCGCCGTTGTCACCTCATCATTTGTCCATTCTAGCTCCTTTTTGATTTGAGCTTCGGTGTTGTCATCACGGAACAATCGGTGGAGTCCATCCAGTCAATATACTCCTCCATGCACGTTCATCAATGGACTTGATGTACATACGCATCTTAGGCTTCCAAATTGCATAATTTGTACCATCTAGAACGGGTGGTCTAATTGGAGCTGTCATAGGATAATCCATTGCAATAAATCACACCAAACACAGATCTAAACTCGGGATAACAAGTTTTATGGCTCGTGCCACTTGAAGGTGTGCGTACGTGTTTTGCGAGAATGTTGTCACGAATGTTGGCACATTCGAAGATCAACACGCAGACAAATAAATAATCAAATGTACACAGCTGAAGTCTTAAACACGTTGCAAGATGGATATCAAAATTTTCGTATAGACTATAAATAAATCTATACCGCCAATCGGCGTATTATCACTAGTAATTGTTAAGTGATACAATCGGTGAAAACATAAGCTACACCGCGAATGGATCAACGTATATAGTGACTAGATAATATTCAATCTAACCTATCACTAATACAAATAAAGACCCAATGTTGAGTGAAATGTTGGAACATTCACCAACGGAAGTATCGAGTATGAAACTACAATAAATTCTATAGTCTATGCCAATCGACTATGCTAGATTGTGTTCCCTCAACTTCGAAGTTTTAATCTTCATAGCAGCCGTGTATATATAGATAAAATCTGGACTCTTAATGCTTGAAGATAACTTCACATCTCCCTTGAAAATAGGTAACTTCTATGTAACTTCCCCATGATCTTTATAACTTCTCTTGCTTGCCTCTTTCAACCGCATGACTTCGTATAGCGCCGTAAGTCTTCAATCCTGAAAAGAACAAGTCAATGAACAAGACAAAACATGGGTTAAGGGTTAGTGAAAGTTGGAAGGACGAATTGATGTTGTGACCGAGAATGTTGGCACATTCTCGAGTAACACTCGTCATAACATCAACAATTAATGGCTTCGCCCAAAACCTCGTGTGGAGTGTTATATTCAGACAACATAGTCCTTGCAGCCTTCTTTCAAAGTTCTGCTTTCTCCTTTCAACAATTCCATTTTGTTGGGATATCCTTGCAATTGATGTCTCGTGAGCTATACCATTCTCGGACAATAGTTAGTAACAAGTGTATTAAGGAATTCGCACCTTTATCACTTCGATTTTAACAATACTTAGTCCCTTTTCATTTTGAATTCTTTTAAAAAAATTTTTGGATTTTTATCATAGTCTCATTCTTCTTGTACAAGAAAATAACCCTGTGAATCTTGAGAAATCATCTACAATTACCAAGGTATATTTTCTTCCACCGAAGCCGAGAGGTGTGATTTGGACCAAAGAGATCCATATGAAGAAGTTCCAATCCTTTACGAAGAAGGATTATTTATTGTTTTAAATGAAGTTTTGGTTTGTTTTCCTTTTTGACAAGCATCACAGACATAGTTCTTTGAAAATACTCTATCAGGAGTCCTTTGACTAAAGATTTCCTTGCAATTTTGTTAAGAGTTTTGAAGTTTAAGTGACCAAGACGTTTATGCCATAGCGAACTTAAGTCATCTGAACTCTTTGCAACAAGACAAGTATCCTCGGGACAACTTTTGAAGTTAGCAACATAAATGTTACCTTGTCGACTCCAAAATAGTGTATTTTCTTTGATACCATCTAAAACATAACATGCATTATAGGTGAATTTAACACTAAAACCCTCATCAAAAAAGCTGTGAGACAGAGATAGCAAATTATGCTTCAACCCTTCGACATAATAAACCTCACCGACTTGAATATCACCTGTTAGATTAAGAAGTTTTGATGAGTTAAAAGAAGCGATTCGAGATGATCGGACGACTGAAGAACAACCGAGATTAAGTCCTTATACTAAGCTGATCGCACAAGGTCGAGAACCAAACTAGTCGGTGAAGACTTGAAGATTACAAGTCATCCGGAGACGAGCTCAAGTCTAGTCATCTGCGGAGACAAGTATGAAGAGCTCGACGAGGTCAAGATAAGCCGAGTAGAATAAAAAAGGCGAGTCTTCACCAAGTCACTGTAGACGAGTAGAATAAAATCACCGAGGTCTAGAGCGGTTTCCAAGAATAAGTTTGTTGAGCGGTTTCTAGTTTGTTAAAACTAATTAACAAACTAACTGTCTTTTCGTACTTATAAATAGGTCTAGGCACTTCATTAAAAATAGAGAGCACACACGAATTATTCATTTTAGCAATGATTCTCACAATTCACAATATTTCGAAAAAGCACAAAAATTGTTTTCTAGGATTTCATCATAGATTTTTCTAAGTGTTTATAGAACACTTTTCATATACATCTTCAAGAATAGTTTAGAAGATTGAAGATTTGAAGATCGATTGTAATTTGTAAGTCATGCGATTGTAAAGTGAGTAAGTAAGCGAGTAGAAGAGACCCTTCTTCAAAGTTTGAAGAAGGAGAGTGGATGTAGGATTGTTATAATCCGAACCACTATAAATACAGTGTTCTTTATTGCTTTGTTTTACTTACTTGTTGCTTACAAATTCCTCGTTAACAAATCAAAGATAGATTTCGAATCAAAGTTAGAACTAAAATATCGGTTTGCTTTTGATCTTGTTCAAGTTGAGTTTAAAACTATATTTTCGTTGTGTAACTTTGAAGTTTTGAGTAAGATTTTAAAAGAGATTTGAAAAATCTATAAAATCTATTCAACCCCCTTCTAGATTTTATCATAGAAGGTTAACTCAAGTTTTCTTTATCAACTCAACCACGGGACCAACATCACCAATCATCAAGGTTCCAACTCCTTAGGTTAACCCAAAATTGTTGTCTCCAAACATGACTCTTGGTCCATCTATAGTCGATAGTTAGAAAGTAGACGTTTCTCATAGGTCATATGTTTTGAACAGCCACCTGTCAATATACCAGACGACCTCAAGAACATCCGCCCTTTCTACTATTCTTGTACCTTCCCGCAATCACAGATTTAAATTTTAGGTACCCTTTGTAAATTGGGTCCTTCATGGTTAAGTTGATGCTTTGGAATCCAGATAAACACATCTATATTTCTTAAAACCAATGATTGAAGCTTGCATCCATATCTATCTACCAATATAAGACTATCAAGATTAATCTTGTTCACTGATTTTTGTAATTGTCTTATATTGTGGTAAAAACGGATATGATTTGTTCCTTCCATCAAAACTATTATTCCTCGAGATGAGACTTTGACCTAGTCTTTGGTTTTACCTTAGGAACATTTCTCTTTGTCTGTATTTTCTTTGTAGAAATATCGGTTGAGGTGATTTGTTCTTTAGGTTTCCAAGGACCAAATCTTGTCCCTTCCTTAGGTTTGGTAGCTTTGACAAAACCCTTGGTCTTACGAGGATCATCCTTCTTATTTCTATCAAAACCCAACTCTGTTTTATCACTAGTCCTCTTAAAACTCTTATTCTCTGAATAGATACTTGAGAATTTAATTTTTAAAGCATTCAATTCTTTTTCTAACTCATCGGGCCTTTTTTCGTATGAGGAATTAGTGATCGCCTTAGGTGACATTCCCCCTTGAATGAACAGTCTAATTTTTCACTAATCCTAGTCCGACTCTCCTTTGTTAGAATAAGAATTTGATCCTTTAAACTTAAATTTTCAATCTTTATCTGTTTATAAGCGAGATAGAGCAGTCTCCAAATCCTTCAAAAGTTTATTACTAAGACTTGGATCCGATTCGTATAAGTTTTTACAACATTATCTCGTAGATGAGTAATAGTTTACCTCTTTAGCCATTAGACATATATCATCGTCCTGATCCGAATCTAGATGAGGATGAGGATGATGAAGTCTCATGAACTTCTTCTTTCTTAGCTAGAAGAGCTCTCTAGTCTGTATACCTCCTATCACGTTTCTTCCTCTTTTCCTCACGTTCTCTTGGGGTAAGCCGAGGACAATCGTTACTATAATGACCAGGTTTATTGCAAGTATAGCTAATATCTCCTCTACCTGATTTTGGACTATTTTCTCCTCTCCCGATTGGTGATCTGAACCTTCTTGACCGATACTTTTTCTTCTCATTATCTCGAACTCTTTTCTTCTCTGCCTCGGCTTGTAGTTTCGCCGATTTGGATCTGTCCCTTTTATTCCTCTTATATTTCATCTTAAGCCTTTCATACCTTTTCATCAATAGAGCCATTTCTTCCTTGATTGATAAGTCTGATGCCTTGGATACATTTTCAAACTCCTCTTGATGAAGGAATGCAACTATTTTTCCGTATAGACGATTCACCTTCAACTTCTTCATCTTCAATTTGAATATCATATTCCAATGCCTTAAGTTGTGAAAATAATGTATGATGAGAAATTGAAGATAAGTTTTGTGTTACTTTAAGAATATTGGCCTTCTCTTTCCATCTCTTACTCAAGGATCCGAGAATTTTATTGTTGATCTCCTTTTTGTGTAGGACTTTCCCAAGTCTCTGCAGCCTTGTTGAGAAGATTTGTCAACCTAACATCCAATTGATCAATAGTTTCACCTTCATTCATTTTGAAAGTATCAAATGTGTGCAATACAGATTGTAGCTTGTTTTCCTTAACTTGATCGACCCTTCACACATATTAGCCAAAGTTTCCCACATTACTTTTGCGGTTTTGCACCATTTAACTTTTTCGATCCAGTCTTTACTAAGTGTCTCTATTATCTCGATTATTGCTACTTGATCCAAGTTGTGAATCTTCTTTTCATTGTTTATCGATTAGCTCTTTTCTTTTCTCGTCGACTCTTATTTCAAGATCCAAAGACTATCACTTACAATTCCATGATAAAATTTTATGGGGCCTTCCTCAAAACTTCTTTCAATCGATCATGAATAGCTTTTAGATGATTTTTCATCCTAAACTTCCAAAGAATCATAATCTTCAATGGAAAATTCTGGTAGGCTCCTAGTCTTTTTACTTTTGATCGTAGACATGGTGAACAAGAAACTCAATAGAAACTTATTAGTAATGTTAGTGAGTCAAAGATAAAGAAAATAATCTAATCAAAATTTCAGTAAACTTCAAGACCACAAATATATCGAAACAACTTAACGCTGCTCGATACTCACTTGTTGGTCCCTAGATTGAGTATTTAGTGAAAACAAGTGAACCTTCCAGAGATAATCTAGGGGGTTGAATAGATTATCTAAATATTTTGCAAAATTCAGATTATCAATTCGCATTATCAAAGATGAACAACGGAAACAGCTTTTAAACTCAATTTTTGAATTAAGATCTAAAAGCAATCCGAAATAAATTTGCTTGAACAATGATTATCAATGTAAATAAATGTAGAAAGTAGATGACACAGGATTTATAGTGGTTCGCATCAAATGATCCTACATCCACTCTCCTCCTTCAACTTAAAGAAAGGCCTCGACTCACTTACTTACTTACTTACTCACCGATGATTATATTACAATGGTTGATGATCCTTTTCTTCAATCTATCTTCAAACTAACAATCTAACTCGGAAAATGAGAAATAAAATGCATAATGTGTTTGAAGATATACAGAGAAGTGTTCTTTAAACACTTAGAAAATTATGAAAACTTTTGAAAACTTCGTGAGTGCTTATAAAAATGTGAATATCGTAGTTGTGAGGGCTAAGAGTTCTTCTAAGAACCGTGCTTACTCTTATTTATAAGCTCAGAAACGGTTAGTTTGTTGTAACAAACTTAAAATTGCTTAACAAACTTATCTTTAAAACCGTCTTGATCTAAGCCGATCTTGAGTTAGTCGTCTGCTGTGACTTGGTGAAAACCCGCCTTTCTTATTCTATTCAAACTGGTCTTGACCTCGTCTTGAGCTCTTCATTATTCTCTCCAACAGATGACTTCTTCAAGACTATCTTCAAATGACCTTCTTCTTTCGACCTCGGTGACTTTATTAGCTTTACCTAGTCTCGATCAGTCTAGCACTAATGCTTACTACATCATGCTCTATACAATCTCACCGGTCATCTTATTTACATGAGCTTGTCTAGTCTAAACAATTTTGACTCATCAAAACTAGAAATCGATCTAACAGCTTACCTCAAGTGAGGCTAGTACATCACCTAGTCTTTCCGAAAGATTAGAAGAAGAATGAAAATCTTTATAAGATAAATTTGAAATGATATGTAATGCGAATGAGTCAATTAAGAAGACTAATGAGAAGCTTGTCTTCAAATTAAGTGAACTTAATAAGTCACAATCAGCTATAGACCACATTTTTAGAACTTCACAAAAGTCTCATGATAAGGCAGTCTTGGTTATGATAGAAATAATAAGCCGTAAACTTTGAAACCAAGGAAGTTTGTAAAAGTCTGAAACATCAAAAGGAATTAAAATTGGACCTTGGAAACTACAAAGTCGATAAGGATCACTTCTCCTAATCAATAGTAAAAATCGATGTGAAATTCAAATCGATAAAAGGGTTCCAAGAACCAAGATTAAAAATAATCTTTCTTATAGTTCTTTTGATGGTAGAAGCAGATGTTATCCCTTGTTTCAAAAGATCAAGAAGGTCACCAAATCGATTTCAACAAGCTTGAATACAAATCTGATATATTTGTTGACAGATTTCGCGCATAACTTGAATCGACCTATTATTGAACAATGATATGTTTGTCTGGATACCCAAAGTGATTATTGACCTTAAAGGACCCAAGATCACTAGGGTACCTCTTACCTAACTGCTTTATAGGAATCTCAAGGGTTGTCTTTAAAGGAGGAAATTCTAGCATCCATTTGGAACATCTCAAAGACGTGACTTGTGAAAGGAAGCTACTCTCAAATTTTCGAATATAGATAGTCTAAGGGTTTTGTTTGGTGACAACAATCATGAGACAGACTAAGGAGTTGGCACCTTAATTATAGGTGATGTCCAAGTGTCTCAAGTCTATTATGTAGAAGGTTTGAAACACAATTTGGTATTTGTTTCTCAACTCTGTGATAGAGGTTTTAATGTTAAATTTTCAAAGGATAAGTGTGATATTTTAGACGCTTCCTCGATAAGGTACTCTTAATCGGTTTCGTACATGGTAATGTCTATGTGGCTAACTTTAATAGTTGTCCCAAAGATACATGTCTAGTTGCTAAAGGTGGAGATGACCTCGATTGGCTATGGCATAAAAGACTTAGTCATCTCAATTTCAAAACCCTTAACAAAATAGCTAAGAGGAATCTTGTCAAAGGACTGCACAAAGACTTTGCTCAACCGATCTTAAATGTGATGCATGCCAAAAAGGTAATCACCAGAACTCCTTCAAAAGTATTAACACAATTTCATCTGAAAGAGTTTTACAACTCCTTCACTTGGATTTGTTTGGACCAGCTTTCACTCCTCGGCTTTAGTGGAAGGAAATACATCCTAGTAGTTGTTGATGATTATTCAAGATATACTTGGGTGATATTTCTTTTCAAGAAAAATGAGACGGTGAACAAGATCGCAAATTTGTTCAAACAAATAAAAATGAAAAAGGTGTTAATATTATTAAAATAAGGTGTGACAAGTGGTACGAGTTCTTGAATTCTTGTCTATCTAACTATCTTACCGAGAATGGAATAGTACATGAGACATCATCACCGAACACCACAACAAAATGGAGTCGTGGAAAGAAGGAATAGGACACTTAAAGAAGCAAGAAAGCATGTTAGCTGAATATGGAACACCTTAAAGGTTTTGGGCCGAGGCGGTTAATACAACTGCTACACTCGTAATGTATGCTTACTCGTAAAAGATAAGGGTAAGACTCCTTATGAACTTGGGAAAGGTAAGGTTCCAAGAAATTCTTATTTTCGTGCTTTTGGGTGTAAGTGTTTCATTCACGACAATGAGAAGTCTAAATTGAAGACATTTGATGCCAAGGTAGCCGATGGAATATTCTTAGGATATTCCAAAGACCTCCAAGGCTTTCAGAGTCTTCAATAAGACAACTCTTTGTGTGGAAGAAACTCCACATGTGGTGTTTGATAAACTTTATACTTTTCCAGATAAGGTAAACTAAATTACTAATGATCTAAATAGAATTGAACTTACCAAAACTAAATAGAGGAAAACTTGTCTACCTAGTTTTGATTCAGATTCGTATGATGAAGAATCTTCATCTCGAGAATCAAGGGAACTCCTTTATTTGTTCCATCCGAGGAGACTCCTCCGACCTCATCCGATCGGCCAAGGTCAGTAGATGAAGGGAACGTCTACTCGTAACAAGTTGAGGAGTTATCATCCACCGATCGATTATTGGGGATCCCTCAAGTAGTGTTTAGACACGAACGATGTTGGATTCTCGTAGTATGTTCACTGTTATGTTTCACTCCTTGAGCCTAAGTCTATTGAGGAAGCTCTATCTCGACCCAAGTCAGGTAACAACCATGCAAGAAGATTGCATCAATTTGAAAGACAAAATGTTTGGGAGCTAGTGGATAGACCCATTCATAGAAAGATTATAGGCCCCAAATGGGTGTTTAAAAAAAATAAAACAGATTTAAAATAACATTATTGTTCGTAATAAGGCTGCACTAGTAGCACAGAGTTATTCACAGTCGAAGGAATAGACTATTATGAAACCTATGCTCCAGTCGCCATATTAGAAGCAATAAGGTTGTTTTTAGCCTTTCACGCCTATAAATGTTTTAAAGTCTTTCAAAAGGATGTCAAGTCTCGCCTTCCCGAATGGAGTGTTACTTGAAGAAGTCTATGTAGAACAGCCTCCGTGGTTTAGGACAAATAACAAAGTCTATAAACCTAACAAGGCACTATATGGATCGAAGCAAGCACCCCGAGCTTGGTACGATACTTTATCTCGAATTTCGATATCAAGTGGATTTCTAAATGTATAGATAGAACACTGTTTAGAAAAGAAGTAGATGGTGATATCTTATGATCGAAAATAGAGAAAGTGGGTTCAGTGAGTAGAGATGAGCAATGAGTCGAGGTCTTCGCACCATTTCATCTGAGCGATGTTGTTCCAAAGGAAATCTTCACGATGAAGGATCGGGAGATGTGGAGATCGTATAAGGCAAAATGGATATTTGCCTTCCATGTCCGCAAGAATATTCAATGGGGACTCGAAGAGACCATCACTTTTCATGTTTGGTTAGAAGAAAAGGATTCTAAGTTCTACCAATACTTGGTCGACCTTGCTCACAAAGAATTCAACGCAGACGTGGTCGCACCACCTACTCACCGATGGATCCCCTAGAATAAAGGATGGCCAGCTAGATCTTGAAAGAATTAAGCGGTGATTATAAGAGTGAAGAGCCGACTTGGCTGAAGGTGGGGAGACGGTGTCTCAAGAAGAGAGTCTTCGATCAAGTTAGCTGCATCGTAAGAAGGCAGTGGTACGATTTAGTCTATCTCTTACTACTCTTCCGATTGTCTGTTATGATAAATGTGGAAAATGTGCAAGTCTGTGAATATCGCTGAAATATACTTTTGAACTACTCTCACAAAACTTGGTTGTTTAACTAACTTGTTTTCTTTCTTTTCAAACCGACTAACTAATTCTTGGTATAAGTGATTGGCCTATAAATTTATAACACTCAATCATCTCAAACTTTCTAAACTTATTCTCGAGTGTTTACTTTTGATTATCTCGATCTCAATCTTGATTAAAATATCGCTCCGATCATCCGAATATAAAGTCTATTGCTCCGATTATCCGACGATGTAATTGTATATCTTGTATTATGCTTATCCTCGAAATGTACTAACATTTTTCTTTTCTTTGAGCCGTGTTTTAACATCATCAAAAAGGGGGAAATTGTTAGGTAAGAAAAGGTATATTTAGTTTTGATGTGTTAAAAGTGTAAAAATAGGAGGACCAAATTTAAGCATTATGTATAGACAATCAAGTAAGTATTTGTAAATAAAGCTAAGTACAAGTAAGATAACGATAAGAAGTCGATTAGGTTAAGAAATCGACTAGGACAAGATCTCGATGAGGACAAGAAATCGATGAGGACAAGAAATCGATGAGGACAACGCAAGTCGACAGATGAACACAATATACTATGTTTCACCATAGAAGGAAGACGCAGATGGTGAGACAAATAGCGTACGAGGAAGTGTTAGAGAAAATTTTACACAAAGTTTCAAGAAGCGCTTCAACTAACTAAGAGGAAGTCACAAGTTTCGCTTATACCGTTATAATCGACCAAAACAATTCAAGGAAGATACAACTACCAAATGAAGATCTCTATAAATAGGGATAGAAATTAGTTTAGAATTACTTTTGATACTTTGCATTCACAACTATTCACACATTCTAGGTACACGAGTTATAGAAGTTGTAAACACAAACGTTTCTATACGTTTTCCAATTTTAGTGTTTGTAGAACACTTTTCACAGAACATCTTTAAGCCATAGATATTCGTAAATTAGGAAGAAATTGTTGTAAGGCTGAAGATTCACACTTGTAAGTAAGTAAGCAAGA
This sequence comes from Paraleonurus japonicus, assembly GCA_030762865.1. Taxonomy (NCBI): domain Eukaryota; kingdom Viridiplantae; phylum Streptophyta; class Magnoliopsida; order Lamiales; family Lamiaceae; genus Paraleonurus; species Paraleonurus japonicus. The sequence goes on from CM061061.1 coordinate 13,092,618, forward strand.
AGGAAGAAAGTCAGTATAGTGAAGACTCTTCTTCAAGTTGAAGAAGGAGAGTGGACGTAGGATTTTTATAATCCGAACCACTATAAATGTGGTGTTCTCTATTGCTTTGATTTACTTACCTTTCTTTTCAATTTCGAGTTCGTTAATCAAAGATTAATTTCTGGATTAAAGTTAAAACTAAAATATCGGTTTGCTTTTGATCTTGTTAAAGTTGAGTTTAAAAATTGTTTTCATTTGTGTTACTTTGGTGCTTTGAATAAGTTTCAAATATTTGTAAAAATCTGAAAAATCTATTCAACCCCCTTCTAGATTTTTCCTAGAAGGTTGTTTAAGTTTCGTGTAAAATCTCAACTAATCGGGACCAACAAGTGGTATCGGAAGCGTTGTTAAGTCATTACGATATTGATTTTATGTCTTAATCAAGATCCTGAAATTTGTTCTTGATTATCTTTATTTTCTTTGTTTCACTAACAGCTTCTACTAACAAGATTTTGTAAGTGTTTTGGTTTTTCTATTTCACCATGTCTTCTCAAGAGCAAGAAATCCAGGATTCTACCTGATTTTTCAATTGAAGAATATGACTATTGGAAGTTTAGAATGGAGAACCATCTCAAAGCAATTCATGATAGAATGGAGGAGGTTCTTGAGGAAGGACCTATCAAGTTTTATCATGGTGGCACAAGTGATGGTACTGCAGAAGAAACAAGAGTGAGGCAAGAAAAGAAAAGCTCAACTCACTAGTGATGAAAGAAAGATTCATAATTTGGATCAAGTTGCGAAAACCGAAATCATTGAAACATTGAGTAAGGATTGGATTGAAAAGGTGAAAAGATGCAAGACTGCTAAGGAAATGTGGGAAACTCTTCTGGAATCATGAAGGATCCGAACAAGTTAAAGAAAACAAATTGCGATCTGTTCTACATGTTTTTGGCACTTTCAAGATGAAAGAAGGAGAGTCTCGTTGATCAACCGGATGTTAGGTTGACAAATCTACCGAACAAGGCAAATGATTTGGGAAAAACATATATAGAGAAAGAAATCAACAATAAAGTGTTGAGGTCATTAAGATAAAGATGGAGAGAGAAAGCTAATATTCTAAAAGCTAATCAAAATCTATCCTCAATTTCACATCACACTTTGTTTTCTCATCTGAAGGCATTAGAATATGACATCCAAATCGATGATGAAGAAGATGAAGCGAGAATCTTCAACATCCTGGAAAGGTCAGTAGCATTTGTTCATCAAGATGAATCAAAAGATCTCCAAGGCATCCGATTTGTCTATTAAGGAGGAAATGGCTCTTCTATTGAAAATATATGAAAGATTGAAAATGAAGTACAAAAGAAACAAGAGAGACAGTCAGTGTCGAAGGAACTATAGATCGACGAGAGATGAAAAGAGTTCGAGACAATGATAGAAAAAAGGATCGAGACAAGGAATCATAAGTCACCTATCGGACGAGGAGATAGTAGTCCGAAAATGCAGAGGAGATATTTGTTATACATGCAACAAGCCTGGTCACTACAGATTATGATTGTCCTCAACTCACTCCCGAGAGAGAGAGAAGAAAAGAGGAAGAAGAGAGATAGAAGATATACTTGATCGAGAGCTCATCTAGCTGAGAAAGAAGAAGTTCATGAGACATCATCATCCTCATCCTCATCCGATTTTGGGTCGATGACGACATCTGCTTGATGGCAAAAGAGGTACATTACTATTCATCCTCGGATAATGATTGTGATACCTTATCGAAACCGATCCTAGTCTTATTGATAAACTTTTGAAAGATTTGGAGACACTCTATCTCGCTTATAAACAAATAGAGACTGAAAATTTTAATTTAAAGAATCAAATTACTGATCTAACTAAGGTCAATCAAACTAAGGAAAGTGAGAAACCAAACTGTACATTCAAGGGGGAATGTCGATCGGGATGATCACTAGTACCTTGTCCGAAAAGACAGATAAGTTAGAACAGAATTGAAGTTCTTTGAAAATAAAATTTTCAAATATCTATTCTGAGAATGAGAGTTACAAGAAGACTAACAGAGAATTAAATCTCAAGTTAGGACTTCTAAATAACTCCTAAACCACAATAGATAAAATCTTCAATACTTCACAAAAGTCTAGTGATAAAACCGGATTAGGTTTTGATAGGAGTAAGAAAAATGATCCAATAAAACCTAGAGTCTTTGTCAAAGCAACTAAACCAAAGATAGAAACTAGATTTAGTCCCTGGAAACCTAAGGAATTAATTACCTCATCCGATAATTCAAAAGAAGAACCAGACGAGGAAAGAAACTCCAAAGGTTAAACCCGAGAGTAAATCAAAGTTTTATCCTAAGTACAATAACTTAGATGGAAGAAGCAAAACATATCCATTCTTACCAAGATTTAAGACAATCTCAAAAGATCGGTTAAATAAGATTGATCTTGAAAGTCTTATCTTAGTAGATAGATATGGGTGTAAACTTCAATCTATGGTTTTAAGGAACATTGATATCTTTGTCTGGATTCCTAAAAGTCAACTTAACATGAAAGGACCCAAAGTACAAAGGGTACCTAAGCAATAAATTTGTGATTGCAGGAAGATAAGAAGATAGTTGATAGAGGAGACATTCTTGAGGTCATCGGTATATTGACAGTGGTCTCCAAGCACATGACCTATGAAAGACGACTTCTCTCTAACTATCGCACCATAGATGGACCAAGAGTAATGTTTGGAGACAACAACTATGGACTTACCAAAGGTGTAGGGACACCGATGATAGGAGATATTCAAGTACATGAAGTTTACTACGTGGAAGGATTGAAGCAAAATCTACTATCTGCTGTTTCACAATTTTGTGATAAGGGGTTTTATGTATAATTTAATCATAATGCATGCTATGTATTAGATTGTTAGATCAAGTAGAGTATTGATGAGTTAAAAGAATAATCCGGATGAGCGAGACAACGTTGATGAACAACTCGAATCAGTCCGGTACTAAGCCGATCGGTGATCGGTCAAGGGTGATTAAGTCACCGAGATCAAAGTTTGCAAGTCATCCGAGACAAGCTCAAGTCTAGTCATCTGCAGGAGACGATCATGAAGAGCTCGACGAGGTCAAGACAAGCCGAGTAGAATAAGAAAGGCGAAGTCTTCACCAAGTCACCGCAGACGAGTAGGAAAAATCACCGAGGTCAAGAGCGCTTTCAAGATTAAGTTTGTTGAAGCGATTTCCAGTTTGTTAGAACTCGACTAACAAACTAACCTGTCTTTTCGAGACTTATAAATAGGCCTAGATTTTATTTTTCAATACACTTATGCAAAAGCGATTTTTCACACTATTCACTATTCGAGTTCACAAAGTATTTTCAAAAGAACTTTAAAATATTTTCAAGTGTTTATAAAACACTTCACTTCATATCTTCAAAAACCACGTCTTATCCTTAGAGTTAGATTTTAGAAGTTTGATTAGCATTCTTGAAGAATTGAAGATCACATTGTAAGTTGTAAGTGTGTAAAGTAAGTGAGTAAGCAACTAGTGGAGACCCTTCTTCAAGTTTGGAGAAGGAGAGTGGATGTAGGATTGTTATAATCCGAACCACTATAAAATCTGGTGTTCTTTCTTGCTTTCATTTATCTTTCTGTTCATTTTATAATTTATTGTTCAAGAATTAATTTGAAATTAAAGTTAAAATCTAAATATCGTTGTTGCTTTTGATCTTATTAAAAGTTGAGTTTAATCTTAAATTTCCGCTGTGTACTTTGGTACTTTGAATAAATTTTTAATTGATTTGAAAAATCTCAAAAATCTATTCAACCCCCTTCTAGATTTTTGCTAGAAGGTGATACACTTTTACCTAATCTACTCAACTATTCGGGACCAACAAGTGGTATCGGAGCGGTGTTAAGTCTGTTACGATATTGATTTTAGGTTTTAAATAAGATTCTGAAATTATCTTGATTTTCTTCATTCTCTTTATCATTACTAACAGTGCTACTAATAAGTTTTGTGGAGTATCTTGTTCCTTTATTTCATCATGTCATCGGGAAAAAGTAAGAAGTCTAGGAATCTTCCTGAGTTCTCTATTGAAGATTATGATTACCGGAAATTTAGGATGGAGAATCACCTAAAGGCCATTCATGATAGGATGGAAGAGGTTCTTGAAGAGGGACCTATAAAATTTTATCATGGAGGTACCAGATCGAGCCGAGTCACCGAGTCTAGAAGCAGACGGGAGAAAAAGAGTTACGAGTTGACAAATGATGAAAGAAAGGTCCACAATCTTGATCAAGTAGCTCGAACTGAAATCATTGAGACTCTAAGTAAAGATTGGATAGAAAAGGTTAAGAGATGCAAAATCGCTAAAGAAATGTGACAAGACTCTAGCCAATGTTTGTGAAGGATCTCGAACAAGTCAAAGAAAACAAGTCATCGAGTCTTGCATGCATTTGAGACATTAAAAATGAAGGAAAATGAGTGTGTGGATCAGTTAGATGTAAGGTTGACCAATCTTCTCAACAAAGCAAATTGACCTTGGAAAGAATTATACGAAAAGGAGATTAATAACAAGATTCTCGAGATCATTAACCAAGAGATGGAGGGAGAAATCCAATATCCTTAAGGCTACTCAAGATTTATCTTCTATTACTCACCATACTTTGTTTTCTCATCTTAAAGCTCTAGAATATGATATTCAAATAGAAGACGAGGAGGATGAGATGGAGTCGAGCACCTCATCCAAGTCTGTTGCCTTTTGATAAAGAAGACAAGGTGTCAACAGAGTCTCAGAGGAGCTGACCTATCTTTGAAGGAGCGAGATGGCTTTGCTCACTAAAAGGTATGATAAATTGAGAATGAAGTATAAAAATAAATTAAGATTTGCAGGTAAGGATAAATCAAGGTCCAGATCGAGGTAGAAAGGAAGATGAGTCTACAGATGATGACAAAAGCGAAGCCGAGACAAGAAGATACAGATCACTGTCATAAGAAATCCTTCCAAATTTCTAGATCGACAGAGTGATACTTGTTATACATGCAACAAGCCAGACACTTTAGCTATGATTGTCCTCAATCGACTCCTAAGGAAAGGGAAGAAAAGAGAAAGAAGAGTGTCGGGAGGTTTGCATATCAAAGGGCTTTGTTGGCTGAAGAAAAGGAGCCAAAGAAATCATCATCATCATCCTCATCCTCATCGATTTTGGATCGAGATGATGAAATCTGTCTCATGGCTAATGAGGTAATCTACTATTTATCTTCGTATAATGATTCTTGTCGATCTGCATCCGATCATGGCCAAGCTATTATCTATGAGTTATTGAGAGATTTAAAGACATCTCTTGCTTATAAACAGCTAGAGTCGAGAATTTGGCTTTAAAGGATCAAAATCAAATTCTAATTAAAGGAAAGCGAGATGATAAAGTCGATGAATCGAGGAAACATTCAAGGGGGAATGTTTTCCAGCCGAGGCTAGTACACCAGCTTACCCGAAAGGTTAGAAAATGAATTGACAACTTTAAAAGACAAATTTGAAGTAGTTTGTACTGAAAATGAATCAATTAAGAAAGACAATGAGAAGCTTGTCTTCAAAATTAGTCAACTTAATAATTCACAACAAGAATAGACCATATCTTTAATACCTCTCAAATCCCATGACAAAACAGTCTTGGTTATGATAGGAACAATAAATTAGATGTACAAAAACCTAGGAAATTTGTGAAAGCATCTGATCAATCAAAAGAGGTTAAAAATTGGTCCTTGGAAACCAACTAGTCGAGATAAGGATCGCATCTCCCACCAAAACAAGAATTCAGTGAGGACTCCTTATCGAGACTAGGAGAAACCCAAGAACCAAAATAAGAAGAAATTCTTATTATAATTCTTTTGATGGAAGGAGCAGATGCTATCCCACATTTCCTAAGTTTAGGAAAATTACTCAATCTGAATACAACAAGTTATCATTCAAAAGTGATACAATTGTGGATGATTTGGTAGAAAGACCAAGTCGATTTATTGTCTGGAGATGAGATGTTTATTTGGTTACCTAAAGTGATACTTGACCTTCAAGGACCCAAGATCACTAGTGTACCTTACAACCGATCTGCTTTTTCAGGATACACAGGATCATCACTCAAGGAGGAGATCTTAGCTTCAATATGGTACATTGATAGTGGTCGTTCACAACACATGATCCATAACAAGAGGGCTGTTGTCAAATTTCCAAAGCATTGATGGTCCAAGAGTCTTATTTGGTGACAATAATTGTGGTCGACTAAAGGTGTAGGTAATCCTGATTATCAAGGATATTCAGTATCCGAGGTATATTTTGTTGAAGGTTTGAAACATAATCATTATCTGTTTCCCACTTTGTGATAAAGGTTTTCTTGTCAAATTTTCAAGGGATAAATGTGATATTTTAGATAATTTCTCGTATAAGGTACTTTTAATCGGCTTGAGACATGGTAATGTTTATGTGGCCAACTTTAATAGCTGTCCCAAAGATACCTATCGATAGCTAAGGGTGGAGAAGACCTCACCGCTATGGCACAAGAGGCTTAGTCATCTTAATTTCAAGACCCTTAGTAAGTGGCTAAAAAGAACCTTGTCAAGGGATTACCGAAAAACTTTTATCCACCTGATCTTAGATGTAATGCTTGTCGTAAAGGTAAACGGCTAGACACTCATTTAAGAGTATTAACTCCTCTTCATCCGAAAGAGTGTTGCAACTACTTCATCTGGATTTGTTTGGACCTCGTTTCTCCTCTCGGTTTCGGTGGAAGGAAATATACTCTTGTTGTAGTAGATGACTTTTCTAGATACACTTGGGTTATATTTCTTTTCAAGAAAAATGAGACTATGAGCAAGATCCCCTGATCTGCTGCAGCGATCTCGAGAATGAAAAGGGTGTTAATATTATTAAAATAAGGAGTGATAAGTGGCACAAAAATTTTGAATTCTTGTTTATCTAACTTTTTCAATGAGTGTGGAATTATTCATGAGACATCTTCAGCAAGAAATCCTCAATAAAATGGAGTGGTTGAAATAAGGAATAAAACTTTGAAGGAAGCGGCACTGGAGCATGTTGGTGAGTATGATACCCCTCACAGTTACGGTGAAGCCATCAACACGACTTGTTATACCTTAGCAGTGCCTAGTTGTCAAAGACAAGGGTAAGACTCCATATGTGATTTGGAAGGGTAAGATTCCAAGGATCTCATATTTGAGCTTTTGGTTGTAAGTGTTTTATCCATAACAATGGAAAATCTAAGTTAAGAACCTTTGATGCTAAGGCGAGTTGATGGAATATTCTTAGGATATTCTAACACTTCCAAGGCATTTAGAGTTTTTAACAAGACAACCCTTTGTGTGGAGGAAACCCCTCATGTTGTTTTTGATGAGTTGTATTCCTTCTCGGCATAAAGTGAATCAAATTTTTGAAAATCTAGATAAAATTGAACTAACCAAGACTAAACATAGAACCTGTCTATCTACCTAGTCTTGATTAGAATCGAGTTGAAGAAGAATCCCCATCCTGATAATCGAAGACAACTTTTGATCGAGACTCCATCGAGATCAGACACCCTTGACATCACCGATCGGGCGGAGGTCACCGGTGAAGGGGGAACGTCGGTGAGGTTGAGTCAGAGGAGTTATCTATCGAGACTCAAGATGAGGATTCTTCACCTCATATAGGCAAAAGGATGAGAAGCTATCATCCATCCGATCGATTATAGGAGACCCATCTAGTAGTGTGCGAGACACGAATGATGTTAGACTCGAAAGTCTTTTCACTGTTATGTATCGCTTCTTGAACCCAAGTCTATTGAGGAAGCTCTATCGAATCCAAATGGATAAGCGCCATGCAGAGGAACTGAATCGAGTTTGAAAGGCAAAATGTATGGGATCTAGTGGAAAGACCCTTACATAGAAAGATTATAGGCACCAAATGGGTGTTTAAGATGAAAACAGATGAGAATAACATTATTGTTCGAAATAAGGCAAGATTGGTTGCACAAGGTTACTCATGATCGAGGATAGACTATGATGAAACCTATGCTCCGATTGCGAGTAGAAGCAATAAGGTTGTTCTTGGCATTTCTTTGCATATAAATCTTTCAAAGTCTTTCAAATGGATGTTAAGTCTGCATTCCTTAATGATGTGTTGCTTGAGGAAGTCTATGTGGAGCAGCCTCCTAGGTTTAAAACCAATAACAAAGTCTATAAACTCAACAAAGCTCTATATGGACTAAAACAAGCTCTCGTGAGCTTGGTATGATACCTTGTCGATTTCTTGACATCAAATGGATTTTCAAAAGGCAAGATTAATAGAACTTTGTTTAGAAAGGAAGTAGATGGTAACATCTTATTAGTTCAAATTTATGTAGATGACATAATCTTTGGTTCACCTAATCGAAATTATGTGAAGAGTTTAGTATTCTCATGAAAAGCAGATTTGAAATGTCAATGATGGACGAATTAACATACTTTCTAGGCTTACAGATTAAACAGATGAGTAAGGGTATATTTATTCATCAGCCTAAATATGCTAAGGATCTGATTGAGAAATTTGGAATGACTACTAGCAGAGAGGTTAAAATACCTATGGCAACTAACTTCTCTATGGATTGGTGAGCGAGGATACCCACCGATGCAACGGAGTATCGTGGGTGATTGGATCTCTTCTCTATCTCACCGCAAGTAGGCCGAGACATAGCCTTTGTAGTTGGGGTATGTGCAAGATTCCAGTCTAATCTCAAGAAAACTCATCCGAGACGGCTAAGAAAATTCTAAAATATCTCAAAGGAACCTTGCAAGTAGGGTTATGGTACCCGGTGATGACAACCTTGAGTGACAGGTTATTGATTGATTTTGGAGGATGTAAGATTGATAGGAAATCCACTTCAGGAACTTGTCAATTCTTAGGCAACAAATTAATTTCTTGGTTATCTAAGAAGCAGGACATCTGTTGCCACCTCCACAATCAAGTGAATACATAGCACTGTAAGTTGTTGCTCACAACTCCTCCTGGATTAGTCAACACTTAGAGATTATAATATTCAAACATCGATTGTTCCTATTTCTTGTGATAGTAATAGTGCAATAGCAATGACTTACAATTACATTACGCATTCTAGATGTAAGCATATAGACATTAGGCATCATTTCATCGGAGATCATGTTGAGAAGAATGACATTAAGATTGAGAAAATAGCTACCGAGTCACAAAGAGTCGACATTCTTACAAAACCATTAGCTGAGTCTAGGTTTAAAGAATTATGCTTAGAATTAGGATTACTTGATGCATCTTTAGCTGGTTTCTAATTTGTTTGCATCTGTTTAATGTATTCCTTATTTCTGGTCATTTCTTTTCTTTAAATTAATGTCTAGAAAGAATTATCGGACTAGATATGTGTCAAAGGACAATCAGGTAGCTGATATCATTGATCTCCTTTTTAGGAATCAAGAATCAAGGATTAGTCACATTGACCTCATCCGACTTGATAATTACTTATCGACATTTGGTAAATCGGACTAGGGCACAATAGTCACCGATTTCTAGAAAGCAGATGACTATCTGCACCCTATCCGATCTACCCCACTACTAATAGTTTTTGATGAGTTTGTTTTGCGGGAGCAAGTATATGCAGATTAGTCTCATAAATCTCTTCATTCGTAAAACTTTCATCTTTGTTTCTCCTCAAAATCTTTGTTTTCAAATAAAATTCTTAAGTCTGTGTATTTCAAGAGTTACGTACTTTGTAACTAAACCGAAAATACCGTATTAAGCCTTAAACGTTTGGGTTTTTCAAAAATCGGACTAGAAGAGAGGTTTTGAAAAATATAAGACAAGGTCATTTTGACCAAGTCGACATTTTACCTAGTCTAAAAGCAGAATACACGAGTACTAAGTAAGACATCTCATTGCTTACGTCGGATATACTAATTACTTCGATAAAGTAAGTTTATTAGCCGTCTAATCCGTAGGTTAAACGGTTACTTTTTACGCAATTCAAGGCGCGTGAAGGCTACGCGCGCTGAATTTGAAGCGATTTTCTTGCATAACCGTTGATGTTTTACACGCGCTTTTTCAATCAACGGTCCAAAATCAAAACTCTAAGATCGTGCCACGCTTTGATTTCCCAACTTTCCCTCTCTCTCCCTCGTTTAAAAACTTACCTTCTTGATTTTAAAATTTTACTTTCACAATTCCTGTTCTCAAAATTTCTTGAAAATTTTCTTACTCTCAAAATCTTATCAATGGCATCCTCTTCTTCTCAAACTCCTAAACCCCCTTCTTATATATCCGCCTCAAATTCTAATTTCAAAATTCTATTAGAATCGGTAAAAAATAAACTTAAAGCTAAAATGTTTGTAGATTTTGAGACTACAAATGACAGAGAATCCAGAGAGATTATCGGTTTATTGGAAGCCTCAAGACTACGAGAATTTTTTTCGTTTAAATCTCCACCGAACAAAAGCTGATTTCATTGGAGCAGAATTCCTAGCAGTGAATTCATAGAGAATGGCTTCAAAACAAGCTGTTGAAGGTACTCAGTGGAGTACTCGAAGGAGAACGTGGCAAGGATTACGGATACATCTATGGAAGGGGTGAATCCTTTGTTGTATAAAGAAAACGATTGGGAAGAGTCGTTCGACCTATTTGCTAGGATTACATACGGGGAGTTAGGAGAGATTTGAAAAAGCATATGTTGAGGAGAAGATATAGGCTGCTCATGACAATCGTAACCAAGTCAATCCTAGGAGATCAAAGCTCCCATGATGGAGTGACAAAGTCACTGGTTGTGTTGTATGAGAGCCATTTTTATGGAGTTCAGTGGATTGGGTAGACTTGTTGTTTAGGAGGTTGAAGGAGGAAATGCCGAGGTTGTTGTTTAACCCAATCGATGGAGGCTGACGATACACCTCAACCGTGAGTTTATTTAATAAAATCACAAGTGTTGATGGAAGGAGCTGAATAAGAGGTTTGAGACGAGGGAAGGTCTGAAGAAATACTCAAAGCAAAAAGGCTTGCCGACGAAAGATGAAAGGATTGGAGGGTTGCACGACTCGGATGATGAGTCCGATGATGCTCAAAGGCAAAGGGAGCATAGCGGCCGCAATAGTACAGAGGCTACCATCGAACCCCAACCTCCAAAGATGGGGTGGCCGAGCCAGGCTGCGAAGCTCAAACAGAGATCCAATGTAGAAGTAATGCGAGGAGGCGGCAACCTCGTGAGGTTCCCGACGCGGAGGAGGTCGAGGAGGAGAGGCTGGTCAAAGCCGCGAGATAGGGCACCGTAGTGAGCCAACTACCAGCCAAGACAGATGAGGACTCGGTAGAAGATAACGATTTATTCTTGAGAGGAGGTCCTCTAGGACGCCCGAGTCTTCCTCGGCTACGCTCGTCGAGACGGAAGCCACTACCCTTACGCCGGAAGAAGTTCACTGCTGCAGAAATTGCAGCCGAGGTTGCACGGTGGATGTCCCATCCTCTCTGCCAAGGAAGCTGCACTCTCTCCCATTCATGAGGAAGGTACTACTTCATCTCTCTCTCCCTCTAAATCATCACTGGCAATGAAGAGGTGTGCCCGGCTGGCACCTTCGAGCCTCTCAAACAGCCACGGTTGCCCCAAACGATCAGTCCAACTCCCATAGTCCAAATTCCACCTGAATCAACCTCAACTCCAGCTGAAACCATCCCCACTTCCACCCAACCTGAAACCACCCTCACCCCCACCATCTCTCCATAAATTGAGCCACCCACTACATCCACCCCCACCCCATCCGAAACTCAACACTTCACACCTCCACCCAAAATAGACATCACATCCTACTCCTTTCTAGAAGACATTCAAATGAGTTCACTGTTCCTCCCCCAAATTTCTGAACTTCACACTCCCACTTCTTCCTCATCCGAATCCTCATCCGAGGATGAGGAAAGTGACTTAAGCCCCACCTCTGCTATCACTTCTATTATTGCTCAAATGGAGAGGAAGATGAAGCAAGCATTTGAAAAGAAGGCGTAGAGGCGGACAAAGAAAATGGTGAAGGCATCACCGAGGCGATGATCACAAACATGCGGGAAGTAAAGGTAAATCTAACTGAAAAGATTACTTCTATAACTAAATCTGTTCTTGCCGAGAAGGTAGCTTGACTATGGACGAGGAAGTGAAAGGGCTGAAAACTCAAGTATCCCGAATACAACTCTATTGTGGTGGACTCATTGGCTTTGGACAAGTCGGACTTCGAGGCTAAATGCAATGATCTGGAGATGAAGGTGACTTCCTTAGGCGATGAAGTCAAAAAGGGGAAAAGGAGGTGAAGGAAAGAGAGTTGGCACTCACAGTGTGTGGGATGAGACGAGGAGCAAGGTCGACACAAAAGCCAAAGACAACCGAGTTGGAGGCAGCCAGGAGGAAGCTCACATTAAATCGATGAGTGCTGCACTTGGTGGTCACCAACTTGAGGAAGTGTTGAAGGAAGATGAGGAGAGGAGGAGGAAAGAAGAAGAAGAGAAGTTTGCTCAATTTGTTGGCAAAAATAAAAGAATCGAGAAAGCGGCGGTGAGGTGAAAGGGAAAGGAAGGGGAAGGCTGATCGAGGAGTTTGCTCGGCGAAAGTTCTTAGTCCCAAGCTCACGGCTTCGAGAAAAGAAAGAGGGAGCCTGATTACTCTAACTTACGAAGAAACGATCAGAGGATCATGAGAGAGCGAGGCTTTCTATGGAGAAAGGGAAAGAAAGAAGGCTGAAGAAGAAGAAGAGTAAGGGGCTGGAGATGAGATGGAGCGAGGACGTAAGGAAATGGGAAATGAAGGAGCGAGATGAGGCGGATTTCGAGACCCTATCACAGACACTCAATCCACCCAAGGTAAATCGCTGGTAAACTCTTCAAGGAATACAAGGAAAAGAATTTGGACGCTTGAGATGGATGTATCATTGGTACATCTTGAAGGCGTCTGATTCAACAAATACGACGAGGACCCGAGATGGCATGAGTGGATAGAGAAGGAGGACAAAGATCTATACCAAAGGCTGCTGGTAGAAGCAGACATCTTCAATGCGAATCTTTGTGCTCCGGCCTATGAAGGAGGCCCAAGACTAATCCAGACGGCTCAATCGACATGAAGCTGGATCAAAGGCATCATTGCTAAAGCCGAGGTGGAGTCTGGGTTAAAAGACGAAGAGGAGCTCAAGAAGGCGAGGAAGAGAGTCTTTACCGGTTGGCCATTCCCTGAAGCCAATCGGTGGGGAATCTCGATAAAGGATCATTTTCTTTTCCTTATTTTTCTTATCTTTTGATTTTTGTAAATCAGACAAATCTATGAATGAATATCTACTGAACTTTTGTGAATTACTTGTCTTATTTTCTTAAAGTTTTTACGCTTTAAGAAAAACTTAAAATTTTTCTAAGTATAAGTCATCTCGAGAAATTTATCTTCTCGAGACTTAAAATTCTCAAAATTTTTCTAAGTCTAAAAATTTTCTAAGTACCGAGTTTTAAAAGTTTTCCAAGCTTAAAAGATTCTTTTTAAAAGTGCTTTGTGATAATTAAATCCGATTAAAAGTGTAAATGTGTTCAAATACCTATTTGTTAAATCTTGATTAACTCTAAACTAACTTCACTTTGTGAGTGTGTCTCTTTCTTGTAGGTTTTAACTTCATCAAAAAGGGGAAATTGTTAGATCAAGTAGAGTTTTGATGAGTTAAAAGAACAATCCAGATGAGCGGACAACGTTGATGAACAACTCGGATCGAAGTCCGGTACTAAGTGATCAAAGGGTCAAGGGCCTGATTAAGTCACCGGAGATCAAAGTTTGCAAGTCATCCGGAGACAAGCTCAAGTCTAGTCATCTGCAAGAGATGATCATGAAGAGCTCAGACGAGGTCAAGACAAGCCGAGTAGAATAAGAAAGGCAAGTCTTCACCAAGTCACCGCAGATGAGTAGGAAAAATCAGTGAGGTCAAGAGCGATTTCAAGATTAAGTTTGTTGTGCGATTTCGATTTGTTAGAACCGACTAACAAACTAACTGTCTTTTCGTACTTATAAATAGGCCTAGATTTTATTTTTCAATACACTTATGCAAAGCGATTTTTCACACTATTCACTATTCGAGTTCACAAAGTATTTTCAAAATAAATTTAAAATATTTTCAAGTGTTTATAGAACACTTCACTTCATATCTTCAAAAACCACTTCTTATCCTTAGAGTTAGATTTTAGAAGTTTGATTAGCATTCTTGAAGAATTGAAGATCACATTGTAAGTTGTAAGTGTGTAAAGTAAGTGAGTAAGCGGCTAGTGGAGACCCTTCTTCAAGTTTGGAGAAGGAGAATGGATGTAGGATTCTTATAATCGAACCACTATAAAATCTGGTGTTCTTTCTTTGCTTTCATTTATCTTTCTCGTTCATTTTACAATTTATTGTTCAAGAATTAATTTTAATTAAAGTAAAAATCTAAATAACTGGTGTTGCTTTTGATCTTATTAAAAGTTGAGTTTAATCTTAAATTTCCGTTGTGTACTTTGGTACTTTGAATAAATTTTTAATTGATTTGAAAAATCTCAAAAATCTATTCAACCCCCTTCTAGATTTTTGCTAGAAGGTTGATACACTTTTACCTAATCTACTCAACTATTCGGGACCAACAAGTGGTATCGAGTAGTGTTAAGTTGTTCGATATTGATTTTAGGTCTTAAATAAGATTCTGAAATTATCTTGATTTTCTTCATTCTCTTTATCATTACTAACAGTGCTACTAATAAGTTTTGTGGAGTATCTTGTTCCTTTATTTCATCATGTCATCGGGAAAAAGTAAGAAGTCTAGGAATCTTCCTGAGTTCTCTATTGAAGATTATGATTACTGGAAATTTAGGATGGAGAATCACCTAAAGGCCATTCATGATAGGATGGAAGAGGTTCTTGAAGAGGGACCTATAAAATTTTATCATGGAGGTACCCAAAGATTGAGCCGAGTCACCCGAGTCTAGAAGCAGACGGGGAGAAAAAGAGTTACGAGTTGACAAATGATGAAAGAAAGGTCCACAATCTTGATCAAGTAGCTCGAACCGAAATCATTGAGACTCCAAGTAAAGATTGGATAGAAAAGGTTAAGAGATGCAAAAGCGCTAAAGAAATGTGACAGACTCTAGCCAATGTTTGTGAAGGATCTCGAACAAGTCAAAGAAAACAAGTCTGCAATCGATCTTGCATGCATTTGAGACATTAAAAATGAAGGAAAATGAGTCTGTGGATCGATTAGATGTAAGGTTGACCAATCTTCTCAACAAAGCGGCTGACCTTGGAAAGAATTATACGAGAAAGGAGATTAATAACAAGATTACGTGATCATTAACCAAGAGATGGAGGAGAAATCCAATATCCTTAAGGCTACTCAAGATTTATCTTCTATTACTCACCATACTTTGTTTTCTCATCTTAAAGCTCTAGAATATGATATTCAAATAGAAGACGAGGAGGATGAGATGGAGTCGAGCACCTCATCCAAGTCTGTTGCCTTTGTCAATAAAGAAGACAAGGTGTCAACAGAGTCAGAGAGTGACCTATCTTTGAAGGAAGCGAGATGGCTTTGCTCACTAAAAGGTATGATAAATTGAGAATGAAGTATAAAAGAAATAAATTAAGATTTGCGAGTAAAGATAAATCAAGGTCCAGATCGAGTAGAAAGGAAGATGAGTCTACGAGATGATGACAAAAGCGAAGCTTGAGACAAGAAGATACAGATCACTGTCGAAGAAATCCTTCCAGCCCTAGATCGAGATAGAAGTGATACTTGTTATACATGCAACAAGCCGAGACACTTCGGCTATGATTGTCCTCAACCGACTCCTACGGAAGGGAAGAAAAGAGGAAGAAGAGAGACAGGAGGTTTGCGAGATCAAAGGGCTTTGTTGGCTGAAGAAAAGGAGCCAAAGAAATCATCATCATCATCATCATCCTCATCGATTTCGGATCGAGATGATGAAATTTGTCTCATGGCTAATGAGGTAATCTACTATTCATCTTTAGATTATGATTCTTGTCGATCTGCATCTAATCATGACCAAAGCTGTTATCTATGAGTTATTGAGAGATTTAAAGACATCTTTGGCTGCTTATAAACAGCTAGAGTCGAGAATTTGGCTTTAAAGGATCAAATTCAAATTCTAATTAAAGGAAAGCGAGATGATAAATCTGGTCGAAACCGAGGAAACATTCAAGGGGAATGTTTTCCGCAGGTGAGGCTAGTACACCACCGGCTTACACGAAAGGTTAGAAAATGAATTGAAAACTTTAAAAGACAAATTTGAAGTAGTCTGTCTTGAAAATGAATCAATTAAGAAAGACAATGAGAAGCTTGTCTTCAAAATTAGTCAACTTAATAATTCACGATCGGCAATAGACCATATCTTTAATACCTCCGAGAAATCCCATGACAAAACAGGTCTTGGTTATGATAGGAACAATAAATTAGATGTACAAAAACCTAGAAAATTTGTGAAAGCATCGATCAATCAAAAGAGGTTAAAAGTTGGTCCTTGAAACCAACTAGTCGAGATAAGGATCGCATCTCCCACTGAAAACAAGAATTCAGGTGAGGACTCCTTATCGGACTAGGAGAAACCCAAGAACCAAAATAAGAAGAAATTCTTATTATAATTCTTTTGATGGAAGGAGCAGATGTTATCCCACATTTCCTAAGTTTAGGAAAATTACTCAATCTGAATACAACAAGTTATCATTCAAAAGTGATACAATTGTGGATGATTTGGTAGAAAGACCAAGTCGATTTATTGTCTGGAGATGAGATGTTTATTTGGTTACCTAAAGTGATACTTGACCTTCAAGGACCCAAGATCACTAGGGTACCTTACAACCTGATCTGTTTTTCAGATACACAGGATCATCACTCAAGGAGGAGATCTTAGCTTCAATATGGTACATTGATAGTGGTTGTTCACAACACATGACCCATAACAAGAGGTCATTGTCAAATTTCCAAAGCATTGATGGTCCAAGAGTCTTATTTGGTGACAATAATTGTGGTCGACTAAAGGTGTAGGTACTACGATTATCAAGGATATTCGTATTTGAGGTATATTTTATTGAAGGTTTGAAACATAATCATTATATGTGTTCCACTTTGTGATAAAGGTTTTCTTGTCAAATTTTCAAGGGATAAATTTGATATTTTAGATAATTCCTCGGATAAGGTACTTTTAAGCGGCTTGAGACATGGTAATGTCTATGTGGCAACTTTAATAGTTGTCCCAAAGATACTGTCTGATAGCTAAGGGTGGAGGAGACCTCGGTGGCTATGGCACAAGAGGCTTAGTCATCTTAATTTCAAGACCACTGAGTAAGGTGGCTAAAAGAACCTTGTCAAGGGATTACACGAAAAACATTTATCCACCGATCTTAGATGTGATGCTTGTCGAGAAAGGTAAACGGCCTAGACACTCATTTAAGAGTATTAACTCCTCTTCATCCGAAAGAGTGTTGCAACTACTTCATCCTGGATCTGTTTGGACTCGTTTCTCCTCTCGGTTTCGGTGGAAGGAAATATACTCTTGTTGTAGTAGATGACTTTTCTAGATACACTTGGGTTATATTTCTTTTCAAGAAAAATGAGACTATGAGCAAGATCCCCGATCTGTTCGCAGCATTCGTAATGAAAAGGGTGTTAATATTATTAAAATAAGGAGTGATAAGGGCACGAGAATTTTTGAATTCTTGTTTATCTAACTTTTTCAATAAGTGTGGAATTATTCATGAGACATCTTCATCAAGAACTCCTCAACAAAATGGAGTGGTTGAAAGAAGGAATAGAACTTTGAAGGAAGCGGCCGAGGATCAAACCGAGTATCGAGGTCTAATTGGTTCTTTATTATATTTAATCGCTAGTAGACCTGATATTTCATTTGCGGTTGGAGTCTCGTGCTCGATTTCAAGCTAATCCTAAGAAAAGCCATCTTGAAGCAGCAAAGAAAATTCTTAAGTATCTGAAAGGAACTGTAAATGTTGGATTGTGGTATCCGGTGATGACAACTTTGAGCCGTCTGGATACTCGGACTCAGATTTTGGTGGGTGTAAGATAGATAGAAAATCTACATCTGGTACTTGCCAATTTCTTGGAAGTAAGCTGATTTCATGGTTGTCTAAGAAACAAACCTCTGTAGCTACTTCCACAACTAAGGCCGAGTATGTGGCGGTGGAAGTTGTTGTTCCCAGTGATCTGGATAAGTCAACAACTAAGGGACTATAACATTATCACCAATGATGTACCTATCTTTTGTGATAGTAATAGTGCCATAGCTATTACCTGAACCCGATCCTACATACGAGATGCAAGCATGTAGATATCAAACACCACTTCATCCGAGATCATGTAGAGAAAGGTGACATCGGACTAGAGAAAATTCTTACCGATTTTCAAAGAGCGAGACATCTTGACAAAGCCACTAGCAGAGACAAGGTTTAAAGAACTATCTGTAGAATTAGGATTACTAGATGCTTCTTTAGTTAATCTATAATCTTATTCTTTGATTTTCATTCTGTCTCTCTCAATTAGTTTATTATGTCTAGAAAGAATTATCGGACTAGATATGAGTCAAAGGACAATCGGGTGGTTGATATCATTGATACATTATCTTGAGTTCAAGAATCAAGGATTAGTCATATTGACGGATTCTGGGTAAGAAATTCCTACTCGGGAAAGAATCCGCCCTCACGGACGAGCACTGAGCTACTTAAAGAGCTGTTTGACGTATATCTGCTAAGGAGACTCAGATTGGGCTCATTTGAAGAGACAACCATCTTAATAAGCGAAGCAGGGGAAATAACCCGGCTATCTCGGGAAAAGAAGTCCTTAAGAAGACAAAGCTCAAATCATTCCAAGACATCCTGTCCGAAGACACTTTTGTTAACTACATTTTACAAAGGGTGTATCTTGGAGATGAGGCCCCGGAGGAGGTGGAGAAAATAGTTGAGAAGGAGGAGGAGCTGAAAAAGGATGAGATGCCCGAGAAGGGAGTTGAGGAAGAAAGGCTGGAAGGAGTGATTGGTGGAGCTGCCGATGAGCCACCGAGATGAGATAGATACGGTGAGGAGGCACAAAGCAGAACAAATGATGGAGCCTGTACAAGCCGAGGTAGAGTCGAGTGCCAACAACATCACATTGGGCGAGACTCTCCTCCACCGCAATCGAAGCTATAATTCCCATTGAGGAGATAGATTTAACTCTATCTTCTCCATCTGAAGAAATTACAGGACCTTCAACATTTGTGTATGCGTATCCGAGTTTAATGCTCTAAAGGAGGAAGTGCTGAATTTAAAGAGAGCTAGTCCGAGTGTTCTGCACTGGTTCTGAGTTATAACTTCCTCAATCAAAGAGAACATAGAGGCTGCTGTCCATGAGAAAACTAAAATCGACCTTTACTTTTCGGGAATCGAGACATGAAGAGAATATGATTAAAGTAAAGCAAAAGGTTCTTTGAAGAAATGAACACTCAAGATGCCCGGGTCAAACAATACGTTCGAGATGCTTTTCGCCAAATCGGTGATAGTGTTGAAGACCAGGTAAAAGAATCTTGGAAAGCAAAGGAGGCTTAATTTTCTCAAGTACTAAAGATGCGATTAGCCATGGAAAAGGATAGACAGACGAACATTTTAAGATGATTCATGGAGGATGAATTCAAACGAGCTGAGGTCGGACAAAAGAAAAGATATGACCAGCTTGATCGGAAGACAGGACATGGTAAGAGAAGAACTCATTGGGCGGATAAATCAAGTAGTCACTATCTACAACACCCGATTTCTTTGATGTCAAAAAGGGGAAGATAGTGAGCTCAAGAAAAGGATTGAGTTACAAGATGATCGGTGATGGCCTTAAATCGAGAATAGATGACTTATGCAGAAGAGGCTGCTAAGAGCAAGAAGAGAAGAAGAAGACGGTAGAGGAAAAGTCGAGAGAGCATTGAGGAGGCGAAAAGGAGAACAACATGAGTCCACCGAATCTGAACCCGAACTGAATCGCCACCGACCGCTGATCCTGCTCATGTCCTGTCAATCAAATCCCCTCGTCCTCATCTAAAGCGGTGAGAAAGCTAAGGCTTCAAGCCAAATTCGAAGACCCAGACTCGAGATAGAGGAGGAAGAAAGAGTGCTAAAGAGGAGGAGGGAAGAAAAAGAGAAGTACAAAAGGAGAGATGCTAAAAAGAAGGAGGGAGCAAGAGAAGGCAGCGGGGAAGTTTTATGATCGAAAACGAGAGAAAGTGGGTTCGGTCGAGTAGATATGAGCAAGGAGTCGAGGTCTTGAGACCATTTCATCGGAGCGATGTTGTCCCAAAGGAAATCTTGCTGATGAAGGATCGGGAGATGTGGAGATCGTATGAGGTAGAATGGATATTTGCCTTCCATGTCTGCAAGAAGATTTAATGGGGACTCGAAGAGACCATCACTTTTCATGTTTGGTTAGAAGAAAAGGATTCTAAGTTCTACCAATACTTGATCGACCTTGCTCACAAAGAATTCAACGCAGACGTGGTCGCACCAGCCTACTCACCGATGGACCCCCTAGAACAAAGGATGGCTAGCTAGATCTTGAAAGAATTAAGCGGTGATTATAAGAGTGAAAGTCAAGCCGACTTGGCTGAACGTGGGGAGACGGTGTCTCGAAGAAGAGAGTCTTCGATCGTTGGTTAAGCGTACGAGAAGAAGACAGTGGTACGATTAAGTCTATCTCTTACTACTCTTCTGATTATGCATTATGATAAATGTGGAAAATGTGCAAGTCTGTGAATATATCGTGAAATATACTTTTTGAACTACTCTCACAAAACTTGGTTGTTTAACTAACTTGTTTTCTTTCTTTTCAAACTAACTAACTAATTCTTGGTATAAGTGATTGGCCTATAAATTTATAACACCGAATCATCCGAAACTTTCTAAACTTATTATGAGTGTTTACTTCGATTATCGATCTCAATCTTGATTAAAATCTTGCTCGATCATCCGAATATAAAGTCTATTGCTCTGATTATCGACGATGTAATTGTATATCTTGTATTATGCTTATCTTCGAAATGTACTAACATTATTCTTTTCTTGGTGTGTTTTAACATCATCAAAAAGGGGGAAATTGTTAGGTAAGAAAAGGTATATTTAGTTTTGATGTGTTAAAAGTGTAAAAATAGGAGGACCAGCTAAGCATTATGTATAGACAGTGAAGTAAGTATTTGTAAATAAAGCTATGTACAAGTAAGATAACGATAAGAAGTCGTACTAGGTTAAGAAATCAGACTAGGACAAGATCTCAAATGAGGACAAGAAATCGAGATGAAGACAAAAAGTCGACGAGGACAACGCAAGTCCGACAGATGAACACAATATACTATGTTTGATCATAGAAGGAAGACGCAGACGAGGTGAGACAAATAGTAGACGATGAAGTGTTAGAGAAAATTTTACACAAAGTTTCAAGAAGCGATTTCAACTAACCAAGAGGAAGTCACAAGTTTCGGTTATCTTTATAATAAGCTGACCAAAACGAGAATTCAAGGAAGATACAACTACCAAATGAAGATCTCTATAAATAGGGATAAAAATTAGTTTAGAATTACTTTTGATACTTTGCATTCACAACTATTCACACATTCTAGGTACACGAGTTATAGAAGTTGTAAACACAAGCGTTCTATACGTTTTCCGATTTAGTGTTTGTAGAACACTTTTCACGTAACATCTTTAAGCCATAGATATTCAGAAATTAGGAAGAAATCGTTGTAAGGCTGAAGATTCACACTTGTAAGTAAGTAAGCAAGAAGGAAGAAAGTCGGTAAGTGAAGACCCTTCTTCAAGTTGAAGAAGGAGAGTGGACGTAGGATTTTTATAATCCGAACCACTATAAATACAGTGTTCTCTATTGCTTTGATTTACTTACCTGTTTCTTTTCAATTTCGATTCGTTAATCAATGATTAATTTCAGGATTAAAGTTAAAACTAAAATATCAGTTTGCTTTTGATCTTGTTAAAGTTGAGTTTAAAAATTGTTTTCGTGTGTTACTTTGGTGCTTTGAATAAGTTTCAAAGATTTGTAAAAATCTGAAATATCTATTCAACCCCCTTCTAGATTTTTCCTAGAAGGTTGTTTAAGTTTCTTCTAAAATCTCAACTAATCGGGACCAACACTAAGTATGCAAAGGACCTCATAGATAAGTTTGGGATGGTTACTAGTAGAGAAGTTAAAATACCTATGGCAACTAACTTCTCTATGGATTCGAATGAGAATGGGATACCCACTGATGCAACGGAGTATCGTGGATTGATTGGATCCTTGTTATATCTCACCGCAAGTAGGCTTGATATAGCCTTTGCGGTTGAGGTATGTACAAGGTTTCAATCAAATCCCAAGAAAACTCATCCGGAAATAGCTAAGAAAATCATAAAGTATCTTAAAGGTACTCTGCAAGTTGGGTTGTGGTACCCATCTAATGACAACTTGAGCTATCTCGGTTATTCGATTGATTTTGGAGGCTGTAAAATTGATAGGAAGTCCACGTCTGGAACTTGTCAATTTTTAGGCAACAAGTTAATTTCTTGGTTTTCTAAGAAACAACTTGATTACTACCTCCACAATCAAGTCAATACATGACAAGTGGTAGTTGTTGCTCTCAACTTCTCTGGATTAGTCGGCTGGCTTAGGGACTATAATATTCTCACATCATCTCGTGCCTATTTTCTGTGATAGTAGTAGTGCAATAGCCATGACATACAATCACATTACTCGCATTCCAGTGTAAGCATGTAGATATTATGCATCATTTTATTAGGGATCATGTTAAGAAAAATGATATTAGACTAGAAAAGATAGCAACCGAATTATAGAGAGTGATATACTTACTAAACCTTTAGCTAAGTCTAGATTTAAAGAATTATGTTTAGGATTAGGATTACTTAATGCATCCTTAGCTAATTTATGACTTCTATTGTATGTATCTTGTATATTCTTTCTATTTCTCTTTCTTTAAAACATGTCTAGAAAGAATTATCGGACTTGGTATGTGTCAAACGACAATCACGTAGCTGATATCATTGATCTCCTTTCATAGGAATCAAGAATCAAGGATTAGTCATATTGACCTTATCTAACTTGATAGTTTCTTATATGACATTAAGAAAATCAGACAAGGACATCATAATCCACTGATTTTGTTAAGAATCGATGAGCATATATAACTTGTCGACTTACTCTAGCTACTAATGGTTTCCCAAGTTTGTGTATCTGCGAGAACGAGGTTATAAACAACATTGTTAAATCGGTATAAACCATCTCATCTGAAAGACTTC
This sequence comes from Paraleonurus japonicus, assembly GCA_030762865.1. Classification (NCBI taxonomy): domain Eukaryota; kingdom Viridiplantae; phylum Streptophyta; class Magnoliopsida; order Lamiales; family Lamiaceae; genus Paraleonurus; species Paraleonurus japonicus. The sequence goes on from CM061061.1 coordinate 13,115,949, forward strand.
CTTATGTCGAACAAAACCTATCCTTGTTTTCTTTTCAAAAATTATTTTAAAAAATTATTCTTACTGACTCATCAATTTCAAAAAAATTCGGATGAGTTGTCCTTTTGAAAACCCAGCTAAGTTAAATGTCTTCATATACCAGCTTATATGGAGATATGAGACTTAGTAATTTTTAAATAATGGCACAAGTTAACTCGAGACTTAAAATATTTTGTTTTCAAAATAATTAGACTAGGATGTATTTTCAAAATCTCGAGACAAGGTCATTTTCAGACCAAGTCATACTAAACCTTGTGCGATTTAGAAAATCTTTATGCAAAGAAAGGTATATTTCGGCTTATGTCGGATATACTTACTTCTCTATATAAAGCAAACCCTAAAACCATCTAATCAATAGGTGGGTGGTTACTTTTACGCATTTCAAAACCGAGTTAATGCCACACGTTGTACCCCAAATGTCTAATTCCAATTAGTCGTTGATCTAAAATAGTGCGATATTTAAATTAACGGCTCCGATTAAAAACCACTTTACACGTGGATCCTTCACCCGCTTTTCCCTCCTATATACATTCATCTTCTTCATTTCACCACTTTTCACTTTCGTAAAACCCATTTTACACTTTGTAAATTTCCACTTACCAAATCTTGAAACCCCAGTTAATGACCGGAAAACCCATAAAAATTACTGCAGCCATGGTAAACTTCAACAAAGAAGCCTACAATAAGAAGATTAAGCCCGAAATGTATGTAGACTTCAAGCGACAAGAGATGCGAGATGTTGGAACCACCGGATCACCAACTCTATGTGATTATCGATTTGGGATCACAAGTATGAAAACGCAGTGGAAAGAGAATCATACCTATTCACCTCAATAGGTGAAGACGAACCAGATTCTATGGTCGAATCGCCGATCAAGGATGAACCACGAACCTCACGATCTTCCTCGCCGTATTCCTATCCCTTTCCCTTGGACGTCGTGTGGCGACGATCTTCCACCAGTCGAATCCGCCTCCTCTTTCTCACGTTTTTTTTCACCCGTATGTAAGGCTCAAGTAGGGTTTATTTATAGGCTACAACAGGGACACTAAGGAGGAATTAGGGTTGGGCCTCCCGATGGGCCTAGGCATCCCGTGTTCACTCCGAACACTCCACTTAAGCCCATCAATTATAACTCGGTCCACTAAAGAGTTATAATTGAACTACCGTCCTAATCCCATATTACAATATGGGCTCCTTTATTATGTGTACGTTTATTTTTACGTGTTTAAGATATCGAATGTCCATAAATTAAATAAGTTCTTGACAACTTAATTAATTTACATCTAATTCCAAGAGTAGTACCACTCATCTTTATTATCATGTCGGATTAAATCCACCGCAAGGTTTACATGATAATCTTTATGAGCTCCTCAAGGGGACATCATCATCCAAAATAATTAGGACACGGATTCCTTCTATAATCAACGGCACACCATATAAACGGTGGTATCTCCCAATTCACCGAGCCTATTGATTTAATAAATCTCACCCATTGGCAAATTAAAGAAACATACACCGAGTACACGTGCCCGTTATTATATAGGGATTAAGAAGACGTACATGCATAATAACTTGAGAGGTCTTGTTCTTTTATATAGTCGGTACAAATTGAACAACCTCATATGGTCCTGCTCAATACATACAAAATGTACTAGTGTAACTTTATAGTCAAGATAGACTAATACCAAATTACACCACAACAGTTCAATGGTTTGTCCAAATCCATCTTGGTTATGAGCAATTATTTATAATCTATAAGGAACTGATAGCATGATCTTCTATGTGACACCACATACCATATTATCTACAATATAGACTAATCTGGAAAAAACAATGATAAATGTAACAATCATAAAAAGAAAGTATTTTGATCATAATGAATCTCATATAAAAAGATGTTCATACAAAAAGCTAGGCTTATAGTATACATCCTAACCACGAAGTCTTTGGAAGTTCTTCGATTCTGGAGAGATCGAGATTGAGGGTATTTTGTTCACGAAGTCGAAAAGAATAAAATGCTGGATATGCGTGGGATTGAACTTAAATCAATGGGACGTATGAGGGTGGAGTTTTCAAATCGAAGGTGGATGATGTAAGTGTCTCTGTTTCTCGAGCGCACATTGCGAGAATCTTCGAGACAAACGAAGATGGTGTGAATCTGTATACGTACAAGGATGATGAATAGGTCGAATCATTCGAGATGATGGCTCGTTCTTTGTGCAAGGATCGCCGGAGCAGTGAAGAAGAACATGCTCAGGAGAAAGTATTGTATTCTAATGACGATACTCATGAAATCGATCCTAGGAGAGCGGAACTCTCATGATGGGCTTTCTAGGCCAAGATTGAATTGCTTGAGGGCAATTTCGGATGGAGTACGAGTGAATTGGGGTGAGGTGTTCTTGGGAAGATTGAAGGATGAAAAGAAAAGGCTGGAGTGTGTGAATGGGGAGTGGGACGGCCAAGACGATCACAAGCCTATTCAACAAGATCACTATGTTATTGGAGGACCTTCTATCGAGGCGACCTCAACTTTGACAGATGGGGTGAGGAGCTACATGAAGCGAAGGGCTCCTCACTAAGAATGAACCTGATAGGAGGCCTAGCAGACTCGAGACAATGAGGCGCTTGAAGTGAGGGAAGTTGATCCCTCACCGAGGACGTACAACTGATTGGAGTAAATTGATACATGTTTTTAGGGCCTATTTTAGTGCAAAAGTGAGTTAAAGTGTGATTTTTGTGCATAAATGTGAAAAGTATCACTCTTTTGCCTAAAAAGTATTACTTTGTGAGTTTTGATGTTTTTCGTCCGTTTTGCGGGTAAATCGGTGGAATTTTGCCAAACCGAGAGTACCGTTATTCTTAGAATGAAGAGACGAACATACCGGACGAAAATGGGGTCGGGCCCGAAGCCGCTTCTCGATAAAATTGCCCTGGTCTCGAGCACGGAGTCGAGGGGACATGGACCTCGACTCGAGGGTCAGGCTGGAGGGAAAAGATATTCAAAATTACAGGAATCTCGACTCGAGGGAGGAGCCTCGAGTCGAGGGATGAAGAAATGGCGAGATCCGGCCTCGACTCGAGGCGGGAGTAATTTTGAAGAAGCGTGTTAGCGACTCTTAGGCCTCGACTCGAGGGCTTGAAGCTCGAGTCGAGGAGTGCCAAAAATCAAAAATTGCAGTTTTAAAGCCATTTGAAGCCAAAACAGAGCATAACTTGATTCTAGCAGTTTAGAGCAGTTTCGATTAGTGTGAAAATTGCTTGAAATTCATGCATTTTATTTGCTTAATTTAATAGAATTTTTGCATTATTCACGATAAATTGACTAATTGCACTTGAGATGAGAAAGGTATTATTTTTGCTATATTTTGTAGGTATATGAGAATATTTGAAGCAAAATACATGCTATTTATTGAGTCAATTGAAGGAGAACTCAAGAGTCGAGAAAAATACGAGAAGAATTAATTGGGCTTGAGAAAGGATAGAAAAAAAAGAAATCAAGGCCCAAACTGGGCCCATGGCCCAACAAGTTAATTGACAAGAAGAAAGGCAGCGTTAATAAGCTGGAAAGAAAGGAGGAGGAAAAAAATAAAAAAGGGCAGCAGCGTATAAATTAGCGTGAGTAGTAGGAACAGGAAAAAGGCAGCGCACATAGCAGAGGGGAGATTTTAGGGCTTAGTTTCAATTCATTTTTCCACACACACATTCACACATAGATTAGGCGTTCTTCAATTTCATTTCAATTCCTTGCAAATTAGGGTTAGATTTCAATTGATTCAAGTACTCGGCACATTCAAGGTGATACCCATACTTTTCTCGTTATTATTAGTGGATTATTTCTTAATTCTTATGCTCTCTTCTCATTTAATTCTCTTAATTTTCATGGGTTTGTTTAAATTCATGATGATTGGCTAGAAATTCTTTTTGTGTTTGGGTGTGATGATCCTTGTATGAATTAATTTTGATGATCATGTGATTGGGTGTTTCATTTATTGAGGTGATTAATTATTCTATTGTGATTTGCATGATTTAATTGTTAGAGTAGGTTTTGATCCTTTGTTAATTGATTTAATTTGCTCAAAGAGATTTGGTTTATTAAATTGATGCTTAGGTGTTAGCCTTGGTTTGGTGATTGAATTCAATATTGGATTAACGCAAGGAGACTTGGTTAATTTTTATTACAACTTATATTAGGATATGTTAATTGCTTGATTCTATTTCTTGTGATTAAGTGAGGAGACTTAGGGTGACGTCTCTAAACTATCTTACGTGTTTATTTGATGTATTATACCTAGGCTTATCCAAGACGGTTGATATGTGATTTTATGCAGATAGCTCCTATTATCCCTCGAAAATTGAAACCCCGATCATGTGTGATTCGTAATTAAGGATTCCTTGGTGATTTGCACCCGAGCACATATTTCTCATATTTATTGTCCCTTAGTAATTTGCTAGTTGATTATTCTTAGTTTTTTAATTTAGATTTAATTTTGCTAACCCGAGCCCGACTCTATAATACCATGACAACTCTTAGCTTTAGGGATCCTTGCTCGACTTAGTTCCTTTGGGTTCGATAACTTGGTTGTGTCTTAAATATACTTACTCGAAAAGCTGCAATCAGTTTCCAGGAGGTTCCTTAGGCGAATTTTGCACTTTTTAGCTTGATTTCCATTGTAATTGCCATAGATTGTTAGAATTAGATTAGATTCTACTTTTAGTCCATTAGATTAGCATTTTGATTGATTGTAATTGAAGATTCCAGTGTGATTTAGGAGTAGAGGAGTTGAATTGAAGCATTGTAGAAGATTAATGATTGGAGTGAATTGATACATGTTTTTGGGCCAATTTTAGTGCAAAAGTGAGCTAAAGTGAGATTTTTGTGCCTAAATGTGAAAAGTATCACTCTTTTGCCTAAAAAGTATTACTTTGTGAGTTTTTGATATTTTTCGCCCGTTTTGCGGGTAAATCGGTGGAATTTTGCCAAACCGAGAGTACCGGTATTCTTAGAATGAAAAGACGAACATACAGACGAAAATGGGGTCGGGCCCAAGCCCTTCTCGATAAAAATTCCCTGGTCTCGGGCTGAAGTCGAGGGTGCACAGACCTCGACTCGAGGTTCATCTTGGAGGGAAACAATTTCAAAAAGACAATGAGCTCGACTCGAGGATGAGAAAATTGCAGGATCCTCAACTCGAGGGCCGAGTCTCGACTCGAGGCGGGAGATATTTTAAAGAAACGTGTTAGCGACTCTTAGGCCTCGACTCGAGGGCCTGAAGCTCGACTCGAGGAGTGTCCAAAACCGAAAAATTCAGTTTTTAAGCCATTGGAAGCCAAAACAGAGGAAGGATTCATTCTAGCAGTTTAGAGCGGTTTTAGGAGTTTCTTTGAGCGAATTTTGCATTTTGTAGCTTGAATTCACTTGTAATTGCAATAGATTGTTAGAAATAGGATAGATTCTACATTTAGTCCACTAGATTAGTAGATTGATTGATTGTAATTGAAGTTTGCAGCTGTGAATTGGGAAGAATTGAAGTTGGATTGAAGCATTGTAGAAGATTAATCATTCTTATTTTTGCCTATTGAAGCTTAATTGGTGATGTTCTTACCTTTGTTCTCTTTAAGGATGAAGTGATTGCCTCATGCTATGATTGTTGATAATTGTGATCAATTGAATTAGATTGCTTCCTAATTGTGATTCTTAATTGTGCTTCATGAAAAATTGTATCTTTTGATTAATGGTTGATCACCCTAGCAATAGGCGAGAGTTGAGCTAACGTGATTAGGTGTTAATCGGGTTTCAATTTTGCATGATTGTATGAATTGGGGACTTCTACATTAAGAGATGGGAAGAACTAAGGATACTCACATTAGGCATTGTGATATTAATGGAGTGATTAATTACATGATGGTTTATGCTTTCTAATTTGATTAATTTGCATTTGAATACAATCATAGCTTGTTAATCATGGATTCTTTGATGGAGATTATCCCTTGCACCCAATTCCCCCATTGATTTTAGTATATTTGATCTTGCATTCTAAGTGTTTGATAAATTGTTTGCATAATCTTGCCATTTAATTTCTTGCATTTTGTAGAAATTTAGTTCAAAAACTTGTTGCAACTTTAGCCATTTAGAACTCTTATCCTTGAATTTCGTTTGCATACTTTCTCCCTTGGGTTCGATATTTTGTTGATTGGTCTTAATAACTCTTACCCTATACACTCCAATCAAATGGCGCCGTTGCCGGGAGTTAGTTTTTGCGCATATAAGTGAGATTCGAGGATTGTTTGAAAGTGGCTATTTGTTGTTTTTATTTTTGTTTTTGTTGATTTTATTGGTTAGAATTTGATACTTGGATTTGTGGCATTGTAGGTGTATGCTAACAAGATCAAGTGGTGTTTCACCCTTGCCACTAAATCCGGAAATTGAGGCTACGTTGAGAAGAAATCGTGTGAGAAGAAGAAGGGAAGCTATGGAAGGAGAAGATCAAAGGCATGAGGAGAGACTAGTGGGTGATCCTCAAGAAGAGGAGGTACATGGACAAGGAGTAGGAGGAGGAGAGAATGGAGGTAATGGGAATCATTTCCATGCTCAAGTTGGCCCTTTCCCTCAAAGGATGCCACCACAAAATTACCCCTACCAAAATCCATATCCTTATCCACCTCAAGATCATCAATATCCCTACTATCCACCTCATCCACAACAATTTCCACCATACTATCCCCATATGTCGTATAATCAAGAGCCACGATATCATGAGCCACCTCACGTACCAAATGCCCAACCACAACCCGTAAATGAGCCACCACCTCAAGGAAGGCCTTTGAGAGAGTTCTTTGAACCACAACTTAGAGAGCATTATGATGGGATAGCAAGGCCGAGGATAGATGCAAATAACTTCGAGATAAGTCCCGCTTTGGTGAGAATGCTAAGGGAGAAGCAATTTGAAGGTAGAGATGAAAATGAGTGCCCACATCATCATATGGCATAATTTCTTGAGATTGCCGACACTACAAAATACCATGGGGTACCCGAAGATGCGAAGAAGTTGAGGCTCTTTGCCTTTACATTGAAAGGAAGAGCAAAAGCATAGCTTAATTCATTACCGCCGGGACCGTACGTACATGGGAGGAGTTGTCGAAGAAATTTTTGATGAAGTTCTACCAACCATCAAAGACCGTGCAAGCTAAGGAGGCTATTTCCCACTTCCGACAAAAGAATGGGGAAACGATACCGAGAGCGTGGGAAAGGTATGGCATGTTACTCATCAATTGTCCTCAACACGGTTTTCGGAGGAGCAAACCATTATGTACTTTTGCAATGGTTTGACGGATGGGGACAGGTTGTTTTTGAATGCTTGTGCTAATGGATCGATTTGGTCTAAAACCGTGGGGCAAATGAATGAAATAATGGAGAACATAGCTCAAGATTCATTCCAAGTGTCGGTTAATAGAGGAGCAAACCATAGGGTGTCACAAGTTGATGAGATCGAGAGTATGAAGAGTATGATGATGACTATGATGGACCGATTGGGAGCTCTTACTACTTCACAAAGCCAAGCAAGTGTGAGTCCATCCGTTCCTCATGTTGATGTTGGTCCAAGTTCATTGCCGGTTGAAGAAGTGAGTTATATGGGTAGGCCTCCATTCCAAGGAAGCTATCAAGGAGGAAACTATCAAGGAATTATCAAGGAGGAAGGCCTTACCAAATGCCTTAACAAAATAGGCCACAAGGAAGCTATCAACCTCAACCGCAAGCTCCATTTAATGGGAATACATGGAGGAGACACGAAAATTTTTCATATGCCAATCCAAGAGCCGCCGTTCAATTTCCTCCCGGATTTGATCCGGTGCAAAGGCTCCAAACAATGAAGGAAAGGCTACCACGGAGGAGATTTTGTGGTTGATTGTGAAGAAGTTGGAAGCTAATGATTCAAGGCTTGATGATAAAGGGAAGCAAATGGACACTCGTTTCAAGATGATCGAGCATCAAGTAGGGCAACTTGCTACTACGGTTGGGAAGCTCTCGTTTACGGTGGACCACCTACAAAACAAAGGAAAGTATCCATCCACTACCTAGCCTAATCCTAAAGAGTTTTGTAGTGCAATCAAGCTAAGGAGTGGCACTAGCTATGAAGGTCCGAAATTGTCTAAAGAAGGGGAGTTTGAAGAAGAGGTGGTGAATGAGGAAGAAGAGAGACAAGAAAGAGTAGTTGTGGAGGAGAAGAAAAGTGAAGAAGAGGTGAAAGTGAGGGGAAATGCAAAGAAGGAAGAAAAATCGAAGAATGAATGGGGAGTTCCAATGAAGGCTAATCCGATTCCGTTTCCAAAGAGACTAGAGAGGAAGAAACTTGATAAAGAGTTTGGTAAGTTCTTAGAGATTTTCAAGAATTTGCATGTCGATATCCCACTTTTGGAGGCACTTGAACAAGTTCCACATTATAAGAAGTTCTTGAGAGAAATCATGTCCAAGAAAAGGAGTTGGGATGAGAAGGGGATGCTCAAGCTAGTGGAAGAATGCAAAGACATCTTGGAGAGACACTTGCCACAAAAGAAGAAGGATCCGGAAGCTTCATTATTCCATGTGAGATTGGAGAGAAGGTAAACATTCAAGGCTTGTGTGATCTAGGAGCAAGTATTAATGTGATGCCATTGTCCGTGTTCAAGCAATTGGATTTAGGGAGGTGATTCCTACGAACATCAATCTTTAATTAGCGGATCAATCATATGCTCAACCATTTGGGATAATTGAAGATGTGTTAGTAGGGGTTGATAAACTCATATTCCCGGTGGATTTTATTGTATTAGACATGAAGGAGGAACTTGAGGCACCGATCATCCTTGGTCGACCTTTCCTTGCAACGGGCAAGGCTATGATTAATGTGGAAAAAGGAGAACTTAAGTTGAGCTCAAATGGTGACGAAGTGACATTTACAAGAGTGCATGAGGAAGAGGTTGCTCAAAGCAAGGTAGAGAAGAAAACGTGTGGATACATAGAGATTGTTGATGAATGCCCTTCCATTGAAAGGGAAGTTTCTACACCTATTACTTCTACTTATCCTTTAGTTAATGAGCATTTCCTTCCCTCTTGTAAAATCATTTCTAACAAGTCTTGTGTTTCCCTTGATGATTATAGGAAGGAGAGATCGATAAGGGACCCTTTGCTTGACCCCGGTGAACAAGAGAAGAAGGAAGAAAGTGAGAAAGAGTTGACCAAATTTGAGCATGGCTCAAGTTTGGGGGTATTGATTGAGAAAAAGACACCACTTGAGAAAAGGGATGAAAAATTTGAAGTAGGAGATCAAGTGGTGTGGTGTGAATCAAATTGGAGTCGGCTACTTGGTGTTGAAAGACCAAAGGAGGTGCTTACGGTGAAAGAAATCAAAGAAGGAGGAAAGCTACTCCTAGAAGATAAGTGGGGGTGTTGCCTTTTTACAAAGGAACACCTAGTGGAGCACAAAGCCGGTCTCTACATTGACAAAGAAAGGGAAGTGTGAACTCTTTGAGTTCCGTAAGGGCAAAGGACGTAAACCTAGCGCTAGATGGGAGGCAACCCATCATTTTATTGCTTTGGTGTGTTTGTTTTGTGTTTGTGTTTTGTCTTTCTTTTTGTGGAATTTTTGCCTTGGATTCTTAGGAATTGCTCATGCTTAGAAGAAGATGTAGTTGATGGAGAGTGTATTTGGTTATTGAGCTTAATTGTTATATCATTTAAGGGCTGCATAATTGTATCATTCCCATACTTAATTTCGAATGCATATCTTCATTCAAGTTTGGGGGTGTGTGTTATCTAGGGTAGAAATACATCCCTTATTGATGATTATTTGATGACTATTTGTGCCCGTTTGTAGGTATACTCACTACGGAGATTGACAAACGAGGGAATTGAAAAAAGGAATCAAGGAATCGAGAAGGAAGGGAAAGCTTAAAAGTTGGTGAAAATGAGCATTAAGGAAGAGAACCCGGTCTCCTCGATCGAATGAGCGGCGGGCTTAAATCGAGGGACTAACACGGTAATTTTTGCATATTTGGGTTCGCTAGGGCGTAGAGGTCGATTTTAGGAGTTTCGGGGTCGGGCCGGGCCCGAGAATCGTAAAAATTCCTGGTCTCGACCACCTAGGTCGAGCTTGCATAGTCCTCGAGTCGAGGCATTGAGACTTAGAAAAATTTTGTGAAAACGATACATCCCTCGACTCGAGGAGGAACCTCGAGTCGAGGCTCTTGAAAAATCGGTGTTCCTCGAGTCGAGGCCTAACCCTCGACTCGAGGTGGTGTCTGTTATAAAATCGTGATTCGGTTTTGAAGTCACGACTCGAGGGTTTCTCTCTTTCACGTTCCTCTTCGCCGTTGCTCCATATTTTCAACATTTCCCAGCCATTTTCACCGATTAATCATCACAATATCATCTTATTATTATATCATTGCATCCAAGATGGGAATTTGAGGGTTTGTTCATCCAAATTTGGGATTTTTAGTGGAGAAGAGCGTAGGTGTCCCATTCTTAGCATTCCAAGCCGAATTTCCTCAATAAGGTATGTAATTTCTTCTCTTTTGGATTTCAATTTCATGATTGGTGTTGAATTGATGCTTGGGTGTTGATGAAATTGCATGAATTAATTTGAATTAGAATTTCATTTGGGCATTTTGTCAAACACTTGGTATGCATGATTGATGTTGATAAATTGAAGCCTTTAGGGAGAATTTTTGAGTTAATTGAGGATTGTAGGAGCATGTTTAGGATTGTATATATTGTGTGTTGCTCGTTTATTGGTGAATTTGGCTTGGATTGTGATTATTGAGCATGATAGGATGTCTAGTGCATTGTTGGATATTTGGTCAATTTGAGGTTTTGATGATGATAGAAGTTGATTGTGAGTAATGCTTAATTGTCTAAATGCTTGCTAGTTGGTTCATGTTTGGAGATATGATTTTGGAGCTTAATTGCATGATTATTCATTGAGATTAGTTTCTTTGGTGTTCATTGTGAAGCCATCTAGTTAAGTATGCATATATTTTGAGGATTAGTTGAGCACTTCTATTGATTTTATGTGCTTTGATTGACTCGTTGATCATTTGTTGAGGATTTATTGCCTAGTCACTAGGAATTTTGTGAGTTTGGATATAGTGTTGTTGACTCGTCCATGGTTTAGAGTGATATTTTGAGCTCACATTTTGATTGTTGGACTAATTTGTGCTATTGGGATTATTCGTGCAGGAATCATGTTTAGGGAGTGGTTGGCCACAATTTTTCGGATGCTTTGAGATCCGAGAGAGAAGACGCGATGCACACCGGATGCCCGCCGAATTGGGAATTCAGTGGGATGACTATAAGTGGAGAAAGCATATCATTACGTATGCTTTGAGTTATATAAGAAGGTGGTCAAGACTCGTCTAGTCGATCATAATTGCATGCTCTCTATGGGGATTGAAGATGATATCCCTAGATTGTTCGAGCAAGTAGGCATGGGAGGTTTTCTAGCTAAGAGGCCTCGGACCCATCTTGGACTCACTCTCGAGTTCTTATGCACATCCAAAGTCCACAAGGCGAGGAGGAATAAGTTTGCAAGAAAGATCACTTTTGAGCTTATGGGAACGAATATGAATTGATGTTGGGACGAGATCAATGAGCTACTCGAAGCGCCTCTACCACCCCGATAGATCTTTGCTTAACATTAGAGAGGAGTACAACGCCAAAAAGTTCTGAGGCGTATTTCGATTCGGGGCTCCGAGTCAACCCGAGTTTGTGCCGGGAAGTCTAAGAGTACACACATTCGGAACCCGGTGGTCCAATACTTAGAGAAGATCCTTGCGAGTACCATATTCGCGAGATCGGAAGGAGGAGCCGTGGTCTCCGAAGAGCTATATGTATTGTGGTGCTTCTTACATGGAGTGAGGTTCAACTCGGCTGCATACCTCTGCTATTTGTTTGAGAGAGCGGCGAGCACAAAATTCAAGAAGATCAATTTTGGTGGGATGATTACTCGATAGTGAGCATCTTGGGATCCCGACTCATAACTTTGCGGCACTAGATGGTCCAGATTTGACTACGAGATACTATGAGACGCATGAGGACACCGGATCATATCGGGAGGGCGTGGTGTTTTCAGCGGCACCATGGTGGCGGTTTCCTCTTCCTAATAAGAGGTTGGCGACAGTTTTGGATCCACAGCTTTTGTGACCATTAACCTGCGTATGTGGTCGCAGCGTCACACACCGATGCCATAGATGCCTACACGAGGGAGCATGGGGGCGTGCTTAGAGATGAGGAATGATGATGATCGAGGCAGGCAGCGATTAGGGTCGGATTCGATTCTTCCGATGATGATGGAGATGCGATTAGAGCAGAGGTTGAGGAGGAGGTTGAGTCGAGGATGAGGATGACGAGGAGCCGGAGCAAGAAGAGCGGCTGTCCGAGATGGAAGAGGAGTATCAGCCGAGAGATCAATATGTACCGGCGAGGATGAGATGAGGAGTAGAGAGTACGAGGCGGGGAGTTCATCTCACGCACCGTGGGTCTTGGCGAGGAGATGTGGGCGAGGCAGTCGAGAGGATGCACATTGAGAGTCGACCGTCGAGGATGAGATGTACCGATGATGGAGGAGTCTCGTAGGTTCAATGAAGAGGACGAGGAGGATGCAAGAAGAATCAATGAAGACTCAAAAGCGATATGTATGCCCTCCTTCAACAAATGAGCTCGTGGAATTTCGGGCCAAGCTACCCTCCTCCACCGCCGCCGTCCGACTACTAGGGCTACCCCCTATCCCTCATTCCCTCTCCTTAGATTTTAGATGCTTATGTTTTGGTGGATTGTACTCTCTTATCTTGGTGATTGTTTGGTGATTGTTGATGATGTGATGACTTGATGAATTTGATATTTTGGATTGATGGATGATTTTATTGATGCTATGATTTCCTTGATCTATTTGAGCTTATTGTCTATTAATGATTGTGACTTGATGATTTCTTTGGATTTTTATTCCCATGATTCCATATTCTTTATCTTGAGCTTAATTGTGGATTCATTGATATATTTTTAGTATCATTCATGTAGTAGTGAGTATGCTTGGACTTATGTACATGAGCATTTGAAGCTTGATTTGCAAGATAATTGGATTTTGATATGATCATGAGTAGATTTGTAGCTTGATGCTAACTTTCTTGATTTCTTGTGTAAGGATGAATGTGATTGATGATACTTGATTCATTGCTCAAGTTAAGCCCGTGAGCTTTTGTGCCTAATAATCGTACATCTTATACGGTTGATTTGATATTCTTTGAGAGTGCATCATTCATGATTTGTATGCTAGAACTTGCCACTAGACTTGTTGATATTGATCTTTGTGTGATGTCTTGAAAGTGATAAGAGGCCATGTTTGATATGTTTAGTCACTTTGCCAAACATTTTTCCCTACCAAATACATGTGATTTCCTTAGTGAGCCATGTTGAGCCTATTGATCCTTATTCTTTGGCAAGCCAAGTGAGATTGAAGCCATTTAGCCTATTTTTATGAGTCGTTCTTGTCCTATATTTAGTTGAGCTTGAATGTTGGCTAATGATGGTGATTTGATTGCTAAGTGTGGGAAAACAATGTGCTAAGTGATGATGCTTGAAAGAAAAAAAAGAAAGGTTGTGAAAGGAAAAATTGAATTGTGAAAAAGGTGTCAATGAAAAGAAAGAAAAATTCAATTTGTGAGCTTAAAAAGAGAAAGCTCAAGTGAATGGGGATTGATCATTGAAGTTCAAAAGGAAGAGTGTACTTGATGAAAAGTGAAGAGATTGTGCATTTGTATTGATTAGCTTATATTCAAGTCTCTACTACTTAGTCACTCTTATCCAAAAACATCCCACATTTCCAAAGAGCCTACATTACAACCTAAGAGAAAGACCTCTTTGATTCTTGATTGATCATAATTGATTTTGATTGAGATTAAGTCTTGTGGCAAGCATATGGTGTGCAAGTTCATGAATTTGATGATTGAGTGCTTTATACCTTGATACACTTGAGTGAAGAGTGAAACACTCCATGGAAGGAGCAATGTGTTAAGTGTTTGATTGAGCATTTATTTGAGCATGATTCATCTTGATGGCTAGTGGATAGTTGCATTGATACAAGTGTTCATTGATGAGTTCGATTGTCTTAATTTTCGTCTATGGTGCCATGTGACATAATTGCAATCAATTCACTCCTTTGTTCTTAGTTTCTACGTTGCTCGAGGACGAGCAACAATTCAAGTTTGGGGGTGTGATTGGAGTGAATTGATACATATTTTTAGGGCCAATTTTAGTGCAAAAAGTGAGCTAAAGTGAGATTTTTGTGCCTAAATGTGAAAAGTATCACTCTTTTGCACTAAAAGTATTACTTTTTGAATTTTGATGTTTTTCGCCCATTTTGAAGGTAAATCGGTGGAATTTTGCCAAACCGAGAGTACCGGTATTCTTAGAATGAAAAGACGAACATACGGGATGAAAACGGGGGTCGGGCGAAGCCCTTCTCGATAAAAATTCCCTGGTCTCGGGCTGAAGTCGAGGGTGCACAGACCTCGACTCGAGGTTCATGCTTTGGAGGGAAATAATTTCAAAAAGACAGCGAGCTCGACTCGAGGGAGGAGCCTCGAGTCGAGGGATGAGAAAATTGCAGGATCCTCGACTCGAGGGCTGAGCCTCGACTCGAGGCGGGAGATATTTTAAAGAAACGTGTTAGCGACTCTTAGGCCTCGACTCGAGGGCCTGAAGCTCGACTCAGGAGTGCCCAAAACCGAAAAATTCTGTTTTTAAGCCACCGGAAGCCAAAACAGAGGAAGGATTCATTCTAGCGGTTTAGAGCGGTCTCTAGGAGTTTCTTTGAGCGAATTTTGCATTTTGTAGATTGAATTCACTTGTAATTGCAATAGATTGTTAAAAATAGGATAGATTCTACATTTAGTCCACTAGATTAGTAGATTGATTGATTGTAATTGAAGTTTGCATGTGAATTGGGAAGAATTGAAGTTGGATTGAAGCATTGTAGAAGATTAATCATTCTTATTTTTGCCTATTGAAGCTTAATTGGTGATGTTCTTACCCTTTGTTCTCTTTAATTCATTGTTTGTAGTGATTAGATTGTTAATTGTTTTCTTAGATTTTCTACCCATGGCTTTTGCTTGTAGCACCATGGGCTAATAACTTTGTGCTTGGGATAATTGAAATTAGGGATGAAGTGATTACCTCGTGCTATGATTGTTGATAATTGTGATCAATTGAATTAGATTGCTTCCTAATTGTGATTCTTAATTGTGCTTCATGAAAAATTGTCTCTTTTGATTAATGGTTGATCACCCTAGCAATAGGCGAGAGTTGAGCTAACGTGATTAGATGTTAATCGGGTTTCAATTTTGCATGATTGTATGAATTGGGGACTTCTACATTGAGAGATGGGAAGAACTAAGGATACTCACATTAGGCATTGTGATATTAATGGAGTGATTAATTTCATGATGGTTTATGCTATCTAATTTGATTGATTTGCATTTGGATACAATCATAGCTTGTTAATCATGGATTCCTTGATGGAGATTATCCCTTGCACCCAATTCCCCATTGATTTTAGTATATTTGATCTTGCATTCTAAGTGTTTGATAAATTGTTTGCATAATCTTGCAATTTAATTTCTTGCATTTTGTAGAAATTTAGTTCAAAAACTTGTTGCAACTTTAGCCATTTAGAACTCTTATCCTTGAATTTCGTTTGCATACTTTCTCCCTTGGGTTCGATATTTTGTTGATTGGTCTTAATAACTCTTACCCTATACACTCCAATCAATTAATCATTCCTATTTTTGTCTATTGAAGTTCAATTGGTGATGTTCTTACCCTTTGTTCTCTTTAATTCATTGCTTGTGCTGATTAGATTGTTAATTGCTTTCTTAGATTTTCTACCCATGGCTTTTGCTTGTAGCACCATGGGCTAATAGCTTTGTGCTTGGGATAATTGAAATTAAGGATGAAGTGATTGCCTCATGCTATGATTATTGATAATTGTGATCAATTGAATTAGCTTGCTTTCTAATTGTGATTCTTAATTGTGCTTCATGAAAAATTATCTCTTTTGATTAATGGTTGATCACCCTAGCAATAGGCGAGAGTTGAGCTAACGTGATTAGGTGTTAATCGGGTTTCAATTTTGCATGATTGTATGAATTGGGGACTTCTACATTGAGAGATTGGAAGAACTAAGGATACTCACATTAGGCATTGTGATATTAATGGAGTGATTAATTTCATGATGGTTTATGCTTTCTAATTTGATTGATTTGCATTTGGATACAATCATAGCTTGTTAATCATGGATTCCTTGATGGAGATTATCCCTTGCACCCTAATCCCCATTGATTTTAGTATATTTGTTATTGCATCTTAGGTGTTTGATATATTGTTTGCATAATCTTGCCATTAATTTCTTGCATTCTTAGAGAGATTTTAGTCCTATATCTTGTTGCAACTTTAGCCATCTAGAACTCTTATCCTTGTATTTCGTTTGCATACTTTCTCCCTTGGGTTCGATATTTTGTGATTGGTCTTAAAAGCTCTTGCCCTATACACTCCAATCAACAACCAGCCAAGGCAATGATGAGCACAATCGAGGCTTCACAGTAGATGAAGTCAAGGAGAAAGCCAAGAAAAGAAGAAGGCTGGTGAAGGCTTCGGAGAAGAAAGCGGCAGGGGAGTCATCTGCTGCCCCTCAAAGTCTACTACCAGGAAGCTTTATCTCCTGGAAGTGACTGCAAAGCCGTGGTAGAAGCCGAGGTCCTGGAGGAGCCTAGCTCGGAGGGGACTCCCTCAGGTGAGAAGGTGATCTCCATAGGTATCTCTTCCAATCTCTCATCATCTTTTGAATCCACCCTCCCCTCACCTGTCCAAATCGGCGATGAAGAGGTAGTCTTGGCTGCTACCTCGAGCCTCTAAATCAGCCAACCTCCCAACCTCGTCTAAACAACCCCTTCCGAAACCCCCACTACCTTTATCCCCCAACAACCTCATCCGAACCAACCTCACTACCCATCATTCCCATTTTCAAACCTACACCCTTAACCACCATCACCCCCATTATAACTCTCGCCAACCACATCTTCACCACCCCCAACTACACTCGAACCCGTAGCCTCATCATCTCAACCTCCCCATCTCCACCAGCCGATGCACCCGAAACTCAACCCATCCCCACAGTCCAAATCCTAGATACTTCCCACTCTCTATTCGAGGACATACAAATGAACTCCCCTTCTCCACGAACTCCCTCATCCTCTTCCTTGTCTGAATCCTCTTCAAAGGATGAAGACCGTGACAACCCTTCATCACCCTTCTCTACGGCCTTTATGAACCTACAAAAGAAAATAAATTCAAAGATGGAGAGGTTGGTAGCTAAGCGGACAAAGAAGATCATCCGGTTGTCACGGACACAATGATCGCCAACATGAGGATAGCCGAGGTAAACATCACCAAAAATTTTTCATTTAAATCTAACACCGTGTTGGCTAATTGTGTGAGCAAGCTGGAGGAAGAATTGAAAAATCTAAAGGCGAAGGTGGTCAAGACAATGCGATAGTGGTTAATGCTATCTCAATGGATAAAACAAACTTTAGAGTGCATTGCTCTTCTCTTAAAACTCAACCGCAAGATTTCAAAGATGAAGTTAAAAAGGGGAAGCAATGGACAAGAAAGGATCGAGGCTCTCTCACCGTGTCAAGGCCAACAATCGATAATCTTGAAGGCGTACATAGCTGAACTAGAAGCGGCAAAGGCAGACATAAAAATAAAATAAATGAGCTTGCCGCTCTATAGCCGAGGGTGACTCGGATCAAAGAAGCCCTTTCGAGAAGATGAGGAAAGGAGGAAGAAGGAGGAGGATGAGAAGTCTCGCTAAGCTAATGGCCCAGGATTAAGTAATCCGAGAAATCTTCGGAGGCCGCAGGCAAGGGCAAAGGAAGAGTGTGGAAGAGCCAACTCCAGTTGAGATCTTCACTACAAAATCTACTAAGCCCGAAAAGAGGAAAAGGGAACTCGACTACTCAAATCTATCTCGAGGAGCAGATTAGGAGGATCGAGCAAGAGAAGGAGTGGTATGGAGAGAGGGAAAGGAAAAGGCTGAAAAAGAAAAACAAGTGGTCCTGGAGATGAGGTGGAGATGGGACATAAAGAAGTGGGTGATGAAGTCAGCCGATGAAGAGTCCTTCCGTCCTTAACATCGATCATCTCGCCCCTCCCAAGATTGTCACAGACAGCTCACAAAGGAATACAGGAGAAGAACTTGGATGCCAAATGGATGTACTACTGGTACATTCTCAAGGTATCCGAATCTTCGATCAAGATGAGGACCCGAGGTGGCACGAATGGATGGAAAAGGAGGATGCCGATCTCTATCGAGGCCGATCGATGAGGCAGATAAGATCTTCAATGTTGATCTCGATGCCCTACTTATGAGCTTGCAAAGCCAAAGAGGAACGCTGAATGGAACCATCGACTACACTGGGTAAAAGCATAGTTAAAAGCTAAAGTCGAGTCAGGACTCAAGGATGAAAGCGAAATAAGCCGCTAAGGAAGATAGTCTTCAACCGGCTGATGGTTCCGTATGATCGGTGGGGTGTCTAGATAAGATCGTTTTTCTTTTCTTATCATTTATCTTATCTCGCACAACTTGTAATCAGAAAGGTGTTTATATGAATGAGATGTTGTAAACTTATCCGAATGACATTGTCTTATCTTTTCAAGTTTAAGTTCCTTATTGCTTTCTAAGAAAATATCATGAAATTTTTCTAAGTGTTAATCGTCTGTGAAAAACTTTATTCCTTAAAACAAAGATTTCTTAAAAGTTTTCTAAGTATAAAAATTTTCCAAGTATGGAAATTCTCTAAGTGTGAATATTTTCTCGAGTATGATTAAGTGCTCCTATGTGAACTTATCCGGTTGAGAAGTGCTTACGTGCTTGGTATGCTTACCCGATTTTCTTAAATAATCTTGACTAACACCGACTAACACCACCGTGAGTTTGTTTCTTTCTTGTAGTTTTAACTTCATCAAAAATGGGAAAATTGTTAGATCAAGTTTTAGTTTTGATGAGTTAAAATGAATAGGTTAGACAAGCTCATGTAGAATTAGGATGACCAAATGAGATTGTATAGACCGGTCAAGTAGTAAGCTTTGTACTAGCCGATCAGACTAGGCAAGGTAAATGAAGTCACCGAGATCAAGAAGCTACAAGGTCATCCGAAGACAGTCTTGAAGAAGTCATCTGTTGGAGAGAATAATGAAGAGCTTAAGACAAGGTCAAGACCAATTGAGTAGAATAAGAAAGACAGTTTTCACGAAGTCGAATAGACAACTAACTCAAGATCACCGAGGTCGGAAAGTTTATAAGAAAAGTTTGTTAAGCGGTTTTAAATTTGTTACAACAAACTAACCGTCTTATAGACATATAAATAGGATTAAGCACAGTTCTTAGAAGTACTCTTAGCATTCTTTATTCTAAAATTCACATTCTCTAAAAGCACTCACATATCTTCATTAGTTTTCATAATTTTCGAGTGTTTAGAGAACACTTATCGTGCATCTTCAAATCACTATCCGCACCGTATTTTCTAGTTTAGCTAGTTAGATTGATAGTTTGAAGGTGAATTGAAGACGAAGATCGTCGAAAATCTGTAATTGCAATCATCGATGAAGTCGGAGAGTAAGTAAGTTGATTTGAGTGAATTGATGCATGTTTTTATGGGGTATTTTAGTGCAAAAAGTGATCAAATGTGTTAGATTTTGTGCCTAAATGTGTAGAGTATCACTACTTTGCCTAAAAAGTATTACTTGTGAGATATTTGATATTTTCCGTCCTGTTTTTAGGTAAATTGGTGGAATTTGGCCAAACCGAGAGTACCGACATTCATAGGGTGAAGAGACGATCGAGACGGGTGAAAACAGGGGTCGAGGCAGAGTTCGGGTCGAGAAAATTCCACTGGACTCGACCTCTGGTCAAGGGTCGGGCCTCGACCGAGGTTGCCGGTCAAATGATGAAATTCAAAAATTGGAGCAGGCTCGACTCGATTCTCAGCCCTTGAGTCGAGGATCGTGGCAACGGAAGCAAGCTCGAGTCGAGGGCTAGAGCTCGACTCAAGGTCAAGACTTTTTGAAGAAACCTGGGCACGATTTAAGGAGCCTCGACTCGAGGGCCCCAACCTCGAGTCGAGGGTGCCGATTTTTGAAAATCTTTTTCTTAAGCCATTTGAGCAGAAAACAGAGCATAACATTCATCATAGCGATTACAGCGGTTTTGGGGCGACTTCTCAGCCCCAAGCCAAATTCTCCTTGTAGGTAGATTTGATTGGTAGATTTAGATAGATTTTCATTAGTTGTTGCTTAGATTAGACTTAGATCCTTTTGTTTTCTCAATTCAAGCTTGTAATTCCATTGGAAAAGAAGTACTTTGAAGATTCAAGCATTCCTATTTTTGTTCATTTGATTCCATTGGTGATGTTCTTCCTCTCTTCCCATTTCTTTTGTTTAATTGTTGTGATTAGATTGTTGATTATCCAATTAGATTTTGTACCCATGGATTTTGCTCTTTGCACCATGGGCTAATACTCTTGTGCTTGGGATAATTGAAATTGAGGATGATTTGATTGTCTTATGCTATGATTGTTGATGATTGTTGATCAATTGAGTAGATTGCTCCCTAATTGTGATTCTAATTGTGCTTCATGCATTTTTATCTCTTTAGATTAATGTTTGATCACCCTAGCAATAGGCGAGAGTTGAGCTAACTTGATCCGGGATTAATCAGGTTATAATTGTGTATGATTGTATGAATTGGGTGCTTTGTAATTGAGAGATTAGTTGCACTAAGGATATTCACATTAAGCATTGTGTGATTAATGGAAGCTTAGTTGCATGATGGTTTTATGCTTTCTATCTTAGTTGATTTGCAATTTGATTCAATCATAGCTTGTTGATCATTGATTCCTTGATGAATATTATCCCTAACACCTCAATCCCCCATTGATATTAGTTAATTGTTCTAGCATTCAAGGTGTTCGATAAATTGCTTGCTTGTTGTTTGATTTTTAATTTTTACAATTGTAGCGTGTTTTTAGAGCCAAAACCGCTTTGCAACAATAGTCATCGATAACTTGTATTCTTAGGGCCTCACGTGCATACTTTTTCCCTTGGGTTCGATATACTTGGTTGTCTTAAAATCGCTTGCCCGATTCCTACAATCATAAGTGAGTAGAGCCCCTTCTTCAAGTTGAAGAAGGAGAGTGGATGTAGGATATTTTGATCCGAACCACTATAAATTGTGTGTCATTTACTTTCTGCTTTTATTTTTGTTGATTATCTATAATTTGAATAAACTTATTTCAAATTGCTTTAGATCCAAATACATAGATTGAGTTCAAAATTTTTTCGGTTGTTAAACTTTGATTTTGGGGATTTGTCATAATCACATGAATTGATAATCTGAATTTTTGTAAAGAGATTTATATAATCTATTCAACCCCCTTCTAGATTATCTCTGGAAGGTCTCGCGATTTCTTTAACTACTTAATCTCGGGACTAACAGTCCAACTCCAATTTTTCTAACTAATACGATCCATTCTTAATGTTTTTTTGCATTTAGGTCGGTCGCGGACTCATGTATGACACTTGATGCTCTAAAATCAAATATGCGAGACCTAGTTCATTACGGTTTTGGTGATGGAGAAATTGCCGGTTCGCTCTACGAAATGGGGCAGACAACAAAGATTTGTCTTTGTCGATAAGGAGGTAATATCCTTTTTGTAAATACACATAAATAATTGCTATTTTGTCTAATCTTTGTACATGATAATTTCAACGAAAGGAAGTATGCGGTGCGTTATATATGATCCAGATATTGAAAGCCTAAACAAAGTTGTTAAGCTTTACAAGACTTATTACATTGGGAATGGTAAAATCAAAGAGCTCGCACCAAACTCACTCAATATGGCCAAATCGCGGTATCAAATGACACTTAACCAAGGCGCTTACATTTGGCGTGCAAACGAACAAGAAGAACTCGCCTCGACCATTTACGAGAATCGCTAAGGTTTTTACTCCACATTTCCTCTTTACGTATAACTATATTTCAAATATATTTATTAGTTACACCGGGCATTTTTAGATTTACTTCGTGCGGTGATACATATATTCCCGATGCGCTTCATTCAAAAAAATAATAGGGTGGCTCAGGATTTTGTGATTCTCAACGACGAGTAAGTCAATTTACTTCAAACATGGAAGCCTTGTAATCTAACATGTTGCATTAGTTCTTACCGACATAAAAATTATGCGTTTTGTATGTATGCAGACGCCGGCCAACTATCCTCGGGTTATGGGAAGAGTTCGTCAAGAGTGAGGCGCTTTATTTAACTGAAAATATTTCAAAAATGCCTGTCATTTTAGGGATGCGCTTGTCCGTGAACACCTTTCATGGTAAGAATTCATTCCCTCCTTTTCATTGTTCCACTCAACATAAAACCGCCATAAACCGCATCTACTTATTACACGTATTTTTAACATTATATTTGATTGATCATTTCACTACAATTTCTTGTTATATGCGTATCCATTGGGACACTACCACAGCGCCATCTTATTTGACCCTTCGATACCACAGTGGAACAACTTCAATTATGGTATTACATAAACCGCTTTTTTATAGGTGCTTTGAACGGTAACATACAAGTACCTACTCGAAAAGTACCACTTTTTTCCTTGTTACTTTTTAGCTATAACTTTATATGCTTGTCCAGTAGTGTGATATATACTATTTCTTAAGTGTTATAATCGACTTTTTCCAAGATGTCTGAAATTCAAAGTCGTATTTTTCATGATTTTCCCCTTACTTTTCGGTGCTATAATATTCACCCTTGCATGCTTTATTTGCTAATTCTAGCTATGATATACTCTTGTTTTACATATAATATCCCTAATTCGAAACATTCATTTTATTTTTGGCTTTAAGAGATAATAGTGGCATACCCCATTAACGTACCAAGATGTATACTTTGCATGTTTCTTGAAATTGTTTGTCTTTATGAGCATTGAAAAAGAAATTAACATACTAAAACATTTATAGGCTGCATGACAATAAGGAGTATGTGGAATTTGTTATCTCTCAAAAGCGTATGACAAAGACAAACAGAGCGTGGAACCGCCACATAACTCACAAATTTGTAAAATCGGCTATATCTTAAGCCTTGACGAAGTGGTAACTTTTAAATTCACACACATACCACTAGCACATTTATTTAGCTGCTTTCTAAAGAGGGCCCCATGCATACCCCTCCTTTTCACAGTCGATCTTTCTCGGATCAAAGCAAATATGAAGTTACTAAAGGAGACCAGCATTTCTACTTTTTGGCTTGTCCAGCTTGCTTCAAAGCTTGTGGCGCATCCTACGATAGTGATTTCACCTGCTTTTACCGCAACAAGGAATCACCAACCCTAACGCCACGATAATGTGCAATTACTTGTTACCAATTTTTGAAATGATTTTCTTGGTTGTAAAAGACTCGCTTAGTTTATTTGGCATTTTGGTTTTAGTCTTGCATTTTTTCAATATAATTCTACTACAAAATTTACCTTTTTCTTCGCGGTGTTATGACTGTTATGTTCACAATGATTAGAAATCGAAGTTTCATATACCTGGTTTCCAATTTTGGATTGAAAAATTTATATTTGATTTTTTCCAGTTCCATATTGTTTCTAAAAAGAAACTAATTCTTTTAATTAAATATTGATATTGCACCATCTATTAATTAAGTTAAGGGATATGTGTGGCTTCTTTCCTTTTTGGTGGTTTGTTGAGACTTTCTCGAGAATGCCATATGATTGTGTGTGTTGTAACTTGTGGTGGCTTGAACTTTTGGCTTGCTCATAATACGAAATGATCATGAAAACACAGACCGTGTGTACCTCGGTCTCCCTACCCGATTTTTCAATACCGACCCATAACTTCATAATATACTTACCATACATAGGTCCCTTTGCTTCGTATCGTTGAATGTCCGGTATAGAAAAGGAAATACTCATAAGTCCCTTTGCAATCATAGACTAAGACCTCTACTTATGGATTGACTACAAAATAATGGGACAACAAAAACCATAATAAATGATACAACATCTAGCTTAATTACATGACAAGGTAGAAAAATGTGCTCATGCATAATTTCTATAAAAAAAAAAGTAATACATGAAAGATAATATAACATACTTTATATTTGTGCAAAGTTACGCTTTGAAGTCGAACTGTTTGATGAAACAGCAGCTTTAACTTTTTTAAGTGGAGCACAAAGAGGCGTAAATGTTGTTATGCATGTTAGGTGAAAAGATAATAGAATTAGAGATAGAGGTATGTATCACGAGAACCGAAAATTAACTATTACATACCTACTCTCGTATCTTTAATTTATTTTCTTTTACTTGTCAATAACAGGGAACCAGTTGACACCCGATGACATTAACAAACGATATAAGGGCACTCGAGTTTTTTTCCACATCAGGACATCCACCTACGAATTCGGGGCAAACGCACATGTACGACACACTGTTATTTCATGCCTCCCATCATCCAACACGTACTCAACGTCCCAAATTTCTGAGCAAACATCCTCCTCCAGCTTATCATGAACAGCTTAATGGAAACAACAATGCTTGAAACTCACCAAGACACCACAACCACCGACCTGGTCTTCTTCACGTAAACCGCGGTGAACATCACAAGAAATTAGCCAAGAAAAGAGGCCTTGATTCTCAAATGAAACAAAGCAACAAGGTCAAAAATTTACGAAACAAGACCGAGGTTTCGTACCTAACCCGATGTTGCATCATTTTGCGGTTTAACCCAAACAAGAATGTCGTCCTTGTGATGGACTTTGTTTTTGCATCGCTTTACGCTTCACTTTTTCTTTGAACAATGTGTTGTTACCACAACAACATGGTAGATCATATTTTTAAGGTCTTCGAATGCTTACATGTATTCGAAAGCAGCCTATGTATATGTATTGTACAACGTTCACAACGTAGCGTGTTAGGGTGAATTATTGCATAAGTTTTGAGGGATTTAAATGCATAATTTGATGAAAGTATTATTATTTAAGCTTAAAAGTATAGAGTATCACTTTTTATGCTTAAAAGAATTACTAATGCATTCCATTCGGTTTTTGTCTCGTTTTCAGAGTTTTCGGTGGAATTTGATAAAATGGAAAGTACCGAAATTCATATGGCGACGAGACGAATGTGTAGGGTGAAAACGGGGGTTAGAGGTGCCTATCGGGCCTAAAAATTCCTGGGCTTGACCTAGGATCAAGCTTGGAAAGCCTCGTGTCGAGGTCAAGGCCAAGTTAAAAAACCCGATTTTTCACTCCGCCTCGAAGTCGAGGCCTGTCCCTCGAGTCGAGGAGGAGCCAAGCCTCGAGTCGAGGCTCAGCCCTCGAGTTCGGGGCTTGTTTTTGGGAATTTGTTGCTTTTTCGATCAATCAGAGCGTGACACGTGGCAGGCGCTTATATACATATATATACACAAAAATACAAATTTTTCTCGACGGTTTTTTATCAAGAGGGAGAGAAGAAGATCAAGAACACACACTTTCACACACACATAGCTAGGGTTTCAATTTATTCTTTAATTTAGACAATCGTCGATGTTTTCTTTATGATTAGATGCCAATTAGGTGATATTCTTCCTTTAATTTCAGTTTTCTTGATTCAATTTCTTGTTATGACATTCGGTTATTCAATTAATTTCATGAATTCAATTTCTTTAATTATGATCAACTAAATTCCTAGTGTTAGGGTGTTTAGATGCATATGAGTGATTGATCTTGTGAGGAATTCTTATGGGTGATTTTGATTGTTGATTAATTGATTGGATTGATGAGGTTTGATTGATTTATTTATTTAATTAATTTCTAATTCCATGCATAATTGTTTAATTATCGCAAGGAGACTTGGGTATTTAGATAACTCATTTGGGTGAGGGAATTAATTGGGTAATTAGAGTTAATATTGGGTTAACGCAAGGAGACTTGGTTAATTCCACTAGAAATACATCAACTCCACATTAATTGCTTGGATTAGTAGTCGGGTGATTAGTAAAGAGACCATAGGTAAGGTGCCTTAGTATCGATGGGGAGACACGCTAGGGGAACCTATTGACTCGTGCTCTAGCCCCGGGAGGAAAGGGTGACTTAGTCCTTCAAACTTTCGAGCTTAAATCATAGCGTAATTCCTAGGTTTACCAAGTACGAAATTATTGTTTGATTAATAGTTTGCTCTTATTAATTGATTGACATGACAAATGCTCATTTGAATTCATTGCATGATTGATACCCATTTTGTTGATAAGCACCGAGCACGTCTTTATTATTGATTGAATTTCGTTGTTACTAGAATTTAATTATTTGATTAGTTAATTATTTACATAAAACCAATTGATCCTATTGTAAGACTTGTGCTATAATTGCGAATAAATTAGTAAATTTAGGGCTATCTCACACTTGATTTCCGTGGATCGATAATTTAACCGGGTAACTTACTAGCTACACGATCCCTTTGCACTTGAAGGGTGAGTGTTGGCTTTTAAGCCTATAAAGTTTTTGGCGCCGTTACCGGGAATCGGTGTTTAAGATAACTTAGATTGAAAGTTGAAAGTAGTTGATAGTGCCTATTATTTTTGTTTTATCTTGTTCTTGCTTGCCTTGTGAGAATTTGATACTTGGTTGTTTTCTAGGTGTGTATGAACACAAGATCACGTGGAATAGAACCAATTCCCTTGAACTTGGAGATCGAAGGCACCGCAAGGAGAAACCGAAATCGTCGAAGGGCTCAAGCTCGAGCAAGAGAAAGAGAACGTGAAATGGAGAACAACGACCAAGATGTGGTCGAAAGGAGAGAGAATGGAAGAACAAATCAAAGAGAGCCTCCAAGAGAGAATCCGAGGGAAAGACCAATCCAGGAGTATTTCGAGCCTCCAGTCCAAATTTACTATGATGGGATAGCTCGTCCACTATTGACGGCTAACAATTTCAAAATCAAGCCGGCATTGCTGCACATTCTCCAAAGCAAGCAATTCGGTGGAGATCCCAAGGAGGACCTGAATCATCATATTGCTTAATTCCTTGAGTATGCTTTGATACGGTGAAGATGAATGGAGTGATCGAGGATGCATGGAGAGCTCGTCTCTTCATATTTACTTTGAGAGATCGAGCCAAGGATTGGATTGCCTCTCTACCATGAGATAGTTTGAGTTCTTGGGAAGAGTTGAGTAAGAAATTTCTCTTTAAATTTTTCCCACCTTCCATGACTCTCAAATGTAAGACGTTGATTGCTCAATTCCATCAAATGGAGGGGGAGAATATGCATGAAGCTTGGGAGAGATTTAATAGCTTACTTTGGAAGTGCCCTCAACATGGTTCGTTGATGAGCAAATAGTGAGCTTCTTCTATTATGGACTTGATCCTCCATCTCGGAGAATTCTTGAGTCAAGTGCGGGTGGATCACTCTTTGATAATTCGGAAGAGAAGCTAAGGAGTTGATTGAGAACATAGCTTGCAACACTGCAAGTTGGCCAGCCGAGAGAAGGGGTCACTTTAAGATTGCTCAAGTAGAAGAGAATGAGACGTTGAAGGTGCTAGCGGATGTGGTTCAAAAGTTGGCTACAAAAGTGGATGGGATAGTAGAAGGTGGCATGAGAAGTGGAATGGGGGGGGTGGAAACGAAGCTCCTCAAATGTTTGATCAAGTGGAAGAAGCGAACTATATGGGAAGACCACCTTTCAAACAAAATTACCAAGGTAACCATTCATTCCCAAACCAATCTCACCACCAAAATTACCCAAATGGTTATCAACATAATGCTCCATCTAATTTTCAAAATCAAGCTTCTCACCCACCTCCTCACCAAGCAAATAATCCTCCTTACAACCCAAATTTCCGCAAGCATGAGAATTTCTCCTATGCTAATCAAAAGGCAGCCATTACTCTACCTCCGGAATTGATTCGGGTTCTCGTGCACCTAACAATGAGGGAAAGCCAAGCCACGAGGATTTACTCACAAGTTTTATGGGTGCTCAAAATCAAAAGATGGAAGATGGATGTTAGATCGTAAGAGGTTTTGATGAATTAAAAAGGATCAACTCAAATGACTGCGACTTCAAGAACAGTGAGGTCAAGATCCAAGACTAAGCCGATCGTACTAGGAAGAACTGGACAAGTCACCGAGGTCCGGAAAGTTGGAAGTCATCCTGAGACAAGCTCAAGTCAAGTTATCGGCAGGAGACGATTATGAAGAGCTCAGACGAGGTCAAGACAAGCCGAGTAGAATAAGAAAAGCAAGTCTTCACCAAGTCACCGGCAGACGGACTAGAGAAAGATCACCAAGATGAGAGCAGCTTATCAAGATTAAGTTTGTTAAGTAGTTTTAGTTTGTTAGAACCGACTAACAAACTAAATGTCTTTCAGGCTTATATATTCACTTTACACAACACTTTTTAGCACAACACCTTGATCACAAGTTTCAAAGAAAGTTTTCAAAAGTTCTAAGTGTTTGTAGAACACTTTTCTCGTATATCTTCAAACACACTTCTATCACTGTAAGTTAGATTCCCGTAAGAGTATAGGAGTTTAAAGATTTGAAGATCTTTGTAATTTGTAATTTGTACGTTTGGAAGTGAGTAAGAAAGTAGTAGAAGAGACCCTTCTTCAAGTTGAAGAAAGAGAGTGGACGTAGGATCGCTTAGATCTGAACCACCGTAAATCATCTTGTTCTTTATTGCTTTCGATTACTTAAATGTGCTTATTCAATTTCAACTTCTAATCAAAGTTCCATTTCGTAATTAAAATTAGACAAATTATCGGGCCGCTTTTGATCCGATTAAAGTTGGGTTTAAAAACAAATTCCGCTGTGTTAACTTTGGTGTCTTGAGTTGATTTTCTAAGTTTTGAATGAAGTTAGAAAATCTATTCAACCCTCCCACCCACCTCCCCCTTCTAGATTTTCCCTAGAAGGTCAAGTTTCAAGTATTCTTTGATATACACAACTTATGGGACCAACAAGTAGTATCGGAGCGGTGTTAAGTCGTTCGATATTGATTTTAGGTCTTGATAAAGATTCTGAAATTGTTTCTTGATCACCTTCTTCATCTTCATTTTTCTAACCTTGCTACTAACAAGTTTCTATTGAGTTCTCTTGTATCATCATGTCTTCGGTAAAAGGCAAGAAGTCTAGGAGCTTACCCGAATTTTCAATTGAAGAATATGATTATGGGAAATTCAGGATGGAGAACCATCTAAAGGCTATTCATGACAGAATGGTGGAGGTTCTTGAAGAAGGACCCATCAAATTCTATCATGGAGGGACAAGCGATGGCACTGCAGCAAATGAGACTAGAGTCGGACAAGAAAAGAAGAGTTCGAAATGACTAGTGATGAAAGAAAAATTCACAACTTAGATCGGGTAGCTAGGACTGAAATCATAGAAAATTTTAGCAAAGATTGGATTGAAAAGGTCAAGAGGTGTAAATCGCCTAAGGAGATGTGGCGTACACTTGCAAATGTGTGTGAAGGTTCTCGACCAAGTGAAAGAAAACAAGCTGCAACTGTGTTACATGCTTTTGATACGTTTAAGATGAAGAAGAATGAAACAAGAGATCACCTGGATGTGAGGTTAACCAATCTTCTCAATAAAGCAAATGGATTTAGGAAAGAATTATTCAGAAAAGAGATCAACAATAAGATACTCGGGTCTTTGACCAAGAGATGGAGAGAGAAGTCAAATATCCTTTAAGCAACCCAAAATTTTTCCTCTATTACTCATCATACTTTATTATCTCATTTAAAAGCTATGGAATATGATATTCGGATAGAAGATGAGGAAGATGAGATGGAGTCAAGCACCTCGTCCAAGTCTCATTGCGTTTGTTAACAAAGAAGACAAGACAAGAAATTAATCAAGAGGGAGCCGACTTAACTCTAAAAGAGCAGATGGCTTTGCTCACTAAAAGGTATGACAAATTAAGAATGAAATATAAACGTAATAAGCCGAGGTCTGCAGGAAAGGATAAATCCAGATCGGGATCAAGAAGAAAGGAAGATGATTCAACTGATGATGATAAGAGTAGGAGCCAGACAAGAAGGTTCAAATCACCTGTAAAAGAAATCCTAGCAGTCCTAAGACAGATAGGGGTGATACTTATTACACTTGTAACAAGCCAGACATTTCGCTTATGATTGCCCTCACCGACTCCTAAGGAACGAGAAGAGAAAAGAAAGAAGAGAGATAGGAGATTGGCAAATCCAAGGGCCTTTCTCGGCTCAAGAAAAAGAATCAAGAAAATCATCATCATCTTCATCATCCTCATATGATTTTGGATCAGACGATGAAATTTGTCTTATGACCAAAGAGGTAGTCTATTATTCTTCTTGATAATGATTCTTATAAACTGCTTTGAGATAATGATCAAACTGTCATTCAAGGATTATTGAAAGACCTAAAGATGTCTTTGATCTGCTTATAAACAATTAGAGACAGAAAATTTGACTTTAAAAGATCGATTCAGATTCTAGCTAAAGGCAAGCAAGTTGTGAACTACTCAAGCGTCGAGGAAACATTCAAGGGGGAATGTTTACCCCAGCCGAGGCTAGTACATCACCAGCTTGTCTCGAAAGATTAGAAAATGAATTAAAATCTTTAAAAGACAAATTTGAGATGCTCTGTACTGAGAATGAGTTAATTAAGAAAGACAATGAGAAGCTTGCCTTCAAAATGAGTCAACTTAATAACTTACAATCGCAATAGATCACATCTTTAGTACTTCACAAAAATCCCATGATAAGACAGGTCTTGGTTATGATAAAAATAATAAATCAGAGGTTCAAAAACCTAGAAAATTTGTGAAAGCATCTGAAACCCCAAAAGAGATTAAAATTGGTCCTTGGAAACCACTTAGTCGATAAGGATCGCATCTCCCGCCAAAACTAAAATTATGCCGAGGACCCCAAATCGACTAAGAGAGTTCCAAGAGCTAAGATAAAAAGAAATTCTTATTATAGTTCTTTTGATGGGAGAAGTAGATGTTATCCCACTTTTCCTAAGTTAAAGAAAATCACTAAATCTAATACAATAAATTATCATTTAAAAGTGATATAATTGTAGACAGATTTGGTAGATGATCAAGTCCGATTTATTATTTGAAAATGAGATGTTTGTTTGGTTACCCAAAATAATTTTTGACCTTCAAGGACCCAAGATCACTAGGGTACCTCATACCTGATCTGTTTTACAAGATTCACAGGACTATCACTCAAGGAGGAGATTCTAGCTTCGATTTCGTACATAGATAGTGGTTGTTCACAACATATGACTTGTAACAAGAAGCTACTATCAAACTTCCAAAATATTGATGGTCCTAGAGTACTTTTTGGAGACAACAATTGTGGACATACTAAGGGAGTAGGTACCTTGATTATCGTGGATATTCAAGTATCTACGAGGTATATTTTGTAGAAGGTTTAAAACATAATGCTATCTGCTTCTCAACTCGTGACAAAGGTTTTCTTGTAAAATTTTCTAAGGACAAGTGTGATATCTTAGATATCTCCTCGCACAAGGTACTTCTAACTGGTTTCGAGACATGGGAATGTCTATGTGGCTAACTTTAATAGTTGCCCCAAAGATACTTGTCTGGTAGCTAAGGGTGGAGATGACCTCGGTGGCTATGGCACAAGAGGCTTAGTCATCTCGAACTTCAAGACCCTTAGTAAGCTAGCTAGAAAGAATCTTGTTAAAGGGTTACCTGAGAAATTATGTTCTACTTATCTCGAAATGTGATGCATGTCAAAAAGGTAAAATGTTTTACACTCATTTAAAAGTATTAACACATCCTCATCTCGAAAGAGTTTTACAACTCCTTCATCTTAATCTGCTTTGGACTGTCTCACCTCTCGGCTTTAGTGGAAGGAAATATACTCTTGTTGTAGTTGATGATTTTTCTCGATACACTTGGGTAATATTTCTTTTCAAGAAAAATGAGACTGTGAACAAGATCTCTGATATGTTCTGCATGCATTTAAAACGAGAAAGGTGTTAATATTCTTAAAATAAGAAGTGATAAGGGCACCGAATTTTTAAATTCTTGTTTATCTAACTTTTTAAATGAGTGTGGAATTATTCATGAGACATCATCGTAAAGAACACCACAACAAAATGGAGTAGTTGAAAGAAGGAATAGAACACTCGAAAGAAGCAACAGAGCATGTTAGCCGAATATGGAACCCCTCATAGGTTCTGGGTCAAGCCATCAATACCGCCTGCTATACCTGCACAAATGTGCTTTCCGCTTAAAGACAAGGGTAAGACTCCATATGAGATCTGGAAGGATAAGATTCCTAGAATCTCATATTTTCGGCTTTTGGTTGTAAATGCTTCATCCATAACAATGGGAAGTCTAAGTGAGGACCTTTGATGCTAAGGCAAATGATGGAATATTCTTGGGATATTCTAACACTTCCAAAGCATTCAGCAGTCTTCAACAAGACAACTCTTTGTGTGGAGGAAACTCCTCATGTGGTTTTTGATGAAATTCATTCTTTTTCAAATAAAGTGAATCAGATTACAAATGATCTAGATAAAATTGAAATAACCAAAACTAAACATAGAACAGTCTATCTGCCTAGTCTTGATTCGCATTCGTATGAAGAAGAATCCCCATCCGAAAATCAGAAGGCAACCCCTCTCGAGACTTCATCTCGAGGAGACACCCTTGACATCACCGATCACCAGTGTCGCGAGATGAAGGGGGAACGTCTGCTCTGGCAGAGTCGACGAGTTGCCTGGCCGAGTCTCAAGATGAGGATCCTTCTACTCAAATAGGCAAGAGGATGAGAAGCTATCATCCAATTGATCAGATTATTGGGGACCTATCTAGTAGTGTGCGCAGACACTAACAATGCTGGATTCTCGCAGTCCTGCTCACCGCTATGTTTCACTTCTCGAGCCTAAGTCTATTGAGGAGGCTTTATCGTATCCAAACCGGATAACCGCCATACAGAAGAATCGCATCGCTTTGAAAGGCAAAATGTTTGGGGAATTAGTGGAAAGACCCTTACATAGAAAGATTATAGGCACCAAATGGGTGTTTAAGAACAAAACAGATGAAAACAATGTTATTGTTCGTAATAAGGCAAGATTTGTAGCTCAAGGTTACTCACAAATTCAAGGGATAGACTATGATGAAACCTATGCCGCAGCTTGCCATATTAGAAGCAATAAGGCTGTTTTTGGCATTTGCCGCTTATAAATCTTTCAAAGTCTTTCGAGATGGATGTCAAGTCTCGCATTCCTAAATGGTGTGTTACTTGAGGAAGTCTATGTGGAGCAGCCTCCGGGTTTAAGATCAACAACAAGGTCTATAAACTCAATAAGGCCCTATATGGACTGAAACAAGCACCTAGGGCTTGGTACGATACCTTATCTCGAATTTTTATTTCAAATGGATTTTCAAAAGGTATGATAGATAAGACTTTTTTAGAAAGGAAATAGATGGTAACATCTTGTTGGTTCAAATTTATGTAGATGACATTATTTTTTGTTCACCTAATCAATTTGTGTGAAGAATTCAGCATTCTCATGAAAAATAGGTTTGAAATATCAATGACGGGTGAATTAACATATTTTCTAGGCCTGCAGATTAAGGCAGACGAGTAAGGGTATATTTATACATCAGAATAAATATGCTAAGGACCTTATAGAGAAATTTTGGATAACTACTAGTAGGGAAGTTAAAATACCTATGGCAACTAACTTCTCTATGGATTCGTATGAGCAGGATACCCACATAAGCAACGGAGTATTGTGGACTCGATTGGATCCCTTCTCTATCTCATTGCAAGTAGGCCGACATAGCCTTTGCAGTTGGGGTATGTGCAAGATTCCAATCTAATCCCAAGAAAACTCATCTCTGAGACTGCTAAGAAAATCCTCAAATATCTTAAAGGGACTTTGCAAGTTGGGTTGTGGTACCCATCTCGATGACAACTTTGATGGCGAGGATATTCGGACTCGATTTTGGAGGATGTAAGATTGATAGGAAATCCACTTCAGAACTTGTCAATTCTTAGGCAACAAATTAATTTCTTGGTTATCTAAGAAACGACATATGTTGCCACCTTCACAACCGAGGCCGAATACATGGCACCGGGAGTTATTGCTCTCAACTCCTCCGGATTATTCAACAGCCTTAGGGATTATAATATTCAAACATCATTTGTTCCTATTTATGTGATAATAATAGTGCAATAGCCATGACATACAATCCTCGCTCTACATTCTACGTTTAAGCATATAGACATCGAGACATCACTTCATAAGAGATCATGTAGAAAAGAATGACGTTAGAATAGAAAAAATAGCCACGTAATCACAGAGAGCAGATATTCTTACAAAACCATTAGCCTGAATCTAGGTTTACGTAATTGTGTTTAGAATTAGTATTACTTGATGCATCATTGAAAGTGATTTTTAATTACCATTACTTGCATCTCGTTATTTGTTTTCCTTCTTTCTTTCCTTTCTTTAACTTAATGTCTAGAAAGAATTGTCGACTAGATATGTGTCAAAGGACAATCAGTAGCTGATATCATTGATCTCCTTTTAGGAATCAAGAATCAAGGATTAGTCATATTGACCTTATCTCGACTTCATTATTGCTTATCGACATTAGGTAAATCGACATAAGGACACAATAGTCACCGATTTCTTCAAACATATGACCATTGCATCCTATCCGATTTACCCTAGTTACTAATGGTTCCTTTAAGTCTCGTGTCTTTGCGAGAACAGTCACGCATCGAGATAGAATCAACTCATCTATAAACCTCCTCATCCGAACACCTCTACTTCTTTGTGTCCCCATAAAATGTGTTTTCAAATAGATTCTCTCAAATCATTTTCATTAAAATTGTTTAGAAAAACTGTTTTTGGAAAAATTAATCTTAAGTCTCGAGTTGTTTAAAATAAAAATTGGTATTTAACTTGTCTTAAAATTTGCTAAAGAAAGGTAAACTAGGCTGTTTTTAAAACCAGCACGAGGTCATTTCTTAGACGATCTCATAACCTTGTCTATTTTAGAAAACCCTTATGCAAAGAAATGTAGCCCTAGACTCGACGTCAGTATATTTACTTCTCTGCATAAAGTAACCCTACTTCGTCAAATCAACAGTCTATAAAGTCACTTTTTACGCAATTCAAAGTCGAGTTATCTACACGCGCTGAATCCTAAATCTTTATCCCGATTTTAACCGTTGATTCAGCACAATAAATCATTTCAAATAAATGGCTTAGATTAAAACCCACTTTCCAAACAGCTTCTCTCTTCCAATTTTCCCTCCTATAAATACATCTTCTTCTTCGTTCAAACATTTTTCACTTTTAGAAAATATACTTAACCTCTGCAAAATTTAATTCTTCTCAAAACCCTTCATTAATTTTTTATGAGCCACTCACGTAAAAGTTATTGGAATGACTTCTACAATGGTGGAAATCAACACGGAGACTTTTAACAAGAAAATCAAATCGTAAATGTACGTTGATTTTAACACCACTAACGACGATGAATCAAGGCAAATCCTTAGATTATTGGAGAGGTCGGGGTTAAAAACATTCTCGCTCAAAGAAATGCAAACGAACAAAACACCTGGATATGAGAGGTGTCGAGTTCTACGTTAATGGTGTATTTGAAGATGGAGTTTTGAACCAAGGTCGATGGCGAAGACTTGGTGGTGACGACGGAGGAGGTGGCCCGAATTTTTGAAGTCAGAATGAGGGTGTCAATCCCCTCACATTCAAGATAGAAAATTGGGTAGAATCATTCGAGATGATTGCCCGAACTTCGATGAAGGACCGACGATCGATTGAAAAAGAATATGCTCGACGGAAATATCGCCTCCTAATGACGATATTGGCGAAGGCTATTCTAGGGAGCAGAACTCCCATGATGGGCCGACATGACCCCGGTTGTCTTGTATGGGAGCTATTCGGATGGGGTCCAAGTCAATCAGGCTGAATCACGAGCGCATTTGAGACGAAAAAGAAGCGGCTAGAGCCGAAAGGAGGAAGCTGGACATCCAAGTCCATCACCAGCCTCTTCAACAAAATCACCGTCATATTGGAGACCCCGCCGACCACCCATATCAACCGGAAGGATGGTGTGCGAGCCTATACAAAGCGTAAGAGGCTCCTTACCAAAGACGAGGTGATCGGGCCACCGATTCCGATGTCGAGGCAATGAGGTAAGGGTGCCGAGATCCCTCACCGAGGAGGAAGAGCAAGCAGAGGAGCCAACCGTGAGCTCATCCGAGGCTTCACAACCAATGAAGCTGAAGGAGAAGGCAACAAAGAGGAGGAGGGTGGTAAAAACCATAGAAAAGGGGACATCATCTGCCGCTCGGCCTAGCTCGCCGGCGAAGAGGCACTAACCCCGAGATTGCAGCACTGTTGTCCAGACGAAGAGGTGCAAGAGATAAGCTCAGAGGAGACACCCTCTCCTTCTCCCAAAAAGGTACAACTCTTTTGAGCTTCAGCTAGTCTCTCCCTCCCCCTCTCCAACCACTCGGGCGATGAAGAGGTGACCCAGCCGGCACCTCGAGCCTCTTAAACAGCTGATTGGAGTGAATTGATGCATGTTTTTAGGGCCTATTTTAGTGCTAAAAGTGAGCTAGAGTGTTAGTTTTTGTGCCTAAATGTGTAAAGTATCACTTATATGCTTAAAAAGTATTATTTGTGAGAATTTGATGTTTTTCGTCCATTTTACAGTAAATCGGTGGAATTTTTCCAATCCGAGAGTACCGTGTGCTTAGAATGAAGAGACGAACATATCGGACGAAAACTAGGGTCGGGTCGAAGCCCCGCTTAAAAAAATGCCCTAGTCTCGAGCTGCTCGAGGAGCAAGAGCCTCGAGTCGAGGGTTGTCTTGAAAGGACTAAAGCGAAGCCTCGCCTCGAGGGCTGACCCTCGAGTCGAGGGAGAGGAGAATGGCAAGGACCTCGAGTCGAGGCCTGGCCCTCGACTCAAGGGGGAAGTTTTTCAGATTTCGTTATTTAAGGGGTTGAAGCAGAAACAATTCAATAGACACTTGATTAGAACAGCTTAGTAGCGGTTTTGGGGCGATTTCTTAGGCCCCAAGCCAATTTCCCACTTTAGGTAGAGTAGAAGTTAGATTTAGGATTAGATTTCAATTGTTGTTGATTAGATTAAATCTAGATTAGATTTTGATCTAGTTATTTCATCCAATTCAAGCTTGTAATTCATTTGGAGATTGGTGTTGAAGACTCAAGCATTCCTATTTTTGTTCATTGAATACCTATTGGTGATGTTCTTCCTCTTATCTCTTTTCAATTTCTTAATTGTTGTGATTTGTGTTGTATTTGTTCAATCCTATCTTCTTCCCATGGATTTTGCCCTTGGCACCATGGGCTAACTCTCTTGTGCTTGGGTTAATTGAAATTAATGATGATTTGATTGATCGTGCTATGATTGTTGATGATTGGAGATCAATTGAGTAGATTGCTTACTAAATGTGATTCTCAATTGTGCTTCATGCATAATTATCTCTTTAGATTAGTGTTTGATCACCCTAGCTATAGGCGAGAACCGCACTAACGTGATCCGGATTAATCGGATTATAATTGTGTATGAATGTGAGGATTGGGTGCTTCGTAATCGAGAGATTAGTTGCACTAAGGATACTCACATTAGTTTGTTTCCTAATTGTGATTCTTAATTGTCCTTCGTGTAAAATTGTCTCTTTAGATTAATGATTGATCACCCTAGCAATAGGCGAGAGTTGAGCTAACGTGATTAGGTGTTAATCGGGTTATAATTTTGCATGATTTTATGAATTGGGGACTTCTACATTGATAGATGGGAAGGACTAAGAATACTCATATTAGGCATTGTGATTTTAATGGAGTGATTAATTTCATGATGGTTTATGCTTTCTATCTTAGTTGATTTGCAATTTGATTCAATTGTAGCTTGTTGATTGATGATTCCTTGATGGATGTTAGCCCTAGCACCCCTATCCCACCATTTATTGTTGTTGTTGCTCTTGCATTTTAAGTGTTCGATCATTTGCCTCTTAGTGTAATTTGAGTTTATCTCTTGCTTGTTGTTGTGTTTTTATTTCCAAACCCGTTTTGCAATGATCATTGAGAACTTGTATTTCTAGTGGCCTCATGTGCATACTTTTTCCCTTGGGTTCGATATTTGTTGATTGGTCTTAATACCGCTTACTCGGAAATACTACTCCAATAAAATGGCGTCGTTGTCGGGAATTAGTTTTTGCGCCTATAGTGAGACTTAGGAATTGTTTGAAGTGGCTACTTGTTGCCTTTGTGTTTTTATTTGTGTTGTTATTTTTGTTTGAATTTGATACTTTGCTATCTTGTCTAGATGGAGGGATACAACTTCATATGCATGGAATCAAGAGTTTTATCAAGAGAGTATGGTGTATCCTCCACACTATGAAGAATTTGGCTACGATAATTGGAGGAGCTTTGATGATAATTCTCAATTGCAACAAGTTCCATCCAACTACCAAGATTGGAGATGTGATGAAATTCCTTCCCCACCTCAAGAGATGTTCCCACACTATAACCATTGTTCCCATACTATAACCATTATGATCAATTCGATCCATGTTGTGGACTTGAGTATCAAGGAGCATTGGAAGGAGAATACTATGATGATGGGAGAAGCTATAAATATGACTACCAAATGCCACGAGCTTCTTCTCATTATGAAGAATGGGGACTCTATTATGTGAGAGCCATATTGAAGGAGATGCTTGGAGTGTTATTGAAGAGAATTGAGGAAAATGACCCTAGATGTGAAGAAATATTTCTCTTGTATGAGAACGTCTCGTGAAACCAAAGCTATGGTTAATGCATTGATAGAGGGGAACATGGAGATCACCGAAGATCAATTCATGGTGTTAAAGAGTCAACTCAAATATTTTCTACTCCAAGTGAAGAACATAGCCATCATGGAGAATCAAGAAGAAGAAGGGGAGGAAGAAAATGCAAGTGAAGAAGAAGTGGTAGAGGGTCCAAACATGGAAGATGAAAGGAAAAATTTCCTTGTCAAAAGTGAGGAAGAGGAGTGTCCCTTGATGTACATGAGCTTTAATGAGGAAGAAAATCTAGAAGCATCAAATGAAACCTTGAAGATTGAAATGAGCATTTCTATACCTTCAAACTCTTCAATTCATACTTTTATTGATAATGATGCTTCTAATGATTTAATTTTTGCCACTTGTCAATTTTGACTATAGGAAAGAATTGATGAAGCACTTGGGCATCCTTGAAGGCAAGGAATGGAAAAGAAGGATGGCAAGAGAGAAAAGGGGACAACCATGGACATTAAGTATATCTAAATGTGGTTGTCCTATCTATTCGGTGAACCTCCTTGATTTCAAGCACAAAGATTGAGATATAATGGGAAGGAGGATCGCTATCCTTGGCCATTCCGATGAAGGAAGATGAAAGTGAAGAAATAAGTCCGGCTTAGGATAATAAAAATAGCGCTTGATGGGAGGCAACCCATCCTTTTATTTACTTTTGTGTGCTTTTTGGTAGTTTTGTATATTTGTTTCGCTTTTTGGGAAATTTGGTTAGCTACTTAATTGCTCATGCTTAGGAAATTATGCTCTATGCTTTGGGATTTGTATAGTGTTGAGCTTATTGTTGATATCATCTAGAGTTGCATGTATCTTATCACTTTCATTCCAAACTTTGAATGCATGTCATCATTCAAGTTTGGGGGTATTTGTCATTTATGGGAAAAATGCATCTCTTAGTGATGATTATTTGATGAGTTGTTTGCCATTTGTAGGTATACTCACTACTTTGATTGGAAAAGATATCGAAATTGCAAAGGAATTTAAGAATCGAGAGAGATGGAGAGCTTAAAAGTTGGTGAAAATGAGGTAAAAGGAAGAGAACCCGGTCTCCTCGATCGAATGAGCGACCGGGCTTAAATCGAGGACCAAAATGGTAATTTCTTGCATATTTGGATTCGTTAGGGGTGTAGAGGTAATTTTTAAGAGTTTCGGGAGTCGGGTCGGGCCCGGAATCGTCAAAATTTCCCTTGTCTCGACCCGTGGTCGAGGTTGCTTTATCCCCGTGTCGAGGGATTGACACTTAGGCAAAATTCTGAAAATGGCACATCCCTCGACTCGAGGGAGGAACCTCGAGTCGAGGCTTTTGAAAATTCGGTGTTCCTCGAGTCGAGGCCTGACCCTCGACTCGAGGCTGGTGCTTTTATAAAACTCACAGATTCGGGAATAGCAGATATCACGACTCGAGGGTTTATCTAGTTTTCGACCCCTATTTCCCACAACCTATTTCCGGCCATTTTGCGTCGATTTCACCGTGCATATTCCTTCCTTTCATCACAATATCATAATACATTGCATAAAGTTTGGATTTTGAGGGTTTTGTGCATCAAATTGGGGCTTTTTGTGGATTATTGCGTGGGTTCTCAATTGCTCATTTCTAGTCCGAATTTGATCAATAAGGTATGTAATTTCTTCTCATTTGGCTCTTAATTTTACATCGGTGGACGATTATTGCTTGGGTGTTAGGGATTATGTTAGAATTTCTTTGAATTGGACTTTTCTTTTGGGCATTTTGTCAAGCACCTTATATGCATGATTGATTTTGATGAATTGAAGCCATTGTATATTTGAATTGATGTATGAGTATAGGAGCATGCTTAGGATTGTATAAGATATCTTGCTCGTTAATATTGGCTTTGAGATTGATTGTGGCACATTTTTAAGGCATTCCTAGTGATAATTGTTTGAGTCTATTTGGTCAAGTTGATTAATAAGATGTATAAGTGTAATATTATTGATGGATAATTGTTTAATTAATTGCTAGTTGGCATATGATTTTTGGGAATTTTGTTGAATTAATTTGCATTATTCTAAGTGAGCTTATTTGGTATTGATTCATTGTGGGGCCATTCTAGTCAAGTATGCATATATTGAGGATTATTTGAACACTTCTATTGATCGTATGTGCTTAGTTGACTCATTGACCATTTGTTGAGGAATAGTTGCCTAGTCACTAGGGATTTTGTTGATTGGAGATTTTAGTGCTTGTTGACTCGTTCATGGTTAGATTGATATTTTTCTGAGCTCATATTCGTATTTGTGGAGATTAATTTTTGCTCTTGGGATTATTTTGCAGAAAAATATTTAGAGGAGTCGACGGTCCCAATTTTTCGGATGAGGAGATCCGTGAAAGAGAGGAGGCCATCCGATTTGCTCATAGGATGCCCGCCGACCTTGGTATTCAAAGTGGGGACGACTACAAATGGAGGAGGCATATTATTCTCTACGCCGAGCCGTACAAAAAGGTAGTCAAGACCCGCTTGGTGGATCACGACCGCATGGTGTCGATGGGTATTGAGGATGATATTCCTCGGTTATTTGAGCAGATTGACATGGGGGCTTCTTGGCGAAGAGGCCTAGGACTTATCT
The DNA here is from genome assembly GCA_030762865.1 of Paraleonurus japonicus. Classification (NCBI taxonomy): domain Eukaryota; kingdom Viridiplantae; phylum Streptophyta; class Magnoliopsida; order Lamiales; family Lamiaceae; genus Paraleonurus; species Paraleonurus japonicus. The sequence goes on from CM061061.1 coordinate 13,157,565, forward strand.
CGGGCTTACTTTGGAGTTTCGTGTACCGTCAAGGTTCATAAGGCTAGGAGGGCCAAGTTCCCGAGGAGCATTACTTTTGAGTTGATGGGGAATGAGTATGAGTTGACCATGGATGAGGTTAACGAGATCATTGGCACACCCACGGATCCCGATCGATCACTCTTCAACATGAGGAAGGAGTACGACGCCAAGAAGTTTTGGAGATGGATTTCGATTCAGGGGCCCCGGTCAACCTCGAGTTCACTCTGGGAAGTCAAAGAGCACCCACATCCGAACCCGGTGGTGAGATACTTAGAGAAGATTCTCATGAGCACTATCTTTGCGAGATCGGAGGGAGGAGCTGTGGTGTCCGAGGAGCTATATGTGCTCGGTGCTTCTTACACGGAGTTCGATTTAATCGCCGCGTACCTCTGCTACTTATTTGAGAGAGCCACAAGCACAAAGTTTAAGAAGATCAATTTTGGAGGCATGATTACTTTGATAGCCGAGCACTTTGCGATTCCGACTCACAACCTCGGAGCGGTGGAGGGTCCTAATCTCACACTTGACACCATGCGGCGCATGAGGACACTCGACCGCATCGGGAGGACTTGGTGCTTGCAGCAGCACCACGGTGGCCGATTCCCTCTTCCAAATAAGAGGTTGACTACATTTTTGGTGCTCAGGCCTTCGTGACCATTAACCTCCGCATGTTGTCACAGCGTCACACCGATGCGATAGATGCCTACACTCAAGAGCATGGAGATGTCCTCCGGGATGATGACGGAGATGATGACAATGGTCAGCAATCGGGTTCTCGATGAGGATGAGGCTGAGGGTGCCGCAGAGGGAGCCGAGGCAGAGACATGAGATGATGATGAGGATGATGAGTACGAGGAGCCGAGCAGGAGGAGTTGCCAGACAGATGGACGAGGACTATCAGCCCGAGATTAATATGTATTGGCAGGATGAGATGAGGAGTAGAGAGTATGAGGCTAGGAGTTCGTCACAGCAGGCCGTGGAGTTTGTGACAGAGGAGATGTGGACCGATAGCTAGCGTATGTAGCTTGAGTGCTTATCTCGCCAGACGAGTGTTATAGGATGATGGAGGAGTCCCTTAGATATAATGAGGAGACGAGGAGGATGCAGGAAGAGTCTCGAAGACTCGGCATGACATGTATGCCCTCCTACAGTAGATGAGCTCGTGGAATTTCGGGCCGACACTACCCTCCTCCGCCGCCACCGTCTAACTATTAGGGTTATCCCCTATTCCTCATCCCTCTCCTTAGTTATTTAGATTATTATCTCCTTTGGTGTTTGTACTCATCGACTTGATGTGATTGTACTCTTTGATTTGGATTTGATGTGATGATGATTTGGATTACTTGATGGTTTTGTTGATGGTGTTTTTGATTATCTTGACTTTATTGAGCTTTATTGTCTATTGATGAGTATATCTTGTTAATTCTTTTGGATTCCTTATTCTATGATTTTGAGCTAGGCTTGATTTTGTGCTTTATTGTGGATTTATTGTATAATTTTTAGTATCATTCTTGATGTAGTGAGTATGCTTGGGATTACGTACATTAGCACTTGTTCTTCATTTGCAAGATATATTGAATTTTGATATGATCATGAGTAGATTTGTAGCTTGAAGCTAGCATTCTTGAATAATTATGTAAAGATGAATGTTATTGATGATACTTGATTCATTGCTCAAGTTGAGCCCGTGAGCTTTTGTGTCTTATAATCGTACATCTTATACGGTTGATTTGATTTCTTTATAAGTGCATCATTCATTGATTTGTATGCTAGAAATTGCCTCTAGACTTGTTGATATTAATCTTTGTGAAATTTCATGAAAATGATAATAGGCCATGTTTGTTATGATTAGTCACTTAGCCAAATTTTTCCTCACCAAAAACATTGTATTTCCTTAGTGAGCCATGTTGAGCCTTATGATCCTTATTCTTTGGCAATCCAAGTGAAATTGAAGTCATTTGCCTATTTTTATGAGTCTTATTGTCCAATGTTGAGTAGTGATTGGAGTGAATTGATACATGCTTTTAGGGCCAATTTTAGTGCAAAAAGTGAGCTAAAGTGTGATTTTTGTGCCTAAATGTGAAAAGTATCACTCTTTTGCCTAAAAAGTATTACTTTGTGAGTTTTTGATGTATTTCGCCCGTTTTGCAGGTAAATCGGTGGAATTTTGCCAAACCGAGAGTACCGGTATTCTTAGAATGGAAAGACGAACATACGGGACGAAACGGGGTCGGGCCCGAGCCCTTCTCGATAAAAATTCCCTGGTCTCGGGCTGAAGTCGAGGGTGCACAGACCTCGACTCGAGGTTCATGCCGGAGGGAAATACATTCAAAAAGACAGCAAGCTCGACTTGAGGGAGGAGCCTCGAGTCGAGGGATGGGAAAAATGTAGGATTCTCGACTCGAGGGCTGAGCCTCGACTCGAGGCGGGAGAGATTTTAAAGAAACATGTTAGCGACTCTTAGTCCTCGACTCGAGGGCCTCGAAGCTCGACTTGAGAAGTGCCCAAAACCGAAAATTTTAGTTTTTAAGCCATTGGAAGCCAAAACAGAGGAGAGATTCATTCTAGCGATTCAGAGCAGCTTTCTAGGAATTTATTTGGGCGAATTTTACATTTTGTAGCTTGAATTTACTTGTAATTGCAATAGATTGTTAGAAAGAGAATAGATTCCACATTTAGTTCATTAGATTAGTAGATTGATTGATTGTAATTGAAGTTTGCAGCTGTGAATTGGGAAGAATTGAAATTGGATTGAAGCATTGTAGAAGATTAATCATTCCTATTTTTGCCTATTGAAGCTTAATTGGTGATGTTCTTACCCTTTGTTCTATTAAATTCATTGCTTGTAGTGATTAGATTGTTAATTGCTTTCTTAGATTTTCTGGCCATGGTTTTTTCTTGTAGCACCATGGGCTAATAGCTTTGTGCTTGGGATAATTGAAATTAGGGATGAAGTGATTGCCTCATGCTATGATTGCTGATAATTGTGATCAATTGAATTAGATTGCTCCCTAATTGTGATTCTTAATTGTGCTTCATGAAAAATTGTCTCTTTTGATTAATGGTTAATCACCCTAGCAATAGGCGAGAGTTAAGCTAACGTGATTAGGTGTTAATCGGGTTTCAATTTTGCATGATTGTATGAATTGGGGACTTCTACATTGAGAGATGAGAAGAACTAAGGATACTCACATTAGGCATTGTGATATTAATGGAGTGATTAATTTCTTGATGGTTTATGCTTTCTAATTTGATTGATTTGCATTTGGATACAATCATAGCTTGTTAATCATGGATTCCTTGATGGAGATTATCCCTTGCACCCAATTCCCCCATTGATTTTAGTCTATTTGATCTTGCATTCTAGGTGTTTGATAAATTGTTTGCGTAATCTTGCCATTTAAATTCTCGCAATTTTGTAGTGATTTAGTTCAAAAGCTTGTTGCAACTTTAGCCATTTAGAAATCTTATCCTTGTATCTCGTTTGCATACTTTCTCCCTTGGGTTCGATATTTTGTTGATTGGTCTTAATAACTCTTACCCTATACACTCCAATCAAATGGCACCGTTGCCGGGGAGTTAGTTTTTCCGCTTATAAGTGAGATTTGAGGATTGTTTGAAGTGGCTATTTGTTGTTTTTATTTTTTTGTTTTTGTTAATTTAATTGGTGAGAAGTTGATACTTGGATTTGTGGCATTGTAGGTGTATGCTAACAAGATCAAGTGGTGTTCCACCCTTGCCACTAAATCCGGAAATTGAGGCTATATTGAGAAGAAATCGTGTGAGAAGAAGAAGGAAAGCTATGGAAGGAGAAGATCAAAGGCATGAGGAGAGACTAGTGGGTGATCCTCAAGAAGAGGAGGTACATGGACAAGGAGAAGGAGTAGGAGAGAATGGAGGTAATGGGAATCATTTCCAAGCTCAAGTTGGCCCTTTCCCTCAAGGGATGCCACCACAAAATTACCCCTACCAAAATCCATATCCTTATCCACCTCAAGCTCATCAATATCCCTACTATCCACCTCATCCACAACAATTTCCACCATACTATCCCCATATGCCGTATAATGAAGAGCCACGATATCATGAGCTACCTCACATACCAAATGCCCAACCACAACCCGTAAATGAGCCACCACCTCAAGGAAGGCCTTAGAGAGAGTTCTTTGAACCACAACTTAGAGAGCATTATGATGGGATAGCGAGGCCGAGGATAGATGCTAATAACTTCGAGATAAGTCCCGCTTTGGTGAGAATGCTTAGGGAGAAGCAATTTGAAGGTAGAGATGAAAATGAGTGCCCACATCAACATATGGCACAATTTCTTGAGATTGCCGACACTACAAAATACCATGGGGTACCCGAAGATGCGAAGAAGTTGAGGCTCTTTGCCTTTACATTGAAAGGAAGAGCAAAAGCATGGCTTAATTCATTACCGCCCGGGACCGTACGTACATGGGAGGAGTTGTCAAAGAAATTCTTGATGAAGTTTTACCCACCATTAAAGACCGTGCAAGCTAAGGAGGCTATTTCCCACTTCCGACAAAAGAACGGGGAGACAATACCGGAGACGTGGGAGAGGTATGGCATGTTACTCATCAATTGTCCTCAACACGGTTTTCCGGAGGAGCAAACCATTATGTACTTTTGCAATGGTTTGACGGATGGGGATAGGTCGCTTTTGAATGCTTGTGCTAATGGATCGATTTGGTCTAAAACCGTGGGGCAAATGAATGAAATAATGGAGAACATAGCTCAAGACTCATTCCTTGTGTCGCTTAATAGGGGAGCACACCATAGAGTGTCACAAGTTGATGAGATTGAGAGTATGAAGAGTATGATGATGACTATGATGGACCGATTGGGAGCTCTTACTACTTCACAAAGCCAAGCAAGTGTGAGTCCATCCGGTTGAAGAAGTGAGTTATATGGGTAGGCCTCCATTCCAAGGAGGCTATCAAGGAGGAAACTATCAAGGGAATTATCAAGGAGGAAGGCCTTACCAAATGCCTTACCAAAATAGGCCACAAGGAAGCTATCAACCTCAACCGCAAGTTCCATTTAATGGGAATACATGGAGGAGACACGAAAATTTTTCATATGCCAATCCAAGAGCCGCCGTTCAATTCCCTCCCGGATTTGATCCGGTGCAAAGGCTCCAAACAATGAAGGAAAGGCTACCACGGAGGAGATTTTGGGGTTGATTTTGAAGAAGTTGGAAGATAATGACTCAAGGCTTGATGATATAGGGAAGCAAATGGACACTCGTTTCAAGACGATCGAGCATCAAGTAGGGCAACTTGCTACTACGGTTGGGAAGCTCTCGTCTACGGTGGACCATCTCCAAAACAAAGGATAGTATCCATCTACTACCGAGCCTAATCCTAAAGAGTTTTGTAGTGCAATCAAGCTAAGGAGTGGCACTAGCTATGAAGGTCCGAAATTGTCTAAAGAAGGGGAGTTTGAAGAAGAGGTGGTGAATGAGGAAGAAGAGAGACAAGAAAGAGTAGTTGTGGAGGAGAAGAAAAGTGAAGAAGAGATGAAAGTGAGGGGAAATGCAAAGAAGGAAGAGAAATCTAAGAATGAATGGGGAGTTCCAATGAAGGCTAATCCGGTTCCATTTCCAAAGAGACTAGAGAGGAAGAAACTTGATGAAGAGTTTGGTAAGTTTTTAGAGATTTTCAAGAATTTGCATGTTGATATCCCACTTTTGGAGGCCCTTGAACAAGTTCCACATTATAAGAAGTTCTTGAGAGAAATTATGTCCAAGAAAAGGAGTTGGGATGAGAAGGGGATGCTCAAGCTAGTGGAAGAATGCAAAGACATCTTGGAGAGACACTTGCCACAAAAGAAGAAGGATCTGGGAAGTTTTATTATCCCATGTGAGATTGGAGAGAAGGTAGACATTCAAGGCTTATGTGATCTAGGAGCAAGCATTAATGTGATGCCATTGTCCGTATTCAAACAATTGGATTTAGGGGAGGTGATTCCTACGAACATCAATCTTCAATTAGCGGATCAATCATATGCTCAACCATTTGGGATAATTGAAGATGTGTTAGTAGGGGATGATAAACTCATATTCCCGGTAGATTTTATTGTGTTAGACATGAAGGAGGAACTTGAGGCACCGATTATCCTTGGTCGACCTTTTCTTGCAACGGGCAAGGCTATGATTAATGTGGAAAAAGGAGAGCTTAAGTTGAGCTTAAATGGTGATGAAGTGACATTTACAAGAGTGCATGAGGAAGAGGTTGCTCAAAGCAAGGTAGAGAAGAAAACGTGTGGATACATAGAGATTGTTGATGAATGCCCTTCCATTGAAAGGGTAGTTTCTACACCTATTACTTCTACTTATCCTTTAGTTAATGAGCATTTCCTTCCCTCTTGTAAAATCATTTCTAACAAGTCTTGTGTTTCCCTTGATGATTGTAGGAAGGAGAAATCGATAAGGGACCCTTTGCATGACCCGGTGAACAAGAGAAGAAGGAAGAAAGTGAGAAAGAGTTGACCAAATTTGAGCATGGCTCAAGTTTGGGGGTATTGATTGAGAAAGAGGCACCACTTGAGAAAAGGGATGAAAAATTTGAAGTAGGAGATCAAGTGGTGTGGTGTGAATCAAATTGAAGTCGGCTACTTGGTGTTGAAAGACCAAAGGAGGTGCTTACGGTGAAAGAAATCAAAGAAGGAGGAAAGTTACTCCTAGAAGATAAGTGGGGGTGTTGCCTTTTTGCAAAGGAACACCTAGTGGAGCATAAAGCTGGTTTCTACATTGATAAAGAAAGGGAAGTGTGAACTCCTTGAGTTCCATCCGCAAAGGACATTAAACCTAGCGCTAGATGGGAGGCAACCCATTCTTTATTCTTTGTGTTTTTGTTGTTTTGTGTGTGCTTTGTTTAATGTTTTTTTGTAATCTTTGTAGGTGTGATGAATTGCTAGGAATCTAGGAGCTCTAGGAGGCTTAAATGAAGGAGAAGATTGAAGGCTTATGGGTAAAACATTTCCTTTCAAACTTAGACTTGTCTAAGTTTGGGGGAGATGTTGATGATGTGATGACACTTGATTGTGATGATTGGTTTTGGATGGATGATTTTATTGATGCTATGATTTCCTTGATCTTTTTGGAGCTTATTGTCTATTAATGATTGTGACTTGATGATCCTTTGGATTTCTTTTTCCATGATTCCATATTCTTTATTTTGAGCTTGATTGTGGATTCATTGATATATTTTTGAGTATCATTCATGTGGTAGTGAGTATGCTTGGACTTATGTACATGAGCATTTGAGCTTGATTTGTAAGACTAGTTGGATTTTGATACGATCATGAGTAGATTTGTAGCTTGATTCTAGTTTCTTGATTGATTGTGTAAGGATGAATGTGATTGATGATACTTGATTCATTGCTCAAGTTAAACCCGTGAGTTTTTGTGCCTTAATAATCGTACATATTATACGGTTGACATGATTTCTTTGAGAGTGCATCATTCATGATTTGTATGCTAGAACTTGCCACTAGACTTGTTGATATTGATCTTTGTGTGATGTTTTGAAAGTGATAAGAGGCCATGTTTGATATGTTTAGTCACTTTGCCAAATATTTTTCCTACCAAATACATTTGATTTCCTTAGTGAGCCATGTTGAGCCTTATGATCCTTATTCTTTGGCAAGCCGAGTGAGATTGAAACCATTTTAGCCTATTTTTATGAGCCTTTATTGTCCTATATTTAGTTGAGCTTGAATGTTGGCTAATAATGGTGATTTGATTGCTAAGTGTGGGAAGATAATGAGCTAAGTGATGAATATTGAAAGAAAAGAAAGGTTGTGAAAGATTGAATTGTGAAAAATGTGACAATGAAAAGAAAGAAAAATTCAATTGGTGAGCTTAAAAGAGAAAGCTCAAGTGAATGGGGATTGATCATTAAAGTTCAAAAGGAAGAGTGTACTTGATGAAAAGAGAAGAGATGTGTATTGTATTGATTAGCTTACATTCAAGTCTCTACTACTTAGTCACTCTTATCCATAAACATTCCACCTTTCCAAAGAACCAACATTACAACCTTAGAGAAAGACCTCTTTGATTCTTGATTGATCATAATTGATTTTGATTGAGATTAAGTCTTGTGGCAAGCATATGGTGTGCAAGTTCATGAATTTGATGATTGAGTGCTTTATACCTTGATACACTTGAGTGAAGGGTGAAACACTCCATGGAAGGAGCAATGTGTTAAGTGTTTGATTGAGCATTTATTTGAGTATGATTCATCTTGATGGCTAGGGGATAGTTGCATTGATACAAGTGTTCATTGATGAGTTCGATTGTCTTATTTTTCGCCTATGGTGCCATGTGACATAATTGCAATCAATTCACTCCTTTGTTCTTAGTTTCTACGTTGCTCGAGGATGAGCAACAATTCAAGTTTGGGGGTGTGATTGGAGTGAATTGATACATGTTTTTAGGGCCAATTTTAGTGCAAAAAGTGAGCTAAAGTGTGATTTTTGTGCCTAAATGTGAAAAGTATCACTCTTTTGCCTAAAAAGTATTACTTTGTGAGTTTTTGATGTATTTCGCCCATTTTGCAGGTAAATCGGTGGAATTTTGCCAAACCGAGAGTACCGGTATTCTTAGAATGGAAAGACGAACATACGGGGACGAAAGTCGGGCCCGAGCCCTTCTCGATAAAAATTCCCTGGTCTCGGGCTGAAGTCGAGGGTGCACAGACCTCGACTCGAGGTTAATCTTTGGAGGAAATAATTTCAAAAAGACAGCGAGCTCGACTCGAGGGAGGAGCCTCGAGTCGAGGGATGGGAAAATGCAGGATCCTCGACTCGAGGGCTGAGCCTCGACTCGAGGCGGAGAGATTTTAAAGAAACGTGTTAGCGACTCTTAGGCCTCGACTCGAGGGCCTGAAGCTTCGACTCGAGGAGTGCCCAAATCCGAAAAATTCAGGTTTTAAGCCATTGGAAGCCAAACAGAGGAGAGATTCATTCTAGCGGTTCGGAGCGAGTTTCTAGGAGTTTATTTGGGTGAATTTTACATTTTGTAGCTTGAATTTACTTGTAATTGCAATAGATTGTTAGAAAGAGAATAGATTCCGATTTAGTTCATTAGATTAGTAGATTGATTGATTGTAATTGAAGTTTGCAGCTGTGAATTGGGAAGAATTGAAGTTGGATTGAAGCATTGTAGAAGATTAATCATTCTTATTTTTGCCTATTGAAGCTTAATTGCTGATGTTCTTACCCTTTGTTCTATTAAATTCATTGCTTGTAGTGATTAGATTGTTAATTGCTTTCTTAGATTTTCTAGCCATGGTTTTTGCTTGTAGCACCATGGGCTAATAGCTTTGTGCTTGGGATAATTGAAATTAGGGATGAAGTGATTGCCTCATGCTATGATTGCTGATAATTGTGATCAATTGAATTAGATTGCTCCTAATTGTGATTCTTAATTGTGTTTCATGAAAAATTGTCTCTTTTGATTAATGGTTAATCACCCTAGCAATAGGCGAGAGTTGAGCTAACGTGATTAGGTGTTAATCGGGTTTCAATTTTGCATGATTGTATGAATTGGGGACTTCTACATTGAGAGATGACAAGAACTAAGGATACTCACATTAGGCATTGTGATATTAATGGAGTGATTAATTTCATGATGGTTTATGCTTTCTAATTTGATTGATTTGCATTTGGATACAATCATAGCTTGTTAATCATGGATTCCTTGATGGAGATTATCCCTTGCACCCAATTCCCCCATTGATTTTAGTCTATTTGATCTTGCATTCTAGGTGTTTGATAAATTATTTGTGTAATCTTGCCATTTAAATTCTCGCAATTTTGTAGTGATTTAGTTCAAAAGCTTGTTGCAACTTTAGCCATTTAGAACTCTTATCCTTGTATTTCGTTTGCATACTTTCTCCCTTGGGTTCGATATTTTGTTGATTGGTCTTAATAACTCTTACCCTATACACTCCAATCAAGTAGAGCTTGATTGTTGGCTAATAATGGTGATTTGCATGCTAATTGTGGTGGAAAAGTGATGAGCTAAGTGATTATGTCGAGTTGAAAGAAAAAGGTTGTTGAAAGAAAAATTGAATTGTGAAAAGAAAATGTGAAAATGAAAAGAAGAAAGATTCAATTTTAGAGCCTAAAAAGAAAGCTCAAGTGAATGGTGGTGATTGATCTTGAAGTGCATGAGAAGTGTTGATTGATGAAAAGTAAAGAGATGTGTTTTGTATTGATTAGCTTTCATTCAAGTCTCTACTACTTAGTCACTCTTATTTTAAAACATCTCACCTTTCCAAAGAGCCTACATTACAACCTAGAAGAAGGACTTCTTTGATTCTTGATTGATCCCAAGGGATTTTGATTGAGATTAAGTCTTTTGGCAAGCATATGGTGTACTTATTTGTAAATTTGATGATTGAGTGCATCATACCTTTATACACTTGATTGAAGAGTGAAACACTCTATGGAAGGAGCAATGTGTTGAGTATTTGATGTTGCATTTGTTGGAGCATGATCTATTTTGGTTGTTAGTAGATAGTTGCATTGATACTAATGTTCATTGATGAGTTCGATTGTCTTCTATTTCAACTATGATGCCATGTGACATAATTGCAATCAATTCACTCCTTTGTGCTTAGTTTCTACGTTGCTCGAGGACGAGCAACGCTTCAAGTTTGGGGGTATGATTGGAGTGAATTGAGGCATGTTTTTAGGCCTATTTTAGTGCAAAAAGTGAGCTAGAGTGTTAGTTTTTGTGCCTAAATGTGTAAAGTATCACTTATTTGCTTAAAAATATTATTTGTGAGATTTTGATGTTTTTCGTCCATTTTACAGTAAATCGGTGGAATTTTGTCAATCCAAGAGTCTTAGAATGAAGAGACGAACATATCGGATGAAAATGGGGGTTGGGGTGAAGCCCCGCTCGAGAAAAGTGCCACTGGTCTCCGGCTGCGGTCGAGGAGCAAGAGCCTCGAGTCGAGGGTTGTCTTTGAAAGGACTAAAATCGAAAAAAGCGAAGCCTCGACTCGAGGGCTGACCCTCGAGTCGAGGGAGAGGATAATGGCAAGGACCTCGAGTCGAGGCCTGGCCCTCGACTCGAGGGGGAAGTTTTTCAGATTTCGTTATTTAAGGGGCTGAAGCGAAACAATTCAACAGAGACTTGATTAGAACAGTTAGTAAGCGGTTTTGGGGCGATTTCTTAGGCCTCAAGCCAATTTCCCACTTTAGGTAGAGTAGAAGTTAGATTTAGGATTAGATTTCAATTGTTGTTGATTAGATTAGCTCTAGATTAGATTTTGATCTAATTATTTCATCCAATTCAAGCTTGTAATTCATTTGGAGATTGGTGTTGAAGACTCAAGCATTCCTATTTTTGTTAATTGAAGACCTATTGGTGATGTTCTTCCTCTTATCTCTTTTCAATTTCTTAATTGTTGTGATTTGTGTTGTATTTGTTCAATCCTATCTTCTTCCCATGGATTTTGCCCTTGGCACCATGGCCTAACTCTCTTGTGCTTGGGTTAATTGAAATTAATGATGATTTGATTGGTGTGCTATGATTGTTGATGATTGGAGATCAATTGAGTAGATTGCTTACTAATTGTGATTCTCAATTGTGCTTCATGCATAATTATCTCTTTAGATTAGTGTTTGATCACCCTAGCTATAGGGAGAGCTGCGCTAACGTGATCCAGGATTAATCGGGTTATAATTGTGTATGAATGTGTGGATTGGGTGCTTCGGAATCGAGAGATTAGTTGCACTAAGGATACTCACATTAGTTTGTTTCCTAATTGTGATTCTTAATTGTGCTTCGTATAAAATTGTCTCTTTAGATTAATGGTTGATCTCCCTAGCAATAGGCGAGAGTTGAGCTAACGTGATTAGGTGTTAATCGGGTTACAATTTTGCATGATTGTATGAATTGGGGACTTCTACATTGAGAGATGGGAAGGACTCAAAATACTCACATTAGGCATTGTGATTTTAATGGAGTGATTAATTTCATGATGGTTTATGCTTTCTATCTTAGTTTATTTGCAATTTGATTCAATTGTAGCTTGTTGATTGATGATTCCTTGATGTATGTTAGCCCTAGCACCCTATCCTACCATTTATTGTTGTTGTTGCTCTCGCATTTTAAGTGTTCAATCATTTGCCTCTTAGTGTAATTTGAGTTTATCTCTTGCTTGTTGTTGTGTTTTTATTTCCAAACCCATTTTGCAACGATAGTCATTGAGAACTTGTAATTCTAGGGCCTCATGTGCATACTTCAATCCTATCATTTCCCTTGGGTTCGATATTTATTGATTGGTCTTAATACCACTTCCCAATTACTACTCCAATCAACAAACTACTTCCACACAAGTCCAAGCCGAACCTCATCATCTTCTCTTCCCCAAACTCAAACCACTTCTCCACCCCCATCCCCGTCGACTTCCTTTCATTCCTCACCGGACCCATCTACTCCCCAACTCCTATAACCACCATCTCTCCCACAGTCCTTCTACCATCAACCTCAACCCCACCTCAACCCCACAACCAAAGCCACACCATCTTCCCTCAACCTACCACATCACAACCTACATTGTCTTCACCACCCACCACATCCGAATTACCACCCCTTCCAGCTTCTCCACCACTTGAAATCCCCCTCCCCCACCATCAGACGTACTCCACATCCTCACAACCCTCCCCACATGTCCTAGCCCTGGATCTCTCCCAAAATATCTTTGGAGATATCCGGATGAGCTCCCAGTCCAACCATCTCCTCCCCCTCTTCCTCATCCGAATCCTCCGAGGAGGAACCTAGTACAATTTCGCCATCTCCTCGCCTTGAGCACCTACACCGAGAAGATCATTCAAAAGGTGGACAAGATGATGAAGAAGAAGAAGACGCGAGGAAGTAATCCGGCTATCATAGAAAGCGATGCTCACTAATATGCGGATAGCCGAGGTGAACATCACCCGTAACCTTTCGAGACAAACTCGGCTCCGATATTGGTGGCCGTCTCGAGCCACTGGGAGGAGGAGGTGAGTCGATTAAAAGAGAAGGTGGCTGCAGACAACGAGGTCCCGGTGGAAGCCTTAACTTCAGATAAATCAGATTTAGGGTCCGTTGTCTTGCACTAGAAGACCAGCTCCAAACCCTTAAGAATGAAGTTAAAAAGGGGAAGGAGGCGAGGGAAAGATGGATACCCTCACAACCGGAGTCTTGACTATCACGAGACAAGCTTGAATCAAAAGCCGACACACTGAGTTGGAGGCAATAAGGCGTAAAATCAAAGTAAAATTAGGACGAACTAGCCGCCTTGCAACCGAGGGTGACCCAAATTAAGGATGCCATCCGAGAGGATGAGGAGAAGAGAAGGAAGGAGGACGAGGAGAAGATGGGAAAGCTGCTAGCTCGTCGAAAGAAGGCCGAGAAGCCCGAGGCCAAGGGTAAGGGCAAAGGGAAAGCGGCGGCCGGAGAAGGAGTTATCAGTGAGCGGTGACCAGCCCCAGCACTGATTGAGCGCAAAAGGAAAGAACCGACTTCTCCAACCTCTCGGCTGAGCAGTTAGAAGAATACATGCCTTTGAGAAGGAATTGTATGAGAGGAAGGAGAAGAAAAAGTTAAAGAAGGCTGGGCAAGGGAGCTGAGTTGAAGTAGGACAGGATTCTCGAAAATGGGTATCCAAGGCCGCAGATGAAGCCGACTTCCGACCATACCATCGCACCTCGGCTCCTCCAAAGATGGTGGCTGGCAAATATACGGAGGAGTACAAGAAGAAAGCAATGGATGCCGAGATGGATGTACCACTGTACATTCTCAAGAATTCTCCTACCGGGCGGTGATGAAGACCTCCGGTGGCATGCTTGGATGGAGAATGAAGACGCCGATCTTTATGGAAGGTCATGGATGAGGCAAGCCAAGTATTCAATCACGATCTCATTGCTCGGGCTTTTGAACATGCCAAGCCGAAGATGAGCGAAGATGGGACTCGACTTAGCAGGTCGGGACAATCATTGCTAATGCCGAGGTGGAGTCCAAGCTCACGAGATGAAGAGGAACTCAAGAAGCTCGTAACTAAGGTCTTCACTTGACCGAAGTCCCGAATCAAGCGAGATGGGGAATCGATAGATCGGGATTTTTCTTTTCTTATCTTATTTTTTATCGATTCTCTATTTTTGTAATCTGTATATATGTGAATAATACTTTATCTTATCTCGATTTACTTGTCTTATTTTTAAAGCATTCTTTACTGCTTTTTAAGAAAACTTAAAAAAATTTCTAATTGTTAATCATCGAGAAAATTCTCATCTCGCATTTAAAATTTTCTAAAAATTTTCTAAGTCTTAAGACTTAAATTTTTACTAAGTCTAAATCTTTTGAAAAAGTCTTAAGACTTAAGAATTTTTCCTTTAAAATTTTTCTAAGTGTGAATTAAGTGCTCTAACGTGGATAAATACGAATTAAAGTGTGAATGTGTTACGATATGCCTATCTCGATTATCTTGATTAACTTTTACTAACATCACTTTGAGTGTGTCTCTTTCTTGTAGTTTTAACTTCATAAAAAGGGGAAATTGTTAGATCGAAGAGGTTTTGATGAATTAAAAAGGATCAACCCGAGATGACCAAACGACTTGAAGAACAGTGAGGTCAAGATCCGATTACTAAGCTGATCGGACTAGGAAGAAGCTGGACAAGTCGGTGAGGTCCTGAAAGTTGGAAGTCATCCGAGACAAGCTCAAGTCAAGTCATCTGCGGGAGACGATAATGAAGAGCTCGAGATGAGGTCAAGACAAGCTGAGTAGAATAAGAAAAACAAGTCTTCACCAAGTCACCGCAGACGGACTAGAGAAAGATCACCAAGATGAGAGCGAGTTATCAATATTAAGTTTGTTAAGTAGTTTTAGTTTGTTAGAACCGACTAACGAACTAAGCTGTCTTTTCAGCTTATATATAGGTCTAGATTTCACTTTACACAACACTTTTTAACACAACACCTTGATCACAATACTCAGATTTTGATTTTACAAAAGTTCACACAAGTTTCAAAGAAAGTTTTCAAAAGTTCTAAGTGTTTGTAGAACACTTTTTCTCGTATATCTTCAAACACACTTCTATCAACTGTAAGTTAGATTCCCCGAGAAAAGTCTAGGAGTTTGAAGATTTGAAGATCTTTGTAAGTTGTAATTTGTACGTTGGGAAGTGAGTAAGAAAGTAGTAGAAGAGACCCTTCTTCCAGTTGAAGAAGGAGACTGGATGTAGGATCGATTAGATCCGAACCACTATAAATCATCTTGTTCTTTATTGCTTTCGATTACTTATACATGCTTATTCAATTTCAACTTCTAATCAAAGTTCAATTTCGAATTAAAATTAGACAAATTATCAGTTTGCTTTTGATCCGATTAAAGTTGAGTTTAAAAATAAATTCCGCCGTGTTAACTTTGGTGTCTTGAGTTGATTTTCTAAGTTTTGAAAGAAGTTAGAAAATCTATTCAACTCCCCCTCTAGATTTTCCCTAGAAGGTTGTTTCAAGTAATCTTTGATATACTCAACTTGTGGGACCAACAATGGAGAATATTGTGAGTTCTTTGTCCAACCAAGTCAAGAATCTTGAGTTTCAAATTGGGCAAGTAGAATCCTCAAGTGGAGGAAATCAAAGAGGAAAGTTCTCATCAACAACGGAGGTGAACCCGAAAGAGCATTGCAAGGCGATCAAATTAAGGAGTGGAACACAATATGAGGGGCCACTAATGCCGAATGAGGAAGAGGAGAAAGGAAATGGGGGTGAAGAAGTGAAAGAAGGAGGAGAGTTTGAGATGGTGGATACTCAAGAAACTCTAGAAGAAGCAAGATGAGGGTAAGAAACAGAAAGAAGAGGAACCAAAGCATGAGGAAAGAGTACCAAAGTGGAAAAAGGCAAAGGAGCTAAGGAAAGAGAAAGAGAAGAAGGAGCTTGAGGGGGCCAATGTGGAGTGTGATGGATGGGGTATTCCCAAAACTTATGTCCCTCCACCATATCCACAAAGGTTCATGAAACAAAAGCTTGATGAAAAGTTCTCAAAATTCTTGGAAATTTTCAGAATGTGACCATCAATGTCCCATTAATGGAAGCCCTTGAGGAGATGCCTACCTATGCCAAGTTTTTGAAAGACTTGATTACAAGAAGAAGGAAGGTTGATGAGAGGGAAACGTTAGCTTGACTATGGAATGTAGTGCACTACTCCAAAGAAGTTTACCTCAAAGAAGAAAGATCCGGTAGCTTCACTCTCACATGTGAGCTTAGCAATAAGGAGAAGAGAACTTTATGTGATTTAGGGGCAAACATCAATCTCATGCCTCTATCCATCTTTAATAGGTTAGAGCTTGGTGATATGAAGCCCACATCCATGACTCTTCAACTTGCGGACAAGTCATTTACATATCCAAGTGGTATTGTGGAGGATGTATTGATGAAAATTGACAAGTTCGTCTTTCTGGCCGATTTTGTGGTGCTTTACATGGAAGAGGATGATAAAGTGCCATTGATCCTAGGGAGACCCTTCCTAGCAACCGCAAGGGCGGTGGTGGATATGTTTTCGGGGAAGATCACATTGAAGATGGACAAAGAAGAGCTCACATTTGATATTTATGAAGCTATGAAGCATCCTAAGGAGGAAGGAGAGTGCAAGAGCATCGATATAGTGGATGGATGTGTCATGGAGAAACTTGAAGCATCTCTTGATCCTTATTGCTCTAATATTTTTTATAATCCTCTTTATGATACTTGTTATGAGTTTGATGATTCTTCTTCTTGCTTTGATGATAGGTCTTTGATGGAGAAGGAAGAGACTCACTCCTTATGGGATAGGAAGGCTCCAATCTTACCACTTCGTGAGCCGGTTCATGGTGTCCCACAAGAGGAAAAGAAAGAAGGGCTTAAACCACTTCCGGAACACTTCAAGTATGCATACCTTGGAGATGGTAATGAATGTCCGGTAATCGTTTCTTCTTCCCTTTGTGATAGTGAATTGAGTGAGTTGTTAGATGTGCTTAGGAAGCATAAGAGAGCTCTAGGTTGGTCCATTAATGACATAAAAGGCATTAACCCATCTATATGCATGCATAGGATTCGTCTTGAAAAGGATAGGAAGCCTATAGTTCAACCCCAACGTAGAGTGAATCCCGTTATTCAAGAGGTTATTAGGAAAGAGATTATTAAATTCTTAGATGTTGGTATGATTTTTCCTATTTACTGATAGTGAGTGGGTTTCACCATTGCATGTAGTCTCTAAGAAGGGGGTATGACTGCAGTTAAGAGTGACAATGATGAACTTGTAGCTACTAGGCTTGCTACCGGATGGAGAGTTTGTGTTGATTATAGGGAGTTGAACAAAGCCACATGTAAAGATCATTTTTTCTTGTATTTTATGGATCAAATGCTAGATCGTCTTAGTGGATTTTCACACTATTGTTTCTTGGATAGGTACTCAGGTACAATCAAATAATGATTGCACCGAGGACCAAAAAAGACATCTTCTACATCTTCTTATGGCATTTTTGCATGGAGGAGGATGTCGTTTGGGCTTTGTAATGCCCCGGCCACCTTCCAACATTGCATGATGTCCATTTTTCATGGTCTTATTGAAAATATTATGGAGGTGTTTATGTATGATTTCTCGGTTTTTGATAATTCTTTCCATACTTGTCTACATAACCTTGAGATTGTTTTGCAAAGGTGTAAGGATACTAATTTGGTTTTAAATTTGGAGAAGTGTCACTTTATGGTTAATGAAGGGATCGTGCTTGGGCATCACATTTCATCGAAGGGCCTACAAGTGGACAAAGTAAAGGTGGTGACAATTGAAAAGCTTCCACCTCCATCTAGTGAGAAGGGGATTCGATCTTTCCTTGGTCATGCGGGGTTCTACCGCCGCTTCATTAAGGATTTTTTAAACTCTCTAAACCTCTTTCTAAATTGCTTGAAAAGGATGTTCCTTTTAATTTTGATGAAGAGTGTTTGTTGTCTTTCAGGTCACTTAAGGATGCGTTGATCTCCTCACCTATTCTTGTGAGTCCTAATTGGAAGGAGCCTTTTGTGCTAATGTGCGATGCTAGTGACTTTGCGATGGGGGTAGTTTTGGGGCAAATAAGGGAGAAGATATTTCGAGCTATTTATTATGCCTCAAAGACATTCAATATCGCCCAAGCAAATTACACAATAAGCTGAAAAGGAGCTCCTAGCCGTAGTCTACACCGTAGACAAATTTAGTCCCTACTTGATTGGAGGAAAGACCATCGTGTACACAGATCATGCGGCCATACGGTACTTGATGACCCAAAAAGGATGCAAAGCCACGTCTTATTCGATAGATTCTATTGCTACAAGAGTTTGACATTAAAATTCGAGACAAGAAGGGAAGCGAGAATGTAATAGCCGACCATTTATCAAGGCTTGAGAGAGGGCAAGAGTTCATTGAAGAAGATGGGGAGGTTCAAGAAGAGTTCTGGATGAGAAGCTCTTTGGAGTTGAGGGGTTGCATCTTGTTGAGGAGAGCATTGTGAAGAAGACAAGTGGGAGAGTTCCTTGGTTTGCGCATTATGCCAACTTCTTGGCTTGTGGGAAGCTTCCTAGTGACATGCCATCATATGTCAAGAAAAAGTTTTTGAGGGATGTAAAGAGCTTCATATGGGAAGATCCTCTACTCTTCAAGAGAGGGTTAGATTCTATAATCCGAAGATGTGTTCCCGAAGAAGACATTGAAAGAGTCTTAGAGCATTGGCATTCTATGCCTAGTGGTGGTCACTTTGGGAGCCAAAGCGGGGATGAAGGTTCTTCAATCCGGGTTTTATTGGCCAACAATCTTCAAGGATAGTAAGGCATTTGTTGAGAGATGTGATTGTTGTCAACGAATGGGTTCGATTACTAAGAGGATGAAATGACCATGATAATTTTCATGGAAGTGGAGATATTTGATGTATGGGGCATCGATTTTATGGGACCGTTTCCACAATCATTCGGTTATCTCTATATATTAGTGGGAGTTGACTATGTATCCAAGTGGATTGAAGCTATCCCAACCAAGAAGAATGATGCCCAAGTTGTGCTTCAATTCTTGAAGAAGAACGTCTTCTCACGATTTGGTGTGCTTAGAGCATTGATTAGTGATGGAGGTTCACATTTTGTGAACAAACTCATGGAGAGGTTGCTTGAGAAGTATGGAGTAAAGCACAAGATTTCCACGACCTATCACCCTCAAACCAATGGATTGGCGAGAAGTCTCTAATAGGCAAATAAAGCATATTCTTGAGAAGACGGTTAAGGTGAATAGGAAGGATTGGGCTATATGTTTAGATGATGTTTTTGGGCTTATAGGACAGCTTATAAGACTCCTTTGAAGATGTCTCCTTACCAACTTGTCTATGGAAAGTCATGTCACTTGCCGGTTGAGTTAGAGCATCGTGCTTATTGGGCTATTCGGAAGGCTAAATCTTGATGAAGAAGCTATGGGGAGAAGAGAATTCTCCAACTCCATGAGTTGGATGAATTTCGTTCAAATGCCTATGAGAGCTCTAGGATATTTAAGGAGAAAACAAAAAAATGGCATGACCAAAAGCTCAAGAAGAAGGAGTTTCAAGAAGGTGATCAAGTTCTACTTTTTAATTCAAGATTGAAACTCTTTCCGGTAAGTTGAAGTCAAGATGGAGTGGCCCATTTTGAGTTGCTAAGACATTTCCTAGTGGATACCTTGAGTTGGCAAATGAGAAGGATGAAAGGTTTATAGTGAATGGTCATAGAGTGAAGCCCTACTTTGTACCATCTCAAGTTGAGGTGGTGGAGATGCTATTTCTTGAGGAATGTTGAGCGTCTCAAGCTCCGTCCGACATAGGACGTTAACACTAGCGCTAAATGGGAGGCAACCCATCATTTTTCTTGCTTTCATTTTTTTAATTTATTTATTTATTTGCTTCCAATAAGTGTGTGTGATTTATTTTTGGGTTTCTTGTAGGAGATCGAGGTGTGCAAGTGAGGCTTGGTGTGCTACAAGTTTGACGATGAAAGAAATTTTAAAGCCTTTACGATACCACACCTTCTCTAGACTTAGACTTGTCTATGTTTGGGGGAGGTGTGCCTCATTTCTTCCTTTCTTTTCATTATGTGTTCATTTGGATTTCATAGTGGGTAGTGTGTGCAACTTCACTTAGCTAACTACCTTTGCCCAAACTTTTGATTGCTTTGCAATGAAAAGTTTGGGGGTTTGTGTGTTAGTTAGCAATGTTTGTTGCACCAACTTGCCTCTCATTTGTAATGAGAAAATTGTGTGAAAATTTTTGTGAATGTTGAGCTTAAATGTGGATTTCATTCTTATCTTTGAGTCTATTTTATGTGAATTTGATGATGTGTTATGCTTGGAGGTATGTACGTGGCATATTTGTTTTGATTGTTGGATATCATAAACTTGTGATGTGTTGATGAGTTGATTTGTTGCTTGATACTAGCATGAGAAGTTGTCTTGTGATGATGAGTGTGATGAAGAATGCTTTCTCTTTGCTAATTTTAAGCCCGTGAGCTTTTGAGCCTTTTAAATCGTGCATGAAAAAGCGGTTTAATTCCTTGTTGAGTGCATCAATTGCAATCTTGCATGCTAGAACTTGCCTATAGACTTGTTGAAGTCGAGTTTTGTGTGGATCTATGAAGATGATTTGAGGCCATTTTTGATTTGTTAAGTCACTTAACCAAATTTTACCCCACCAATGTTATTGATTTCCCTAGTAAACAAATTTGTGTCTTAAAGCCTTATTCTTTGGTAAGCTTGTGGAATTAAGCCATTTTGCCTTTCCTTATGAGCCTTTGCTCCCATATGTTGAGTAGAGCATGATTGTTGGCAAATGAATGGTGAAGTGAATTTGAAAAGTGTGGTGGTATGAATTGAATAAGTATGTTGAGATAAAAAGAGGAAAGAAAAAAATTGAATTAAAAAAATTATGAAAAATCATGAGAGGAAAAAAATTCAATTTGAGCTTGAATGTAAAAAGAAAGTCTCAAAAGGAGTTTGGTGGTGAATGTTATATGAAAAGGAAGGAAATGAAAGAAGGAGATGTGTTTGTTGAGATGATGTGTAAATTGCATTGCATTATTTGATCAACATTCATTGCTCTCTACTAACATTGAGTCACTATTTCCAAATTCACCTACCCCATCCAAAGAGCCTTCATTACAACCTTGTGAAAAGACCTCTTTCATTCATAGTTGATACACAAAATGACGATTGAGATTGAGTTTTGTGGCAAGCCTATGGTGTCTACGGTTGTGATTTAATGAATGAGTACTTTATTGTCCTTATACACTTGAGTGATGAGAGATACACTTCTTGGAAGGAACATTGAGAAAGTATTTCAATTTGCATCTTATCAAAGCATGATATTTTTAGTGTTCGTTGTAAGTGACATTGAAAACTTATATTCACTAATGAGTTGGAATGTCCAAATTTCATTCTTTGTGCTATGAGACATAGTTGCAATCAATTCACCCTTTGTGCTTATTTGTTACATTTGCTCGGGACGAGCAACACTTTATGTTTAGGGGAGTTTATTAGGGTGAATTATTACATAAGTTTTGAGGGATTTAAATGCATAATTTGATGAAAAGTATTATTGTTTAAGCTTAAAAGTATAGAGTATCACTTTTATGCTTAAAAGTATTACTAATGCATTAGTTCGGTTTTGTCTCGTTTTGAGTTTTCGGTGGAAATTGGCCAAGCGGAAAGTACAGGATTCATATGGCGGCGAGACGAACGTGTAGGGCGCGGGGGTCGGAGGTGCCTATCGGGCCTAAAAATTCCACAGGCTCGACCTAGGGTCATGCTTGGAAAGCCTCGAGTCGAGGCTGAAGGCCAAGTTAAAAACCCGATTTTTCAGCCGCCTCGAGTCGAGTGAGGAGCCAAGCCTCGAAGTTTAGGCTCAGCCCTCGAGTTAAGGGCGTGTTTTTGGGAATTTGTTGCTTTTTCAACCAATCGAGCGTGACACGTGGCGGGACAGATTATATACATATATATACACGAAAATACAGATTTTTCGACGGTTTTTGATCAAGAGGGAGAGAAGAAGATCAAGAACACACACTTTCACACACACATAGCTAGGGTTTGATTTATTCTTTAAATTAGACAATCGTCGGATGTTTTCTTTATGATTGGACGCCAATTAGATGATATTCTTCCTTTAATTTCAGTTTTCTTGATTCAATTTCTTGTTATGACATTCGGTTATTCAATTAATTTCATGGATTTAATTTTTTAATTATGATCAACTGAATTCCTAGTGCTAGGGTGTTTTGATGCATATGGGTGATTGATCTTGTGAGAAATACTCATGGGTGATTTTAATTGTTGATTAATTGATTGGATTGATGAGGTTTGATTGATTTATTTATTTAATTAATTTCTAATTCCATGCATATTTGTTTAATTCTCGCAAAGAAACTTAGGTATTTAGATAACTCATTTGGGTGAGAGAATTAATTGGGTAATTAGAGTTAATATTGGGTTAACGCAAGGAGACTTGGTTAATTCCACTAGAAATACATCAACTCCACATTAATTGCTTGGATTAGTAGTCGGGTGATTAGTGAAGAGACTATAGGTAAGGTGCCTTAGTATCGAAGGGGAGACACGCTAGGGGAACCTATTGACTCGTGCTCTAGCCCGGGAGGAAAGGGTGACTTAGTCCTTTCAAACTTTCGAGCTTTAATCGTAGCGTAATTCCTAAGCTTACCAAGTACGGAATTATTGTTTGATTAAAAGTTTGCTCTTATTAATTGATTGACATGACAAATGCTCATTTGAATTCGTTGCATGATTGATACCCATTTTGTTGATAAGCGGTAGCACGTCTTTATTATTGATTGAATTTCGTTGTTAGTAGAATTTAGTTATTTGATTAGTTAATTATTTGCATAAAACCAATTGATCCTATTATAAGACTTGTGTTGCAATTGCGAATAAATTAGTAAATTTAGGCTATCTCACACTTGATTTCCGTGGATCGATAATTTAACCGGTTAACTTACTAGTTACACGATCCCTTTACACTTGAAGGGTGAGTATTGGCTTTTAAGCCTATCATAGCGGTGAAGTTAATCTTCATCTTTTATGGTTATATCGTAAACTTGAGCACCATAATAATATTTATTTATTTTTTTGTTGATGTAATATTAAAGATTTGTCGAGGTAACTTGAAACATAAAAAATTGTGAATAACCTATTGTAATCAAATTTCCAAAAGCTGAAGCTGTACCATTACAATTTGTCTATTGATTTAGTTGAAATAAGTGAAATAATGAGATAACAAACACTATTTGATATTGGACCACAATAACTTTAGTAATACTTTAATTAAAAAAATTCCTATCTTGACACATGTCAATAATGACTAGGCCCTTTGTCCTTTGAATAGAAGATATCTACAATGCTACGCCCAACACATGTTCACTTCACATAAATTCAACAGATGACAAAGCATAGTTATTGGTTTTGTTATATACATCAACAATTTACAACTCTATACTCACAAAAAAAAAAATCGTCAACTAAATCATGAAAAATACTAAACTCTTGTGGATAATGTCAATATAATTTTATGTTTGAGAAAGAAATTGAAGAACTATCGAGGCGATTCTTATCCAACCTGTATGGGTTGTTGTCATGAGAAGGCTTCTTAATATGGACTGAAAACTTTCTCTTTT
Source organism: Paraleonurus japonicus (assembly GCA_030762865.1). Taxonomy (NCBI): domain Eukaryota; kingdom Viridiplantae; phylum Streptophyta; class Magnoliopsida; order Lamiales; family Lamiaceae; genus Paraleonurus; species Paraleonurus japonicus. The sequence continues at coordinate 13,181,314 of CM061061.1, forward strand.
CTTGGACTATGCGGCCCAGTATTGACGCGTAACACGCTATCTCAACTCTACAAACATGAGGCATATATGTATATGGATGTAATTATATGCTCTTATTTTGTAATATCTTTGTTATGTTTAAATAAACATGCATTTGCTACTAATCTTATATAAACTTTTCACTAACATAATAGTAGCATACTAATTTATATTATTCAAAATAAATTAGTAGACACTGTGTGACCACCTCAAGAATGAAATGAGAATACGAGAAATTTTAAGACTCGAGTTTCACTAAAATAAAGATCCACAAAATCGATTTTACAAATATTAACATAGCGGTCTAATTTACGTAAGAAAAAAACTTCAATGTACGGCTCCACTACCGTTCGAGCCACCGTTAACCGATAAACAAAAATATATATTTTTTATTCCAATAATTACTTGACATGATGAAATAATTATTTCCCTTTTCTTTTTAAATCTTGGAAAATAAATTTGTAGAGTCGTACAATTTGAAATAAATGTGTTACTGCTTTAATTTCCAGTCCTTTACGCTTGTTCACAAAAGTGACCAAACCACAAACACACGTAAATTTTGAGCGAGCTTTCACTTTAATAATAGTAGATTAAAGAAGAGTATTGTCATTTTGAGAGGGAGAAATATGGAGAATGTTTATATGTAAACTCTCATTCAATGGATTGAAGTGAAATTCACATAAAATTTGAATTTACGAGAAAAGTTAGTACCAAACCTTTTTAACAGTTGATCTCATTTCAAGTGTTTCTAAAGACTCAATAAATCGCGAGACAATTGGAAACCACTTCTTTATTTATTTTTTAGCCAACAATTTATTATATAAATTTCCTAAATTGATACCTAATATTTCTTCTACTTTTAATCTAACATTAAAACTCAAATATCCAGGGTAGCCACCTCAAGAATTGAGGTGCCACCCTCCCTAGTGATATTGAACATAAATTATGAAAAGTTAGTAACTGTGAAATATAAATTACTACCTAGTATATATATATATATATAGTATACGCATATATATATATATATATGTAAACATGAGTTTTATTTATTTATTTTTCTTAATTCTCATTTTAACAAATACTACTAATTACTAAATTACTAAATGATCTATGTTATACCACCGTTATCAAATAATTTGTATTATTACTCAAACACCCCCTAAAATCTCAATCACTTATAAATTGATTTTCTCACCACTAAACATCTAAAGACATATTTAATTAATTCAATATTTAAAAGCACAATAAAATAATGCAAGATAAAATAATTCGAAATCACAAGTAGCACATAATTAATTAAAATGCACTCAATGCATGAAATATATTAATCAATGAGTTAAAGTGAGAAACTCGGGTATCACAATTATAATTAATTTTCACGTTAACACTAGTGGTAGTAACAATTGAGTAGTACAAAAAGAATTAAATAAAATCTTATAATAAAGTTAATTATTGTCTCACCACTAAGTAGGTAAAAATATATTGTTAGACCAAGAAAGTTTTGATGAGTTAAAAGAAGCCGTTCGAGATGATCGAGACAACCCTAAAGAAGCAGTGAGATCAAGTTCTTATACCAAGTGATCGAGACTAGGTCATCAAGCGAGCAAGTCGGCTAAAGACTAGGAGTTACAAGTCATCGAAGACCAGCTCAAATCTAGTCATCTGCGGGAGACGATTATGAAGAGCTCGAGACGAGGTCAAGACAAGCTGAGTAGAATAAGAAAGGCGAGTCTTCACCAAGTCAGTGCAGATGAGTAGGATAAATCACTAAGGAGCAAAGCAGTTTTCAAGATTAAGTTTGTTGAGCGGTTTTCGATTTGTTAGAACCGACTAACAAACTAAGCTGTCTTTTCGAGACTTATAAATAGGTCTAATTTTTATTTTCTAATACACTTATGCAAATTTTGTTTACACATTATTCACTACTCGATTTCGATCACAATCAATTCACAAGTTTTTCAAAAGAGTTTTTAAAGTTCTAAGTGTTTATAGAACACTTCACTTGTAATCTTCAAAATCCAATATTCACCGTAATAGTTAGATTTTAGAGAAGGATTTAGGAGATTGAAGATTTGAAGATCTTTACGAATTGTAAGTTGTAAGATTGAAAGTAAGTAAGTAAGTGGTAAGTAGAGTCCCTTCTTCAAGTTGAAGGAGGAGAGTGGATGTAGGATTTTTATAATCCGAACCACTATAAATAAGTGTTCATTATTGTTTATTTTACTTACTTGTTTCTTTCAAATCCCGATTAACAAATCAAAGATTAATTTGAGAATCAAAGTTAAAACTAAAATATCGAGTTAGCTTTTGATCTTATTAGAGTTGAGATTAAAATTATTTTCATTTGTGTTACTTTGAAGTTTTAAATAAGTTTTTAAGGATTTGCAAAAATTTAAAAATCTATTCAACACCCCCTTCTAGATTTTTCCTAGAAGGTTAATTCAAGTTTTCCTTGAAAACTCAACTAAGTGGGACCAACAAGTGGTATCGGAGGCGGTGTTAAGGCTGTTACGATATTGATTTTAGGTCTTAACCAAGATTCTAAATTTATTCTTGATTATCTTCATCTTCTTTGTTTCACTAACTTGAGTTCTACTAACAAGATCTTGTAAGTGTTTTGGTTTTCTATCTCACCATGTCTTCTCGTTAAGAGCAAGAAATCAAGGAGTCTACCTGATTTTTCAATTGAAGAATATGATTATTGGAAGTTTAGAATGGAGAACCATCTCAAAGTTATCCATGATAGGATGGAGGAGGTTCTTGAGGAAGTACCTATTAAATTTTATCATGGAGGCACCAGAATGACACCGAATCAGCTTAAACAAGAGTGAGGCAAGAAAAGAAAAGCTCGAGAACTCACAAGTGATGAAAGAAAGATTCATAATCTAGATCAAGTTGCTAGAACGAGAGATCATTGAAACATTGAGTAAGGATTGGATTGAAAAAGTGAAAAGATCTGCAAGAACGCCAAGGAAATTTGGGAAACTCTTGCTTTGGAATCTGTGAAGGATCGAGATCAGGTCAAAGAAAACAAATTGCAATCTGTTCTACATGTTTTTGACACTTTCAAGATGAAAGAAGGTGAATCTATTGATCAACCGGATGTTAGGTGACTAATCTACCGAACAAGGCAAATTTGATTTGGGTAAAACCTATACAGAGAAAGAAATCAACAATAAAGTGTTGAGGTCATTAAGCAAAAGATGGAGAGAGAAAGCTAATATTCTGAAAGCTACTCAATTTATCTTCAATTTCACATCACACTTTATTTTCTCATCGAAGGCATTAGAATATGACATCCGAATCGAAGATGAAGCGAGAATCTTCAACATCTGGAAAGGCTGTAGCATTTGTTCATCAAGATGAATGCGAAAAGATCTCCAAGGCATCTGATTTGTCTATTAAGGAGGAAATGGCTCTTTTGTTAAAAGATATGAAAGGCTGAGAATGAAGTATAAAAGAAACAAGAGAGACATATCGGAGTCAAAGGAGACTCTGAGATCAGGAAAAGAAGAAAAGAGTTCAAAATGATAGAAAAAGGATCGTACAAGGAAGCTTAAGTCACCAATCGAGACGAGGAGATAGTAGTCCTAAAACGGACGAGAGGAGATATTTGTTATACATGCAACAAGCCTGGTCACTATAGCTATGATTGTCCTCAACTCACTCCTAGAGAGAGAGAAGAAAAGAGAAAAAGAGAGATAGAAGGTATGCTTTGATCGAGAGATCTTACGGTGAGAAAGAAGAAGTTTATGAGACATCATCATCCTCATCCTCATCCCGATTTTGGAGTCGGATGACGACATCTATTTAATGGCAAAAGAGGTACATTACTATTTAAAGAATCAAATTACTGATCTAAATAAGGTTAATCAAACTAAGGAAAGTGAGAAACCAATTTGTACATTCAAGGGAATGTCAGTGGGATGATCACTAGTACCTTGTACGATAAGACAGATAAGTTAGAACAGAATTGAGTTCTTTGAAAATAAAATTTTCAAATATCTATTCTGAGAATGAGAGTTACAAGAAGACTAACAGAGAATTAAATCTCAAGTTAGGACTTACGAATAACTCCCAAACCACAATAGATAAAATCTTCAATACTTCACAAAAGTCTAGTGATAAAAGCTGGATTAGGTTTTGATAGGAGTAAGAAAAATGATCCAATAAAACCTAGAGTTTTTGTTAAAGCAACTAAATCAAAGATAGAAACTAGATTTAGTCCTTGGAAACCTAAGGAATTAATTACCTCATCCGATAATTCAAAAGAAAAAAGCAGAGACGAGGAAAGTAACTCCTAAGGCTAAACTTAACCTAAACTAAGACAAAGTCCTATCCTAGGTATAATGACTTTGATGGAAGAAGCAAAATATATCCATTTTTACCAAGATTTAAGACAATCTCAAAAGATCAGATTAAATAAGATTGATCTTGAAAGTCTTATATTAGTTGATAGATATGGATGTAAACTTCAATCTATGATTTTAAGGAACATTGATATCTTTGTCTGGATTCCTAAAAATTAACTTAACCTAAAAGGACCCAAAATTCAAAGGGTACCTAAGCAATAAATTTGTGATTGCGGGAAGATAAGAAGATAGTTGATAGAGGAGACATTCTTGAGGTCATCCGGTACATTGATAGTAGGTACATTCCAAGCATATGACCTATGAAAGGCGACTTCTCTCTAACTATCGAGACCATAGATGGACCAAGAGTAATGTTTGGAGATAACAATTATGGACTTACCAAAGGTGTAGGAACACCGATGATAGGTAATATTCAAGTACATGAAGTCTACTACATGGAAGGATTGAAGCACAATTTGCTATCTGTTTCACAATTTTGTGACAAGGGTTTTTGCATCAAATTTACTCATAATGCATGCTATGTATTAGATGGTATCAATGAAAATATTCTATTAGCTGGAGTCGAGACAAGGTAATATTTATGTTATTTCAAAAGTTGTCCTAAAGATACTTGTCTTGTTGCTAAGAGTTCAGATGACTTAAGTTGGGTGTGGCACGACGGCTTGGTCACTTACTTAAACTTCAAAACTCTTAACAAAATAGCAAGGAAATCTTTAGTTAAAGGACTCCCTGATAAAGTATTTTCAAAGAACCATGTGTGTGATGCTTGTCAAAAAGGAAAAGCAGAGACTAAAGCTTCTTTTAAAACAATAAGTAGTCCTTCTTCGTAAAGGATTCGGAACTTCTTCACATGGATCTTTTTGGTCCAAAGAACACCTCTCGGCTTTAGCGGAAGAAAATATACCTTGGTAATTGTTGATGATTTTTCAAGATTTACTTGGGTTATTTTCTTATACAAAAAGAATGAGACTATGATTAAGATTCCGAATTTCGTAAAAGATTCAAAATGAAAAAGGATTAAATATTGTTAAAATTAGAAGTGATAAAGGTTACGAATTCCTAAATAAGCTGATTACTAACTACGCATTGAGAATGACATAGCTCAGAAACATCTGCGGCAAGGACTCCACAACAAAATGGAGTAGTTGAAAGGAGAAAGCAGAACCTTGAAAGAGGCGGCTAGAACAATGTTATCCGAGTACAATACTCCTCACGGGTTTTGGGCGGAAGGCATTATCTGACTGCTATCTTCAAAATAGAAGTTTGATTGTTAAAGATAAATGCAAAACTCCCTATGAAATTTGGAAGGAAGATCCCCCAAAATTTCATACTTTCATATATTTGGTTGTAAATGTTTCATACACAACAATGGAATATCTCAATTAAAAACCTTTGATGCCAAGATAGCAGATGGGATATTCTTGGGATACTCATCTGTATCAAAGGCATAGAGAGTTTTAATAAGGAAACCTTGTGTGTAGAAGAAACACTCCATGTGGTATTTGATGAATCTTCTTTTGAGTTTGATAAGACAGGGGACATCACAAAGATATCGAGATGATCCGGGATCAGATAACTATCAAGAGATCAACCATAAAATTCTACAATCAAGATTCGTATTCGAGATGAAGAGGAAGAATCGAGACAAAGGAAAAGAACTGAAAGATCTTCCTCACCAACCGATCTACCAAATTGATCGCATTTGATATCAACACATCGATGATCGAGGTAGAGTCATCGAAGGTAATTGATTAGAGTGAATTGATGCATGTTTTTAGGGGTTATTTTAGTGCAAAGTGAGCTAAAGTGTTAGTTTTTGTGCCTAAATGTGAAAAGTATCACTCTTTTGCCTAAAAGTATTATTTGTGAGATTTTGATGTTTTCCGTCCATTTTGCAGGTAATTCGGTGGATTTTTGCCAAACCGAGAGTACCATTAGGCTTAGAATGAAGAGACGGACATCCGGATGAAAACAGGTCGGGGCCGAAGCCCCTGTGAGAAAAAAATGCCCTGAACTCCGAGCTCGGTCGAGGAGCAAGAGCCTCGAGTCGAGGCCGTGTAGAGAAAGGCAAAAATTGGAAAATGGCAGGCACCTCGACTGAGGCATAACCCTCGAGTCGAGGGAGGTGAAAAGGCAGGGACCTCGAGTCGAGGCCTGACCCTCGACTCGAGGGGGAGAATTTTCTAAATATCGGTATTTAAAGAGTGAAAGCGGAGCAATTGAGAGGACAACATTCATAGTAGCAATTAGTAGCGGTTTTGGGCGATTTCTCGAGCCCCAAGCCAATTTCCATCTTAGGTTAGAGTAGAAGTTAGATTTAGGATTAGATTTCAATTGATTGTTGGTAGATTAGACATAGATTAGCATTTGATCCTTGTAATCCTTTCAATTCAAGCTTGTAATTCCTTTGGAGATTGTTGTTGAAGACTCAAGCATTCCTATTTTGGTTAATTGAAGATCATTTGGTGATGTTTTTCCTCTTTTGTCTCTTTAATTTCTTAAGTGTTGTGATTTGCTTTGTGTTTGTTCAATTCTATCTTCTTCCCATGGATTTCACCATGGGCTAACTCTCTTGTGCTTGGGTTAATTGAAATTGATGATGAATTGATTGATGATGCTATAATTGTTGATGATTGGAGATTAATTGAGTAGTTTGCTTACTAATTGTGATTCTCATTTGTGCTTCATGCATAATTATCTCTTTAGATTAGTGTTTGATCACCCTAGCTATAGACGAGAGTTGCGCTAACGTGATCCTAGATTAATCGGGTGATAATTGTGTATGATTGCGTGGATTAGGTGCTTCGGAATCGAGAGATTAGTTGCACTAAGGATACTCACATTAGTTTGTTTCCTAATTGTGATTCTTAATTGTGCTTTGTGTAAAATTGTTGCTTTTGATTAATGGTTGATCACCCTAGCAATAGGCGAGAGTTGAGCTAACGTGATTAGAGTGTTAATCGAGTTTCAATTTTGCATGATTGTATGAATTGGGGATTTCTACATTGAGAGATGGGAAAGACTAAGGATACTCACATTAGGCATTGTGATTTTAATGGAGTGATTAATTTCATGATGGTTTATGCTTTCTATCTTAGTTGATTTGCAATTTGATTCAATTGTAGATTGTTGATTGATGATTCATTGATGGATGTTAATCCTAGCACCTCAATCCACCCATTTAGTGTTGTTTTTGTTATCGCATTCTTAGTGTTCGATCATTTGCTTGCTCCTTGTTGTTTTGTATTCTTGCTTGTGTTTTTGTTGTTTTTGTACCAAACCATTGTTGCAACTCTAGTCACTAAGAACTTGTATTCCTAGGGCCTCATGTGCATACTTTTTCCCTTAGGTTCGATATTTTGTTGATTGGTCTTAATAACTCTTACCCTATACACCTCCAATCAAATGGCGCGCCGTTGCCGGGAATTAGTTTTGCGCCTTAAGTGAGACTTAGGAAGTGTTTGAAGTGACTACTTGTTGCCTTTGTGTTTTTGTTTGTGTTTTTATTTTTGTTGGAATTTGATACTTGCTTATCTTGTCTAGATGGAAGGATACAACTCATACTTGTGGAATCAAGAATATTATCAAGATAGTAGGGTGTATTCTCCACATTTTGAAGAATTGAGCTACAATGATTGGAGGAACTATGAAGATAATTCTCAATGGCAACAAGTTCCATCCAATTATGAAGATTGGATAAGTGAAGAAATTTCTCCCCCACCTCAAGAGATGTTCCCATACTATGAGCCTTATGATCAAGCATGCAATCAATATTGTGGATTCGAATTTCAAGGGGCATCGGAAGAGGAAGATTATTATGATGATAGGAGGAGCTATGAGAATGACTATCCAATGCCACAAGCTTCTCCTAAATTTGAAGAATGGAGACTCCATGGTGTGAGAGCTAACTTGCAAGAGATGCTTGGAGTATTGTTGGAAAGAATTGAGGAAAATGACACTAGGTGTGATGAAATGCTTCCCTTGTATGAGGAAATCTATGAGACCAAAGCAATGGTCAATTCATGGATCGAGGGACTATGGAGATCACCGAAGTCCACTTCATGTTTATAAAGTGTCAAGTCAAAAATTTCCTACGCCTTGAGTAAAGAACATGACCATCATGGAGAATCAAGAAGAAGGAGGAAGAAAATACAATTGAAGAAGATGTGGTAGAGGGTCCAAGCGATGAGGATGAAAAGGAAGATTTCCTTATCAAGAGTGATGAAGAGGAATGTCCATTGATGGACATGAGCAATAATGAACAAACAAATCTAGAAGCACCAAATAAGGAATTGAAGATTGAAATGAACATTTCTATACCTTCTAACTCTTCAATTTGTGATTTAATTGAAATTGATGCTTCGTAATGATTTGATTTTACCTCTTGAGAACTTTGATTATAGGAAAGAATTAAAGAAGTGCTTGGGCATCCTTGGAGAAAAGAAAGGGAGAAGGATGTTGGTGAGAAAGCAAGGAGGACAACCATCATCAAAGTGCAAGGATGTGGATGATGGGTCTATCCTACATATGAACCTCCAAAATTTCGAAGCTCAAAGGTTGAGATACAATGGCAAGGAGGATCGCTATCCTTGGCCATTTCGATGAAGGAAGATGGAAGTGAAAGAATAAGTCCGGCATAGGACAATAAAAATAGCGCTTGATGGGAGGCAACCCATCCTTTTTATTTCTTTTCTTGTGTTCTTTTGGTAGTTTAGTGTTTTTGTTTTATTTTTGGGAGATTTGGCTAGCTACTTAATTGCTCATGCTTAGGAGTGTGCTCTATACTTTGGGATTCATATAGTTTTGAGTTTGATTGTTAATATCATTTAGAGTTGCATATTTTTATCACTCTCATTCCTAAACCTTGAATTCATGCTATCATTCAAGTTTGGGGGTGTTGGTCGTTATTTGTTTCTTGCATCTCTTAGTGGTAATTATTTGATGTGTCTTATGCCCAATTGTAGGTACACGCACTACATTTGTGTGGGGAGTGATTGAAATTGCAAGGAAATGCAAGATCAAGAAGGAAAGCGCATAAAGCATGATGAGCCCTACATGTTTGAAGGAAGATGGAGTTTAAAGGCTTATTGGTACAACATTTCCTTTCAAACTTAGACTTGTCTAAGTTTGGGGGAGGTGTTTTTCTTAATTTGCCTATCTTTTGTGTTATTCTATGATTATGGGGTTTATTGAGCTTATTGCTTATTGATGATGAGGCTATAATTGTGACTTGTATTTCTTGCATATCTTCTTGGATTGATTGATTTTGAGCTTTATTGTGGATTTAGTGTCATATTTTTAGTATCATTCATGTGGTAGTGAGTGTGCTTGAGATTATGTACATGTGCACTTGTGTTTGATTTGCAAGATTAATTGGATTTTGATTTGATCACTAGTTGATTTGTGTCTTGAAGCTAGCTTGCTTGATTAATTATGTGAAGATAAATGTGATTGAAAATTCTTGATTCATTGCTCAAGTTAAGCCCGTGAGTTTTGTGCCTTCATAATCGTACATCTTATACGGTTGATTTGATTCCTTTGTGAGTGCATCGTTCATGATTTGTATGCTAGAACTTGCCACTAGACTTGTTAATATTGATCTTTGTGTAATGTTTTGAAAAATGATAAGAGGCCATGTTTGATATGATGAGTCACTTTGCCAAAATATTTTCCCTACCAAATACATTTGATTTCCTTAGTGAGCCATGTTGAGCCTATGATCCATATTTTTGGCAAGCCAAGTGAAATTGAACCATTTAGCCTATTTTGATGAGCCTTTCTTGTCCTATGTTTAGTTGAGCTTGAATGTTGGCTAATGATGGTGATTTGATTGTTAAGTGTGGGAAGATGATGAGCAAAGTGATGAATGAAGCATAAAGAAAAGAAAGGTTGTGAAAGAAGATTGAATTGTAAGAAATGAAAAAAAAAAAAAAGAAAGATTCAATTTGTGAGCTTAAAGAGAAAGCTCAAGTGAATGGTGGAATGATCATTGAAGTTCTAAAGGAAGAGTGTTGCTAGATAAAAGTAAAGAGATGTGCATTGTATGATTAGCTTACATTCAAGTCTATACTAATTAGTCACTCTATCCATAAATATCCCACCTTTCCAAAGAGCCAACATTACAACCTAGAAGAAAGACCTCTTTGATTCTTGATTGATCACAAATGATTTTGATTGAGATTAAGTCTTGTGGCAAGCATATGGTGTATTTATTTGTGAATTTGATGATTGAGTGCTTTAAACCTTTATACACTTGAGTGAAGAGTGAAACACTCCATGGAAGGAGCAATGTGTTGAGTATTTGATTGAGCATTTGTTTGAGCATGATTTGTCTTGATTGCTAGTGGATAGTTGCATTGATACAAGTGATCATTGATGAGTTCGATTGTCTTATTTTTCGCCTATGGTGCCATGTGACATAATTGCAATCAATTCACTCCTTTGTTCTTAGTTTCTACGTTGCTCGAGGACGAGCAACAATTCAAGTTGGGGGTATGATTAGAGTGAATTGATGCATGTTTTTAGGGGTTATTTTAGTGCAAAAAGTGAGCTAAAGTGTTAGTTTTGTGCCTAAATGTGAAAAGTATCACTCTTTTGCCTAAAAGTATTATTTGTGAGATTTTGATGTTTTCCGTCCATTTTGCAGGTAATTCGGTGGATTTTTGCCAAACCGAGAGTACCATTAGGCTTAGAATGAAGAGACGGACATCCGGATGAAACAGGGGTCGGGCCGAAGCCCCGCTGAGAAAAAATGCCACTGAACTCGAGCTGCGGTGAGGAGCAAGAGCCTCGAGTCGAGGCTGTAGAGAAAGGCAAAATTGGAAAATGGCGGTGCACCTCACTGAGGCATAACCTCGAGGTCGAGGGAGGTGAAAAGGCGGGGACCTCGAGTCGAGGCCTGACCCTCGACTCGAGGGGAGAATTTTCTAAATATCGGTATTTAAAGAGCCGAGCAGCAATCTGCAGAGGACAACATTCATAGTAGCAGTTAGTAAGCGGTTTTGGGGCGATTTCTCGAGGCCCAAGCCAATTTCCATCTTAGGTTAGAGTAGAAGTTAGATTTAGGATTAGATTTCAATTGATTGTTGGTAGATTAGACATAGATTAGCATTTGATCCTTGTAATCCTTTCAATTCAAGCTTGTAATTCCTTTGGAGATTGTTGTTGAAGACTCAAGCATTCCTATTTTGGTTAATTGAAGATCATTTGGTGATGTTTTTCCTCTTTTGTCTCTTTAATTTCTTAAGTGTTGTGATTTGCTTTGTGTTTGTTCAATTCTATCTTCTTCCCATGGATTTCACCATGGGCTAACTCTCTTGTGCTTGGGTTAATTGAAATTGATGATGAATTGATTGATGATGCTATAATTGTTGATGATTGGAGATTAATTGAGTAGTTTGCTTACTAATTGTGATTCTCATTTGTGCTTCATGCATAATTATCTCTTTAGATTAGTGTTTGATCACCCTAGCTATAGGCAGAGTTGCGCTTAACGTGATCCTAGATTAATCGGGTGATAATTGTGTATGATTGCGTGGATTGGGTGCTTCGGAATCGAGAGATTAGTTGCACTAAGGATACTCACATTAGTTTGTTTCCTAATTGTGATTCTTAATTGTGCTTTGTGTAAAATTGTTGCTTTTGATTAATGGTTGATCACCCTAGCAATAGGCGAGAGTTGAGCTAACGTGATTAGGTGTTAATCGAAGTTTCAATTTTTGCATGATTGTATGAATTGGGGATTTCTACATTGAGAGATGGGAAAGACTAAGGATACTCACATTAGGCATTGTGATTTTAATGGAGTGATTAATTTCATGATGGTTTATGCTTTCTATCTTAGTTGATTTGCAATTTGATTCAATTGTAGATTGTTGATTGATGATTCATTGATGGATGTTAATCCTAGCACCTCAATCCACCCATTTAGTGTTGTTTTTGTTATCGCATTCTTAGTGTTCGATCATTTGCTTGCTCCTTGTTGTTTTGTATTCTTGCTTGTGTTTTTGTTGTTTTTGTACCAAACCATTGTTGCAACTCTAGTCACTAAGAACTTGTATTCCTAGGGCCTCATGTGCATACTTTTTCCCTTAGAGTTCGATATTTTGTTGATTGGTCTTAATAACTCTTACCCTATACACTCCAATCAAATGGCGCCGTTGCCGGGAATTAGTTTTGCGCCTTAAGTGAGACTTAGGAAGTGTTTGAAGTGACTACTTGTTGCCTTTGTGTTTTTGTTTGTGTTTTTATTTTTGTTGGAATTTGATACTTGCTTATCTTGTCTAGATGGAAGGATACAACTCATACTTGTGGAATCAAGAATATTATCAAGATAGTAGGGTGTATTCTCCACATTTTGAAGAATTGAGCTACAATGATTGGAGGAACTATGAAGATAATTCTCAATGGCAACAAGTTCCATCCAATTATGAAGATTGGATAAGTGAAGAAATTTCTCCCCCACCTCAAGAGATGTTCCCATACTATGAGCCTTATGATCAAGCATGCAATCAATATTGTGGATTCGAATTTCAAGGGGCATCGGAAGAGGAAGATTATTATGATGATAGGAGGAGCTATGAGAATGACTATCCAATGCCACAAGCTTCTCCTAAATTTGAAGAATGGAGACTCCATGGTGTGAGAGCTAACTTGCAAGAGATGCTTGGAGTATTGTTGGAAAGAATTGAGGAAAATGACACTAGGTGTGATGAAATGCTTCCCTTGTATGAGGAAATCTATGAGACCAAAGCAATGGTCAATTCATGGATCGAGGGGACTATGGAGATCACCGAAGTCCACTTCATGTTTATAAAGTGTCAAGTCAAAAATTTCCCTACGCCAAGTAAAGAACATGACCATCATGGAGAATCAAGAAGAAGGGGAGGAAGAAAATACAATTGAAGAAGATGTGGTAGAGGTCCAAGCGATGAGGATGAAAAGGAAGATTTCCTTATCAAGAGTGATGAAGAGGAATGTCCATTGATGGACATGAGCAATAATGAACAAACAAATCTAGAAGCACCAAATAAGGAATTGAAGATTGAAATGAACATTTCTATACCTTCTAACTCTTCAATTTGTGATTTAATTGAAATTGATGCTTCTAATGATTTGATTTTACCTCTTGAGAACTTTGATTATAGGAAAGAATTAAAGAAGTGCTTGGGCATCCTTGGAGAAAAGAAAGGGAGAAGGATGTTGGTGAGAAAGCAAGGAGGACAACCATCATCAAAGTGCGAGGATGTGGATGATGGGTCATCCTACATATGAACCTCCAAAATTTCGAAGCTCAAAGGTTGAGATACAATGGCAAGGAGGATCGCTATCCTTGGCCATTTAGATTAAGTGTCCAGACGAGGACCCAACTAAATCAAAATTGTATGTTCAGTTGTTATGTGTCATTACTTGAACCTAAATCTATTACTGAAGCTCTAACCGATTCCAAGTGGATTAATGACATGCAAGAAGAATTAAATCGGTTTCAAAGACAAGATGTGTGGGAGCTTGTTGAAAGGCCTCATCATCAAAAAGTTATTGGAATTAAATGGGTCTTTAAAAACAATATTGTGGTTAGAAATAAGGCCAGACTAGTTGCTCAAGGTTATTCACAATCAGAAGGTATTGATTATGATGAAACCTTTGCACTAGTAGCTTCGTCTGGAAGCCATAAGATTGTTTTTAGTCTATCTTTGCTTTTAAAAGATTCATAGTTTTTCAAATGGATGTTAAGTCAGCATTTCTTAATGGAATCCTAGTTGAGGAAGTTTATGTAGAACAACCTCCTAGTTTTGTCAAAGGAGACAAGGTTTATAAACTAAGAAAAGCTCTATATGGACTTAAACAAGCACCAAGAGCTTGGTATGACATCTTGTCGATTATTTAATTCAAAATGGTTTTGTTAAAGGTAGAATTGATAGAACTCTTTTTAGAAAAGAATTTGGTTGTGATCTTTTGTTAGTTCAGATTTATGTTCATATAATTTTTGAATTGTCAACTAACATATCTTTGTGTGAAGAATTTAGTCATCTTATGAAAAGCGATTTGAAATGTCCATGATGGGAGAGATGACTTATTTTCTTAGACTCCAAGTCAAGCAGAGACAAGGAAGGGAATTTTTATCAACCAAGCTAAATATACAAAAGATCTTATTGATAAATTTGGAATAGGTACCAGCCGAGAAGCTAAGATACCTATGATGACAAATTTTTCAATGGATCGAATGAGAAGGAGAAGACACTAATCAAAGTGAGTATCGAGGTCTAATTGGTTCTTTACTATATTTAAGCTTTGCTAGTAGACACGATATTTCATTTGCGGTTGGAGTGCATGCTCGATTTCAAGCTAATCCTAAGAAAAGTCATCTTGAAAGCGGCAAAGAAAATTCTTAAGTATCTGAAAAGGAGCGATAAATGTTGGATTGTGGTATCCGGTGATGATAACTTTGAGTTATGCGGATACTCGAGACTGGTTTTGGTGGGTGTAAGATAGATAGAAAATCTACATCTGGTACTTGCCAATTTCTTGGAAGTAAGCTGATTTCATGGTTGTCTAAAAGCAAACCTCTGTAGCTACTTCCATAAGCGGAAGTGAGTATATGGCATTTGGAAGTTGTTGTTCTGGTGATCTGGATAAGTCGACAGCTAAGGGACTATAACATTATCACCAAAGATGTACCTATCTTTTGTGATAGTAATAGTGTCATAGCTATTACCCAGAACCAGATCCTACATACAAGATGCAAGCATGTAGATATCGAGACACCACTTCATTCGAGACCATGTAGAGAAGGGTGACATCGAACTAGAGAAGATTCTAACCGATTTCCAAAGAGCGACATCTTGACAAAGCCACTAGCGAAACAAGGTTTAAAGAACTATCTGGGAATTAGGACTATTAGATGTTTCTTTAGTTAATCTATAATTCTATGTTTTTCATTCTTTGTTTCTTTCAATTTAGTTTACTATGTCTAGAAAGAATTATTAGACTAGATATGAGTCAAAGGACAATCAGGTAGTGATATCATTGATCTCCCAAAGTATGGAATCAAGAATCAAGGATTAGTCATATTGACCTTATCGACATGATAATTACTTATCGACATTAGGTAAATCAGACTAGGGCACAATAGTCATTTGATTTCTTGAAAAACAAGATGACTATACGCACCTGTCTGATCTACCTCATTACTAATGGTTTTCTTCAAGTTCATGTCTTTGCGGGAAACAAGTCACGAGATCAGTGTTTCAAAGCAGATGAGGTAATTTATCGATTGTTTTTATAAATCCATCTGTTTTGGAAAACCACTTATACGAAGTAAGGTAACCACTAGGATGACGTCGGGTATACTAATTACTTCTATATAAAGTAGACCTATTAACCGTCTAATCCATAGGATAAACAGTTACTTTTACACAAATCAAGATGCGTAAAAGCCACGCGCCTAAAGTTGAAGCGGTTTTCTCGCTAAGCCATTGATGTTTTACACGTGCTTTCATTAATCAACTGTTAAAATTCAATTTCGAGAGATCATGCCACGTATCATCTTCCCAACTTTCCCTCTCTCTCCCCTTCGTTTAAAATCTTACCTTCAAAGTTTCAAAGTTTCACTTTCACATTCCCTTATTCTAAAATTACTGCAAAATTTTCATTCTCTCAAAAATTTACTCAAATGGCTTCCTCTTCTTCCCAAACACCAAAACCT
Source organism: Paraleonurus japonicus (assembly GCA_030762865.1). Taxonomy (NCBI): domain Eukaryota; kingdom Viridiplantae; phylum Streptophyta; class Magnoliopsida; order Lamiales; family Lamiaceae; genus Paraleonurus; species Paraleonurus japonicus. The sequence continues at coordinate 13,197,409 of CM061061.1, forward strand.
CCCACCTATATAACCTCTGCAAAATCGATTTCAAGATGAACTCGAAGCGTGAAGAACAAACTTAAAGCCGAAATGTATGTTGATTTTGACACAACCAAAGTGACAGAGAATCCAGAGAGATCCTAAGATTGTTGGAAGCTTCAAGGTTAAGAGGATTTTGCTCATTAAAATCTCCGAGAAAACAAAACGGCGATTTCATTGGAGCGAGTTCTGGTCAGCTTGATGTATTTTCGAGAGAACGGTTTGAAACCCTTTGTAGAAGGTACTCTGTTAGAATTCACAAAGGAGAATGTGGCTAGAATCCTTGACACCACAATGGAAGGGTGAATCCACGATATACAAGAAAGGACGAATGGGAGGAATCATTCGATATTTTTGCGAGGTTACTTACAAAGGAACGAGGAGAGATCTCAAGAAACATCTTACGAGGAGAAAGTACAGGTTGCTTATGACAATCGTGACCAAGTCAATACTAGGAGATCAAAGCTCTCATGATGGAGTGACTAAGTCTCGATTGTGTTGTATGAGCGATATTCGATGGAGTTAGAGTAGATTGGGTAGATTTACTTTTCCGAAGGCTGAAGAGAGGAGAAGTTGAGGTTATTGTATAATCGATGGAGGAAGCTGGACTGCCAGATCAATTGTGAGTCTATTTAATAAGATCACAATATTGATGGAGGAACCGAATAAGAGGTTTGAAACTAGAGAAGGTCTGAAAAAATATTCTAAGCAAAAGGGGTTGCTGACCAAGAATGAAAGGATACGTGGATTGCAGATTAGATGATGATTCGAGATGAAGCGAGGAAAGCGAGGAGCAGGCATCATTTGCGAGCTTCAAAGACAAGCAAAAGTGGTATTAAAAGGAGAAATACCGGCAGTGAGGCTGCAGAAACTGTGATTGAGACCGAGGCGAAGTTACACCAGAGGATCCATTGTGGTGGAAGTATCGGTGAGGAAGGCGTTTGCGGCAAAGGTCTCCTAGGAGAAGGTCAAGGAGAAGGCTTGTCAAAGCCTGCGAAAAGAAGACCTCGGCGAGTCATCTGAAGCTGTTACCAGCCAACCGTCGAGATGAGGATAATCAGTTTATCCTTCGAGGAGGCCCAAAAAGACATCACAAACATCTGAATCTTCGGGAGCTCGAGCCGTCGAGGCGGAAGCCTCAACACTACTTCCGGAGGAAGTACCGATCCTGGACATTGCAGTGAGGTTGCTCAAATGGAGGTTCCTCCTTCACCGGCCAAGGAAGCTACTCTCTCTCCTATTCGGGAGGAAGGTACAAACTCTTCTCTCTCTTTATCTCAATCCCCACTTTGTGCAATGAAGAGGTGTGCCGGTGGCACCTCGAGCCTCTACAAGGACCACGATTGTCCCAAATCTCCGATCCAACTCCCATAGTCCAAATACAAACTCTAAGCTGAATCTGTCCATAATCCCATCTGAAACCATCCCTACTCCCACCTAACCTGAATCCATTCCCACACCATCCACCATCCCACAAACCGAACAACCAACCTCATCCTGTCATACCCGTTCTGAAACTCAAACTTCCACCCTCCACAAACACGAACCTCACCTCCTCTTGAAATTGAGATTCCTTCTTACTCATTTACGGAGGACATCTAGATGAGCTCACCAATCCCTCTTCCTCGAATATCTCGAACCTCATACCCCCACTTCTTCCTCATCCGAATCCTCTTACGAGGATGAGACGAGTGGCTGAGCCCAACTTCAGTCATCTCTTCTATTGTTGCTCAAATGGAGAAGAAGATTAAACAAGCCTTTGCTAAAAAATGAAGGAAAAGACAAGGAAGATGGTGAAGGCGATCACCGAGACAATGATTTCCAACATGAGGGAAGTAGAGGTAAATCTAATTCAAAAGATTACTTCTATTACTAACTCTGTCCTTCTTTGAGAAGGTGAAAGCCTTAGAAGAGGAGGAATTGCAAGGGTTGAAGAACCAAGTCACTGAGACTACAATGCAATTGTAGTAGACTCATTAGCTACGAATAAATCGGACTTGAGAGTCAAATGCAAAGATCTCAAGACGGTGACTACCCTAATCGATGAAGTGAAAAAGGGGAAACGGGAGGTGCAAGAAAGAGAGCGGAACCTCACACTGCTGGGACGAAACTAGAAAAGAGGTTGGCAACAAGACCGATTCACTGAAATGGAGGCGGCCGAGGGAAGAAGCTCGAATCAAATCATGAGTCATTTGCCACTTCTGGTGAGGGTCAGCCGATTGGAGGAAGCGCGAGGGAAGATGAGGCAAGAAGGAAGAAGGAAGAGGAGGATAAGTCTCCATGCACCGTTGTTTGCAAAAATGAAAGAATCGGAAAAAAACAAATTGAGGTAAAAGGAAAAGGCAAAGTGAAGCTTATTGAAGAGCCAGCTCCCAAATAAAGCGCTAAGTCTCAAGCCTACCTGGCGAGAAAAGAAAAAGAGAGCTCGACTACTCAAATCTCTCGGAAGAGCGAGATAATTTGGATAAGGAAAGAAGCAGGCCTGGTATGGAGAAAGAGAGAGAAAGCGTGCGAAGAAAAAGAACAAAGGGCTGGAGATGAGGTGGAGCAGGGAAGTTAGAAAATGGGAGATGAAGGGGGCGAGAAGAAGGCTGAATTCGGGCCGTATCATCGGACACTTAATCCTCACGAAGGTAAATCGTATTTGGAAAATGGTTTAAGGAGTACAAAGAAAAGAATTTAGATGCCGAGATGGATGTATCATTAGTACATCTTGAAGGGATCTGATTCTACGCACTCAGGGGCGAGGACCTTAGGTGGCATGAGTGGATCGAAAAAGAAGATGCGGACCTATATCATCGGCTGATTGAGCCAGAAGCATGAACAAAATCTTCAATGCCGATCTGTGTGCCCAGCTTATGAAAAAGTGCACTCCAAGACTAACCACGGTGGCTCTGTAGACATAAAGCTGGATCAAAGGCATCGTCGCCAAGGCCGAGGTAGAGTCGGACTAAAGGTGAAGAAGAATTGAAGGAGCTAAGGAGACGAGTCTTCACTGGCTGGCCATTCCGAAGCATATCACCGGGAGTCTGATCAAAGGACTATTTTCTTTCCTTATCTTCTTAATTCTACGATCCTTTTGTAATATGTAAATTTGATGTGAATAAACACATGTTTGACTTATATGATTTGCTTGTTTGTTTAAATTTTTTAAGTATTAATCATCCGAGAAGACTTTCATCTCGAGAATTAATTTTTTCTTTTCTAAAAATTTTCTAAGTCTAAAATTTTCTAAGTTCTAAGACTTAAAATTATTTAGTTTTGAATATTCTAAAAAGTCTAAAGAGACTTAAAGATTTTTTTGTGAATTAAGTGCTTTAATTTGGATAAATCTGTTTAAGGTGAAAATGTACTGATATACCTATACGATAAATCTTGATTAACTCTAAACTAACTTCACCGTGAGTGTGTCTCTTTCTTGTAGGTTTTAACTTCAGCAAAAAGGGGAAAATTGTTAGACCAAGAAAGTTTTGTTGAGTTAAAAGAAGCGGTTCGAGATGATCAGACAACCCTAAAGAACAGTGAGATCAAGTTCTTATACCAAGTCGATCGGCTAGGTCATCAACTCGAGCAAGTCACCTAAAGACTAGGAGTTACAAGTCATCGAAGACCAACTCAAATCTAGTCATCTGCAGGAGGCGATTATGAAGAGCTCGACGAGGTCAAGACAAGCTGAGTAGAATAAGAAAGGCGAAGTCTTCACCAGAAGTCACCGCAGAGCAGTAGGATAAATCACCTAAGGAGCAAAGCGGTTTTCAAGATTAAGTTTGTTGAGCGGTTAGTTGTTAGAACTCACTAACAAACTAACCTGTCTTTTTAGACTTATAAATAGGTCTAGTTTTTATTTTCTAATACACTTATGCAAATTTGGTTTACACATTATTCACTACTCGATTTCGATCACAATCAATTCACAAGTTTTTCAAAAGAGTTTTTTTAAAGTTCTAAGTGTTTATAGAACACTTCACTTGTAATCTTCAAAATCCAATATTCACCGTAATAGTTAGATTTTAGAGAAGGATTTAGGAGATTGAAGATTTAAAGCTCTTTACGAATTGTGTCGTAAGATTGAAAGTAAGTAAGTAAGTGGTAAGTAGAGTCCCTTCTTCAAGTTGAAGGAGGAGAGTGGATGTAGGATTTTTATAATCCGAACCACTATAAATACAGTATTCATTATTGTTTATTTTACTTACTTGTATCTTTCAAATCCCGCTAACAAATCAAAGATTAATTTAATCAAAGTTAAAACTAAAATATCAGTAGCTTTTGATCTTATTAGAGTTGAGATTAAAATTATTTTCCCGTGTTACTTTGACGTTTTAAATAAGTTTTTAAGGATTTGCAAAAATCTAAAAATCTATTCAACCCCCTTCTAGATTTTGCCTAGAAGGTTAATTCCAAGTTTTCCTTGAAAACTCAACTAAGTGGGACCAACATATATGTTTAATATAATATTTAAAACAAGATAAAATATTACGAGATTACAAGTAGTACACATATAAATAATTTGTAATGCACAAAATATGTAGAGTATGTTAATTCATGACTAGTTGACACTCAATTTGTTTATTACTTTAGTCTCAATAATTTAGGTAGAAGTTTATGACTACTACTTCAATAAAATATTATATATTTAAAACTTAAGGATTAAAATAGAAAGAATTATAAATAAATAACGTGTCACTCATATAAGTTAATAAAATATGAGCAAATTTTATTGGTAAATAACTAATGAGAGATTCGGATATCACAAATCAATTTTAGGTGATGATTTTGATGATGAGTGTGATGATTTAAAAATATCGAATATTCCTCTCATTTCTAGTTTTAAGAGTTCGACAAGTTCTAAAAATACTAGAAGCTGATGACAAAGATGTCGATGGACAAGCCAAGAAAGGTAAGATTTCTAATCGTACCTCATCTAACGTGTGGAATCATTATGAAAAAGTTGGTATTGTAGATGGGGTTGAAAAATGCAAATGTAATGGGTGTAGTAACATTTATACTTGTAGTAGTGGCTCGGATACTAATCATTTACGGCGCCATATTCAAAGATGCATTTCCACTCCTAAGTCCCATAATATTGGGGTCTTGATAGATAATCAAGCTACATTATTGAAAAAATAAAAATTTGATAGTGTAGCTTATAGAGAGACACCAGCTAAATGTATAATCAAGCATGATCTTCCATTTAGTTATGCCAAGTATGAAGGGGTTGTGGAGGTGAATAAGTTGTTGAATCTTGAATTCAAACCTATTACTAGAAATACAACAAAGTTAGATTGTTTTAATGTGTATCTAACTCAAAAGGCAAGGCTAAAGAGTGAGTTAGCTGCATTACCTGGTAGAGTTTGCTTGACTTATGATGTATGGACTGCTATAAATATACTTGGTTACATGTCTCAGACGATTCATTATGTTGATACAAATTGGAAGTTGAATAGTAAATTGCTGGCATTTGTTGAGTTAGATTGTCAGCATACAAGGGCAAAACTCGCGGAAAGAACTTTAGAGTGCTTAAAGATTGGAAATCGACTCTAAAATATTTTCTATCACCTTGGATTATGCCTCTAACAATGATAGAATGCAACAAAATTTGATAGCTAGACTTGAGTTGCAAAATAGGTTGTTATGCGAAAAGATTTTTTCATATAAGGTGTTGTGCACATCTTGAATCTTATTGTTCAAGCAGCATAAAAGAGGTGTGAATGAACCTTTGAGTAGAATTAGTGAAAGTGTGAAATATGTGAAGGGTTCAGAGGGGAGATCAAGATGGTTTCAGAGTTGTGTTAGTTCGGTACACTTAAGTGATGTTGATGGTAGTTTTGAGGTTGGATGTGTCAACGAAGTAGAATTCTAAATACATGATACTTGCAAGCGCTATTAAATACCGTCACACTTTCACTAGTTTGAGTTATGAAAATAGTAACTACAAGTGTTGTCCAAGAAATGAAGAGTGGGAGTGGAGAAGATATGTGATTTCTTGGAGGCATTTTATAACATCACCAACTTGATATTGGGGTCCTCTTACTCCACCTCAAATTTATACTTTATTCAAGTTGCAATGATAGAAATGAAGTTGAATGAAAATTTGACTTGTGAAGATAAGAAAATTAGAGATATGACAACAACGGTGAAGGCCAAATTTGATAAGTATTGGAATGAATACTTTGTAACACTTGCACTTGAATGTGTTCTTGATCCAAGAGCAAAGTTAAAGTTTTGAGCTCTTGATATGGGAAGGTTTATACCAATATTTATCAAGAGAAGGTGGATAAGGTTAAGAGATCTTTGTATAAGCTCTTTGATGAATATATGAAAAGGTATGGTGGATCAAGTTCATCTCAAGTCAACTCAACAGATGATGTTGCATTTCAAGGACAAGCAGGATCAAGTGGGACAACCTCATTTCCATCAAAGTCATCCATGGTCACTATACGTTTAATATATTAATTCTATTCATAGAGTTTTAATATTATTAATATATTTGTAAAATTATAGGAGTTCCATAATAAAAAAGGCAAACGCCTTCAAATGATGAAAAGTCACAACTTGGTGGTGTACATGGAAGAAGACTATATTGCCATTGATGCTTTGAAATAAACGTGCTTGAATATTGGAAGGTGAATAAACATTTATTTCCTCAACTTGCAATTAGGGCCTGTGATATTCTAAGTATTTCAATCTACAAAGTGGCTTTAGAGTTTTTATATTGCATCGGTGGTCATATTTTGAACAAGTACATAAGTTGCTTACTTGGTGAAAATGTGCAAGCACTCATCATGCAGCATTTGGTACCTGAAGTTTAAAAAAATTGGACCCTCGATATTTATTAATCAATCAATATATTTATAATTTGTATTCAATTTTATTTTATTTTATGTCTACGGATGTGCGAGAGACGGAGGAGATATACTTTTATAAAGCGAGGATTCCAATATTATCATTGGTAAATGATGATGACCGATAATATTCATAATTTTTAGATATTAAACTTAAACATCATTGTGTTTTGATAATATTGACTTTGCGGTTTGAACTTGTGAGTTTATTATTCTATTTGGACTTATTATGTATTGCATATTTGTAATGGACTAATATTTAATTATTTATGGTCTTATGAATTATGATAGTTTATGAAGTCTATATTAATTTATTTTTATCTTTTTCGTATAGATATATTAGTAATGTTTTATAATTATTAATTAGACTTATTTGTATAAATAAATTATGTGATCACTCTTTAGTATAGTTTTTGAATATAATTTTTGTATAAAAAAAAGGGTTGGGCCATTTCACGCTCATATAGGGCCGGTTGGGCTTCCATTTCATGGGCGCGGTCGATTCATGGCCCGACCCGACTCATGAATTCTATTTGGCCTAGTGGGCCGACTAGCCCGCCCCGATTTGCCACTCTAGATGTCATTTGATCGAGACCTCTCAAAGTTAAATTTGACAATCCCACTACTACATTTTTGGGCATATCAGCTTATCTATGTAAAAAATCAATGGTTATCTAGGTAGGGGTTATCTATGTGGGCGCTCATAGATAACGGATAAAAAAATCAAAAATATCCTTTATCTATGTGCGCCTGCTGGTCGAAAAGATGCTCATAGATAACGGATATTATCCGTTATCTATACTTGTTATGTCCTGAATTTATCTATTCCTTAAATAAATAACCAAAGATATCTCTTATCTATATTTGTTATGTCCGTTATCTATTCCTAAAATAGATAACCAAAGATATACGTTATGTATTATTAAGTATATCTGTTATGTATTCATTACAAAGATAACGTAATATATCTCGTTATTTATTATTATTTATATCCGTTATCTATTCCTAAAAAGATAACGAATTATTTTTGTTATCTGTTCATATATAAATCCCTTATCTATTCTAGAAAAGATAACTATATATATCTCAAGTATCTATTAATAAATATATCCGTTATCTATTTTAGCAAAGATAACGAGAATATATCCGTTATTTATTATATTTGTTATCTATTTTATTAAAATATATTTGTATTTAATATAAAACAATTAAATTTACTAAATAAAAAGAAATAAAATAGAATGCATGAATTTTCATCATCAAATCAAAAGTCAATATTCATACAATAATTCTGTCAAAAAAAAATATATTCATACAATAATTCAACAAAATACACGATAACAATTACTACTCGATAACATATAATTGAACAAACCGAGCCCACTCGATCGCACTTCATCAATTTCAGCCTTGGTGTATATTTTCTCCATGAACTATAAAATAAGACATACATATTAATACTAACAAAACACGCAAGATTTAAAAATTATATTAAGAAAAAATACATTTTTGTCAAAGCACAATAACATTACCAAAGACCGCAGTGAAGCCACATCCAAAGGTCTATCAAATCTCGTTATTCGCCTCATATATCGAAGCACGTAGAAACCACATTGCATCGCATCTGGTTGCTTTGGAGCCTAACTTACGAACAAATTAACAAATTCATCATTCCAACCATTTGTACACATACATTAGATATATAATTCAATTATCTACTCAAATGCATAGCATATTCAATTATCTACTCAAATATATCAAAATTCACATCTTTCGCACCTTGATAATTTTCCATAATGGCTTCTTTGCAACTGAACCACGGGAAAACCTCGCAAAGGAGCTTAATTTGATCAATTCTTGGATAGGAAACTAGAGAACTAACATACGGCTTGAACATTCGGATCTTTTGTGCGCGAGTTTAATTTGATATTAAAAAAAAAAAAGCGAGAATGGTCTGTAGGAATGATGAAAATAAGAAATATGTTGTAACCACGAAAATTTGAAGCACTCAAGAGAGCGTGCGGGAAAGATGGCTACCAAAAAAGATTTGTCTTCCATGCAACGTGTGAATACAACTTTATCATTATTGGTCTTCCACGCAATGTGTTAATACAACTTCATTATGTCATATAATTAATCTTAAAATACAATCTTTGATGTATTAGCATTTCCAGGACATGATATATATAATACATATACACAAGATAAGTAATTATATAAGATAAATAAGCTTAATAACAATCTTGTAACAAAAGCGTTTTGTATACTTTCAAAATGATCCATGTCACTATCATAAATTTTGGATATACTTGCAGCAAATAAATATAGGTCGGATGACAAAGTGACATTTTATGATAACTAAACTATTGGCATGCAATTAATATGAAAAAACACAAGTTAATCAACACAAGATATAGAAGAATATAAACTATTGAATATTAAAAATGTGCAAAAACCTAAACAGCTTCTTTATTTCCATATATAACTATAATTATTAAAAATCAGTTTCTTTGTACATTTCATATAGCTAGAGAATCGAGATAACGAGTTTGTATTTGACTTCAAAAATTTAATTTCACTTATGCTTTTTTATTTCCAACCATCTCCTCCCTCATTCTAAATTTGTTTGTTGATGTCATTGTTTCCTCCCAACAACATTATTACTAAGGGCTATTCTTTTTAAATTAAATTTAATATTTTGTAGGTTACTTCTTTTAAAATTCAATACAAAATCGTGCGTGCATATTGTCTAAACCAGAGATACCTTAGATTATCAAAAACAACACCAATATGTTACAAAGAGTTTACACTATTGCTGAAACTTTATAGCAATCCCATCTCAAGGAAATAAGAAATTATTACTTCGATTTTTCAAGCATCCTTATATGTTTTCTTATTTATTGGATATTTATTGCAAGAAATATGAAATATAATACAAACCTACATAATTACCACTAAGCATTATATCCGAGTTGTGATAAGCTAGGCGTCATAAAAAAATTATAACCTAATCCATGTGTTGCGTTAAAAATCAATTAATTCAAGTCGGTTCTAATGAGAAGATATATCCTTATCAAGGTTAAACCGACATGATTAAAAGGTGATGTGTTTTCAATCATTACTTAACATCTAAATAAAGAAACAAAACTTTCAACAAAAATAGAAAGAATGGTTTACAAATGCAATTTGCAAGACATATTTACCAGATTATACATAGCTAATCCACGTAAATAAGCATTAATTTTAATAGGGACACTCTCTATCGGTATTAGTGCACTTAATTGTCATTATGCAATGAAATGACTAGGCATTTAAGATATACACAAATGCAATTTTTGTCTAACTAATAGTTACTAATATGAATATGATAGGTAACCTTCCAACTTTTCATACTTGTATATTATAAAACTAAATTTTATTAGAGATGAAAAATATAACAGTAGAAGGATGTTAAAATCCACTATTTGTAAAGCTACAATGCTTATATTAATTTATATTAATATATTTTATTTAACAAATATATTGAGGGGTAGTCTAATATTTGTATTCATGTTACACAACATGGAGTAACAAATAGAGATACTACACAAACCTCCATTGTTTTGTTATACTTATATGTAGACCAATTTATTTTCCAACATATGGTCAAAAAGTGACACTTTATCCGTGAAAAGAAAATAGAACGGGAAATAAAATAAATCAAAGGCGTAAGTGAATAATGGGGCTCTAGTTGTCTTACATCTTATACCCATCGACGTGTAAACCTCTTGATTTGGTATCCTCCGATCAAAGGCAACCTTTACCGGCATCATAATCTTTGGCGAGCACTTGCCTCTCAGCACTAGCCTACAAGAAACACGGACTCATAAACACACTCTTGATAATACCATTTTGAAAACAGAACATAAACAAGGAGAATCTTCAATATAGATATTGTGATAAGGTGTGAATTGAAAACGACACGGTATTCTCCAACAAAAGGTAGCTAATCATCTCAAGCCAATTCAACGAAGCATATTTCTAAAGTAACTTCGATGTAAAATTACAATACAATAAAATGCATAAGTAGGTAAGAGGTGAAAGATATACAAATGAGTTTAGATAAGAACCAGATTGACATCTCACACCGGGAAATACACAAACTAGATACTCCCAAAGGCTCGAATATATAAACGTGTTTGCTTTCTTACACTAATTAAAAATTAATGAAATAAATTAGTTAAAATAATGCATATTAAAAGGGAAAATTATTAAAAGAATAGAAGAAATACTATTAAATATAGGAATGTCTTGGACAAGAAAAAGGGTAATACTGTCTATAGTGTCTACACAACCGGAGGGAGTAAAAATTCGTAGTGAACACGAGAAATACGAAACAAGATGAAATACGAAACAACATGAATTGATCAAATCAAGTTGAAGCCCATTCTTTTCTAAAGAGAGAGCGAGAGGAACCGACAAAATGCGGGAATAATAAATACCGGATTTTGACTCAAGGAATCAAAACACAAGATTTAAGCGAAAAAAATGGAATAAAATGTGGCTTTCGTTCGATGAAGCCTATGATCTTTGAAACAGATATATGGTTATTACTATTTTTCCCATTTATGTAGGACATCAGTCTCTCGTTCTACTTATATTTGTACAATATACTATGTTTTACATGTTAAACTGTGCTATAGGAGTTCCAAATCATGAATGTGGCTGAGGAGAAAAAATAAAAAAGAAGAGAGCAAGCAGACATGATGTTAATAATGAGAATAGTCCCTAGTTCTTAATTCACATCAAAGATGAACTAAGCATTTCCTTATGATAATCATCATACACACAGAAATTTGATACTCGAAGGATATTCAAACTCAAATGTGGAAATGTTTTTATAAACCGAGAAAATATTCAAATTCAAAGAGACCAAAAATACGATGGCACTATATAACGCATACATCATAAACTAGATGAAGAAACAACAAGGAGACCCAACCAAAATCGAGAATCTCAAAAGTTCCTTCACTTCAAAAGTGAAGCATCGCAATGGTTGTATAACTTCATACAATCCCGAGAAATATAAAAGGAGAGTCAATTTCAGGAAAAAAATGCATTGTCAACACAAAATTCAATTTTATACAATGAGATGTAAAGAGCCTTGCAACCACTAAATCTAAAATCAATTGAAACCGACAAACATTCTTAGTTTCAGCACCAATTACCATATCTACATCCAACAATATGTATGAACTCCTCCTCTAATACCATAAAAATTGAAGAAAATGCTACATATTAAATAATTAAACAAACACAAGATAAGGATGATGAGACAAGAACCAAAATGGAATACCTGTAGTCTTATTAGTCCTCTGCGGTGGAAGATCGAGAGAATGAAATACACTTTGAAGAGAGGCGGCGGGCGGTCGGCGACTTGGGAGGAGAACGAGGGAGAACGGCGTCGGCGGCGAGTTGAGAGGGCGGCGGGCGGTCGGCTTGACTTGGGAGGAGAACTCGGGAGAACGGCGTCGACGGCGAGTTGAGAGGCGGCGGGCGGTCGGCGACTTGGGAGGAGAACGAGGGAGAACGGCATTGACGGCGAGTTGAGAGGGCGGCGGGCGGTCGGCGACTTGGGAGGAGAACGAGGGAGAAACGGCGTCGGTCAACCGTTGAGAGGGTCGGCGATTTGGGAGGAGAACGCTTATTTGGAGGAGAACGACGATGAACGGCTAGAGCTGAAAAATTGGCGATTTGGGAGGAGAACGGCGTTGAACGGCGATTAGCGCTGAAAATGAGACAGAACGAGGGAGAACGACGAATTTAGGGCTGAAAAAATTCTAAGTCCGATTTTTGATACAATTACGCATAGATAACTTGAAAATGGGTAACGAAAATTTTATATCCGTTAAGTATAATTAAAAATAATTATTGATTTTGATTTAAAAATAAATTATAATTATTAGATAACAAAATACAGATAACGGGTATATAAAAAATACAATACCCGTTATCTATGATTAAAAATTTAATTCAAAAATAAATTAAATTGCTTAGATAACGAAACATAGATAACCACATAAAAATATCCGTTATCTATGAGCGCATTTTTATTTTTTTGGTGAGCCAATATACATAATAACATTGAAACTTGTTCCTCGACACCCACATATCCATTGTCCTTTAACCCTCAGTAAAAACACAAATGTGCAAAAGCATTGCTTTATTCTTAAGCTATCAATACAATAAATAAATTTGTAAGTAAATATAACTTCTTCAAATGCATTGCTTGTCTGAGAATTTTGAATATTATCTCCCAAAAAGAGTGTGTATCTCCTAACACTTCTATTACGTCTGGTTCATATGATTATGATTATGCAAACAATCAATCTTTGATGCATTAATTCTTCAATTAACAAATATAGAAGATGACTCATTGTAGAATTGGTCATCGTCGAACAAATTTGGATGGGTCAAGTTGTTCTAGGTGTCTACACTAGCAAAGATGGATCTAGTCCAAAGAAGGCATGAATTGGACAACAAATAATCAAATGCATATACAAGTCCACTCACAGTCTCAGTTATGCATATGTATATCATTTATGTATTCACACATCACCAGGAAGCATAATATACGAATATTTTTATGAAGAAGTTGTAGAGATGTGCATATATTTAAAGAATATTCATGACCAATAAATATTATTCCAAAACACAGTAATTATGAATATTCAAAAATCTAAGCAAATTGGTCACTGAAAAAAAAAAAACTAAACTCAAACATTCATTTCCATGTGAATTTAGCATAATATATGTACGCATCTGGTTTTGAAAACCATTTTATCAAAACATTAATTTTACTAAAATAATATAGATGGAACAAAAACCTTAAGGTGATGTTATTTTTGGGTTTTAAGTGACTTTTAAAATTAGTTTTTGAAATTTAGTGGTTTTCCAAATCTAGGGGTTTTTAAAATCTATGTTTGTTTTGAGTTTTTAGTAGGATAGGATTTAACTTTTGATGTAAGAGTGAATAATATTATTATTATTATATTATCTCGTTGAGTGTTGTTGTAGTGATTAGATAATTAAGATATACAAGAGAGAAAAAAAGAAGAGAGAGAGAGATAAATTTTTTTATAGGTGTGTAAGTTTTATAGGTTATTTATAGGTGTATAGTAGCTTTTTAAAAATCAAATTTTAAAACCCAAACTGAAATAGGTTTTAAATTTTAAAATCCTAGTCAAGTTTTAAAACCTAAAAAGAACATACCCTAAGATCTTTTGCCGTGAGAGAGTAGGTAACCTTTATTTTTTTATCGCCTATGGTGGGATACTTCAACGGGATTAAGTGATTGAGACGTTATAATATCAACCCGGTCATAGTTGCCCTAGTGTTCATCTTCTTTACTCTAAAATCAAACAAAAAGCGAAAGTAGAAAATCGAACACAAGAATCAAGTTGATGTCACCGAGGTAAATATTTTGGTGTTACCACCAATGTTGTAACATCAGTGTGACATCGAATTTATCCTTTCTTCTAACAACTAATTTTTCCTGTTTCAATGTTGTCTTTGATGTTGTTGATTGTAGGTTGACAATGCGAAATCACTACAAGAAAAATGGGATATTACAACGCCTGATAGACAACGGTTTAAAAACCGTTGTCTAAAGTAAAGAAACCGTTATTTAAAAGTCGAACCGTTGTCTATCGAGTAGGTTTGCGGCCCGATAGACAACGTTTTTAGCCAACCATTGTAGTAAGGCATTGCGAAATCGCAGTGAAAGACGCCGAAAGACAACGCAGTTATCTTTAACCGTTGTAGATCCACATTTAGGCGCTAATAGACAACGGTTCCAAACCGTTGTAGTTTTATGTTGCCAAAATTCGGAAAATACAACGCCTCATGACCGTTGTCTAAAACGTTCTCTTAGAAATAGTTTATCCGTGATAGACAACGGTTACAAACCGTTGTAGTTTTGTGTTGCCAAAATTCGGAAAATACAACGCCTCATGACCGTTGTCTAAACATTCTCACATTTCAATTTATTGAAATAACACTTTTATGTATTTGAAATAGCACTTTTACTAAATTAGTACTTTTAATAAATTTAGAAAATAAAATTGAACTATTTGAATAACAATTATAAAATTTTTTTCGAAAAGAACAATTATAAAATTAAATAAGCACTTTTAATACAATTAAAAAAATCAAATAACACTTTTAACTATTTGAATAATTCCTTAATATATATATTCAATATTTTGAATGCAATTAAAAATCATATAACAATTTTAAATACTTGAATAATACCTTTATTAAATTAAATGAACACTTTTAATACATAAAAATCAAATAACACTTTTAACTATTTCAATAACACCTTTATTAAATTTAATCAACACTCTTAATACATTAAAAACAAATTAAATAACACTTTTAAATACTTGAATAATACCTTTATTAAATAGAATTAACACTTTTAATATACTATTTTTTTAAGTGACACTTTTAATATACTCACAAAAATACACTTTTAACTATTTCAAATAACACCTTTACTAAATTATATGACTATATTTTGAATAGCACTTATATTAAAGTAATAACAACAATGAAAATGCACTTAAAAATTCAAACATTACAAAAAATAGAATTGGGAAAAAACAGCAGACTTAAAAACACGCATCATCTCCATCGATCGATCTACCTTCGCCATCGATCTTCGCCATGGATCGCTGCCCTAGCGCCGCCGTCTTGTTCGTGCCCTAGCGTCGCCGCTGTCTCGTTCTAGCCCTAGCCGCCGTCGTCTTGTTTTATTCAAAAGTCCTAGCGCCGCCGTCGTCTTGTTCGAACGCCCTAGAGAAGTCATCGTCTCGTTGCTCTACCACTGCCGAAGCTCCTCTTACCATTGCTGAGCTTCGCCGGCGCTTCTCCACCAGTGCAAGTAAGTTTTCTCTCTCTTTTTTAGTTTACCGGCGATTCTGTCTCCCCCACCGTATTTCCCCTCTCACTGTGATTACTGTGATTACATGGGTGCTTCCATCTTTAGCCATTCTGTTCTGTTTCTAGGTGGCAAAAAGAGTTGTTTGATTGTTTGATTATAGCTTAGAGAACTCTGCAAAATAACCGCATATTACCTATTTGCTCCGGAGTGGAAAAGCAACAGTCTGTTTATGTGTACTTTAAATGAGGGAGTGATAATTGAATAAGTGAATTGGCTTCTGTCAGAGAGTTTCTGATTATGGAGGTTATGAACGGAGTCGATGGATTAGTACTTTTTCATTTTGCAATTGTGCAGATGTTTAATTTATTTGTAAGCTTATCATTTAAAAATCTTATCCTTTCAGATTATTTTCTTGCCCATCTTAAACACATTTGATCTTTCTTCTGGAATTGACTGCATCTCGTTTGAGAATGTTTTATTCCTACTTTATAAACTCTCGATATATATCACTTTCTAAGTTAAAAATATCCAGGCCTAGGTCTTTCCTCGCCTTTTTAATGAGGAGAAATTGTGTGTGCCAAATGAAGCCCTTCTTTTGTTGTACACTAGAGTCAGTAAATAACAAGGATCAAGCGACGCCAAATTTTATTTGTGTAAAATCGTAGTTTATTTTTTTGAACTTTTTTATCTGTCTTGCAAAAATCTCTCTGTTTTCTATAAGAAAGAATAATATTATGGGTTTCGTAATGGTTTCGATTTTGGATTATACTGAAAATACTTTATATATAACATTTTAAGATAAATTGATATAACCATGTTTCTCTGTCCATGATCTTGGGTCAGGTTCATGTTGTGTTCCCATATCGAGTCAGGTTTGTGAGCAACAAAGAATTATCTTTACAGTAGGAGAATTGTCCAGGTACCCATCGTACAATTTGGCTGTGAACTTGGAGAACATTTATATCGAATATATTTTATTTGCTTATCAATTAATTTAATGTTGCTTGATGGAAACAGAGTGTGTAATAAGAATAAGTGAAATTATGATATATGTTGCTTGGCTATTTGTTATCTGTCCTCCTTCTTATCAATAGTTGGAATTATTTATTAATTTGTTTGTTAATTGGGGAATAAATTGGTAATATTTGTGCTTGCAGTTAATTCTTGAAGTTGTTTGTTTGCATATAACATTTTCCTTGGTGATAAACAATACAAAAAGGCTCTCAATAATGTGCTTATGGTCTTCAACTTATTTGATATTTTTAAGTGATTAAAATTAGAAATTCTTATGATTGTTGTTATCTTTGAAGTGATTATAGTTGGAAATTCTCATAATGAGTTTAGATTGTTTAAAACCAGCAATAAGCTACTAACTTAGTAATTTTCTTAGTTAAGGCAAAGTTATGGTTGAACTTCATTTGTATGTTAAATTATTCAACGACCATTTACTAATCTGTTGTGCTCCTTATTTTTAGTTTCAGATTTAATGATTCCATTTATTTTTAATCTTGAGTTTCTCTCCTTGTCTCCCTATAAATGGTCCTTAATTCATACTTATGTAGAACTCTTAAACTAGCATTTTTCCGAATTTGAATTTATGTTTGAGATGATAGCTTTGGGGTGGAGTTGTTAAATTGAAAAATCCTAGAGTGAATAATTTTTTCAATAGCATTTCTGTGGATGAATGGGCTATCCATTAGAATTTCCATTTTTCTGTTCTCGTCAAAATTGTTTATAGTTGAATAATTAACCTACAATTTTTCTTGCCATGTGCAGAGTATAGTGATAACAGGTTTAATTATTCATGCATATTAATTTTAATGTATTATATTTATTTAATGATTATTTTATTATTAAAATTTGAAAAGTAACCCATTGGGAATTGTCGTGAATGCAGAGGCTCCTTTTTTTCTCTAAGGCCCATATCTTTCTACACTATTTTTAATATATTTTTTTAAATATGTGAAGGGCTATAAGATTGACTGATGTAGGGATGGAAAAGGCCTGCAGAAACCCACCATCCTGGAGAATACTTAAGGTACATAAAATAAAGAAGTAAGTACATATTCTAACGAATGATAATATTTTGTTCATTTTGTGTTTTCCATATGCAGTCTCTAAGCAACCCGATGGTTACCAATGCGGATTTTTTGTTCTTTGCTACATGCAAGAAATTTTGGAATTTAATGGACAAGTGGCAATAGCTTCGTTGCGATCATTGGTAATATTTTTTCATATTGCATAATTCATTCGTAGTGATAATAACTTCTTTACAATTATTTTTTATTTATATTAATTCATTTATATTTCATAGTTTAAGAAAAACACTTACTTCGTAGATGAAATCAATTAAATAAGGACTCGAATGGGCTGAATGCATTCTCGAGCATATGTATGAATAGATCGAAGTTTGTTTACTTATTTTTCTAATTATTTTTCATTCTTGGACTATACGTGTGTGATTTTATTTGTTACTTATGCTTTTTCTTTGTAATATAGTGTTGAGAGAGATGGTGCACAAATGTTGGTGGAAGAATCGCTAGTATATCTTTTTTTTTTGCATGGATGTTGGTAAATAGTAGACAAATCTTTTTGTCAATGATATTCAAAAATTATTGTAAATGATTTGTTGGTGGTATTCGTAATTTTATGAAATTATTGTTGGTTGTAGTTGAATGGGAAGAATATTTTTGTAAACTTCATTTTGTTGATGAATTGATAGTTGAATGTTTATGAATTTATTTTGCTATTGATATAATTAATAATAAGTTTTATTAGGAAATAAATAAAAAATTTTAAAAGAAAACGTTCCAAAACCGTTGTCTATAATGAAGTTAACGCAACGCTTATTTAATAAAAAGACAACGGGTGAAAAATATTGTAATAAAATAGCAACAACAACGGTTCTAAATCATTGTATATACGTGTGAGTATAGAAAGACAACGGTTCCAAAACGTTGTAATACGATTATAACAACAACGGTTCTCAACCGTTGTCTATCAAAGATTTTCACAATGATTTTTGGGTAAAGACAACAGCTTATAAACCGTTGTCTATTTTGTGGCTTTCGGCGTTTTGTTGGAATAAACAATGCTTTTTAGGTAAAGACAACGGTTATAAGCCGTTGTCTATTTTATGTAAAGACAATGCTTAAAAACCGTTGTCTTTCAAACATGTTGTTGGAATAAACAACGGTTTTGGGTAAAGACAACGGTTATAAACCATTGTATATTCTTTATAAAGACAACGGTTACCGTTGTCTACTAGTGTTTTGTTGGAATACACAACGGTTTTTAGGTAAAGACAATGATTATAAAACATTGTATATTATATGGAAAGACAATGGTTAAAAACCGTTGTCTATCAGCGAATTAGATAATTTTGTTACTTACTACAACGGTTTTTTGAAGTAAAGACAACGTCGTATCCGTTGTAAAAGAAGAGAAAAGACAACAGCTTTTAACCGTTGTCTTTCAATGCCACTTTTACAACGGTGGCTACTACAACCGATGTCTTTCAAAGATTTTTCTTGTAGTGAATCGACTCCAATACTCCAAAAGGATCTAAGAAATTCAAGAATAAAGGGAGTTATCTAGATCATGTGGTTACAAGTCAATAAATTCGGTTATTAAAGACAGCTTTATAAAATAGTTTTCCACCGAGTTCACGAAATAAAAAAAGGAGATTAGCTGGAGGATTCTAGATCCATCCACAAGGATCTATGTTTGTTGGATCAAGAGGTTTTGATGAGTTAAAGAGCGGCTCAGATCGATCACCCAACCCGAAGAACAACGTGAGGATAAGTTTATAAGATAAGGCGATCGAGGGTCAAGCATCAACCTAGTCACCGAGGTCCGATATCATGCTAGTCATCCGAAGACGAGCTTGAACCTAGTCATCCGCAGGAGACAAACATGAAGAGCCTCGACGAGGTTAAGATAAGCCGAGTAGAATAAGAAAGGCGAGTTTTCACCAAGTCACCGCAGATGAGTATGAAGAATCACCGAGGTCTCAAGCAGCTTTACAAGATTAAGTTTGTTAAGTAGCTTCATGTTTGTTAGAACTAACTAACAAACTAACCTGCCTTCTCGACTTATAAATAGGACTAGATTTTATTTTCCAACTTACTTATGCCTATTCGATTTTTCACACTATTCACTACTCGATTTCAATCACAATCTTTTCACAAGTATTTCAAGAGAGTTCTCAAAAGTTCTAAGTGTTTTTAGAACACTTTTCTTGTAATCTTCAAAATCCAATACTCACCGTAATAGTTAGATTTTAGAGAAGGGTTTAGGAGATTGAAGATTTGAAGATTTGTACAAGTAGTAAGTTGTAAGTCGAAAGTAAGAAAGTAAGTAGTAAGCGAGTCCCTTCTTCGATTGGAGAAGGAGAGTGGATGTAGGATTATTAAAATCCGAACCACTATAAATCCTGGTGTTATTTCTTGCTTTCTTTAATTTCGCTTGATTTACAATTTTGTTAATTCAAGATTAAAGTTCAATCTTAACTAAAATCAATATCAACCTTGCTTTTGATCTTGTAAAAAGTTGAGAATTCAATTATTTTCCGCCGTGTTTAATCGATATTTTGAATTGATTTTGGAAGATTTTAAAAATCTACAAAATCTATTCAAACCCCCTTTCTAGATTTTGTTCTAGGAAGCTAACTCGTGGTTTTTAATCAACTCAACTTTCCGGGACTAATAAGTGGTATCGTGAGCGTTGTTAAGTCAGTTTCCGATATTGATTTTAGGTCTTGAACAAGATTCCAAATTATCTTGATTTTCTTCATTTTCTTCCTTTACTAACAAAGTGCTACTAATAAGTTTTTGTGGAGTATTTTGTTCTTTGTTTCATCATGTCATCGTGGAAAAATAAAAAGTCTAGTAATCTTCCCGAATTTTCCATTGAAGATTATGATTATTGGAAATTTAGGATGGAAAATCATCTCAAGGCCATTCATGATAGAATGGAAGAGGTCCTTGAGGAAGGTCCTATAAAGTTTTATCATGGAGGCACCAAAGACCGAGGAAGAGATACCAATCAAGAACTAGACAAGAAAAGAAGAGTTCGAATTGACGAATGATGAAAGAAAGGTCCACAATCTTGACCAAGTAGCTAGAATTGAAATCATCGAGACTCTTAGTAAAGACTCGGATAGAGAAGGTTAAGAGATGCAAAACAAAGAGATGTGGCAAACTTTAGCCAATGTTTGTGAAGGATCCGATCAAGTCAAGGAAAACAAGCTACAATAAGATTGCATACATTTGAAACATTCAAAATGAAAGAAAATGAGTCTCGTGGATCAGTTTGATGTTAGGTTGACCAATCTTCTCAACAAAGCAAATGATCTTGGAAAGAATTATTCAGAGAAAGAGATTAATAACAAGATTCTCGAGATCATTAACCAAGAGATGGAGGGAAAAATCCAATATCCTTAAAGCAACTCAAGATTTATCCTCTATTACTCACCATACTTTATTTTCTCATCTTAAAGCTTTAGAGTACGATATTCGGATAGAAGATGAGGAAGATGAGATGGAGTCAAGTACCTCATCCAAGTCTGTTGCCTTTGTCAAGAAAGAAGACAAGGTGTCAACAGAGTCTCGTAGGAGCCGATCTATCTCTCAAAGAGCAGATGACTTTACTAACAAAAAGGTATGATAAATTGAGAATGAAGTATAAGAGAAATAAATTGAGATTTGCAGTAAGGATAGACAAAGATCCAGATCGTATAGGAAGGTGGATAAATCTTCGATGATGACAAAAACAAGAGCTGCACAAGAAGATACAGATCACCTGTCCGAAGAAATACTTCATTCCCCGATCGACAGAGTGACATTTGCTATACATGCAATAAGCCGTGACATTTCAGCTATGACTGCCCTCAATCGACTCTAAAGAAAGGGAAGAAAAGAGGAAGAAAAGAGACAGAAATTTGCAGATCAAAGAGCTTTATTGATCAAGAAAAAGAGCCAAAGAAATCATCATCATCCTCATCATCCTCATCTCGATTTCGGATCGTATGATGAGATCTGTCTCATGGCTAATGAGGTAATCTACTATTCATCATCGATAATGATTCTTGTCGATCCGCATCTCGATCATGACCAAACTGTTATTCATGAGTTATTGAGAGATTTAAAGACATCTTTAGCTGCTTATAAACAGCTAGAGACAAAGAATTTGTTTTTAAAGGATCGATTCAAATTCTAAATAAAGGCAAGCAGTGATGAACTCGCTCAGAGACCGAGGAAACATTCAAGGGGGAATGTTTTCTTCTGATCAAGCTAGTACATCACCACCTTACCCGAAAGATTAGAAAATGAATTAAAAACTTTAAAAGACAAATTTGAAGTAGTCAGTGCTGAAAATGAATTAATTAAGAAAGACAATGAGAAGCTTGTCTTCAAAATTAGTCACCTTAATAATTCACAATCTATAATAGATCATATTTTTAATACTTCTAAAATCTCATGATAAGACAGTCTTTGTTATGATAGGAACAATAAATCAGATGTCCAAAACCTAGAAAATTTGTGAAAGCATCTGTTCAATCAAAGGATATTAAAATTGGTCCATGGAAACCAACTAGTCGATAAGGACTACATCTTCCATCAAACCAAGAATTCAAATTAAAACTCCCTATCGACTAGAAGGAATCCAAGAACCAAAATAAAAAGATTTTCTTATTATAATTCTTTTGATGGAAGGAGCAAATGCTATCCTACATTTCCTAAGTTTAGGAAAATTACTCAATCTGAATACAACAAGTTATCATTCAAAAATGATATAATTGTAGACAGATTTGGTAGAAAATCGAGTCGATTTATCATTCAAGATGAGATGTTTATTTGGATTCCTAAAGTGATTCTTGACCCAAAAGGACCCAAGATCACTAGGGTACCTCAAAACTAATCTGCTTTTACAGATTCACGGATCATCACTCAAGGAAGAGATCTTAGCTTCAATATGGTACATTGATAGTGGTTGTTCACAACATATGACCCATAACAAGAAGTCATTATCAAATTTTCAAAGCATTGATGGTCCAAGAGTTTTATTTGGTGATAATAATTGTGGTCGACTAAAGGTGTAGGTACTGATTATCAAGATAATTCCTTAGATAAGGTACTGTTAATCGGCTTCAGACATGGTAATGTCTATGTGGCCAACTTTAATAGTTGTCCCAAAGATACTGTCTGATAGCTAAGGGTGGAGAAGATCTCACCGGCTATGGCACAAGAGGCTTAGTCATCTCGAATTTCAAGACCCTTAGTAAGTCAAGCAAAAGAACCTTGTCAAAGGATTACCTGGAAAACTTTTATCCACCGATCTTAAATGTGATGCTTGTCAAAAGGTAAATGAAATTTAGACACTCATTTAAAAGTATTAACTCCTCTTCATCCGAAAGAGTGTTACAACTTCTTCATCCTGGATCTGTTTGGACTGTTTCACCTCTCGAGTTTAAAGTGGAAGGAAATATACTCTTGTTGTAGTAGATGACTTTTCTAGATACACTTGGGTTATATTTCTCTTCAAGAAAAATGAGACTATGAACAAGATTCCTAACTGCCTGCATGCATTCTTAATGAAAAGGGTGTTAATATTATTAAAATAAGGAGTGATAAGGGCACATAATTTTTGAATTCTTGTTTATCTAATTTTTTCAATGAGTGTGGAATTATTCATGAGACATCTTCAGCAAGAACTCCTCAACAAAATGGAGTGGTTGAAAGAAGGAATAGAACTTTGAAGGAAGCAAACAGAGCATGTTGGCCGAGTATAATACCCCTCATAGGTTCTGGTCAAGCCATCAACACACTTGCTATACCTGCAACAGTGCTTAGTTGTCAAAGACAAGGGTAAGACTCCTTATGAGATTTGGAAGGGTAAGATTCCAAGGATCTCATACTTCAAAGCTTTTGGTTGTAAGTGTTTCATCCATAACAATGGAAAATCTAAGTTAAGAACTTTTGATGCTAAGGCGGTGATGGAATATTCTTGGGATATTCTAATACTTCCAAAGCATTTAGAGTTTTTAACAAGACAACCCTTTGTGTGGAGGAAACCCCTCATGTTGTTTTTGATGAATTGTATTCCTTCTCGGATAAAGTGAATCAAATTTCAAAGTCTAGATAAAATTGAACCGGTCCAAGACTAAACATAGAACTGTCTATCTACCTAGTCTTGATTCAGAATCAGATGAAGAAGAATCCCCATCTCGATAATCAAGACAACTTCTAATCGACTCCATCGTAACAGATACCCTTGACATCACCGATCGGTGGGGGTCAGTTGATGAAGGGGGAACGCCGATTGAGGTTGAGTCGAGGAGTTGCCTCCGAGACTCAAGATGAGGATCCTTCTCCTCACATAGGCAAAAGGATGAGAAGCTATCATCCATCCGATCGATTATAGGAGACCCATCTAGTAGTGTGCAGACACGAATGATGCTAGACTCGAAAGTCTTTTCAGCTTGTTATGTGTCAATTCTTGAACCCAAGTCTATCGAGGAAGCCCTATCGCACTCCAAATCGGATAAATGTACCATGCAGAAGAATCGCATCAGCTTTGAAAGACAAAATGTATGGGATCTAGTAGAAAGACCCTTACACGTAAAGATTATAGGCACCAAATGGGTGTTTAAAAATAAAATAGATGAGAACAATATTATTGTTCGAAATAAGGCAAGACTGGTTGCACAAGGTTACTCACACCGAGGGAATAGACTATGATGAAACCTATGCTCCAAATGCGATTAGAGGCAATAAGGTTGTTCTTGGCATTTGCTGCATATAAATCTTTCAAAGTCTTTCAAATGGATGTTAAGTCTGTTGGAACCACCGATCGCCGAATCTACGAAACTATCGTGACTCGGGATCATAATCACACAAACGCAGCGGAAAGAATTGTACCTTTATTCACCGTAATAGGTGAAGACAAACCAGTTCTAAGGTCGAATCGCGATCGAAGGATGAGCCTCGAACCTCACGGTCTTCGCCGTATTCCTATCCCTTTCCCTCGACGCCGAGTGGTCGACGATCCTCCAAGGAATCGAATCCGCCTCCCTCTCGATCTCACGCTTTTTTTTTTCACCTACCGGAGACTCGATGTTAGGGGTTTATTTATAGGCTACAACAGGGGACCCTAAGGAGGAATTAGGGTTCGGGCCTCCTAATGGGCCTAAATATCCCGTGTTCATCCGAACACTTTACTTAAGCCCATCAATTATAACTCACCCACTAAAGAGTTATAATTGAATTACCGTCCTAATCCCATATTATTATATGGGCTCCTTTATTATGTGTAATGCGTTTATTTCCCGTGTTTAAGATATCGAATGTCCATAAATTAATTAAATTATCGACAACTTAATTAATTTATATCTAATTCCAAGAGTAGTACCACTCATCTTTATTATTATGTCGGATTAAATCCACCTCGCAGGTTTACATAATAATCTTTATGAGCTCCTCAAGGGGACATCATCATCCTAAATAATTAGGACACGGATTCCTTCTATAATCAACAAAGACACCATATAAACAATGCTATCTCCCAATTCACCGAGCCTATTGATTTAATAAATCTCACCCATTGGTAAATCAAAGAAACATACATTGAGTACACGTGCCCATTATTATATAGGGATTAAGAAGACGTACATCCATAACAACAGAGGTCTTGTTCTTTTATATAGTCGGTACAAATTGAACAACCTCATATGGTCCCGCTCAATACATACAAAATGTACTAGTGTAACTTTATAGTCAAGATAGACTAATACCAAATTACACTACAACCGTTCCAATGATTTGTCCAAATCCATTTTGGTTGTGAGCTATTATTTACAATCTATAAGGCACTCGATAACATGATCTTCTCGTGTGACACCACACACCATGTTATCTACATGATAGATTAATCTCGAACATAATAATGATATATATAACAATCATAAACAATAAGTATTTTGATCATAATGAATCTCATATGAAAAAAAGATGTTCATACTCAAGAAAGATGTTCATACAAAAGCTAGGCTTATAGTATACATCCTAACAAAGTCTCGCTTTTTCTTAATGGTGTGTTACTTGAGGGAGGTCTATGTAGAACAACCTCCGGGTTTAAGATCAATAACAAGGTCTATAAACTCAACAAAGCTCTATATGGATCAAACAAGCTCCCGTGAGCCTCGGTATGATACTCTATCTCGATTTCTTGACATCAAATGGTTTTTCTAAAGGTAAGATTGATAGAACTTTGTTCGTCGAAAGGAAGTAGATGGCAACATCTTACTAGTTCAAATTTATGTAGATGACATAATTTTTGGTTCACCTAATCGAAATTATGTGAAGAGTTTAGCATTCTCATGAAAAACAGTTTGAAATGTCAATGATGGGAGAATTAACATACTTTCTAGGCTTACGATTAAACAGATGAGTAAGGGTATATTTATACATCGCCTAAGTATGCTAAGGATCCGATTGAGAAATTTGGAATGTCAACTAGCAGAGAAGTTAAAATACCTATGGCAACTAACTTCTCAATGGATTCGTATGAGCAGGATACCCACCGATGCAACGGAGTATCGTGGACTCGATTGGATCTCTTCTTTATCTCACCGCAAGTAGACCAGACATATCCTTTGCAGTAGGGGTATGTGCAAGATTCCGCCTAATCCCAAGAAAACTCATCCGGAGACGGCTAAGAAAATTCTTAGATATCTCAAAGGAACCTTGCAAATAGGGTTATGGTACCCACCGATGACAACTTTGAAATGACGGGTTATTGATTCAGACTTTAGAGGATGTAAGATTGATAGAAAATCCACTTCCTCGAACTTGTCAATTCTTAGGCAACAAATTAATTTCTTGGTTATCTAAGAAAAGCAGGACATCATGCCACCTCCACCAATCGAAAGCCGAATACATGGCACTGGAAGTTGTTGCTCTCAACTCCTCCTGGATTAGTCAATGACTTAGAGATTATAGTATTCAAACATCACTGCTCCTATTTACCGTGATAGTAATAGTGCAATAGCAATGACTTACAATCTCGTTCTACATTCTAGATGTAAGCATATAGATATTAGGCATCATTTCATTAGGGATCATGTTGAGAAGAATGACATTAGAATTGAGAAAATTGCCACCGAATCACAAAGAGTCGACATTCATACAAAACCATTAGTTGAATCTAGGTTTAAAGAAATGTGCTTAGAATTAGGATTACTTGATGCATCTTTAGTGGTTTCTAATTTGTGTGCATCTGCTTTCCTTATTTCTTTTCTTTCTTTTCTTTAAACTAATGTCTAGAAAGAATTATCGACTAGATATGTGTCAAAGGACAATCGTAGCCGATATCATTGATCTCCTTTCAGAATCAAGAATCAAGGATTAGTCATATTGACCTTATCTGAATTGATAATTACTTATTCGACATTGAGTAAATCGCATAAGGACATAATAGTCACCGATCTTCTAAAGAAAACAGATGACTATTTACATCCCTATCCTCGATTTACCTTAAGCTTCCGATGGTTTCTTTTGAGTTTATGTCTTTGCAGAACAGTGTCACGTATAACACTGCTTTCATTTTTTTATTCAAACTCCTTTATTCTATTACTTTTGTTTCTTAATAAAATTTTTCTTTTAAAATGGTTGAACAACCTTGTTTTAGAAAAGTAAATCTGAGTCTGTTTTGTTTAAACTCGTTTTAAAATTTGCTAAAAGTTACATCTAAGCCGCCGATTTTCGAATCGACAAAGTTACTTTATCGAATGACTTTCCAAACCCATCTATTTTTAAAACTAGTCTGCTTTTCAAACTCATCTGATTTGCAAACCCTTAGCCAAAGTAAGGTAACCCTAGGCCGACGTCAGTATACTTACTTCTCGCATAAAGTAACCTACATCTCACAAATCAACGATCTATAAAGTAACTATTCACGCATTCCAAAGGCGATTAACATCCACGCGCTGAATCCTAATCGCTTATCTTAGTTTTTAACCGTTGATTAATACTCAAAAAACTTTTTGAATAAATGGCTAAGATTAATTCAAGTTTTCAAAAATGGCGGTTTCTCTTTCCAATCTATTCCCTATAAATACACCTTCTTCTCCAAAGTCATTCTTTTCACTTTCGTAAAATCTCAAAACTCTCTCGCAAATTTTCCTAAATCCTTTCTAAATTTGTATATGAGCATTTTTGTAAGAGGAGTAACATCAACAATGGTGGATGTACATAATGAAACCTACGCTTAAGAAGGTGAAGTCTGAGATGTATGTCGACTTCGACACCACCACCGACGGAATCCAGTGGAGATATTGTCCTTATTGGAAAGGGCGGATTGAGGACTTTGCTCCAAGAAATCCCCTTCCAATAAGACATTGGATATGAGGTTTGGAGTTCTATGTCAATGGGACATATGAACATGGAGTTTTTCGAACCAAGGTATATGGAGAGGTTTTGGACCGTTTCCCAGCGGAGGTGGCCAGAATTTTTGACACAAGCAATGAGGGAGTGAACCCTCACCTACAAATCTGATGAATGGGTAGAATCATTTGAGATGATTGCCCAAAATTCTATGAAGGATCGCCGTTCGGAGTTAAAGAAGAAGATGCTCCGACGACGATATCGCCTTCTAATGACCATTATCACGAAGGTGATATCGGGAGAACAGAGCTTCTCATGATGGGCTGACTGCAGACTCTGCGTGATGAGAACGATTTTGGATGGTGTACAAAGGCCAACCGGGCTCTATTACTCGGAGAAGCCGGAGACGGAAAGAAAGCGTCTGGAGGTGGTGAATGGAAAATGGCAGCTAAGTCAATCACTAGTCTTTTTAACAAAGTGACCGTGATTATGGAGGACTTGCCGTCGGCCGAGATCAATTGGTCGACGGGGTCCGAGCTTACACGGCGTAAGGGGATTCGACCAAAGATGAGCCACTCGGGGCTCCACTGATTCGATGAGGGTGGAGCCGAGGTTGGAGCTCAAGCTCCAGTGAAGAAGAAGCCGAGGAGGATGAGGAGGAAGATATGGAGGCGGAGCTGCCAACCGTGAGCTCACCGAGGCCGAATGTAGCCGATGAAGTCGAAGGAGAAGGCACCAAGGAGACGAAGGTTGGTGAAAACCTCCGAGTTGGGAGGATCATCTCGCAGATCAGCCATCTCTTCTTCCCGAGGAAGTATCCACGCCGCAAATTGCATCTCGTGGTCCAAACCTGGAGGAGGTCCAGAAATCAGATTCAAGGGACCCTCCCCGGCCCGAGGTCGTACATTTCTCCCCTCCCCATCTCCAACCCAAACCGGCAATGAAGAGGTGTCCTGTGCCGGCACCTCAGAGCCTCTCAAACAGCCTTACTCCCGAAATTGTTCAAAGTCCAACCTCATCTTCTCTCCCCCAAACCCAACTCTCATCTCCTCCACCATCCCCATCTCATATACCGTCCTTCCTCTCTGGACCAAGATTCTCCCCAACCCCCATCTCCATATCTCCACCACCCTTACCCACAACTTCTCAACCCCAACTCGCTTTACTCCAATCACTTCAATCTCCTCCACCTACCATTTCACAAATCCCACCTTTACCATCATCTCCCCCACCACAAATCCCACCCCCACCATCGACACCCCCACCTCATCTACCCCAGCCGAACCTCATGTGGATACCTCACATATCTTTGGGGATATTCCCATGAGCTCCCTAGTCCAACTTCTCCCACCACCTCTTCCTCGTCCGATTTAAAGGGAGAGGGACAGACCAATTCTTGCCATCTCCTCTCAAGCGCTTGGAACAACTCCACAAAGCAAAATCATTTCCCAAGTTCTGAGGATGATGGAGAAGAAAATACGAAAGGTGATTCGAGCAACAGATACTATGCTCGCCAACATGCAGATTGGCCGAGGTCAACATGACTTAAATTTATCAGCCAATCTCAAAGACCGGCCGTTGGATCAGTGCCGAGTGCACTTGAGGAGGAGGTCAAGGCATCAAAGAGAAGACAAGAAATGACAACGAAATCGTGGTCTCAACACTCACATCTCGATCGTAACGATTTGCATTTATCGACGTTGTGCTGTTGATAGAGGCCCAACTTCATCTCTCAAAGATGAAGTTAAAAAGGGGGAAGGTGCCGAGAGCAGATTGGAAACCCTCACACTGGTGTCATGTCAATAACTCGATAAGCTTGATACAAAGGCGTACACAACCGAGTTGGAGGCAGCCAAGATGGAGATTAAAATCAAATCGACGAGTTGGTCACGCCTTGCAACCGAGGGTAACCCAGATTGAAGAGGCCATCCGAGAGGATGAGGAGAAGAGAAAGAAGGAGGAAGAAGAGAAAACAGAGAAGCTGCTGGCTCGTATGAAAGAATCTGAGGAACCGAACCAAAGGGCAAAGGTAAAGGGAAAGAAGCAGAAGCAATGAGAAGTCTCCATCACCGAGCGGATGATCAGCCCCGCATCACCGAGCGCAAGAGAAAGGAACCAGACTTCTCCAACTTATCAGTTGAAGCGAGATCGGAAGAATCAAGGCTTGAAAAGGAGATGTTTGAAAAGAGAGAGAAGAAGAGGTCAAGAAGATGGGGAAGGCCGAGTCAAGTGGGACAGGATACTCGGAAGTGGGTATCCAAAGCCGCAAATGAAGCGGACTTCCGCCCGTCCATCGCACTACAGCCTCCTCCAAAGATGGTATCAGGAAATACACCCGTGAATATAAAAGCAAGCCCTGGATGCTAAATGGATGTATTACTGGTACATCTTGAAGGCATCACCATCTCGAGCAGCCAATGAAGACATCGGTGGCATGAATGGATGGAGAAGGAGGACGCAGATCTTTATGGGAAGGCTGCTTGATGAGGCACATAATGTGTTCAATCTGCGATCGATCGCACCAGCCTATGAGCAAGTCACCCCAAGAAATTTGAAGAAGAAGATGGTTCTCCGATCTGGAATGGGTCGAAACGATTGTGGCCAAAGCGAAAGGGAATTCGAGCTCACAAATGAGAATGATCTCAAAAAGCGGCTTAGAGCAAGGATTTTCTTGGCTAAACATTCCGTAGGTCGAATTTCGATGGGAATCCGATAGAACAGATTTTTCTTTCCTTATCTTTTATTCTCTATCAGCTCTCTTATTTTGTAATCAGTAAATTTGTGAATGAATATATTCGGACTTATGTGAATTATGTGTATGAGTTTTTTTAATTTTGTAAATTTTGTTTTTAAAAAAATAATAAATCATCGAGAAATTTTATATCTCGTAGTTAAAATTTTTAAAAAATTTTCTAAGTATAAATCATTTGAGAAATCTTATATCTTAGTGTTAAAATTTTTGTAAAAATTTATTTTTAAGTACTTCTAAAAGAGTCTAAAAGACCTAAATTTTTATGTCTTGAATGTGACTGAATCATTGAAGTGTGAAAATGTGCTTTATCTATCTCGATTGATTTAACTAAATCTAGTACTAACTTTAGCCGTGAGTATGTTTCTTTATTATAGGTTTTAACTTCATCAAAAAGGGGGAAATTGTTGGATCAAGAGGTTTTGATGAGTTAAAGAGCAAAATCGACCGATCACCAACCTCAAGAACAAGCAGAGGATAAGTTTATAAGATAAGGCGATCGAGACGGGGTCAAGCATCAACCTAGTCACTGAGGTCCGATATCATGCTAGTCATCGAAGACGAGCTTGAACCTAGTCATCTGCAGAGACAAACATGAAGAGCTCGGGACGAGGTTAAGATAAGCCGAGTAGAATAAGAAAGGCGAGTTTTCACCAAGTCACCACAGATGAGTATGAAGAATCAGTGAGGTCTCAAGCGCTTACAAGATTAAGTTTGTTAAGCGATTTCATGTTTGTTAGAACTAACTAACAAACTAACCTGTCTTCTCGAGACTTATAAATAGGACTAGATTTTATTTTCCAACTTACTTATGCCTATTCGATTTTTCACACTATTCACTACTCGATTTCAATCACAATCTTTTTACAAGTATTTCAAGAGAGTTCTCAAAAAGTTCTAAGTGTTTTTAGAACACTTTTCTTGTAATCTTCAAAATCCAATACTCACCGTAATAGTTAGATTTTAGAGAAGGGTTTAGGAGATTGAAGATTTGAAGATTTGTACAAGTAGTAAGTTGTAAGCTAAAAGTAAGAAAGTAAGTAGTAAGCAGAGTCCCTTCTTCGCATTGGAGAAGGAGAGTGGATGTAGGATTATTAAAATCCGAACCACTATAAATCCTGATGTTATTTCTTGCTTTCTTTAATTTCTGTTTGATTTACAATTTTGTTAATTCAAGATTAAAGTTCAGAATCTTAACTAAAATCTGAATATCAACCTTGCTTTTGATCTTGTAAAAAGTTGAGAATTCAATTATTTTCCGCCTGTGTTTAATCGATATTTTGAATTGATTTTGAAAGATTTTAAAAATCTACAAAATCTATTCAAACCCCCTTTCTAGATTTTGTTCTAGGAAGCTAACTCGTGGTTTTTAATCAACTCAACTTTGCGGGACCAACAATGTTAGATCGAGAAGAGGTTTTGATGAGTTAAAAAGATCAATTCGGATGATCGAGATATCTTTGAAGAACAGTGAGGTCAAGTTCCGATTACTAAGCTCAGATCGGACTAGGAAGACTGGAAAAGTCACCAAGTTTGGAAAGTCGAAGTCATCGGAGACAAGCTCAAGTCAAGTCATCTGCAGGAGAGCAATTATGAAGAGCTCGACGAGGTCAAGATAAGCCGAGTAAAATAAGAAAAGCAAGTCTTCACCAAGTCATTGCAGATGATTAGAGGAAGATCACCAAGATAAGAGCAGCTTATCAAGATTAAGTTTGTTAAGCGGTTTTAGTTTGTTAGAACCGACTAACAAACTAACTGTCTTTTCTTTCAGTGCTTATAAATAGATCTAGGTTTTCACTTTAGATATACGGATATATCACATTAACACAATACATTATTCACAATACTCGATTTCTACTTTCACATTAATTCACAAAGTTTTCATATAAGTTTTGAGAAAGTTCTAAGTGTTTGTAGAACACTTTACCGCATACATCTTCAAAGCTCACCTATCACCGTAAAAGTTAGATTTTAGAGAAGAGTCTAGGAGTTTGAAGATTTGAAGATCTTTGTAAGTTGTAAAGCGTAAGTTGGATAGTAAGTAAGTAAGTGGTAAGAAGAGACCCTTCTTCAAGTCAAAGAAGGAGAGTGGATGTAGGATCGGTTAGATCCGAACCACTATAAATCGCCTTGTTCTTTATTTCTTTTCATTTACTTATCTGTTCATATCAATTTCAGCTTTTAATCAAAGTTCAATTTCATAATTAAAGTTAGACAAATTATCGGTGTGCTTTGATCCGAATAAAGTTGAGTTTAAAACTAATTCCGTTGTGTGACTTTGGTGTTTTGAATAAGATTTCAAAGATTTGTAAAATCTGAAAAATCTATTCAACCCCCTTCTAGATTTTTCCTAGAAGGTTGATTCAAGTTTTCTTTAATATACTCAACTAAGTGGGACCAACAAGTGGTATCGAGAGCAAAGTTAGGCTATTCTCGATATTGATTTTATGTCTTAACCAAGATTATGAGATTGTCTCTTGATTATCTTCATCTTCTTTATTTCACTAACCATGCTACTAATAAGTTCTTGTTAAGATTTTCTTCTTATCTCATCATGTCATCTGTTAAGAGCAAGAAGTCAGGAGTCTACCTGAATTTTCAATTGAAGAATATGACTATTGGAAATTCAGGATGGAAAACCATCTCAAAGTGATTCATGATAGAATGGAGGAGGTTCTTGAAGAAGGACCTATTAAACTTTATCATGGAGGAACCAAGAATGGCACCGAGTCTGGTGAAACCGAGAGTCGACAGAAAAGAAAAGTTCTGGCCGACAAGTGATGAGAGGAAAATTCACAACCTAGATCGGTAGCCAGGATCGAAATTATAGAAACGCTTAGCAAGGATTGGATTGAAAAAGTCAAAAGGTGTAAATCAGCCAAGGAGATGTGGTAGACACTTGCAAATGTGTGTGAAGGTTCACCAAGTGAAAGAGAATAAAGCTGCAATCTGTGTTACATGCTTTTAACACTTTCAAGAAGAAGGAGAATGAAAGCAGTGGATCAAAATTGGATGTGAGATTAACAAATCTTCTCAACAAAGCGGCTGATTTAGGAAAGAACTATTCGAGAAGGAGATCAATAATAAGATACTGAGATCTTTGACCAAGAGATGGAGAGAAAAGTCTAATATCCTTAAAGCAACCCAAAATTTATCATCTATTACTCATCATACTTTATTTTCTCATCTTAAAGCTTTGGAGTATGATATTCGGATAGAAGATGAGGAAGATGAGATGGAGTCAAGCACCTCATCCAAGTCCGTTGCCTTTGTCAACAAGGAAGACAAGACAGAGCGATTAAATCGGTAGGAGCCGACTTATTTTCAAGGAGCAGATGCTTTTGCTCACCAAAAGGTATGACAAATTAAGAATGAAATATAAGTGTAATAAACTCGAGGTTTGCAGAAAGGATAGATCCAGATCGAATTCAAGAAGAAAGGAAGATGATTCTACAGATGATGATAAGAGTAGGAGCCGAGACAAGGAGGTTCATATCACCTCGCTAAAAGAAATCCCACTAGCCCTAAATCGAGATAGGAGCGATACTTGTTACACTGTAACAAGCCGTGACATTTCAGCTATGGTTGTCCTCACCGACTCCTAAGGAACGAGAAGAGAAAAGAAAGAAGAGAGATAAGAGATTTGCGAGATCAAAGAGCTCTTACGGCTGAAGAAAAAGAATCAAGAAAATTATCATCATCTTCATCATCCTTATCTCTGATTTTGGATCGAGAAGATGAAATTTGTCTTATGGTTAAAGAGGTAGTCTATTATTCTTCTTCCGATAATGATTCTTATAAATGCTTTATAATGACCAAACCGTTATTCAAGGGTCGTTAAAAGATCTAAAGATATCTTTGATTGCATATAAACAAATAGAGACAGAAAATTTGACTTTAAAAGATCAGATTCAGATTTTAGCCAAAGGCAAGCGAGATGATGAACTACTCGAGTCCGAGGAAACATTCAAGGGGAAATATTTACCCAGTGAGGCTAGTACATCACCACTTGTCTCGAAAAGATTAGAAATGAATTGAAATCTTTAAAAGATAAATTTGAGATGGTCTGTGCTGAGAATGAGTTAATTAAGAAAGACAATGAGAAGCTTGTCTTCAAAATAAGTCAACTTAATAACTCACAATCGGTAATAGATCACATCTTTAGTACTTCTAAAATCCCATGACAAGACAGGCCTTGGTTATGATAGAAATAGTAAATCAGATGTTCGTAAACCTAGGAAATTTGTGAAGGCATCGAAACCTCAAAAGAGATTAAAATTGGTCCTTGGAAACCACTTAGTCGAATAAGGACCGCATCTCCCACCTCGAAAACTAAAATTCAAATGAGGACTCCATATCAGACTAAGAGAGTTCCAAGAACTAAGATAAGAAGAAATTCTTATTATAGTCCTTTTGATGGGAGAAGTAGATGCTATCCCACTTTTCCTAAGTTCAAGAAAATCACTAAATCTGAATACAACAAATTATCATTTAAAAGTGATATGATTGTAGATGATTTGATAGATGAACCAAGTCTCGATTTACTATTTGATAATGAGATTTTTGTTTGGTTACCCAAAGTGATTATTGACCTTCAAGGACCCAAGATCACTAGGGTACCTCATACCTAATTTATTTTATAGGATTCACAGGACTATCACTCAAGGAGGAGATTCTAGCTTCAATATGGAACATAGACGGTGGTACATTCACGGCATATGACTTGTAACAAGAAGCTACTATCAAATTTCCAAAATATTGATGATCCTAGTGTACTTTTTGGAGACATTAATTATGGACAGACTAAGGGAGTAGGTACCTTGATTATCAAGGATGTTCAGTATCAAGTATATTTTGTAGAAGGTTTAAAACAAACTTTGTGATAAAGGTTTTCTTGTAAAATTCTCAAAAGATAAATGTGATATCTTAGATTGCTCCTCGGACAAGGTACTTCTAATCGGCTTGAGACATGGTAATGTCTATGTGGCAAATTTTAATAGTAGTCCCAAAGATACTGTCTCGTAGCTAAGGGTGGAGATGACCTCGGTGGCTATGGCACAAGAGGCTTAGTCATCGAACTTCAAGACCCTTAGTAAGCTAGCTAGAAAGAATCTTGTTAAAGGGTTACCCGAGAAATTATGTTCTCTGATATGAAATGTGATGCATGTAAAAAGGTAAACAACCCGAGACACTCTTTTAAAAGTATTAACACCTCATCATCGAAAGAGTGTTACAACTTCTTCATCTTGATACTGTTTGGACTCGTTTCTCGGCTTTAATGGAAGGAAATATACTCTTGTAGTGGTAGATGACTTTTCTAGATACACTTGGTTTATATTTCTTTTCAAGAAAAATGAGGACCGTGAACAAGATCCCCGATCTGCTCGTATAGATTCAAAATGAGAAAAGGTGTTGATATTGTTAAAATAAGGAGTGATAAGTACTGAATTTTTAAATTCCTGTTTATCTAACTTTTTAAATGAGTGTGGAATTGTTCATGACACATCATCGGCAAGAACTCCACAACAAAATGGAGTAGTTGAAAGAAGAAATAGAACATTGAAAGAAGTAGCGAGGATCATGTTAGCCGAGTATGGAACCCCTCACGAGGTTACAGGTCAAGCCATCAACACAACTTGTTATACCTGCAATGTGCTTGCCGATTAAAGACAAGGGTAAGACTCTATATGAGATCTGAAGGGTAAGATTCCAAGAATCTCATATTTTCGGGCTTTGGTTGTAAATGTTTCATCCATAACAATGGGAAGTCTAAATTGAGGACTTTTGATGCTAAGGCAAATGATGGAATATTCTTAGGATATTCTAACACTTCCAAAGCATTCGTAGTCTTCAACAAGACAACTCTTTGTGTGGAGGAAACTCCTCATGTGGTTTTTGATGAAATGCATTCATTCTCTCGATAAAGTGAATCAGATTACAAATGAACTAGATAAAATTGAGCTAACCAAGACTAAACATAGATCTATTTATACGCCTAGTCTTGATTCGATTCGATTCGTGATGAAGAAGAATCCCCATCCCAAAATCAGCAGACAACCCCACCTGCATCTCCATCCGAGGAGACACCCGACATCACCGATCGGTCAGTGGTCACCGATGAAGGGGGGAACGTCACCAGCAGCAGTGATGAGTTGCCTGCCGAGGATAAGAAGTTATCATCCAACCGACCAGATCATTGGGGACCTATCCAGAGTGTGCGCACACGAAATATGGTTGATTCTCAAAGTCTGCTCAGCCGCTATGTATCACTTCTCGAGCCTAAGTCTATTGAGGAGGCTTCTTTATCGATCCAAATCGGATAACCGCCATGCAGAAGAATCGCATCAGCTTTGAAAGGCAAAATGTTTGGGAATTAGTGGAAAGACCCTTACATATAAAGATTATAGGCACCAAATGGGTGTTTAAGAATAAAGCAGAGATGAGAACAACGTTATTGTTCGTAATAAGGAAAGGTTGGTAGCTCAAGGTTACTCACACCAAGGGATCGACTATGATGAAACCTATGCTCCATTTGCCAGATTAGAAGCAATAAGGTTGTTCTTGGCATTTGCCGCTTATAAATCTTTCAAAGTCTTTCGAGATGGATGTCAAGTCTCGCATTCCTAAATGGTGTGTTACTTGAGGAAATCTATGTGGAGCAGCCTCCGGGTTTAAGATCAATAACAAGGTCTATCAATAAGGCCCTATATGGACTGAAACAAGCACCCAGCTTGGTATGATACTCTTATCTGAGTTTTTGATTTCAAATGAATTTTCAAAAGGTAAGATAGATCGGACTTTGTTTAGAAAAGAAATAGATGGCAATATCTTGTTGGTTCAAATTTATGTAGATGATATTATTTTTGGTTCACATAATCTGAATTTATGTGAAGAATTCAAAGTGTTCTCATGAAAAATAGGTTTGAAATGTCAATGATGGGTGAATTAACATATTTTCTAGGCTTGCATTAAGCGAGATGAGTAAGGGTATTTTCATACATCGATTAAATATGCTAAGGACACGATAGATAAATTTGAGATGATTACTAGTAGGGAAGTTAAAATACCTATGGCAACTAACTTCTCTATGGATTCGCATGAGCAGGGGACACCCACGAATGCAAC
Organism: Paraleonurus japonicus; assembly: GCA_030762865.1. Taxonomy (NCBI): domain Eukaryota; kingdom Viridiplantae; phylum Streptophyta; class Magnoliopsida; order Lamiales; family Lamiaceae; genus Paraleonurus; species Paraleonurus japonicus. The sequence goes on from CM061061.1 coordinate 13,235,455, forward strand.
GGAGTATCGTGGACCGATTGGATCCCTTCTCTATCTCACCGCAAGTAGGCCGAGACAAAGCCTTTGCAGCTTGGGGTATGTGCAAGATTCCAATCTAATCCCTAGAAAACTCATCTAGAGACCGCTTAAGAAAACAACTCCTCCGGATTCACACAGCCTTAGATATTATAACATTCAAACATCATCTGCTCCTATTTACCGTGATAGTAATAGTGCAATAGCCATGACATACAACTCGCTCTCGCATTCTAGGTGTAAGCATATAGACATCGACATCATTTCATTAGAGATCATGTAGAAAAGAATGACATTAGAATAGAAAAGATAGCCACCGAATCACAAAGAGCAGTATATTCTTACAAAACCATTAAATTGAATCTAGATTTAAAGAATCGTGTTTAGAATTAGGATTACTTGATGCATCATTGGCTGATTTTTAATTATCATTGGTTGCGTCTCGTTATTTGTTTTCCTTATTTCTTTCTTTCCTTTCTTTAAATAAATGTATAGAAAGGATTATTAGACTAGATATGAGTCAAAGGACAATCAGGGTAGCTAATATCATTGATTTCCTTTTAGGAATTAAGAATCAAGGATTAGTCATATTGACCTTATCCGACTTGATGATTGCTTATGTTAGATCAAGGAAGGTTTTGATGAGTTAAAAGATCAACCCGGATGACGCGGCACAACTATGAAGAACAGCTAAGATCGTAGTCCGATACCAAAGCCGATCGCACGAGGTCAAGGACTCGATCAAGTCACCTGGAGACTAAAAGTTACAAGTCATCTGGAGATAAGCTCAAGTCTAGTCATCTGCAGGAGACAATTATGAAGAGCCTGATGAGGTCAAGACAAGCCGAGTAGAATAAGAAAAGCAAGTCTTCACCAAGTCACCGGGCATTTGCGAGTTGGGTAAAATCACCGAGAAGCAAGCGCTTTTCAAGATTAAGTTTGTTAAAGCGATTTTCGGTTTGTTAGAACCGATTAACAAACTAATCTGTCTTTTCGCACTTATAAATAGGTCTAATTCTTATTTTGTTATATACTTATGCAAATTTGATTTACACATTCTTCACTACTCGTATTTCGATCACAACCGATTCACAAGTTTTTCAAAAGAGTTTTCAAAAAAAGTTCTAAGTGTTTCTAGAACACTTTACTTGTAATCTTCAAAGTTCAATATTCACCGTAATAGTTAGATTTTAGAGAAGGATTTAGGAGATTGAAGATTTGAAGATCTTCACGAATTGTAAGATGTAAGTTGAAAGTAAGAAAGCAAGTGGTAGCAGAGTCCCTTCTTCAAGTTGAAGAAGGAGAGTGGATGTAGGATTGTTCATAATCCGAACCACTATAAATACGGTATTCTTTATTGCTTCGTTTACTTGTTTATTTCTCTTAATTTCCAGCTTTTCAATTAAAAGATTAATTTCGTAATCAAAGTTAAAACCAAAATATCGTTTACTTTTGATCTTAATAAAGTTGAGATCGACTTGAATTTCCACCGTGTTACTTTGGTACTTTGAATAAATATTGAAAGATTTGGAAAATCTGAAAAATCTATTCAACCCCCTTCTAGATATTTCCTAGAAGGTCGACTCAAACTTCTTTTAATCCACTCAACTAAATGGACCAACAAGTGGTATCGAGCGTTGTTAAGTCGTTTCCGATATTGATTTTAGGTCTTAACTAAGATTCTGAAATATTCTTGATTTTCTTCATCTTCTTTATTGTTACTAATCGTGCTACTAACAAGATTGTGGAGTGTTTTGTTTTTCTATCTCATCATGTCTTCAGCAAGAACAAGAAATCCAGAGTCTACCCTAATTTTCAATTGAAGAATATGACTATTGGAAATTCAGATGAAAAATCATCTCAAGGCTATCCATGATAGGATGGAGGAGGTTCTTGAAGAAGGACCTATTAAATTTTATCATGGAGGCACTAGCAATGGCACTCGAATCAACTCAATCCAGAGTCGACAAGAGAAAAAGAGCTCGTAATCGACAAGTGATGAGAGGAAAATTCACAACCTAGATCAGACCGAAATCATTGAAACTCGAAAGTAAAGAATGGATTGAAAAGGTCAAAAGATGCAAATCAACTAAAGAGATGTAGCAGACACTTGCAAATGTTTGTGAAGGATCTCACCAAGTAAAAGAGAATAAGTCAAAATTGTATTACATGCCTTTGATACCTTCAAGATGAAGGAAAATGAAACAATGGATCAAACCGGATGTAAGATTAACAAATCTTCTCAACAAAGCAGTTGATCTGGGAAAGAGCTATACGTAAAAGGAGATCAATAATAAGATACTCGAGATCTTTAACCAAGAGATGGAGAGAAAAGTCCAATATCCTTAAAGCAACTCAAAATTTATCTTCTATTACTCATCATACCTTATTTTCTCATCTTAAAGCTTTAGAGTATGACATTCAGATAGAAGATGAGGAAGATGAGATGGAGTCAAGCACCTCATCCAAGTCTGTGCTTTTGTCAAAGAAGAAGACAAGATGACAACCGAATCAGTAGGAGCCGACTTATCTCTCGAAGGAGCAGATGGCTCTGCTCACCAAAAGGTATGACAAATTAAGAATGAAATATAAGCATAACAAATTGAGGTTTGCAGGAAAGGATAGATCCAGATCTAAATCAAGGAAAAAGGAAGATGAGTCTACAGATGATGACAAGAGTAGGAGCCGGACAAGAAGGTTCGATCTCCGCCAAAAAGAAACCCTACTAGCCCCCTAAATCAGATAGGGAGTGACACTTTGTTACACCTGTAACAAACCGTAACACTTCACTATGATTGTCCTCACCGACTCCTAAGGAAAGGGAAGAGAAAAGGAAAAAGAGAGACAGGAGATTTGCGTGAACCAATTTCTTCCTTTAGTGATGATCCCTATGAATCCCGAAAAACAGATTAGTTATAAGGTACCCTAGTGATCTTGGGTCCTTGAATGTCAAGAATCACTTTAGGTAACCAGACAAAAATCTCATTTCCAAATAATAAATCGTAGACTTGGTCTCTCTACCAAATATGTCTACAATTGTATCATTTTTAAATGATAACTTGTTGTATTCAGATTTAGTAATTTTCCTGGACTTAGGAAAAGTGGGATAACATCTCGCTTCTCCCATCAAAAGGATTGTAGTAAGAATTTCTTCTTATTTTGGTTCTTGGAGTTCTCTTAGTCTCGATAAGGAGTCCTCACCGAATTTTTTTCAAGCCGAGATGCAGTCCCTTATTTGACTAATTGGTTTCCAAGGACCAATTCTAATCTCTTTTGGGTTATCGGATGCTTTTACTGCATTTCCTAGATTTACGAACATCCGATTTATTATTTCTGTCATAACCAAGATCTATTTTGTCATGAGATTTTTGAGATGTATTAAAGATGTGATCTATTGCTGATTGTGAATTATTAAGTTGACAAATTTTGAAGACTAGCTTCTGATTGTCTTTCTTAATTAATTCATTTTCAACACAGTATTGTTTTGAATTTGTCTTTTAAAGATTTCAATTCACTTTCTAATCTTTCAGTAGCCGGTGATGTACTAGCCTTAGCTGGGAAAACATTCCCCTTGAATGTTTCCTCGGTTTGGGTAGTTCATCACCTGCTTTCCTTTAATTAGAATTTGAATTTGATCCTTTAAAGTCAAATTCTCTGTCTCTAGCTGTTTATAAGCAGCCAGAGATGTCTTTAAGTCTCTCAATAACTCATGAATAACAATTTGATCATTATCGAAAGCAGTTTCACGAGGAATCATTATCAGAAGATGAATAATAGACTACCTCTTTAGCCATGAGACAAACTTCATCGTCCGATCCGAAATCGAGATGAGGATGATGATGATGATGATTTTCTTGATTCATTTCTTTGTGCAAACCAAGGTAACCCTAGGTGACGTCAGGTATACTTACTTCTCGCATAAAGTAACTCTACTTCGTCAAATCAACGAGTCTACAAAGTTACTTTTTACGCATTTCAAAGTCAAGTTATCTACACGCGCTGAATCTCAATCGTTTATCCAAGTTTTAACCGTTGATTCATCACAAGAAATCATTTCAAATAAACGGCTTAGATTAAAACCCGCTTTTCTAGAACAGCTTCTCTTTCCAATTTTCCCTCCCATAAATACATCTTCTTCTTCATTTAAACGGTTTCACTTTCAGAAAAACTTCTTAACCTTTGCAAAATTTCATATTTCTCAAACCCCCTTTATAAACCTTTATGAGCCATACTCAAAACCATCGGAATGACTTCTACAATGGTGGAGATCAATACTGAAACTTTCAACAAGAAGATAAAGTTTGAAATGTACGTTGATTTTGATACCACAAATGACAAAGAATCGAAGCAAATCCTAAGATCGTTGGAGAGGTTTGGGTTAAAAATGTTTTGTTCGAAGAAATCCAAATCAAATAAAACACCGGATATGAGAGGTGTCGAGTTCTACGTAAATGGTGTATATGAAGATGGAGTTTTCAAAACCAGGTGTACGGTAAAGAATTAAGAGTGACGACGGCGGAGGTGGCCCGAATTTTTAAAGTGAGCAATGAGGCGTTAATCCCTCACTTACAAAATGGCTGATTAGGTAGAATCATTCGAGATGATTGGCCGGACTTCTATGAAGAATCGTCGATATGAGTTAAAGAAGAATATGCTCCGACGAAAGTATCATTTCGTAATGACAATACCGACAAAGACGATTCTTGTGGAGCGAGAACTCCCATGATGGGTCGACGAGACCACCTGGGCTGAATTGCCTAAGAGCCATCTTGGATGGGGGTCCAGTTAATTTCGGGCGAGATGCTTTCTTGAGCCGATTTGAGACAGAAAGGAAGCGGCTGGAGATGAAGGATGGAAAATGGACAGCCAAGTCCATCACCAGCCTCTTCAATAAAATCATCATGTTTCTTTGGAGAATCTGCCGAACACCGACATCAACTAGAAGGATGGTGTGAGAGCCTACACAAAATGTAAGGGGCTCCTTACCAAAGATGAGGTGATCGGTGGGCCAGCAGATTCGGATGTTGAGGGAGCCGAGGTTAAGGTTCAATATCCCTCACCGAGGAGGAAGAGGAGGAAGAACGAGTAGAGGAATCTGACAAACTGAAGCTCACGATGAGGCTTCGCAGCCAATGAAGTCAAGGAGAAGGTAAGGAAGAGGAGGAGGTTGGTGAAAACCTCGGAGAAAGGAGTTTCATCTGGCGATCGCCCTAGCCTGCTTTAGAAGAGGCACTCACCTTGAAGATAGCAGCGAGATGTTGCTCGAGACAGAGGAGGTGCGGGGAGATAAGCTCGGAGAGGACTCCCTCCCCTCTCCCAAAAAGGTACAATTCTTTGGTACCTCAGCTAGCCTCTTCCCCTCCCCCTCTCCAACCCACTTTGGCAATGAAGAGGTGACCCGGGATGGCACCTCGGAGCCTCTTAAACAACCTACTCCCACTACAATCCAAGCCGGAACCTCATCATCTTCTCTCCCACAAACCCAAATCTCATCTCCACCCCAATCCCTATCGACTTCCTATCATTTCTAGCCGGACCCATATACTCACCCACCCCAATATCTAATATCTCCCCAGCCTTACTACCCTCAATCCCAACCCCACCTCAACCTACGGGCAACTCACATCATCTTCACCCCAACCTACCACCCTCACCCTACCTCATCTCCCCCGCCCACCTCATCCGAAATTCCACCCCTTCCATCTTCTCCACCCCCTAAAATCCCCCACCCCCAACATCAGACGTACCTACATCTTCCCATCCTTCCCCTTCCACCCAAGCCCGAATATCTCAAACAACTTTGGAGATATCCGGATGCACTCCCCAGCCCAACCGCCTCCTCCTCCTCCTCATTGATTGGAGTGAATTGATGCATGTTTTTAGGGCCTATTTTAGTGCAAAAAGTGAGCTAAAGTGTGATTTTTGTGCCTAAATGTGAAAAGTATCACTCTCTTGCCTAAAAGTATTACTTTGTGAGCTTTTGATGTATTTCACCCGTTTTGTAGGTAAATCGGTGGAATTTTGCCAAACCGAGAGTACCGGTATTCTTAGAATGAAAAGACGAACATACGGGACGAAAACGGGGGTCGGGCCCGAAGCCCTTCTAGATAAAAATTTCCTGGTCTCGAGCACACGTGTCGAGGGTGCACTGGAGACCTCGACTCGAGGTTCATGCTGGAGGGAAAAATTTTCAAAAGACAGCGAGCTCGACTCGAGGAGGAGCCTCGACTCGAGGGAAGAGAAATTTGCAGGATCCTCGACTCGAGGCGGCGATAATTTGAAGAAACGTGTTAGCGACTCTCGGAGGCCTCGACTTCGAGGGCACGAAGCTCGACTCGAGCAGTGCCCAAAACCGAAAAATTCAGTTTTAAAGCCATTGGAAGCCAAAACAGAGCATATATTCATTCTAGCAGTTTAGAAGCAGTTTCTAGGAGTTTCTTTGGGCGAATTTTGCATTTTGTAGCTTGAATTTACTTGTAATTGCCATAGATTGTTAGAATAGATTAGATTCTACATTTAGTCCACTAGATTAGTAGTTTGATTGATTGTAATTGAAGTTTGCAGCTGTGATTTGAGAGAATTGAAGTTGGATTGAAGCATTGTAAAAGATTAATCATTCTTATTATTGCCTATTGAAGTTTAATTGGTGATGTTCTTACCCTTTTGTTCTCTTTTAATTCATTGCTTGAAGTGATTAGATTGTTAATTGCTTTCTTAGATTTCCTACCCATGGCTTTAGCTTGTAGCACCGTGGGCTAATAGCTTTGTGCTTGGGATAATTGAAATTAGGGATGAAGTGATTGCCTCATGCTATGATTGTTGATAATTGTGATCAATTGAATTAGATTGCTTCCTAATTGTGATTCTTAATTGTGCTTCATGAAAAATTGTCTCTTTTGATTAATGGTTGATCACCCTAGCAATAGGCGAGAGTTGAGCTAATGTGATTAAGTGTTAATCGGGTTTCAATTTTGCATGATTGTATGAATTGGGGACTTCTACATTGAGAGATGGGAAGAACTAAGGATACTCACATTAGGCATTGTGTTATTAATGGAGTGATTAATTTCATGATGGTTTATGCTTTCTAATTTGATTGATTTGCAATTGGATACAATCATAGCTTGTTAATCATGGATTCCTTGATGGAGATTATCCCTTGCACTCCAATTCCCCATTGATTTTAGTATATTTGATCTTGCATTCTAGGTGTTTGATAGATTGTTTGCATAATCTTGCCATTTAATTTCTTGCATTTTGTAGAGATTTAGTCCAAAACTTGTTGCAACTTTAGCCATTTAGAACACTTATCCTTGAATTTCGCTTCTTTGCATACTTTCTCCCTTAGGTTCGATATTTTGTTGATTGGTCTTAATAACTCTTACCCTATACACTCCAATCACTCATTGGAATCATCCGAGGAGGAACCCAGTCCAATCTCTGCCATCTCTTCGGCCTTTGAAGACTGCATCGAAAAATCATCACTAAGGTCCAAAAGATGATGGAGAGGAAGACGAGGAAGGTGATTCGGCGATACGAAACAATGCTCTCCAATATGTGGATTGTCGAGATGAATATCTCCCGCAACTTATCAGCCAATCTCAGCACCGCTATTGGTACTCGGCTGGGCAACTTTGGAGGAGGAGGTAAGGTTGCTCAAGCAAAAGGTGGCCGTAGACAACGAAGTCCTGGTTGATACTCTAACCACGCATAAATCCGACTTCCGGTTCATTGTGCTGCTCTACGGAAGATCAGCTCCAAACCACTTAAAAATGAAGCTAAAAAGGGGGAAGGAGCCGAAGGAAGATTGGACACCCTCACACTGAGGCATGACCATCACAGACAAGCTCGAAACTAAAGCGGACTCACTGAGTTGGAAGCAGCCAAGGCCGAAATCAAAGTTAAATCAGACGAGCTGGCTATTTTACAACCGAGGGTGACCCAAATCGAGGAGGCCATCCGAGAGGATGAGAGAGAAGAGGAGAAATGAGGATGAGGAGAAAACGGAGAAATCGCTAGCCCAACTAAAAGAAGCTAAAAACCCCGAGTCCAAGGGCAAGGGTAAAGGGAAAGCAGTGGCATGGAGAAGGAGTCATCACCGAGAAGCTAGCCAGCCCAGAACAGTAGGCGCAAAGGAAAGAACCTGACTTCTCCAACCTCTCAGCCGGAGCGCATCGACGGATACATGTTGAGAAGGAGATGTACGAGAAGCAGGAAAAGAAAAGGTTGAAAAAGCTGGGCAAGGGAGGAGCTGAGGTGGGATAGAGATTCAAGGAAGTGGGTATCAAAGATCTGCATGACGAAGCCGACTTGACCCTACCACCGCACCTCGGCTCCTCCTAAGATGGTGGCTGGAAAGCATACGGAGGAGTACAAGAAGAAAGCTCTGGATGCCAAGTGGATGTACCACTGGTATATCTTAAAGAACTCTCCGACCGAATAGCGATGAAGACCTCAGGTGGCATGCCCGATAGAGAAAGAGGATGCCGAGATGTATGGGAAGCCGCTTGATGAGGCCAACCAAGTATTCAACCGTGATCTAATTGCACCGGCCTTTGAGCATGCTAAGCCCAAGATGAATAAAGGCAGGACTCCGACCTAGCTTGAGTCGGGGATAATTATCGCTAAAGCCGAAAGGGAGTCCCAGCTCACGAGATGAGGATGAACTAAAAAAGCTAAGAGCTAGGGTCTTCAATTGGGCTGAATATCCCCAAATCAAGCCGATGGGGAATCGATAGATCATGATTTTCTTTTCGTTATCTTATCTTTCTATCGATTCTCTATATACTGTAATTTGTATATGTGTGAATGAATTTACTCAATCTTATCTCGATTTACTTGTCTTATTTTTAAAGCTTTCTCTCTTGTTTAAGAAAACTTAAAAATTTTCTAAGTGTTAATCATCAAAGAAAATTCTCATCTCGACTTAAAAATTTTCTAAAAATTTTCTAAGTCCTAAGACTTAAAATTTTTACTAAATCAAAATCTTTTGAAAAAATCTTAACACTTAAGAATACTTGCTTATTTTTTTTTAAAAATGTGAATTAAGTGCTCTAACTTGAATAAATCTGAATTAAAGTGTGAATGTGTTACGATGTACCTATCTCGATTATCTTGATTAACTTTGACTAACATCACCGTGAGTGTGTCTCTTCCTTGTAGTTTTAACTTCATCAAAAAGGGGAAATTATTAGATCGAAGAGGTTTTGATGAGTTAAAAGATCAATTCGTATGATCAGATAACTTTGAAGAACAGTGAGGTCAAGTTTCGATCTAAGGCCCGATCGGACTAGGAAGGCTGGAAAAGTCATTTGAAGTTTGGAAAGTCAAGTCATCCGAGACAAGCTCAAGTCAAGTCATCTGCAGGAGACGATTATGAAGAGCTCGAGAGGTCAAGATAAGCTGAGTAGAATAAGAAAAGCAAGTCTTCACCAAGTCATTGCAGATGATTAGAGGAAGATCAATCAAGATAAGAGCAGCTTATCAAGATTAAGTTTGTTAAACGGTTTTAGTTTGTTAGAACCGACTAACAAACTAACCTGTCTTTCCGAGGCTTATAAATAGGTCTAGGTTTTCGGTTTAGATATACAAATATATCACATTAACACAATACATTATTCACAATACTCGATTTCTACTTTCACATTAATTCACAAAGTTTTCATATAAGTTTTCTAATGTTCTAAGTGTTTGTAGAAAACTTTACTATACATCTTCAAAGCTCACATATCACCGTAAAAGTTAGATTTTAGAGAAGAGTCTAGGAGTTTGAAGATTTGAAGATCTTTGTAAGTTGTAAACCGTAAGTTGGATAATAAGTAAGTAAGTGGTAGGAAGAGACCCTTCTTCAAGTTGAAGAAGGAGAGTGGATGTAGGATCGGTTAGATCCGAACCACTATAAATCACCTTGTTCTTTATTACTTTTCATTTACTTATACATTCATATCAATTTTAGTTTTTAATCAAAGTTCAATTTCGAGAATTAAAGTTAGAAAAATTATCGTGTGCTTTTGATCTGAATAAAGTTGATTTAAAACTAATTCCGCTGTGTGACTTTGGTGTTTTGAATAAGATTTCAAAGATTTGTAAAATCTGAAAAATCTATTCAACCCCCTTCTAGATTTTTCCTAGAAGGTTGATTCAAGTTTTCTTTAATATACTCAATTAAGTAGGACCAACAATCTACATTGCTCGTGAAGGCCGAGATATACATCCTATAAATAGATAACTAAAGCTTCAAGAATGGAGATCAAGAGAATAAGAGTTGATCAATTAAAAATCATAAGAGCCTTGCTTGAGAAGTAATCGAGTATCGATCATTGAGTGCGATATGTTCATCCAGATTGATAGGGTCATTATTTCCTATTTACGTTACATCAAATGTTGCCACATTTCATGTAACATAGATTCTTTAGATTGTTAGTAGACGAGGTGTTCTTTAACATATCTAGATAGGTTACCTTTGATGGTGTATTTCATACACTTAGCCGTTTTCAAATCTTAAACATTAAGGTTAGATCTTGTTGTTATTTATTGAGAACATTCGAATTATGGACGATTCTCTACTTGGTTTGTTATCTTTAACAACATAGTCATTCGTTTTCTCATAGGTTATTATTTACTATAATCTATGAAATTTTTTATCTGTGTTTGCAAAGATTTTGGTGAGTCTTCATTGTTATAATTATCGATTATTCTTGTGATTGCTACAATATTAGCGAGTTTAAATCTCGGATTTCCGAAAACACATACCTTCAAGAATAATTGAGATTTATGAATAAATCAGAAAGAGAATACAACTTGTCGCCGTCTTCATTTCAATGGCTTAGGAATTCTAATTTGTGAAATTTGATTTGATTCCATGATCCAAATTTTAATTTATCATGGATGAGTACTTATTAGATATATGTACACACCGTACGAATGTGATGAGTGGTTATAAGTGCATGAATAATGTGGTGATTAATTGCAAAACATGATGAAAAGTATTAGTTTTTGAGCTTAAAGGTATAAGGTATCACTTATTTGTATGAAAGGTATCACAAGTATGGATTAATGAATTTTTGATGTGTTTTGCCTTGTTTTCAGGTATTTCGGTGGAATCTGACCAAACCGAGCACATGGGAGTTCATATGGGAGCGAGACAAACAAGATGGGAGAAAATGGGGGTCGGAGGTGGACGTCGAGATGAAAAAAATCCTTGGACTCGACCACTGAGTCGAGGCCCGTGTCCCTCGACTCGAGGGTTATGCCATTTAAAAAATATTCCCAAGTATGGAAGACCTCGACTCGAGGATGAGCGGAAGCGGCAAGCTCGACTCGAGGCACAAGCTCGAGTCGAGGCTGGTGACTTTTTAGAGAAGCGTGGAGTACGACTTCACCAAACTCGACTTGAGGTCCCAGGGCTCGAGTCAAGGTATCCAATTTTTAGAATTTCCTCATTTAATCCCCTTGGATGAAAAACAGAGCACAATTCACTCCATAGCAGTTACCTTTCGGTTTTGGGCGATTTTTCGGTTTCCAAGCACATTTATTCCTTCTAGCTCATTAGATTGAACATTGTAGTTAGATTTTCATTGATTGTTGAGTAGATTAGACTTTATTCCACTAGATTAGTCATTTGAGTTGTAAATCCATTGAAGAAGAGAGTTTACATTTGGAGATTCAAGCATTTAATTCATTGTTGATTTGGCAAAATTGGTGATGTTCTTCCTCTTTACTAATTTCTATTGCTTAATTGTTGTGATTCTCATTATGATCATGCAATTAGATTTTTCACCCATGGATTTTGCACTTTGCTCCATGGGCTAATTCTCTTGTGCTTGAGATAATTGAAATTGAGGATGATTTGATTGCTCTTGCTATAATTGTTGATGATTGTTGTTTAATTGAGTTAATTAGTTTCCTAATTGTTGATGCTAATTCTGCCGTGTATTTTTATCTCTTTCGATTAGTGTTTGATCACCCTAGCAACAAGCGAGAGTTGAGCTAATGTGATTAGGGATTAATCGAGATATAATTGTGTATGCTTGTATGAATTAGGTGCTTCATAGTTGAGAGATTAGTTGCATTAAGAATACTCACATTTAGGCATTGTGTGATGAGCGGAGACATTATTGCATGATATTCATACTTTCTATCTTGGTTGAATAACAATTTGATGCAATTATAGTTGTGATCATTGATTCCTTGGTGGATATTATCCCTAGCACCCCTTTTCTCATTTGATTACTTGAAGTTTGCTTAGCTTGTTAATTGTTCTAGTTTAATTCCTAGTTTAATTCCTTGTGTAATTGTCTTTAGTATTTCCTTGTTGGTAGATTGTTTAGTTAAAATCCGTGCTTGCAAGAATAGTCATTGAAAACTCATGTCTTAGGGCCTCATTGCATATATTATCCCTTGGGTTTGATACTTGGTTTGGTCTTAATATCACTTGTCGATTTTACCACAACCAAAATGGCGCCGTTGCTGGGGATATGTTTATGCGCTTAAGTGAGACTTAGGATTAGTTGGAAGTGACTACTTGTTGCTTTTATGTTTTTATTTTGTTCTTTGTTTTTTATTTGATTTTGATACTTTGATTGGTGGTGTGTAGGTGCATGATCACGAGATCTCGTGGTATACCACCCGAGCTAATCAATCCGAAATAGAAGCTACACTTCAAAAACCGTGGGAGAAGAAGAAGAGAAATAATGGAAGGTGAAGATTTGGTGAATGAAGAAAGAGTTGGTGAACCTCATGTGGAGGAGGAAAATGGAAATAGTAATGGTGATGGGGGAGTGCAAGACAATAGAGGAGGCAATGGGCATAATCTACCTTACAATGCTCAAGTTGACCCTTTCCCTCAAGGGATGCCACCAAATCAATTCTCATACCAAAATCCATACCCATACCATCCACAAGCCCACCAATATCCATATTATCCACCTCATCCACAATATTTCCCACCATATTATCCACAAATGCCATATCCCCAAGAGTCTAGATATCAAGAGCCACCACATATACCACAAGCCCAACCCCTCCTATACAAGACCCTCCACCTCAAGGTAGGCCACTAAGGGAGTTCTTTGATCCTCAATTGCGTGAGTATTATGATGGTATTGTAAGGCCAAGGATCGAGGCTAATAACTTTGAGATAAGTCCGGCACTTTTGAGGATGTTGAGGGAGAAGCAATTTGAAGGAAAACATGAAGAAGAGTGCCCTCATCTACACATGGCACAATATTTTGGAGATTTTCGACACCACCAAGTACAACGGAGTTTCTGAGGATGCGAAAAAAACTAAGGTTATTTACCTTCACTTTTCAGGAGAGCCAAGGGTTGGCTCAATTCTATCCTCCCGGAACCATTCTTACTTGGGAGGACCTTAGCAAGAGGTTTTTGATGAAGTTCTATCCGCCATCTAAGACGGTTCAAGCTAAAGAAGCCATCTCTCATTTTTGACAAAAGAGTGGAGAGACTATATCGGAAGCATGGGAAAGATATGGGACATTGCTTATTTTGTGCCCCCAACATGGTTTCCGGAGGAGCAAACTATCATGTACTTTTGTAATGGCCTAACGGATGGTGATAGATCTTTCCTCAATGCTTGTGATAATGGTTCGATTTGGTCAAAGACGGTGGGGCAAATGAACGAGATAATGGAGAATATTGCCCAAGACTCTTTCCAAGTGACGGTGAATCGAGGAACTATCATAGAGTGTCCCATGTGGGAGAGATTGAATCGATGAAGGCGATGATATTGGCGATGATGGATCGATTAGGGGCTCTTACAACCTCTCAAGCTCAACAAAAAAATTGTGAATCCACCCATACCTCAAGTTGACTTATGTCAAAGTCCAATGCCTATAGAAGAAGTTAATTTCATGGGGAGACCTCCATACCAAGGAAGATATCAAAGCAATAGTCAAGGCAACTATCAAAATGCAAGGCCCTATCAAATGCCTTATCAAAATAGGCCTCAAGGTAATTTTCCACCTTAACCTCAAGCTCCATATAATGTTAACAATTGGAGAAGACATGAAAATTTCTCATATGCTAATCCGAGAGCCGCCGTTCAATTTCCTCCCGGCTTTGATCCAGGTGCAAAAGCTCCTAATAATAAAGGAAAAGCAACCACGAAGGAGCTACTTGGGATGATTGTGAAGAGGTTAGAGTCCAATGATTATAGATTGGATGATATTGGGAAGTAAATGGACTTTCGATTCAAGACTATTGAGCACCAAGTTGGGCAATTGGCCACAGCAGTTTAAAAACTCTCATCCACGGTGGATCATTTGCAAAATAAGGGAAATATCCATCTACCATCGAGCCTAATCCAAGAGAATTTTTGTAGTGCTATATAATTAAGAAGTGGTGTTAGATATGAAGGCCCTAAAATGCCCAAGGAAGTTGAAGATGAGAAAGGAGGTGAGAAAGAAGAGGTGATTGAAGAGAGTGCGGAGGTTGAGGAAGGGAGTGAAGAAGTGGTCAAAGCAAAGAAGAAGCAAAGAAAGAAGAGTTATCCAAAGATGTATGGGGAGTGCCAATGACTCCAAATCCGGTTCCCTATCCACAAAGACTAGTGAAGAAGAATCTAGATGAGGAATTTGGTAAGTTTATGGAGGTGTTTAAAAGCTTGCATGTTGATATTCCTCTTCTAGATGTCCTTGAGCAAATTTCCCATTACAAGAAATTTTTTAAGGAGATTATGTCAAAGAAGAGAAGATGGGATGAGAAAGGAGCAATCAAGTTGGTAGAAGAATGCAAGGAGATTCTTGAGAGACACTTTCCTCAAAAGCTTAAGGATCCGGGGAGTTTTGTGATCCTTTGTGAAATTAGTGAAAATGGGAAAGTGTAAGGCCTATGCGATTTGGGAGCAAGTATCAATTTTATACCTTTATCCATATTCAAAAGGTTGGAGTTAGGAGAGGTGATTCCCACCACTATTAATCTTCAATTGACGGATCGATCTTTTGCTCATCCTTATGGGATTATTGAAGATGTATTAGTGGGAGTGGGCAAGTTTATCTTCCCGGTGGATTTTGTAGTGCTAGATATGAAGGAAGAACTTGAGGCACCTATCATTCTTTGTAGACCTTTCCTTGCTACCGGAGAGCCATGATCAATGTGGAAAAGGAGAGCTCAAATTGAGCTTTAATGGAGAAGAGGTGACATTTTCTGGAGCTCCATTAGAAGAAGATGTTCCAAGTGCATTGGAGAAAAAGAAATGTGGATATATAGAGATCATTGACTTGTGCCCTTCAAAGGATAGAGATGATTCTAACTCTTCAAATTCTTTAATCAATGATCATCTTATTTCTTCTTGTAATATGATTTCTAATAAGTCTTGTATTTCTCTTGATGATCTTAGGAAGGAAAAGACTCTTATTGCACATTTGCTTGATCCGGGAGAAAGGAAGAATGAAGAAGTAGTGAGAAATATGTCCATACTTGAGCAAATCTCAAGTTTGGGGGTGTTAGAAGAAAGGAAGGGGCCACTCGAGAAGAAAGAAGAAGGCTTTATGGTTGGTGATCAAGTGGTGTGGAGCGAATCTAATTTGAGTAGGTTGCTTGGAGTAGAAAGACTCAAAAAGTCTTGATTGTGAAAGAAATCAAAGAAGGTGGGAAGCTTCTTTTGGAAGACAAATGGGGATGTTGCATATTCGCAAAAGAAACTCTAGTGAGGCACAAGGAGGTGCCTAACGTCCTCATTGAAAGGGAAGTATGAACTACTCGAGTTCCGTCCGGCATAGGACGTTAAACCTAGCGCTTGATGGGAGGCAGCCCATCCTTTTGTTGCTTTTATGTGTTTTTGTGTGCTTCTTGTTGTTTTTGTTTTGGTTTGTGTTGTTTTGGAGAAATTGCTTGGAGTTTAATTGATGATGCTTAGGTGATTGTGATGTATATTGCTATTGGATGATTGGAATGATTATGCTTATCGATACCTTTGGGAGTTGCTAGTCATTGAATCACTCTTTTGCTAAACTTTGAATTTTATGCTAAAATATATGTTTGGGGGTGATGATTGTTCTTAAATGTTTACATGCATCTCGTCTTGGTATATCGTCTTGGCAAGAAATTGATGTTGTCTTGTGCTCAATTGTAGGTACACTTGCTAGAGTTGGATTGTGGAGTGTTGGAGTTGCAGAAAATGCAAAAGTAAGAGGGAAATGTGCATAAAAAAATTGTTGAAATAAGGCAAAAGGAAGAGACCCGGTTTTCTTGATCGAATGAGCGATTGGGCTTAAATCGAGGGACCAAAAGGTTAGTATGTGTATTTTGGGATTCGTTGGGGTCAATTTTGGGTGTTTCGGGGTAGAGTCGGGTCCAAAATTTCGAGAAAAAACCACTGGACTCGACCACTGAGTCGAGGTCTATGGACCTCGACTCGAGGGAGTAAGCCTTAGTACAATTTTTGAAGAAAAACATCAAGCTCGACTCGAGCTCGGCACCTCGAGTCTAGGCTAGATTTAAATCAACAAGCACGACTCGAGGCCTGAACCTCGAGTCGAGGGCACATTTTTCAAGCAACCTCGAGTCGAGGGAAGAAGCACGACTCGAGGCTAGAGACAAGTTTTAAAATCACAATTTTCTTCCTTTTCTCCCCATTTCGAACCCAGCGAGCCCTAGCTATTCTCTCTCTCGATTTTCAAATTTTCTCACCAAATTGCACGCATTCTCCACCATAATTCGGCTATAAATCACTATCTATTCTACACCATCTCCAAAATTCAAGAGTTTTGAGGGTTTGAGTGTAAGAAATTTTGGGGTTTTTGCTCGAATAGTGGTGGGTGTTAATTTCTTCCAAAGTCCAAATTATTCTCCAAAAAGGTATGTTATGTTCATCCCTTGGCCTTATTAATTTCGTCTTGTTGATAATTGATGCATGTGTTTGATTAGAATGTCCATATTTTGTGATTTGAATTAGGAATTTCATTGAGACATTTCATCAAACACCTTATGTGCATAATATTTTTGGACGAATTTGAGTGTTTTGTTGGATATATTGGATTAATTGTGGACCAAGAGGGCATATTTGTGATGAATTGAAGTTATTTAGTTTATGCCTAGTTGATTCCTAGCCTTGTGAATGAGTTGGAATGAATTATTGAGAACTCCTTGTGAATGTAGAAGTGTAATTGGTCAAGTTTACATATTTGATGATGGAGTGCATGCTATTTGATTATTATTGTGGAATTTACTTATTGAGTGGCCAAATTTTGGATTGAATTTTTGGAGTATATTGCATATTATTTTGACCTTAATGCTTTTTTATTGAAGGAGTGAGGCCATTTAATTAAGTATACATATTGTTGTGATAATGTGAGCACTCCTATTGCCTAATTGATTGAGTTGTGTGCTTGACCAAGTTGTTTGAGTAGTTGATTGATTCACATAGGAATATTTGAGTGTTGAAGCTTTGATTGATGCTTAATTCATTTATTCTCATTTACTATTATGTGCCTTGTCTTCTTGAGATGATTAAGGTGCTAAATCTTATCTTGATGAATTGTAGGAAAATGTTTCGAGGTGCCGATGGACATGAGTACTCCGACGTTGACTTCCAAAGGGTAGTTGACACGGTTAGATTTGCAAATAAGTTATCGGCCCAAGTGGGGATTACGTGGAATGATCATGAGTGGAGGAAATACTTGATCCTCTATGGAGAGTTGCATGACAAGGTGGTCAAAACAAGGCTCGTGGACCACAAGCCGTATGGTGGCGATGGGGATTGAGGATGACATCCCACAGTTTTTGAACAAGTGGGGATGTTGGAGTTCTTGGCGAAGAGGCCTCGCACGTATTTGGGCCTAACTTTGGAGTTCTTGTGCACGGTCACTTTTGACAAGGCAAGGAGGGCGAAGCTTTCGAGGGCGATCACCTTTGAATTGATGGGGAACAAATACACCTTAACGGTATGTTGGTCCCTTTGATTGAGTTGAATTAAGAGATTGAAAGTCCCTCTAGCGATAATCTAGGGGAGTGAATAGATTATCGAAACTTTTTCGAGTTTAGATTATCTATTGACTTCTAAATCAAAGTTTAACTTGGAAATAATTTTTATACTCAATCAATATGGATCTTAAGCTTGCTGAAATTTGTATGTGATCGAAATGTAAATAACAAGAAGAATAAAGAACTTAAAAGAAGTAACACCGAATTTATAGTGGTTCGAATCAAACGATCCTACGTCCACTCTCCTCCTTCAACTTGAAGAAGGGTCTCGTCTTACTTTCTTTCTTCTTCCTTACTTACTTACTTACAATGTAGATCTTGACCTTACAATATTCCTTTCTAAATTCGGATTACGATGGCTTGAAGATATTCGTGAGAAGTGTTCTATAAACACTAAGAACCGTGAACGTAAAGAACGTTCGTGTATGTGATTACAATATTCTTGAATGCTAATTGTATAGTGAGAACACTTGTGAATTCGTGAGAATGCAAAAGTTAATCTACTCTAATTTCTAGATCTATTTATAGAGATCATTGTTGGCGCTTGTAACTTCCTTTGCCGATTCTTTCTCTCGGTTAGTTACAACAAACTAAGCGAATCTTGTAACTTCTTCTTGGTTAGTTGTAATCGCTTCTTGAAATCCCTTGAATTTTCTAACACTTCATCATCTTGTCTTTAGATATGGTCCACCTTGTTAGTGTCTTGATCTTCGATCTTGATGACTGTCTGCTTGTCTTTGACCTCATCTCGACTCCGGCCGGGTCTTCATCTCGATCGTCTCGACCCTTCGTACCCATCTCGACCCCCTCGTCTTCATCCGACTACTTAAGTATCCTTATCTAACTTTTTGTACTTAGTCTTATTTACATATCTTTATTACGTCACCGACTATACAAGATTCTCAATTTGGTCATCCTATTTTACATTTTAACTCATCAAAACTAAAAACAACTTTCTTCCTAATAATTTCCCCTTTTGATGATGTTAAAACATAGCTCAAGAAAAGAAATGTGTTAGTAAACTTAGAAGATAAGTATTCCACAAGGTATGCACTTAAGTCACTTAATCGGATAATCGTAGTATTATATTTCACGAGTTAGATGATCATAGTAAGATAATCGGTATAAAGACATATAGTCAAGATTGGTGAATTACGAGATGATTTAGTGTTATGGATTTTTAATTAAGTTTGTTTGATTGTTATACCAAGAATTGATTAGAAGATTAAACCGGACCAAGTTAGTTTAAACAATAGTTTCACGAGAGTAGGTCAAAAGTATATTCACAAGTATTTCGGATACATCATGCTTTAGCACATTTTCAAATGATCAAAGCATGCAATGTATTAAGGATTATAAAGAATAAGACTTAGTCGTACCACCTATCTTCTTCTCGTATAATGAGCGCCGAAGACCCTTTTCTTTAGGGACACCGTTTCACCTCCTTCGGCCAAGTCGGCCACCTGCTTTGATGATCACCGCTTTACCCTTTCGTGGTCCAAACGACCATCTTTTGTCCTTGGAGGTTCCATCGGTGCATAGCCGGTGCAACCACGTCGGCATTAAACTCTTCATGAGCAAGGTCGATCGATATTGATAAAACTTTGGGTTCTTTTCTTCCAACCGAGACATGGAAGGCGATGTTCTCTTCTAGTCCCCACTTTATCTTCTTGCAGGACATGGAAGACGAAGATCCATTCTCGCTTCATAGGATCTCCACATCTCCCGATCTCCCATCGGCAAGATCTCCATGGGTACTACATCGCTCCTATGAAATGGCTCGGAATACTTCACCCTCTTGCTCATCTTGGCCCTTCTCAACCCACTTCCTCTGTCTTCTTTAATAGAACTTTCCTACTGCTTTCTCCTGCTCCCTCCTTTTCTTTGCATCCCTTCTTTTATACTTTTCCTTCTCTTCCCTCTTCCTCTTCTTTATCTTTTCCTCTTCGTCTATCTCAGCCTGGGTTTTTGGTTTGCTTGCAGCCTTTGGCTCTCCTAGCCGGCATAGTTGAGGATGAGGGAGATTTGATTGATAGGATGGGGACAGGTCTTGAGCAGTAGCTCTTTCTAAGCTTCTCGCTCAGATTTAGTGGATTCGGACACTGTGTCCTTCATCCGATCCTTCTCGGCCTCTCTGTGATTTTTCATCGCCAGCCTTTCTTCCCGGCTTCTTGACTTTCGGCAGCTCCTCAGACAATTCTTCTATCTTCAAGTTCAAGGCCAGGATTTTGTCATCTTGAACATCCACTCTTTTCTTGATCTCACTATCTTCCCCTTTTTAACAATGACAAAGCCCGGGTATTGCAGAGATAGTGGCTACTTGTTTGATTTGCCCCGGTGGTTCATTTCTCGACTAATCTGTCTTCGATCAAGTGATCATACCTTTTCTTCGAGCTATCTCGCATGTCTCGAATTCGCTTTCTAAGTATTGTTTGAGGATGTTTGTCTGTCTGTCCTTTTCCATTGCCAATGTCATCCTCGGGACTTGCTCGAAGGAAGCCTCTTTGTCTGTCCATGACTCCTTGACTGGTCCTCAAGTGTATCTCGATCTCGAAATAGGCGTCTAACACATATCGCTCGACCTGCACCTTGAGCCCTTTCTTCTTCAAAGACAATCTGCTTGACCTTAGCCATGTGCTCTTTGTGTCCGATTCCTGAGAAATAGAGGTCTATCTTCGTCTTTTCATGAACAGCCGCCTCTATATTCTCTTTGATTGATGATGAAATGACGCTTGGAACCGGTTGAAAGCACTTAGGCTAGCCTTCTTCGCATTTGCTACCCCTCCTTCAAAGCTTCAACCTCGGATACGAGACGCAGAGGTTGAGGCGGTGCTATCTCTTCGGATGGAGAAGACAGAGTTAAGTCTATCTTCTCAATAGGAACCTCAGCTTCAACAAGAAATGGAGGAGAATTTGCCCAATGCATCTTTGTTGTTGGCACATCCGATTCTTCCTCCGCTGGCTCTGCCCTACTCCCCGCTCTGTTTATGCCTCCCCACCGTATCCATCTCAGCCTGGCTCATCGGCCTCCACCGAGTATCCTTTTCGGCTTTCTCCACCTCCATTTCTTTCTCGGCCTCCTCTTCACCCCTTTCCTCTTCTCGCCTTAATCTTTTCTTTTTCCTTTCCTTCCTCAGCTTCCTTTTCCTTTATCTTCTATGGTTGCATGTCTCCAAGGTATACCCTTTGCAGGATGTAATCGTAGAACTTATCCTCGGACGGGATTTCCAAGAAGGATTTGAGTCCACTTTCTTGAGAACTTGTTTTTCCCGCATAGACAGATTGTTCCCTCCTCGCTTCGCTATAAGAATAGCTATCTCTTCAAATGATCCTGTCCCTTATCCTCCGCAACAACCAGGACATCAATAAGTTCTCCTAGTAGATCGGGTTCATCTACTAGGGTTGATTCCTTCTTCAAGAAGAATTTCTTTCCCACGCCTTCCTCAGTGAGAGCTCGCCGCTCCCATCTCTCCGTAAGGATTAGGAAGGTGAAGGTATAGATAGGGTTACGTATGGGTTAAGGATAAGAAGGAAAATGGAGTCATCGTATGTTGGGTTTGGGTTGGACTTTTAGGAGTAGACCATTTTAGAGGCTCGAGGTAGCGGTCTTGTCTGCCTCTTCATTGTCGAGGTTGGGATGTGGAGGGTTGGGGCTCTGCATCCTCGGATGAGAAAGAAGATGATGATGATTGGGCTGCCTCCTCGTGTTCATCTCCGCACGAGATAACCAACCTTTCTTCTGTCCGAAACACTGCCTCGAGATGAGACACTTCCCCTTTGGGAAGGCTGTCTTCTCCACCTCCTCCTCTGCCTCTTCCTCTGTCTCGTGAGATGAGGACTCATCCTCCAACACCGTCTCCACTTTCTTTGCCTTGACTTTTCCAGCCCTTCTTCTTGGTGCTGGTGGTGGAGCTGACATCCTCGTCTCATCTTTGACAAGCAAACCCTTTTGCTTGGTGAACTTCCGACACCCTCCTCCCAATCGAGGTTGTCTCGCTCCCGGTTGTTTTCGAGGATGATGATGATTCTCGCCATCATACTTGTTACATTTTTTCGATTACCACCTCATCGGCTCCTTTGAGATTGGGGTTTTAATGAATCTCTTCCTCTCCTCCATCATCCATGAAAACACCACCACTGGCCCAATTAATCTCGGCTCAGTCATATATGGCCCTCGGGCAGCCTGCGGCCTTGGCCCGTCAAGCCATTGTGGCTCGTTGTTCACCAAGTATGCACTTTGTTAAAATCAACATTAACAACTTGTATCGCCGTTGCAACATCGGCCTTTTCAAATTCCCCATCGTGTTACGGGTGTGACCTCCTCGCCATCAAACGAAAACTTTCCAAATACTCCTTCGCCTTGTAAGTGAAAGGATTTTCACCTACAAGATCGATTCCAAAATCTCACCCAAATCCTCTATCGAAACTACCACGTTTTTCTTTTTCCATTAGTTCGAACCCTTGATTCTAACCCGGTTCTGTTGTTTTTGCCCTTGTAAGAAATTCAGCAGAAAGGTCATCGAGGGTTTTATTTCGTGAAGGCTTCATTGTACAATCTTGTTTCAACCTCTTGACTCAAGAATCGTAATATCTCTCTAATTTCGGGATCGGTGATTGGAGTATATAGGGTAAGAGCTATTAAGACCAATCAACAAATATCGAACCTAAGGGAGAAAGTATGCAAACGAGGCCCTAAGGATATGAGTTCTAGGTAACTAGAGTTGCAACAAGGTTTTGGACTAAAATAAATACAAA
This sequence comes from Paraleonurus japonicus, assembly GCA_030762865.1. Lineage (NCBI taxonomy): Eukaryota > Viridiplantae > Streptophyta > Magnoliopsida > Lamiales > Lamiaceae > Paraleonurus > Paraleonurus japonicus. The sequence goes on from CM061061.1 coordinate 13,258,165, forward strand.
ATTAGCAAGAATTTAAATGGCTAAACTATGCAAGCAATATATCGAACACTTAGAATGCAAAATCAAATAAACTAGAAACAATGGGGGAATGGGGTGCAAGGGATAATCTCCATCAAGGAATCCATGATTAACAAGCTATAATTGTATCCAAATGCAAATCAATCAAATTAGAAAGCATAAACCATCATGAAATTAATCACTCCATTAAAATCACAATGCCTAATGTGAGCATTCTTAGTCTTTCTCATCTCTCAATGTAGAAATCCCCAATTCATACAATCATGCAAAATTGTAACCCGATTAACACCTAATCACGTTAGCTCAACTCTCGCCTATTGCTAGGGTGATCAACCATTAATCAAAAGAGACACTTTTACATGAAGCACAATAAAGAATCACAACTAGGAAACAATCTAATTCAATTGATCACACTTATCAACAACTATAGCATGAGGCAATCACTTCATTCCAAATTTCAATTATCTCAAGCACAAAGCTATTAGCCCATGGTGCTACAAGCAAAAGCCATGGGTAGAAAATCTAAGAAAGCAATTAAATCACAAATCAACACAAACAATTAATTAAAGAGAGAAAAAGGTAAGAACATCACCAATTGATCTTCAATATACAAAAATAGGAATGCTTGAGTCTTCTACAATACTTGAATTCAACTTCTCCACTCTTCAATTACAACTTAAATCTTCAATTTCGAATGATCAAAATGCTAATCTATGGATTACAAACTTGAATCTAATCTAAGTCTAACAATCTAGTGCAATTGCAATGGAAATCAAGCTACAAAGTGAGAAATTCGCCTAAGGAACCACATGGAAATCGCTCTAAATCGCTAGATGTTGGAACCACCGATCGTCGACTCTATGAAATTATCGATTCGGAATCATAGTCACAAAAATCCAGCGGATAGGATTGTACCTTTATTCACCGTAAAGGTGAAGACGAACCAGATCTAAGGTTAGAACTGCAATCGAAGGATGAGCCTCGTACCTCACGGTCTTCTGCTGTATTCCCATTCCTTTCCCTTGGACGTCGAGTGGTCGATGATCCTCCAAGGAATCGAGAATCCGCCTCTCTCGATCTCACGTATTTTCACACGTCTGGAGGCTCTAATGTTAGGGTTTATTTATAGGCTACAACAGGGACCCTAAGGAGGAATTAGGGTTGGGCCTCCCGATGGGCCTAAATATCCCGTGTTCAGTCCGAACACTTTACTTAAGCCCATCAATTATAACTCAGTCCACTAAAGAATTATAATTGAATTACCGTCCTAATCCTATATTATAATATGGGCTCCTTTATTATGTGTACGTTTATTTCCCCGTGTTTAAGATATCGAATGTCCATAAATTAATTAAATTACTCGACAACTTAATTAATTTATATCTAATTCCAAGAGTAGTACCAATCATCTTTATTATTATGTCGGATTAAATCCACCTGCAGTGGTTTACATAATAATCTTTATGAGCTCCTCAAGGGGACATCATCATCCTAAATAATTAGGACACGTATTCCTTCTATAATCAACATCACACCATATAAACAAGTGATATCTCCCAATTCACCGAGCCTATTGATTTAATAAATCTCACCCATTGGCAAATCAAAGAAACATACACCGAGTACACGTGCCCGTTATTATATAGGGATTAAGAAGACGTACATCCATAACAACAGAGGTCTTTTTCTTTTATATAGTCGACAAATTGAACAACCTCATATGGTCCTGCTCAATACATACAAAATATACTAGTGTAACTTTATAGTCTAGATAGACTAATACCAAATTACACTACAATCGCTCCAATGGTTTATCCAAATCCATCTTGGTTGTGAGCTATTATTTATAACCTATAAGGAACTGATAGCATGATCTTCGTGTGACACCACACACCATGTTATCTACGAGATAGATTAATCTGGACAAAATAATGATATATATAACAATCATAAACAATAAGTATTTTGATCATAATGAATCTCATATTAAAAGGATGTTCATACTCAAAAAGGTGTTCATACAAAAGCTAGGCTTATAGTATACATCCTAACACTAGAATGAGTATATGCTCTATTTTGGCTTCCCATGGACTTAAATCTATTTTTTCTGAATTTTGGGGTCCCTCGACTCGAGCTTGAGGCCCTCGAGTCAAAGTTCAAGAGTCGCTGGCACGCTTTTGCAATTTTAACTCCTGCCTCGAGTCAAGGCTTAGCACTCGACTCGAGGATCCTGCCATTTCTCCAACCCTCGAGTCGAGGCATTGCTTTTTTCAAATATTTTCCCTCCACCTCACCTGGACTCGAGGCTTTTTGGTCCTCGACTGCAGCTCAAGTCCAGGGAATTTTTTTCAGACGAGGACTCCGGCCCCGACCTCCGTTTTCACCCATCTTGTCCATCTCTTCATTCTAAGCATGCCGTTACTCTCGGTTTGACAAAATTCCATCGATTTACGGAAAACGGATGAAAAACATCAAAATCTCATCAAGTAATACTTTTTAGGCAAATAAGTGATACCTTTCACATTTATGCACAAAAACCACACTTTTGATCACTTTTTGCACTCAAATAAGCCCAAAAACATGCATCAATTCACTCCAATCATACCCCCAAACTTGAAGTGTTGCTCGAGCAACGTAGCAAATAAGCACAAAGGAGTGAATTGATTGCAATTATGTCACATGGCACTCAAGAAGATAATTAAGACAATTGAACTCATCAATGATCATAAGTGTCAATGCAACTATCCACTAGCATTCAAGATGAATCATGCTCAAATAAATGCTCAATCAAACACTTAACACATTGCTCCTTCCATGGAGTGTTTCACTCTTCTCTCAAGTGTATAAAGGTATGATGCACTCAATCATCAAATTCACAAACTTGCACACCATATGCTTGCCAAAAGACTTAATCTCCATCAAAATCATTTGTGATCAATCAAGAATAAAAAAATATTTTTCTTCTAGGTTGTAATATAAGCTCTTTGGAAAGGTGGGATATTTTTGATAAGAGTGACTAAGTAGTAGAGACTTGAATGAAAGCTAAGTCACAACAATTTACATCTCTTCAATCATTGATCAATCAACTCTTTCTTTTGCACTTAAAGATCAATCATCACCATTCACTTGAGCTTTCTTTCACTTAAGCTCACAAATTGAATTTTTCTTCTTTTCTTTCACTTCACATTTTCACAATTCCATTTTTCTTCTCAACCTTTCTTTCTTTTTTCAAGCATTCATCACTTAGCTCATCATTTTTCACCACCTTAGCAATCACATCACCATCTTCTAGCCAACAATCAAGCTCTACTAAACATAGGACAATAAGACTCATAAAAATAGGCAAATAGTTTCAATTTCACTTGGCTTGCCAAAGAATAAGGATAATAGGCTCAATATGGCTCACTAAGGAAATCAAATGTATTTGGTGGGGAAAAATTTGGCAAAGTGACTCATCATTCAAAACATGGTCTCTTATCACTTTAATGATATCGCACAAAGATCAATATCAACAAGTCTAGTGGCAAGTTCTAGCATACAAATCATGAATGATGCACTCACAAAGAAATCATTCAACCGTATAAGATGTACGATTATAAAGGCACAAAAGCTCACGGGCTTAAATTGAGCAATGAATCAAGCATTATCAATCACATTCATCTTTACATAATTAATCAAGAATGCTAGCTTCAAGCTACAAATCAACTAATGATCAAATCAAAATTCAATAAGTCTTGCAAATCAAGCACAAGTGCTCATGTACATAAGTCCAAGCATACTCACTACAACATGAATGATACTCAAAGATATGACAATAAATTCACAATGAAGCTCAAAATCAAGTCACTCAATATCATAGGAATAAAGAATCCAAAGGAATCAACAAGATATAACATCAATAGACAATAAAGCTCAATAAAGTCACGATCATCGAAAATATCATCACAAAACCATCAAGTAATCCAAATCATCACACATCAAATCCAAATCAAGGAGTACAATAGATAAACAAGGAAAGACAAACACCTCCCCAAACTTAGACAATTCTAAGTTTGAAAGGAAGTGTTGTACCCATAAGCCTTCAATCTTCATCTTCCTTCAAGCATCCAAGAGCTCCTCAAGTTCCTAGCAATTCTCATCACCTACAAGGTTCACAATACCCCATTATTCAAAGCAACACAACAAAACAACAACAACAACAACAACAAAGCAAGAAAGAATGGGTTGCCTCCCATCAAGCGCTAGGTTTAACGTCCTTTGCCGGACGGAACTCAAAGAGTTCATACTTCCCTTTCAATATCAAAGCAAGGTACATCCTTAAGATCAAGGGCATCCAACACCTCTTTTTGAGATGGAACATGATAAAGCTTCAACAGATGCTCATTCACTATAAACCTCTCATCCTTATCATTCACTACTTCAAAATATCCATTTGGAAAGACCTTAGCAACATGGAAAGGGCCACTCCATCTTGATTTGAGCTTACCGGGAAAAACTTCAACCTTGAGTTGAAAAGGAGCACTTGATCTCCTTCTTTGAACCCCTTCCTTCTAAGCCTTGCATCATGCCACTTCTTGGTCTTTTCCTTGAAAATCTTTGAACTCTCATAGGCATTCAATCTAAATTCGTCCAATTCGTGCAATTGTAGAGCCATCTTCTCTCCCACAAGCTCTTCATCAAAATTCAACTTTTGAGAGCCCAAAATGCTTTATACTCTAGCTCCACCGGGAGATGGCAAGCCTTCCCATACACTAATTGATAAGGAGACATGTCAAAAGGCGTCTTATAGGCGGTCCTATACGCCCATAACACATCATCGAAGTTTGGTTGCTCAATCCTTTCTACTTGTCCTCACCGTCTTCTCCAAAATACCCTTGATCAAGCGATTAGACACCTCGCTAAGCCATTAGTTTGCGGGTGGTAAGGAGTAGCAACCTTGTGTTTAACATCATACCTTAACAAAAGCTTCTCCATAGCCTTGTTAACAAAGTGGCTTCCACCGTCACTTATTAAAATCCTTGGAACCCCAAACCGTGTAAAGAGTCTTTTCAAGAATTCTACGACCACCTTGGAATCGTTGCTTTTGGTAGGAATGGCTTCTATCCATTTAGACACGTAGTCAACCCCCACAAGGATGTATTGATACCCCATCGATGGTGGGAATGGGCCCATGAAGTCGACTCCCCATACATAAAAAATTTCCACTTCTAAGATGTTGCTCAAGGGCATCTCATCTCTCTTGTTAAGGTTTTCTATCCGTTGGCACTTGTCACATTCCTTGATAAATTTCTCACAATCCTTGAATATAGTCGGCCAATAGAATCCACGACAATAAAATCTTCCTCACGGTCTTAGAGGTGCTATGATGGCCTCCACAAGGTAAGAAGTGACAATGTTTCATGATCTCCTCCCCTTCCTTTCTTGTCACACACCTCCGAAGGACTCCGTCCACACCAACTTTGAAGAGATACGAGATCATCCCATATGAAGTGTTTAACACGATTTGTAGAAAACCTTCCTTTCATATGGATTCATCTCCGGTGGTAGCTCTCCACTTGCCAAGAAATTAGCATAGTCCGCAAACCATGGAGTTTCCCCTTCCTTCACCACACACATTACCTCTTCAATGCTCAACAATCTTTCGTCGGGAAGGTCTCTTAAACCTCGTTCAACATCCCTCTTCATCACTTCTACTCCTTCAAGTCTAGAAAGGTGGTCCGCAATGAAATTCTCACTTCCTTTCTTGTCTACTATCTCCATGTCAAATTCTTGCAAAAGTAATATCCATCTAATCAACCGAGGCTTGGCATCCTTTTTCGGCATAAGGTACCGAATCGCCGCATGGTCGGTGTACACAATAGTTTTCGACCCTACAAGATTGGGTTGAAACTTATCAAAAGCATACACGACCGCAAGCATTTCTTTTCGGTAGTGGTGTAGTTGACTTGCGTCGGGTTGAAAGTCTTGGAGGCATAGCATGAAACCTCTTCTCTCTCAATTGCCCTAAAACGACTCCCATTACAAAATCACTAGCATCACACATGAGAATGAAGGGCTTTTGTCCAATCCGGGGTGATGAGAATGGGAGCACTCGTCAACGCTTCCTTCAAGGACCTAAAAGAAATCAAATAATCATCATTAAAATCAAATGGCACATCTTTTTTTAAGAGATGAGATAGAGGTTTAAATATTTGAGAGAAATTCTTAATGAATCGCCGGTAGAATCCGGCATGACCAAGGAAAGATCGAATTCCTTTCTCATCCCGAGGAGGGAGCAACTTCTCAATAGCCACGATCTTGGCCTTATCCACTTGCAAGCCCTTCGAGGACACATGATGTCCTAAGAGAATGCCTTCCTTGACCATGAAATGGCACTTCTCCCAATTTAGCACCAAGTTTTTATCCTCACACCTTTGCAAAATAATGTCAAGATTAGTAAGACAATTATCAAATGACTCACCAAAAATGGAAAAATCATCCATAAATACCTCCATGATTTTCTCAATTAAGCCATGAAAAATTGACATCATGCATCTTTGAAAGGTTGCGGGGCATTGCAAATGCCAAATGGCATTCTTTTCCAAGCAAACGGGTCATACATGCAAGTAAAAGTAGTCTTTTCCATGTCTTCCGCAATCATAATTTGATTGTAACCGGAATAACCATCTAAGAAGCAATAGTACTCAAATCCACTTAACCTATCAAGCATTTGATCTAGAAAAGGTAAAGGAAAGTGGTCCTTGCAAGTGGCCTTATTGAGCTCCCTATAGTCAACACAAACTCGCCACCCCGTAGCTACCCTAGTTGCAATAGATTCATCATTTTCATCCTTAATTACCGTGATCCCCCTTTCTTACTTTCTTAGCTACAACATGCAATGGAGAGACCCATGGACTATCGGAAATAGGAAAGATCATATTAGCATCTAACAATTTAACCACTTCCTTCCTAATTACTTCTTGTATGTTAGGGTTAACTCACCTTTGTGGTTGCACTACGGGTTTATGGTCCTTTTCAAGCCTAATCCTATGCATACAAATTGAAGGATTTATACCTTTTAGATCATCAATGGACCAACTAATGACGGATTTGTGCTTACAAAGCACATCAAGCAATTTAGTTACCTCATCGGATGTAAGATATGATGATATAATTACCGGGTAACCTTCATTTTCCTCCAAATAAGCATACTTTAGGTGCTCGGGTAGTGGCTTAAGTGCTCCTTTCACTTTCTCTTCAAATGGCTTCCCCTCCTCATTGCTCTTCCAAGGTTGATTTGGAAAGCCTTCAAACATTATCTCGTTTACTTCCTCCACTTCCAATTCAACCCTATCACAATCATGAGAAATACAAGATTCATTAAGCACATTATCATAAGAAGGAATTACATAATCATTAGAAAGAAGGGTATAAGAAGAGTTTTTCCAAGCCTCTTGAAGGCATGAATCAATCACATCCACCACATGGCATTCCTCCTTCTCCATTGGGTGCCTCATTGCATCCTTCATTGAGAAACTAAGCTCCTCATCATCTAGCTTCAAAGTAAGCCTTCCTTCATTCACATGAAACACAGCTCTTGCGGTAGCTAGAAAAGACCTCCCAATAATCAAGGGTACATCCTTGTCTTCCTCCATCTCAAGTACTACAAAGTCCGCCTGAAACACAAAATCTTCTACTTTAACCAAAACATCCTCCACCACACCTTTTGGAATAGTAGTTGACCCATCGGCAAGTTGAAGAGTTACGGTGGTAGCCCCTAGCCTTCCTTGGTTGAGTCTCTTGAACATGGACAAGGGCATCAAGTTGATGCTTGCCCCCAAGTCACACAAGGCATGCTTCTCCAACCCATTACCAAGATCACACAAAAGAGTAAAGCTACCGGATCCTTCAACTTTGGTGGAAGCTCTTGTTGAAGCACGGCACTACATTCCTTGGTCAATTTCACTAACTCCAGCTCTTCAATCCTCCTCCTTTTTGCTAGCAAATCTTTGAGAAACTTAGCATAGTGGGGCATTTGCTCAAGAGCCTCCGAAAATGGAATGTTGATGTACAAGATTTTGAAAACCTCAAGGAAACGAGCAAACTTCTCATCTAATGCTCTCTTCATGTACCTTTGAGGATAAGGCATGGGAATAACCGTCTTTGGAACCCCTTTAACATCTTTCTCAACAACTTTAGGCTTCTCCCTCTCTTCCTTTGCCATCAACCACTTGGGCTTCTTCTTCTTCTCTTCCTCCTCCCTTACCTCTTGCTTTTCTTCTACACAACCCTCATCATACTTCTTCTCTTCATCTTCATTCTCATCATTAGAAGGCATTTTTGGTCCTTCATATCGTGCACCACTCCTAAGCTCAATAGCTTGACAATGCTCTCTTGTTCCTTTCTTTTGCAAGTCATCCACCATTGAAGATAGTTTTCCAACCGTAGTAGCAAGTTGCCCTACTTGATGCTCGATCGTCATGAACCTAGTGTCCATTTGCTTTCCTATATCATCAAGCCTTGAGTCATTCGCTTTCAACTTCTTCACTATCAACCCCAAAATCTCATCCGTGGTAGTCTTTCCTTCATTTTTAGGAGCCTTGGCACCCGGATCAAATCCGGGAGGAAATTGAACGGCGGCTCTAGGATTGGCATATGAAAAATTTTCGTGTCTCCTCCATGTATTCCCATTAAATTGAGCTTGAGGTTGAGGTTGGTAGCTTCCTTGTGGCCTATTTTGGTAAGGCATTTGGTAGGGCCTTCCTCCTTGATAATTCCCTTGAAAATTTCCTCCTTAATAGCCTCCTTGGAATGGAGGCCTACCCATGTAGCTAACTTCTTCCACCGGCATCGGACTAGCACACATATCCACATGAGGAACAGATGGACTAACACTTGCTTGGCTTTGTGAAGTAGTAAGAGCTCCTAATCGGTCCATCTTAGTCATCATCATGCTCTTCATAGACTCGATCTCCTCAACATGTGACACCCTATGGTGTGCTCCCAATTTACCAACACTTGAAATGAATCTTGGGCTATGTTCTCCATTATTTCATTCATTTGCCCAACGGTTTTAGACCAAATCGATCCATTCGCACAATACGACCTATCCCCATCCGTCAAACCATTGCAAAAGTACATAATGGTTTGTTCCTCCGGAAAACCGTGTTGAGGATAATTGATAAGTAACATGCCATACCTCTCCCACGCCTCCGGTATGGTCTCCCCATTCTTTTGGCGGAAGTGGGAGATTGCCTCCTTAGCTTGTACGGTCTTGGAGGGTGGGTAGAATTTCATTAGGAATCTCTTGGACAAATCCTCCCATGTGGGCACTCATTTTCATCCTTGCCTTCAAATTGCTTCTCCCTAAGCATTCTCACTAGAGCTGGACTTATCTTAAAGTTATTAGCGTCTATCCTTGACCTTGCTATCCCGTCATATTGCTCTCTAAGTTGTGGCTCAAAATTCTCTCAAAGCCCTCCCTTGAGGTGGTGGCTCATTCATGAGTTGTGGTTGGGCATTTGAAATGTGAGGTGGCTCATAATATCGTGGCTCTTGATTATATGGCATATGGGGATAATATGGTGGGAATTGTTGTGGATGAGGTGGATAGTAGGGATAGTGGTGAGCTTTTGGAGGGTAAGGATATGGATTTTAGTAGGGATAATTTTGTGGTGGCATCCCTTGAGGGAAAGGGCCAACTTGAGCATGAAAATGGTTCCCATTACCTCCATGTTCTACTCCTCCATCTCCTTGTCCATGTACTTCCTCAACTTGAGGTTCACCCACTACTCTCTCCTCATTCCTTTGATCTTCTCCTTCCATAACTTCCCTTCTTCTTCTCACACGATTTCTTCTCAAAGTAAGCCTCAATCTCCTGGATTTAGTGGCAAGGGTAGAATACCACTTGACCTTGTTAACATACACCTATAATGCCACAAATCCAAGTATCAAATTCAAACAAACAAAATCAACAAAAACAAAAACAAAAGCAACAAGTAGCCACTTCAAACAATCCTTAAGTCTCACTTATAGACGCAAAAACTAACTTGTTGGTCCCACTTAGTTGAGTATATTAGATAAAACTTATACGAGCCTTCTAGAAAAATCTAAAAGGGGGGTTGAATAGATTTTTAGATCTTTACAAATCTTTCAAAACTTACTCAAGACATCGTAATCACACAATGAATTCAATTTTAAACTCAACTTTATTAAGATCAAAAGCACACTGATATTTTAGTTCTAACTTCAATTCAAATTATTCTTTGATTGATAAACCAAATTGAAATATACAGATAAGTAAAGTAAAGCAATAAAGAACACTATGATTTATAGTGGTTCGGATTATGAATAATCCTACATCCACTCTCCTTCTTCAACTTGAAGAAGGGACTCGCTACCACTTACTTACTTTCAATCCAACTTACGCTTACAACTCGTGAAGATCTTCAAATCTTCAATCTCCTAAATTTTTCTCGAGAATCTAACTATTACGGTGAATATTGAATTTTGAAGATTACAAGTAAAGTGTTCTATAAACACTTAGAACTTTTTTGAAAACTCTTTTGAAAAACTTGTGAATTGATTGTGAAGATAGAAATCGAATTGTGAATAATGTGTAAATCGTGGTTGTGTTAAAAAGTATTTGAAAAATGAAAATCTAGTCCTATTTATAAGTCCGAAAAGACAGCTTAGTTTGTTAGTCGGTTCTAACAAAATGAAAATTACTTAACAAACTTAATCTTGAAAATCAAGCTTTCGCTTCCTCACTGATTTATCCAACTCGTCTGCAGAATGACTTGGTCAAGACTCGCCTTTCTTATTCTACTCGACTTGTCTTGACCTCGTCTCGAGCTCTTCATACTCGTCTCCTGCCAGATGACTAGGTTTGAGCTTGTCTCCGTGATGACTTGCAACTTCTAGTCTACAACCGACTTGTTCAGTCCTCGACCTAGTCCGATCGACTTAGTACCAGGACTTTGATCTCAGAATTTGTTCTTCATAGTTGTCTCGATCATCCATTGCTTTTTAACTCATCAAAACCTTTCTTGATCTAACAATTTCCCTTTTTGATGAAGTTAAAACCTACAAGGAAGAGACACACTCACACTGAAGTTAGTTAATAGTTAATCAAGATTATCGAGATAGGTATTTAAAACATATTCACACTCGTAATCGGATTCATTCAAGTTAAAGCACTTAATTCACACTTAGAAAAATTTAAGAAAATATTCTTAAGTCTTAAGAATTTAGACTTAGTGAAAAGTTTTAAATCTTAAAAAAACTTAGAAAAATTTTAAGACATAGAAATTTTTTTAGAAATATTTAAGTTCGAGATGAAAATTTTCTCGGATGATTAACACTTAGAAAATTTTTAAGTTTTCTTAAAATAATAAAGAAAGCTTTAAGAAATAAAACAAGTAAATCACATAAGCCAAAGTATATTCATTCACATATATAAAATCCTGGTCTATCGGGGATTCCCCCATTGGCTTGATTCCTGAATTTTCACCAAGTGAAGATCCTAGCTCGAAATGCTTTGAGTTCTTCTCCATTTGTGAGCTTGGATTCCACTTGACTTTAGTAACTACCGTTTTGACCCATTCCATATCCGGAGATCCAACCGCATTCAACTTAGGAGAGACGTGCTCATAGCCTGGAGCGATAAGGTCGCAGATTGAAAACCTTACTAGCCTCATCAAGCGCTTCTTTCATACAAGTCGCGTCCTCCTTCTCCATCCATTCATGCCACCGCATGTCTTCATCACCGCACTAGATGGAGATGCCTTCAAGATGTACCAAAAGTACATCCATCTCGGCATCCAACGCTTTCTTCTTATACTCACCGGTGTACTGCCCTGAAACCATCTTCGGAGGAGCAGACGAGCGGTGGACACGCCGGAAATCTGCTTATTTCACCGCTTTTGACACCCATTTCCGAGTGTCCTCGTCTCCACTTCACTCAGCTTTCCCTAACTTCTTCTCACCTCTTCTTCTCTCTTCTTTCATACATCTCTTTCTCAAGGCCGATTCGTCTTATTTGCTCATCTCGAAAGATTTGAGAAGTCCGGCTCTTTTCCACTTCTTGTCACCTTATGCGATTTGAAAAACGTAAGCTCATTTGCCGCTTCCTTTTTCTTTGCCTTGGCTTTGCCCTTGCCCTTGGCTTGGTTTCTTAGATTCTTTTAACACAGCCAGACTTCTCGATCTTTTCCTCCTCCTCATTTCTCTTCTTCTCTTCATCCTCTCGGATGGCCTCCTCAATATGGGTCACCCTCGGTTGCAAAGCAGCCAGCTCATCGATTTGATTTTGATCTCGGCCTTGGTCTGCCTTCCAACTCGCCAGTCTGCCTTCGAATCGAGCTTGTCTATAATTGACATAACTCAGTGTGAGGGTGTCCATTCTTCCTTCAGCTCCTTCCCCTTTTTGACTTCATTCTTTAGGGTCTCGGAGCCGATCTTCCAAAGCAAAGACAACGAATCCGAAGTCGATTTATCAGTGTGAGGGCATCAACCAGACTTCGTTGTCTGCGGCCACCTTCTCGCTTGATCCGTCTTACCTCCTCCTCCGTGCCCAGCCAGTACCAATAAGCGAGTCTTGAGGTTGGCTGATAGGTTGCGAGATATGTTGATCTCTGCAATCTGCATATTAACGAGCATCGTATCGGTGGATCGAATCACCTTCCTTGTTTTTCTCTCCATCATCTTCTCGAACCTTGGTTATGATTTGTTTGTGAATATCTTCAAAGGTCAAGAGATGGCAGAGATTGGACTGATTTCCTTCTCCGATGATTCGGATGAGGAGGAGGGGGAGAGATGTTGGAGACATCCGGCTGGAAGGTCGGTGGGTTGGGAAGAGGTGGGGCGTGTCTCGATGGTGGTGGAGGGGGATTTCGGGTGGGGAAGAAGATAGAGGGGGTGGGATATCGATGAGGTGGGTGGTGAAGAAGAGGTTGGGCTGTGGGATGGTGGGTTGGGAGATGAAGTGGTTTCAGTTTAGATTTGAGGTAGAGTTGGGGATAATGGGAGCAAGGCTGGAGGGGAGATGGTAGTTATGGGGCGGGGAGTAGACGGGTCCAAAGAAGAAATGAAAGCATATCAGATGGAGATGGGGGAGGAGAAGTGGTTTGTGTTTGAGGAAGGGAGGATGAGGTTGTGGCTTGGACTAATGTGGGAGTAGGCTGTTTAAGAGGCTCGGAGGTGCCACTGGGTCACCTCTACATCGCCAAGGTGGATGGGAGATGAGGTAGGGAGATAGAGGGAGTAGCGAGAGGCTCCAAAGGAGGTTACCTTTTTGAGTGAAGGGAGGGTGTCCTCTCCGAGCAGACTTCATGGATGTCCCGAGCTTGCTCAACACCGCAGCCTACCTTTAGAGTAGATACCTCTTTAGATAGCTTGAGACTTGGGTGGGCTTTAAATGAGGCTCCTTCCTTTTCCGAGGCTTTTATCAAGCCTCCTCCTCTTAGGAATCTTCTCCTTCGCTTCATTGGCTGTGAAGCCTCAAAGCAGAGATCATTGAAGGCTCAACCGCGCTTGCTCTTCCCCTTCTTCTTCCTCCTCGGTGAGGGGTCCCGAGCCCCGATCTCATTTGCTTCTCCGTCAGTCAGCTGGTCCTCCGATCAGCTCATTCTTTGTTAATAGCCCTTTTTGCTTGGTATAAGCTCTAACCCCATCAGCCCAATTTATCTCGGTGTCAACATGTCCTCCTGGAAAACCGTCACCTTGTTGAATAGATCGGTGATTGATTTTACTCGCCACTTCCCATTCACCACCTCTAGCCTCTTCCTCTCGGTCTCAAACCGGCTCGGCAACATCTCAAACTTTGGGCCAAGCCAAGCTTGCACCCCATCAATAATACCCTCATGCGGCACGGCTGGTCGCGTCGGCCCATCATGGGAGTTCTCGCTTCCTAAAATCACCTTTCGCCAATATCGTCATCGCCATTTCCATATCTCCGTCGAGTATTTTCTTCTTTAATTCCTATCTCCTACCCTTCATTGATGTACGGGCAATCATCTCAAATGATTCTACCCGGTCGTCGATTTGTAGGTGAGGGGTTTACACCTTCATTGCTTGTATAAAAATTTGGGCCACCTCCGCCGTGGTCACCGTCGATTCTTCGCCGTAAACATGGGTTCTGAATATGCCATTCTCGTATGTTCCGCTGACATAAAACTCGACTCCTCTCATATCTAGAGTCTTGTTTCATTGGACTTTTTGGAGCAAAAGTCCTCAACCCTGCACCTCTCTAGTAAACCGAGAATCTGTCGTGATTCTTTATCGCTGGTGGTGTCAAAGTCCACATACATTTCTGACTTGATCTTTTTTTATAAGTTTCAGATTGATTTCCACCATTATCGGAGTTGTTGAGATAGATTTCCGAGATTGGCTAATAAAATTTGGCTAAGGGTTTTGAGAATAAAATTCTTGCAGAGTATAAGTATGGTTTTCGAAAGTGAAAAAGTTTGATCGTAGAAGAAGATGTATTTATAGGAGGGAAAATTGGAAAGAGAAACCGCTTTAGAAAATTGGGTTTTAATCTAAGCCGTTTATTTGAAATGATTTCTTGTCTTGAATCAACGGTTAAAAATTGGATAAACGATTGGGATTCGGTAGCGTGTAGTTCACTAATCTTTGAATTGCGTAAAAAGTTACTTTGTAGACTGTTGATTTGACCAAGTAGGGTCACTTTATGCAGGAAGTAAGTATACCCGACGTCACTTAGGGTTACCTTACTTCGTATAAAGGTTTCCAAAAACAGATAGGGTTATGAATTCGTTTGATAAAGTACCTCGTCGATTTTTAAAACAGCCTAGTTTTATCTTTTGGCAAACTTAAAGACCAGCTTAAGAAAACATTTTATTTCAAATAAGCAGGCTCAGATTAGATTTTCTAAAGTTGGTTTTTCCAACCAATAATTTGAGAAGAATTTTATAAGAAAAACACAAAGTGTATGGAGAGTATTTAGAGGGAGTCCAGGATGAGAAGGTTTATAATAGATGAGGTGAAACAATGCGATCTAACCATCTCGATCGTGGATCTATTCTGCAAAGACACAACCTTAGATAAACCATTAGTAACTGTGGTAAGTCGGATGGGATGCAATGATCATCTCGATTTTATAAAATCACCGACTATTGTGTCCTTGCGAATTACCCAATGTCGAATAAGTAATCATTAAGTCGGATAAGGTCAATATGACTAATCCT
This sequence comes from Paraleonurus japonicus, assembly GCA_030762865.1. Taxonomy (NCBI): domain Eukaryota; kingdom Viridiplantae; phylum Streptophyta; class Magnoliopsida; order Lamiales; family Lamiaceae; genus Paraleonurus; species Paraleonurus japonicus. The sequence goes on from CM061061.1 coordinate 13,273,371, forward strand.
TGATTCCAAAAAGGAAATCAATTATATCAGCTACCCGATTGTCCTTTGACTCATATCTAGTCCGATGATTCTTTCTAGACAATTATTTAAAGAAAAGAAAGAAAGAAATAAGGAATACAATTAACGAGATGCGAGCAATGATAATTAGAAATCAGCCAATGATGCATCAAGTAAACCTAATTCTAAACAAAATTCTTTAAATCTAGACTCGGCTAATGGTTTTGTAAGAATATCTCGCTTCTTTGTGATTCAGGCTATCTTTTCAATTCTAATATCATTCTTTTCCACATGATCTCTAATGAAATGATGTCTCGATATCTATATGCTTACACCTAGAATGCGTAATGTGATTGTATGTCATGGCTATCGCACTATTACTATCACAGTAAATAGGAACAGATGATGTTTGAATATTATAATCTCTAAGGCTGTGACTAATTCGTAGGAGTTGAGAGAAACAACTTCCATTGCCATGTATTCACTTAGGTTCAGCCATGGAGGTGGCAACAGATGTTTGTTTCTTAGATAACCAAGAAATTAATTTGTTGCCCAAGAATTGACAAGTTCCTCAAGTGGATTTCCTATCAATCTTGCAACCCCCAAAGTCTCGAGTCTGAATAACCTCGCCACCAAAGATGTCATCAATTGGGTACTATAACCCTACTTGCAAAGTTCCTTTGAGATATTTAAGGATTTTCTTAGCGTCTCCGAGATGAGTTTTCTTGGGATTAGGCGGAATCTTGCACATACCCCAACCGCAAAAGCTATGTCTCGGCCTACTTGCGGTGAGATAGAGAAGGGATCCAATCATCCACGATACTCCGTTGCATCTCGTGGGTATCCCCCTCATCCGAATCCATAGAGAAGTTAGTTGCCATAGGTATTTTAACTTCCCTACTAGCGATCATCCCAAATTTCTCAATTAGGTCCTTAACATATTTAGTCTCGATGTATAAAAATACCCTTACTCATCTCGCTTAATCTGCAAGCCTAGAAAATATATTAATTCACCCATCATTAACATTTCAAACCTATTTTTCATGAGAACACTCAAATCTTCACATAATTTCGTATTAGGTGAACCAAAAATAATGTCATCTACATAAATTTGAACTAACAAGATGTCACCATCTACATCCTTTCTAAACAGAGTCCTATTTATCTTACCTTTGAAAATCCATTTGATATCAAGAAATCGAGATAAGGTATCATACCAAGCCACGGGAGCTTGTTTCATCCATATAGGGCCTTTTGAGTTTATAGACCTTGTTATTGATCTTAAACCCGTGAGGCTCCACATAGACTTCCACAAGTAACACACCATTAAGGAAAGCAGACTTAACCTCCATTTGAAAGACTTTGAAAGATTTATAAGCAGCAAATGTCAAGAACGGCCTTATTGCTTCTAATCGGCAATCGGAGCATAGGTTTCATCATAGTCTATCCCTTCGCATCGTGAGTAACCTTGAGCTACCAATCTTGCCTTATTATGAACAATAATGTTGTTCTCATCTATTTTATTTTTATACACCCATTTGGTGCCTATAATCTTTCTATGTAATGGTCTTTCCACTAATTCCCAAACATTCTCGCTTCAAAGCAGTGCGCTTCTTCTGCATGGTCATAGAGCTTCCTCAATAGTCTTGCCTTATTACAAAAATTAATGTTGTTCTCATCTGTTTTATTTTTAAACACCCATTTCGTGTCAATAATCTTTCTATGTAAGGGTCTTTCCTCTAATTCCCAAACATTCTCTTTCAAACTGATGCAGCTTCTTCTGCATGGCTATTAGAGCTTCCTCAATAGACTTTGGTTCGAGAAGTGATACATAACAGTGAATGCAGACTCTCGAGTCCAAAGATCATTCGTGGTTCTCGCACACTACTTGATAGGTCTCCAATAATCTGGTCGATGGATGATAACTTCTCATCCTCTTGCCTATTTGAGTGAAGAATCCTCATCTTGAGACTCAACGGGCAACTCATCCGACTCTACCCGAGCCGACGTTCCCCTTCATCTCGCCGACCCCCGCTCGATCGGTGATGTCAGTGGTGTCTCCTCGATGGAGTCCGATAAGTTGTCTTCACTATCTCGATGGGGATTCTTCTTTATCTCGAATCGAATAAAGACTAGGTAGATAGATTGTTCTATGTTTAGTTTTGGTTAGTTCAATCTTATCTAGCCCATTAGAAATTTGATTCACTTTGTCGAGAAGGAATACAATTCATAAAAACCACATGAGGAGTTTCCTCCACACAAAGAGTTGTCCCGTTGAAAACTCTAAATGCCTTGGAACCGTTGGAATATCCTAAGAATATTCCATCACCTGCTTTAGCATCAAAAGTTCTCACTTAGACTTCCCATTGTTATGGATGAAACACCAAAAGCTCTAAAGTATGAGATTCTTGGAATCTTACCCTTCCAAATCTTATATGGAGTCTTATCCTTGTCTTTTACAACCAAGCACCTATTCTGGGTATAACAAGTCAGTATTGATGGCTTGACCCCGGAATCTGTGAGGGGTTCCATACTCGGCTAACATGCTCTGGTTTGCCTCCTTTAAGGTTCTATTCATTCTTTCAACCACTCCATTTTGTTGTGGAGTTCTTGCTGATGATGTCTCATGAATAATTCCACACTCATTGAAAAAGTTAGATAAACAGAATTTAAAATTTCGGCCCTTATCACTCCTTATTTTAATAATATTAACACCCTTCTCATTTTGAATTTGTCCAATGATCGGGGATCCTGTTTATAGTCTCATTTTTCTTGAAAAGAAATATAACCCAAGTGTATCTAGAAAAATCATCTACCACAACAAGAGTATATTTCCTTCCACTTTGAAGGCCGAGAGGTGAAACAGTCCAAACAGATCAAGATGAAAAAGTTGTAAAACTCTTTCGGATGATGAGGTGTTAATTCTCTTAAATGAGTGTCTAGCCGCACATTTACCTTTTTACAAGCACCACACTTGGATCGGTAGAATAAAGTTTCTCGTAATCGCTTAACAAGATTCTTTCTAGCCACTTACTAAGGTTCTTGAAGTTCGATGACTAAGCCTCTTGTGCTATAGCCACCGAGATCATCTGCACCCTTAGCTATCGACTAGTATCTTTGGGACAACTATTGAAGTTTGCCACATAGACATTACCATGTCTCAAGCCAATTAGAAGTACCTTGTCGAGGAACTATCTAAGATATCACATTTATCTTTAGAAAATTTGACAAGAAAACCTTTATCACAAAGTTGGGAAACAGATAACTGATTATGTTTTAAACCCTCTACAAAATATACTTCGATACTCCGAATATCCTTGATAATCGTAGTACATACTCCTTTAGTCTGGTCCATAATTGTTATCTCCAAATAAAACTCTAGGACCATCAATATTTTGGAAATTTGATAGTAGCTTCTTGTTACAAGTCATATGTGTGAATGTACCCTTTGTGTATTTACCGGATAGAAGCTAAGATCTCCTCCTTGAGTGATGATCCTCGTGAATCCTGTGAAAGCAGTTAGTTATAAGGTACCCTAGTGATCTTGGGTCCTCGAAGGTCAAACATCGTTTGGGTAACCAAACAAATATCTCATTCCCTAATAATAAATCGACTTGAGTTGCCTACCAAATCTCTCTACAATTATATCACTTGAAGATGACAATTTATTGTATTGATTTAATGATTTTCTTGAACTTAGGAAAAGTAGGATATCATCTCGCTTCTCCCATCAAAAGGATTATAATAAGAATTTCTTCTTATCTTAGTTCTTGGAACTCTCTTAGTCCTGATATGGAATTCTCAAATGAATTTTTGTTTTCGAGTGCGGGAGATGCAATCCTTATCTCCGACTAAGTGGTTTCCAAGGACCAATTATAATCTCTTTTGGGTTTTCGATGCCTTCATAAATTTCCTAGGTTTCAACATCCGATTTACTATTCCTATCATAACCAAGACCTGTTTTGTCATGGGATTTTTGAGAAGTATTAAAGATGTGATCTATTGCTGATTGTGAATTATTAAGTTGACTTATTTTGAAGACAAGCTTCTCATTGTCTTTCTTAATTAATTCATTTTTAGCACAGATTGTCTCAAATTTGTCTTTTAAAGATTTCAATTCACTTTCTAATCTTTCAGACAAGCTGGCTGATGTACTAGCCTCGGCCTGCAACATTCCCCCTTGAATGTTTCCTCAGATTCGAGTAGTTCACCACCTGTTTGTCTTTGGCTAGACTACGAATTTGATCTTTTAAAGTCAAATTTTCTGCCTCTAATTGTTTATAAGCAGCCAAGGACATCTTTAATCTGTCTATACCTTTTGGTGAGCAAAGCCATCTGCTCCTTCAGAGATAGATCAGCCTCCTACTGATTCAACTGTCATCTTGTCTTTTTTGTTGACAAACGCAAATGATTTGGATGAGGTGCTTGACTCCATCTCATCTTCCTCATCTTCTATCTGAATGTCATACTCTAAAGCTTTAAGATGAGAAAATAAGGTATGATGAGTAACGAGTAAGATAAATTTTGGGTTGCTTTAAGGATATTAGACTTTTCTCTCCATCTCTTGGTCAAAGATCTCAATATCTTATTATTGATCTCCTATTCTGAATAGTTCTTTCCTAGATCACCGCTTTGTTGAGAAGCATTTGTTAATCTCACATCTAGGTGATCCACTGTTTCATTCTCCTTCATCTTAAAGGTATCAAAGGCATGTAATACTGATCGGCTTATTCTCTTTCACTTGGTCGGATCCTTCACAAATATTTGCAAGTGTACGCCACATCTCCTTAGCCGATTTGCATCTTTTGACTTTTTCAATCCAGTCTTTACTCGTAGTTTCAATGATTTTAGTCCAAGCTACACGATCTAGGTTGTGGATTTTCCTCTCATCACTTGTCAGATTCGAGCTCTTTTTCTCTTGTCCGACTCTTGATTCACTGACTCGGTCTTATTGTTGGTGCCTCCATGATAAAAATTTAATAGGTCCCTCTTCAAGAACCTCCTCCATCCTATCATGGATTGCCTTGAGATGATTTTCCATCCCGAAAATTCAGGTAGACCCACTGGATTTCTTGTTCTTGCCAGATGACATGATGATATAGGAAAACAAAACCTTATACAATCTTGTTAATATCACGCTTAGTGAAAATAAAGAAGATGAAGATAATCAAGAACAAATTTCGAGAATCTTGGTTAAGACCTAAAATCAATATCGGAAACGCTTAACACCGCTCTCCGATACCACTTGTTAGTCCCACTTAGTTGAGTATATTAGACAAAACTTATAACGAGCCTTCTAGAAAAATCTAGAAGGGGGCTTGAATAGATTTTTAGATTTTTACAAATCTTTCAAAACTTACTCAAGACATCGAGAATCACACAATGGAATTCAATTTTGAACTCAACTTTATTAAGATCAAAAGCACACCGATATTTTCGTTCTAACTTCAATTCTAAATTATTCTTTCGATTGATAAAGTGAAATTGAAATATACGAGATAAGTAAAGTAAAGCAATAAAGAACACTATGATTTATAATGGTTCTGGACTATGTATAATCCTACATCCACTCTCCTTCTTCAACTTGAAGAAGGGACTCTGCTTACCACTTACGTGCTTTCAATCCAAGTTACGACTTACAACTCGTGAAGATCTTCAAATCTTCAATCTCCTAAATTTTCTCGAGAATCTAACTATTACGGTGAATATTGAATTTTGAAGATTACAAGTAAAGTGTTCTATAAACACTTAGAACTTTTTTGAAAACTCTTTTGAAAAACTTGTGAATTGATTGTGAAGATAGAAATCGAATCTTGAATAATGTGCAAATCGTGTTGTGTTAAAAAGTATTTGAAAAATGAAAATCTAGACCTATTTATAAGTACGAAAGACAGTTAGTTTGTTAGTCGAGTTCTAACAAACTGAAATCTGCTCAACAAACTTAATCTTGAAAAATCGCTTCGCTCCTCAACAGATTTATCCTACTCGTCTGCGGTGACTTGGTCAAGACTCGCCTTTCTTATTCTACTCGGCTTGTCTTGACCTCGTGCGAGCTCTTCATACTCGTCTCACTGCAGATGACTAGGTTTGAGCTTGTCTCCGGATGACTTGCAACTTTTTAGTCTACGGTGACTTGTTCGGTCCTCGACCTAGTTCGATCGGCTTAGTATCGGACTTTGATCTCGATTGTTCTTCATAGTTGTCGATCATCTCAATTGCTTTTTAACTCATCAAAACCTTTCTTGATCTAACAATTTCCCCCTTTTGATGAAGTTAAAACCCTACAAGGAAGAGACACACTCACAAGTTGAAGTTAGTTAATAGTTAATCAAGATTATCGAGATAGGTATTTTAAAACATATTCACACTCGAATCAGATTCATTCAAGTTAAATCACTTAATTCACGCTTAGAAAAATTTAAGAAAATATTCTTAAGTCTTAAGAATTTAGACTTAGTGAAAAGTTTTAAATCTTAAAAAAAACTTAGAAAAATTTTAAGACTTAGAAAATTTTTTAGAAAAATTTAAGTACGAGATGAAAATTTTCTCGGATGATTAACAATTAGAAAATTTTTAAGTTTTCTTAAAACAATAAAGAAAGCTTTAAGAAATAAAATAAGTAAATCACATAAGCCAAAGTATATTCATTCACATATATACAATTTCTGAGATAAGGAGAAGCGATAGAAATAAAAGATAAGGAAAAGAAAATCCTGGTCTATCGATTCCCCATTGGCTTGATTCTGGAATTTTCAGCCAAGTGAAGATCCTAGCTCGGAGCTATTTGAGTTCTTCTTCATCTCGTGAGCTTGGATTCCACTTCAGCTTTAGTAACTACCATTTTGACCCATTCCATATCCAGGAGATCCATCTCGCATTCGGCTTAGGAGAGACGTGCTCATAGGCTTGAGCGACAAGGTCGTAGTTGAAAACCTTACTAGCCTCATCAAGCGGTCTTGCAGGCGAGGGTGAGCGAATGAAGATGCCATCTGCGAGGATGAGGAGAAGAGAAAGAAGGAAGAAGAGGAGAAGACCGAGAAGGCTGGCCGGACTCGAGGAGTCGGAAGATCAATCCAAGGCCAAGGGAAAGAGCATGGGAAAGGCAGCCAGAAGGAACCAACCAAGGTCTCATTTGCTAAATCGAAATGGCCGAGAAGAAAAGGAAAGAGTCGGACTTCTCTAACCTCTCGGATGAGCGAGATTAGGCAAATTCCCGACCGAGAAGGAGATGTACGAGAGGAGAGAGAAGAAGAGGCTAAAGAAGATGGGAATAGGAGCAGAGCCGAAGTGGGATAGGGACACTCGGAAGTGGGTTTCCAAGGCCACGGACGAAGTAGACTTTCGACCCTACCACCGCACGTCTGCTCCTCCCAAGATGGTCATTGGAAAATACACATGAGTACCGGAAGAAAGCTATGAATGCCGGATGGATGTACTTACGAGTACATCTTGAAGGCATCTCCAACCGGTGCAATGACGAGGACATGCGGTGGCATGTATGGATGGAAAAAGGAAGATGCGAGATCTCTATGGCGAGCCGCTCCAAGAGGCAAACGAAGTCTTCAATTTGCGACACAGTCGCCCAGCCTATGAGCACGCCAAGCCTAAGACAAAATGAAGATGGGACACACGATCTTGCTTGGGTCGAGCCGTAATTGCCAAAGCCGAAGTGGAGTCAAAGCTCACTGATTAAGAAGAGCTAAAACAGCTAAGAGCCGGGGTCATCACTTGGCTAGATATCTCGGAAAGCAAGCGGATGGGGAGTCCGATAGAACATGACTTTTCTTTTCTTTTCCTTATCTTTATTTTCTATCAGCTTCCATTTTTCTAATGCAGTAAATATGATGTGAATATACTTCGTTTTATCCGATCTACATTGTCTTATATTTTTAAGCTTTCTTTCTTTCTAAGAAATCTTAAAATATTTCTAAGTATAAATCATCCGAGAAAACTTTCATCTCGATTAAAATTTTCTAAATTTTTTTCTAAGTCTTAAAATTTTCTATGTCCTAAGACTCAAAATTTTTCTATGTACTAATCATCCGATAAAGTCTTTTGACTTAAAATTTTTTCTTTAAAATCTTTATAAAACTTTTTCAAAATTTTTCTAAGTGTGAATTAAGTGCTCTAATATGAATAAATCTGAATTGAATGTTAATGTGCTCATCTGCTTATCTTGAATAACTTCGACTAACATCAATCGTGAGTGTGTCTCTTTCTTGCAGCTTTAACTCCATCAAAAAGGGGAAATTGTTGGATCGGAAGAAGTTTTGATGAGTTAAAAGAAGTCGACAAGAGTCAACTCGGACTAAGTAAGATGACTAGTTAACTACGAAGAACAGTGAGGTAAAGATCCAATACTAGGATGATCGAGACTAGGAAGAGCTGGATAAGTCACCGAAGTTCGAAGAAGCAAAGGTCATCTGGAGGCGAGCTTGAGACAAGTCATCTGCGGGAGACAACTATGAAGAGTTCAAATGAGGTCAAGACAAGTTGAGTAGAATAAGAAAGGCAAGTCTTCACCAAGTCACCGTGCCAGGCGACTAGAAGCAAGATCGGCTAAAGAAGAGGCGAGTTATCAAGATTAAGTTTGTTAGGCGGTTTTAGTTTGTTACAACAAACAAAGCTGTCTCTTAGGAAACTTATAAATAGGTCTAGGCACAATTCTAAACACAATTTTAACAATTCAATATTCTCTCATTCCACGATTCACAAGTTTTCTAAACACTCACAAAAGTTTTCAAAGAAGTTTTCTTAAGTTCTAAGTGTTTATAGAACGTTTACTCAGATATCTTCAACACACTCTTGCACCGGTAAATTTAGAATTCCTAGGAAGATTAGTAGTTGAAGATACATTTGAAGATTAGAAGATCATCATCAGGAAGTTGTAATTTGTAAGATTGTAAGTGAGTAAGTAAGTAAGTGGGCGAGACCCTTCTTCGAGTTGAAGAAGGAGAGTGGATGTAGGATCAATTAGATCCGAACCACTATAAAGCTGTTGTGTTCTTTCTTGCTTTCCTTACTTATCTGTTCTTAAACAACTTTCAATCAAGTTCAATTTCGGACTCATAATTAGAAGGCTTTTTGATCCATACGAAATTAAGTTTAAATTCATTTTCCCTGTGTGAACTTTGTTATCTTGAATTGATTTTCTAGACTTTGGAAAAAGATTTGAAAATCTATTCAACCCCCTTCTAGATTTTCCTAGAAGGTTATCTCAAGTTCTTTATTAAAACACTCAATCCGTGGGACCAACAAGTTTTGAGGATGACACCGACATTGGAAAAAGATAGACAAACAAATATCCTCAAACAAGTATCTAGAAGGAGAATTCGGACACGCCGAAGCAACTCGAGAAGAAAAGGTATGATCGGTGGATCAGGGAAAATAGGATTTGTCAAACAAGAACTGATGGGCCAAATTGAACAAGTAGCCACTATACGCAATACCCGTTTCTTCTTTGTTAAAAAGGGTGAAGATAGTGAGCTTAAGAAAAGGGTTGATGTTCAAGACAACAAAATTCTGGCCTTGAACCTAAAAATAGAGGAATTATACGAAGAGTTGTTAAAAGGCGAGGAAGCCGGAAAAGAAAGCGTAGATGACAAGTCTCGAGAGTATTAAGGAGAACCGGACCAAGGACACAGACAAGGCTGAATCCACCGAATCGAACCCGAAGGCTGAAAAAGAACTACCTACTCGAGACCCTGTTCCCGTCCTAACAATCAGGTCTCCCTCATCTTCAACCATGCCGGTGGGAAAGCTAAAGTCTCAAGTAAACCAAAAACCCAGGCTGAGATAGATGAAGAAGAAAAGATAAAGAAAAGAAAGAGGGAAGAAAAAGAGAGGTATAAGAGAAGGGATGCGAAGAAAAGAAGGGGAACAGAGAAAGGCTGCAAGGAAGTTTTATGATCGTAAACAAAGAAAGTGGGTTCGAAAGGCCAAGATGAGCAAGGGGCCGAGGTTTTCCGACCATATCATAGAAGCGATGTAGTGCCAAAGGAAATCTTGCTATTGGGGGATCGGGAGAGATGGAGATCCTTTGAAGCGAGTGGATCTTTGCCTTCCACGTCTGCAAGAAGAAAAAATGGGGCTTAGATGAAAACATTGCTTTCCATGTATGGTTGGAAGAAAAGAACCCGACATTCTATCAATATCTAATCAACCTTGTTCATGAAGAATTTAACGCAGGATGTGGTTGCACCAGCTTACTCACGATGTATCCTCCAACAACAAAAGATGGTTGCTTGGACCATGAAAGGAGTAAAGCGGCTCCCGATCAAAGCAGGAAGCCGATCTTGCTTAGAAGGAGGAGAGACGATGTCCCTAAAAACAGGGTCTTCGACCGGCTAAGTATGCCGGAAGAAGAAAGATGGTATGACTAAATCTCATCCTTTTATGATTCTTGTCCGATGATATGTGAAGGTGCTGATATATGTTGTATCTGAAACTTGTAAATATATTTTTGATCTATTCTCATGAAACTATTGTTTAAAACTAACTTGCTCTGATTTAATCTTCTAAAACAACCAATTCTTGGTATAACTAACTGAAATAAACTTGATTAAAATTCATAACACTAATTTATCTGTAATTCACTAATCTTGACTATCTATCTTTATCCTGATTATCGACTATGATCATCGGTAGCTGAAATATATTGCTCTGATTATCCGACTAAGTGACTTAATTATATACTTTGTGGAATACTTATCTTCAAAGATTACTAACACATTTATTTTCTTGAGCTATGTTTTAACATCATCAAAAAGGGGGAAATTGTTAGGAAGAAAATTGTATTTATGTTTTGATGAGTTAAAATATAAAATAGGATGACCATTTGAAACCTTGTATAGACAAAGCGAGATGTAATAAAGAATTGAAATAGACTAAGTACAAAAGATAGATAAGGATACACAAGGAGTCAGATGAAGACAAGGAGTCGGAGATGAGGACAAAGAGTCGACGAAGACAGAAGCCGAGAGACAATCACAATAAGTCGGATGAGGTCAAAGATAACGAACAACAAACACCAAGATTGAAGATCAAGACACGCATAAGGTGGACCATGTTTGAAGACAAGTAAAGATGATGAAGTGTTAGAATAATCAAGTGATTTCAAGAAGCGATTACAACTAACCAAGATGTTGGTCCCGGACGAGATGTGAACGGAGGTGTAAAATCTAGAAGGGGGGTTGAATAGACTTTACCACACTCAAAACTTTTTGACTTTTCGTGAGATGAGTGTATGGTCAAAGTCTTACGATGGTGCGGAAGCTAATCTCGTGTGTTTTGAAAAACTCTTTTAAATGAAAACCTTCTTGAAAAATACTTAGCAAGACCGATGCAGTTTATTAAAATGATGATGAATGAGCGGATTATAAGTATAAATGCAGAAAGCTTGTAAATAACACGAGTTTTTATAATGGTTCGGATATAACGATCCTACGTCCACTCTCCCCGATTCCAGGGGGCCTTACTATCCACCAAACCGGTCTTATCTCCTCTAATCTCCTTGAGGATTTAACCATAGGAAGTTTAACAAGTTCCCGCCCTTGGTACAAACAATATGATCTTCGAGTGTTAACTCTTAGATCCGAAATAATCAACCTTTTCTCGCATAAAGATAATGAAAGGTGATTTACACTTCCCTTGACCAAAAATAAAAATCTTAAGAATATCAACGTATTAGATTGATTTACAGTGCAGAAGAATTATGCGTGTACTTGCAATGTGTGAGTGGATTTTTCTTGATGTTTCTCGCCGTCACTTTTTTTAAAAAATCCTTCACTTCAATTTATATGCTTCTGAATTTGACTAGCCATTAGGCTAATTTGTCAATCAGTTCTTCAAGAAATGGTAAGTGACCGTTAGAAGATTTGTTGACCTTGGATAATTGATTATGCGATGCAATCAATTATCTCTTGATTGATCTTGATTGGAAATCCAATCTTCTCTAGATTGATTATGAATATCTCTCGATTGATTCTTCGACTTTTATCAATCCCGATAAATCTCTCAAAGTCAACTCTAACAATCTTACACATCTTGCTTCAAAGACAATCCCCAAGCTTCTTTGTCAGCAAGGATTCCAACCTTCTTTGTCTTCACGTTAACCTTTCTTGACACCACCACTTTTTGCATATATCTTATTATCTCTTCTTGATCTTCACACACCCTTTTAGGTATCTTCGAATGTAATCTTTCTTTGATCTTTAAGTCTTCTTATCGGTAGCCTTGATTCTCAACCAATATGGATCTTGGTCGCCTAGCAAGATTAACTATACTAAGACATAAACCCTATCTTGATCATTAGTGACTAACAGGCTCAGTGGTCCTATTACACATAGGTTTTAGGAACATCATCAAAACATACAAATTCTAATCCTAACAAATTCCCCTTTTTGATGATGTTCAAACCTTCTTGAGAAGCTGCACGCAAACAGACATGCGAAAAGAAGACAAAAAGAGACCTTTGAATAGATCTCAAACGAAAACAGCTTGATTGACAACGAGAGTTTGTCTTAGCGCAAAACATTCACTTCTATTAATATAAATGGATCGGTACATATTCACAGTGAAAGACAAAAAGAGCAAAAGATAACAAAGAAATGCCCGTAAGAGATAATCACAAACTTCACCGACTTCCCAACCAGCAACCTTCGTAACTTCCTCACGGTCATACCTTGATACCCGGTTGGAACATTCAGCCACTCGTACACTCTATCATAGAGTTCCTGTTATCCTGCTCCAATGGGTGGGCCGACCTCACCAAGCAGATTTTGAGTGTCTGCGAACACTCAAATTGATCAAACTTCGCATCTGCTTTGTGGATGGAGTAGGGATCTTTTCAAACTCCGGCGCTTGAAGCTTTAGGTTGAACTCAACGAAGCTTTCGGAATCTCTGCCCAAAGGTCACTGTGCCTTTCTTCCATCCAAGTAAGGAATGTTTCATTTCTTTGTGGCCCCGATGCCGATACTTTTGCTTACATAGTATGAGCAAATGAAATCTCTCTTTGCCGCTTTCCATTCTCAATCCTCTCGGGAGGGCGGTAATCATCCACATATCCATCGGTGTTGTGAGGGAGAATAACGTCTTCCTCGGCCTCTGCTCAGCGGAGTTTCTTACCTTTCCTACTTTGCTTCTTCTTTGACACGGCGGGCTTTGCAACGGCTTTCTTCGGTATAAACATCTTCTTCTCGTATCTTGTCCAAGACATCCACATCTTTTACTTGTTTTCCAAGGAGTTTGATCATCTTATGACTATCCTTTTCTTCCATTCTCCTTGTTTCTAAATCGGCGGGAAAAGCTTCCTCATGCAAAGCTTCCAACTCTTCTTCAGACGGGAAATTCCCTTTGTCAACTTTTTTGAGACATCTTAACCAACCTTCTCCTTTTCAAAGGTTGAGAACTTTGACCTTCGCCCACTCCCGGAACCATGTCCAGATGACTCTCGCAAAGCTCTCTTCAAATTTGCCTTCTCTTTCCGTTCCAACAAAAATTCTCAACAGCCTCCAGCCTATCTTTCACCTCCTTCAACTCTTTATCCTTCGCCTCATATATTGCAACCATATCAGTTCTCAAGCGACTTTCCCCCTTTTTAACATCATTCAAAAGAGGGGTCCAGTGACTTCCATCTCCAGCATCTTGGAAAGAATATCACGTCTGCATTTGAACTTCTCTCGTAAACGACTTGATTTAGCAAACTCAACAATTTGCTATAGGGAAGCAATCTTCTCATCAATTGCTAACATGTGCTTAACAACGGCAGCGGCCAAATGCAGCTTCTTTATGCTGATGTTCGTCAATCGAGCATTCGCCTCTTGCACAAGATGCAATTTGTTTTCCCATCTCCAAGCAGGAAGAATGGATGGCAGCATTCGATCAATTCCTTCTCGTAATCGCGCATCCATGCCATTGAGTTTCGTTAAATGATCTTGCATTTTTGTCCGAAATCATTCTCAATCAACTCTCTTTCGGCAAACACCTTCCCGAGATTAGCTTGACTTTCTCCCCTTCAGCCTCTACGCTCTCAACGTGCTTCCTAACCTCATTTATGTTATTCAACATCATGCCGTAGAAGAGTTTCGATAATATTCTCTGTTGCTCGAGAAAACATGTCGCATTTGGCGAATCAATGAGGGAGCCGTCTGAATGGCAACATCGATGTAGGACTTTGAGGACTCAATCGACTCAGAAGAGGGGTATACTTAGCAGCCAATACGAGAAAATATGGTAGCATCTGTTGTGTTAACTCAAAGAAACTTTGTAGAATAAGAATTATACAAATCCTCATGAACAACAACAGGCATGAAATTTGGCAAGTGTACGAGGATGTTAAATCGGGAAGAGAAGGAGGAATAGAAGAGACACATTTGCTGATCTCTTCATGCATTGTATAGAGAGGACTGAACCATCTTCCGCAGCTCTGGTTCATCCAACATTCGAGCAACTAGGCAAGCAATCGATGATCCGTTGTTAAGTCAAATACTTTGGCCACTCCGGCCTTGATGCTCAGCTCAAATTCCCACGAGTGAACTCATTATGACCAATCTCATTTGCCGGAAGAATGAGGTCATCAATAGCTCCAAGTCTTGCATTCTTCCACACCCGGAATGTCTATCGCCAGATCGCGTTCCTCTGAAAAATCCCGCAATCTAGGAAACTTGTTGTCGACCCAAGTAGAAGCCTCGGACATCAAACATTTCTCAAGCGGTCCGCGAATTCTTCCAGCAAGGTTTACCATTTGCATGCACTCCATTGGATCTCGCTCCAATCACATCTCCATCGAGATCACCTTCAACACAGGTGATAGGCTCCGACGCGCACCCATGCCCGCGACTTATCGCCGCCAACTTCCATTAGTGCGGTGACTTTGGAGAAGAAGAAGGAATCTCGAGAAAGAGATGGAAACGGAATCAGTACACTGCTTTCCTTCTCACCAGCAGATGCATGAGAGACCATCTCTTCGTCTGCCCTGTCAATGGAGAATCATCAACCTCCATGGCATCCTCTGCAGACGAACCTTTCTTACCGGGAGACACCTTAGGAGGCAATTGTGCTCCTCTGGTGCGACTTGCTCACCGAATCTTTTCGAGATACCATAGTTACCTTCTTGGCCTTCCTCTGTGGTAGCTGTGAGATTGGGATCTGATCTTCGCTTCCCGAAGACTTCAAAGTCTTCTCCTGCGAACTAGCAACCTTGGAGCTTGCTTTGGAGCCTTTTCACAGTACTCTTTGAAGAGTTTTACTGAATCCTTCACAATCTCATCCCTTCCAACCACATCTACATCAGGTCACATCATTACGGGAGCAACCTCTCTAATTGGTATCACATCGGCGGGTTCCCCCTCAATTTCAGCCGAGCTTCTTCATCATCGAATCGGGAGGACCACTAAGCTCCTCGTCCTTATTCAAGATAAACTTTGCCTTAGTATATGATTTTGTCCACTTCGGGTTCCATAGCTGTATTTGGCAAACATCCTCTCCAACAAGGAAAGTGACCTTATTGGACATAGAAACATACTGTTCTACAGCCCATACCTTCACATCTGGATGTTCGTCAACCTCAATCCGAAAGAACCTAATCTTCTCCTTCCGCAAAATCTCAAAGAACTTACTAACCTACCACACTCCACTCCATCAACAATAGCCTTCAAGGCACAAATACGCCTCGACTCACGGAGTACATACTGCTGTTATTCTAAAAAAATAACCTTCACTATGATATCAAACAACGAGTCATATTTCCGCTTGAGATATGCTTTCTTCAAATCGACACATGATGACGACACAAAGTTTTCACCGGAGAGTGAAAAGTGTCGAGATAGTTTTCCGACATATATGATTCTAGATCAATGCCATGAAGAGACAAACCCAAATGTTGATGAACATCATGCCGTTTGATGGTCGAACTTTGATCAACACGCTTGTTTTGATGTTATTCCTTCCAAACTCACCGCGAACTAGAAATCCATGACGTAGGCATCAAGAGTTCGTCGCTCCAAAGAATGAGCCAAGCAATCGGTACAAGCCCCCATCAGATAAGAGATTTAGAATCTCCACCGCCTCGGCGACGTGTTGTTCGGAAATCCACCGATAATTCACTCCGTACTTTCTCCGATAGGGCCAAGGGATCTAGAGTCTTGTGTTTCCACTGCGACCTTTTCGAAGATGAAGATTATTTAGGAGCCATTTGAGATTAAAGATGAAATTGATCAAATTCCGTAAATTCGGAGAACAGAGAGTAGAAGTGATCAAACGGGAAGAAATGAGAGAGAAAAAATCAATTTATAAGAAATAGAAAAGGAAACCGCTAAATTTTAAATTACAAAATAAGATTTGAACGTTGATTGACATATTGCACGATCAGATCGAACTGTTATGGATTAAGCGGTTCGAATTAGAAAAGTGCGTGACCTCACTTTGGACTTGAAAAAGGTATTTACCAAAATTAAAAGATTTTTGGGTCCGCAGTAATAGGATATAAATTAATATTTTAAGAAAAACTACCTCATAACTTGTGGTTGAAAAGATTTGATCCGACGAGTTCATAAAATTAATTCCCAATGCCGAGGATAAACGAAGGAATAAAATATTCAAAATTATTTTAACCACATAGAACAAGGAATATTTTATACCAAAATATTTTTCAAGCGAATAGACGAAGAAAATTGAGAGAGAGAGAGAGAGAGAGAGAGAGAGTAAAAATAACATATCTATCAGTTGATATTGTAATCAATCGATATCTTTAGAGCACTTGAAAGCAGACAAGGTTTTAGAACCTTCTCCAAATAGGATTGAAAGTTCTCTTGAGAAAGCTTTATATTCTCTTCAAAGCAAGTTTTATACTCTCTTGACAAGCTTTTTACTTAATAGCCTTCTCCGTAAAAGTTTTAACATAATTTTTCTGGATCCAAAGAGGCCTAATTCTACCGATAGATCTCTAAACCGTGCTTACGCCAAAGGTTTTATAAGAATGTCTGCTCTCTGTCGATCTGTATAAATCTTTTCCATTCTAATGTTTTTCTTTTCCACATGATCTCTAATAAAGTGATGACGTATATCCATATGCTTGCATCTTGTGTGAAATCTTTGGATTACGAGTAATAGCAATAGCACTATTGCTATCACAAAAGATAGGAATTTCTTTAGTGACAATATGATAGTCTTGCAATTGTTGACTTATCCAAAGTAATTGTGAGCAACGGCTCCGTGACCATATACTGCTTACGTGGTTGGCGTAGCCACCGAAGTTTGCTTCTTAGAGAACCAAGAAACCAGCTTACTTCCAAGAAATTGGCATGTACCCGTGGTTGATTTTCTATCAATTCTACAACCTCCATAGTCTGAATCGGAATATCCACTTTGAGTTCCGTGTTGTCATCAGCAGATACCAAAGACCTAAGTTTGTTGTACCCTTGAGACACTTTAAAATCTTCTTTGCTGCATCCAAATGACTTTTCTTTGGATTAGCTTGAAATCTAGCGCATACTCCAATGCGAAAGAAATATCAGTTCTGCTTGCCGTTAGATACAAAGCAAGGAACCTATTAATCCTCTATACATAGTCGATCAACACTTTCACCATCCTCATCTGGATCCATCTTGTAGTTTGTTACCATAGGAATTTTTGCATCCTTGCTTGTTAACATTCCAAACTTTTCTAGCATATTTTTGGTATACTTTGCTTGGTTTATGAATATTCCTTTAGGAGTTTGCTTGACTTGAAGACCTAGGAAATAATTCATTTCTCCCATCATAGACATTTCAAACTTACTTTGCATCAATTCACTGAATTTTTCACAAAGCTTCTTGTTTGGAGATCCGAAGATTATGTCGTCCACATAGATCTGTACTAATAGAATATCTTGATCTTCTTCAATTGCTGAATAAGGTTCGATCAATCTTTCCTTTACTGAATCCATGATCAAGTAGAAAGCTGCGATAGTGTGTCATACCAAGCTCGAGGAGCTTGCTTTAGTCCATATAAAACTTTCTTGATCGGTAAACTTGATTTCCTTGTACAAAGCACGGGGTTGTTCAACGTATACTTCTTCACCAAGAACGCCATTTAGAAACGCAAACTTTACATCCATTTGATATACTTTGAACTTCATATATGTTGTGTACGCAAGAAATAGTCTTATAGCCTCTAATCGCATCTTTGGCGCAAACGCGTCTCGTCATAATCAATTCCTTCGATTGTGAGTAACCTTGTGTGACAAGACTTGCTTTATTTCTAGTGACTTCATCTTTCTCATTTTTTTGTTCTTGAAAACCCACTTAGTTCCAATCACCTTTTGATGTTTTGGTCTATCAACAAGTATCCAAACATTTTGTCGTGTGGATTGATTCAGTTCATCTTGCATAACTTCTATCCAGGTTTGTGTCCAGAATGCTTCTTCAATGTTCTTAGGTTCTTGTAGAGATACATAGCAACTAAATAAACCATCTAGATTTATTATTCTTCTTGTTTTGACTCCATCTTGAGGGTTACCTAAGATTAGATCACCGGGATGATCTGTCATCCAATTCCTTCTATTGAGACACGTTTAACCCTTCTCGAAGGTATCATTGGAACATCATCTAGTGTCGCTCCCCCTTGATTTGATAAATTCACATCTGGTGTTTTGGGTGAGTCATCAACAATCCTTGGGGTTTCTTCTGATTTTGTTTTACTTGAGTCTTCTCTCATTTCTGGAACAACTTTTCCTATTTCTGCCGACGTTGAGATTTGCCGATCATCTTCGAGAATTTGAGTCTAAAGTGGGTACATGAAACTTGACATATTTTGTCTTATCCTTGAGTTCTAGTTTCCCAAATCCTTCTACCAAGAACTCTTCTCGTCCTTTGTCCTTAGACTCAGCAATAGACTCATTAAAAACCACATGAGGTGTTTCTTCCACAACAAGGGTTTTCCTATTAAAAACCCGATAGGCCTTGCTTGTCTTTGGAATATCCTAAGAATATTCCATCAGCAACTTTGGCATCAAAGGTTTTTAACTTGGACTTGCCATTGTCATGAATGAAACACCTACAACCAAAACACGAAATAAAGAGACATGAGGAATTTTACCTTTCCATAACTCGTAAGGTGTCTTTCCATGGTCTTTGGTCGCAAGCTTCGATTCCGAGTATAGCATGCTGTATTCACACTTCGCCCAAAACCTCGAGGAACATTATACTCTGCTAGCATTGTTCTGGCGGCTTCCTTAAGTGTCCTATTTCTCCTTTCGGCAACGCCATTTTGCCGTGGAGTACGAGCCGCATGACGTTTCATGCTGAATCCCAACCTCTTTGCAATATGTTGCTATGTGAGAGTTTAGAA
Organism: Paraleonurus japonicus; assembly: GCA_030762865.1. Taxonomy (NCBI): domain Eukaryota; kingdom Viridiplantae; phylum Streptophyta; class Magnoliopsida; order Lamiales; family Lamiaceae; genus Paraleonurus; species Paraleonurus japonicus. The sequence continues at coordinate 13,292,695 of CM061061.1, forward strand.
ATTCTGTTCCTTAGTCACTTCGATCCTTACAACATTTTCTCCCTTCTCATTTTGTAATCTTTTCAGTAATTTCGTAACTTTGTGATAGTTTCGTTTCTTTTGAACATAAATATCACCCATGTGAATCTTGAATAGTCATCTACCACCACCAGAGTGTACTTTCGCCACCGAAGTTTAAAGGAGATACAAGACCAAATAGATCCATATGAAGTAATTGTAGTACCCTACTAGATGTTGGTACGAAATTTCTTTAAAAGAAGCTCTAGTTTGCTTTTGGCATGAATCACGAGATCTGATCTTTTGAGAAAAACTCATTTGGCGAGACCCTCTACAAGAGACTTTCTGGCTATCTTGTTTAGCGTTTTGAAATTTAAATGACTCAATCTGTTGTGCCATAACCAGCTAACCACGAAGTACTTTTTGCTACAAGGCATGTATTGCTTGAACACTTCAAATTACGCAACATAAACATTGCCCTTTCTCAGGCCGGTTAAGAGCACACGATCGTTTAAACCACTTAAAACAACACACAAAGAACTAGAGAACTTAACCGAGTATCCCTTATCGCAAAACTGAAACCGAGAGCAAGTTAAGCTTTAATCCTTCCACGTAGAAAACTTCATCAACACGTACATCTCCAATGTATAGAGTCCCAACACCTTTGGTAATACCAAAGTTATTGTCTCCAAATACCACCCGTGGGCCATTTTGTGATTTTATTGAGCTCAAAAGTTGTTTGTCTCGACTATATGCTTGAACACCCACCGTCAATGTACCAAACAAGATTTCCGGCAACTTCTCTATCATGCCCCACGGTGTCCTGCACGTTTAGTTAAGTTTTAGGTACCCTTTAGATTTGGGTCCTTGAGAGTTAGCACAATCTTTAGGAATCAATAGGAATAGATTCTTCTTATCATGTTAGGAAGATCTTATCCTTCTTCCATACATATTGTTGGTCCCTGAATGTTGAGTTGAATAAAACCTTGAGATAGCCTTCTAGAACAAAATCTAGAAATGGGGGTTTGAATAGATTTTGTAGATTTTTCCCGAATCTTTTCAAAAACAATTCAAAGTATCGATTAAACACAGCGGAAAACAATTTTTAAACTCAACTTTTAACAAGATCAAAAGCAAAGCTGATATTCGTGTTTTAGCTAAGATTACGAAATTTAATTTCGAATAACAAATTGTAACTTGAACGAAATTCAAAGAAAGCGAGAAAGAACACGAGATTTTATAGTGGTTCGGATTATAACAATCCTACATCCACTCTCCTTCTCCAAACTTGAAGAAGGGTCTCCACTAGCAGCTTACTTACTTACAATCTTTACACTTTACAACTTGATCCTCAATTCTTCAAGAATACTAACTAAACTTCTAAATTCTAAATCTAAGAATGAGATGTGTTTTTGAAGATATGAAGTGAAGTGTTCTACAAACAACTAGAAAACTCTTTTGAAAATTCTTTGTAAATTGAATAGTGAATGGTGTGAAAAATCAGATTGGCATAAGTATTGAAAAAATAAAATCTAGCCCTATTTATAAGTACGAAAGACAGTTAGTACATTAGTCGAGTTCTAACAAACTGAAACTGCTCAAATAAACTTATTCTTGAAAACTACTCTTGACCTCAGTGATTTTTCCTACTCAAATGCACTTGACTTGGTGAAGACTTGCCTTTCTTATTCTACTCGGCTTGTCTTGACCTCGTCTCGAGCTCTTCATGATCGTCTCCTGCAGATGACTAGATTTGAGCTTGTCTCCGGATGACTTGTAACTTTAGATTTCGAGATCACCTAATTAGCTCTAGACCCAATCGATCGGCTTAGTACCCGAACTTTGACTGAGCCGCTTATTGGCGTTATGCCTTGACTAGATTGATCTTTTAACTCATCAAAACTCTACTTGGTCTAACAATTTCCCCCTTTTTGATGAAGTTAAAACCTACAAGAAAGAGACACACTCACAAATGAAGTTAGTTTTAGAGTTAATCAAGACTTAACAAATAGATATATCAGCACACATTTACACTTTTAATCAGATTCAATTATCACAAAGTACTTAAAAAATTTTAAACTTAAAAACTTTTAAGTCTTAGATTTTAAAGCCATTTTAAACTTAGAAAAAATTTGAAAAATTTTTATTCGAGAAGATAAATTTCTCGAGATGACTTGTACTTAGAAAAATTTTAAGCTTTTTCTTAAAGCGAGAAAAAAACTTCAAGAAAATAAGACAAGTAAATCACAAATGTTCAGATATATTCATTCATATATTTACAGATTTACAATGATCAAAAGATAAAAAGATAAGGAAAAGAGAAAAGATCCTTTATCGATTCCCCACCGATTGGTTTCGGGAATGGCCAACCGTAAAGACTCTCTTCCTCGGCTTCTTAAGCTCCTCTTCGTCTTTCAACCCGCACTCAACCTCGGCTTTGGCTATGATGCCTTTAATCCAGTTCATGTCAATTGAGCCGTCTGGATTGGTCTTAGGCCTTTCTTTCTCATAGGCCGGAGCACAAAGATCTGCATTGAAGAACATGCTGCTTCCACCGGCTGACCTACGATATAGATCTTTGTCCTCCTTCTCTATCCACTCATGCCACTTTAGGTCCTCGTCCGGCTCTGCTGAATCAGACCCCTTCGTGGATGTACCAATGATACATCCATCTCGCGTCCAAATTCTTTTCTTTATATTCCTTGAAGAGTTTGCGGTAACAACCTTTGCAGGATTGAGTGTCCTGTGATAGGGCCTAAACTTCGGCTTCATCTGCCTCCTTCATCTCCCATTTCCTTACGTCTCTGCTCCACCTCATCTCCAGTCCCTTGCTCTTCTTCTTCAGCTTTTTCCTTTCTCTTTCTCCATAGAAAGCCGCTCTCTCATGATCCTGCTGATCTGTTCTTGAGCGGAGTTAGAGTAGTCGAGGCTCCCTCTTTCTTTTCTCGCAGATTGTGACCTTAGGACTTAGAACTTTGGCTGGAGCAGATTCCTCAATCATCTTCCCTTTCCCCTTCCCTTTCACCTCAACCGCTTTTGTCTCGAGATTCTTTTAATTTCGCGGCGGTGGCAGTCCTTTTTCTTCTTCTTTCCTCCTCCTCTCTTCATCTTCCTTGAGCGCCTCCTCAAGTTGGCTGACCCTCGGTGAAGTGCGGCCGGCTCATCCGATTTAATGCGAAGCTTCCTCCTGGCTGCCTCCAACTCATCTGCTAGCCTTCGTGTCGACCTTACTCTTCGTCTCATCTAACACAATGTGAGTGCCAACTCTCTTTCTTTCACCTCCTTTTCCCCCTTTTTGACTTCATCGGCCAAGGTAGTCGGCTTCATCTCTAGATCATTGCATTTAGCCTGAAGTCGACTTGTCCAAGGCCAATGAGTCCACCACTATGGAGTTATATTCGGACACTTGCGTTTTCAGCCCTTTAACTTCTTCCTCCATAGCTGTCACCTTCTCGGCAAGAACATATTTAGTAATAGAAGTAATCTTTTCAGTAAGATTTACCTCTACTTCCCGCATGTTCGTGATCATTGCCTCGATCGCCTTCACCATCTTCTTTCTTCGCCTCTGGAGCTTCTTCTCGAAGGCACAGCTTCATCTTCCTCTCCATTTGGGCAATTATGGAAGTGATAGCTGATGTGGGGCTTAGGTCACTTTCCTCATCCTCGGATAAGGATTCGGAAGAAGAAGAGGTAGGAGTGTGAGGTTCAGAAATTTGGGGTTGAGGAGCGGGGAGCTCATCTGGATGTCTTCTAAAAGGGATATGAGGTGATGTCTATTTCTGGTGGTGTGAAGTGTTGAGTTTCGGATGGGGTGGGGGTGGATGTAGTGGGTGGCTCTATTTGTGGAGAGATGGTGGGGATGAGGGTAGTTTCGAGGTTGGGTGGTAGTGGGGGTGATTTCAGATTGAGTGGTGGTGGGTATGGTTTCGAGATGAGGTTTGGACTATATGGGACAAGCGTGGCTATTTCGGAGGCTCCGGAGGTGCCCGGGCACACCTCTTCATTGCCAGTGGAGATTTTGAGGGAGAGAGAGATGAAGTAGTACCTTCCTCTTGGATGGGTGAAAGTCTGACTTCCTTGGCTGGAGAGGCTGGGACATCCACCATGTGCAACCTCGGCTGCGATTTCAAGCACCGGTACTTCTTGGCGGGAGGGTAGAGACTTCCATCGACGACCCAGCTGCCGGATGATTGGAGTGAATTGATACATGTTTTTAGGGCTATTTTTAGTGCAAAAGTGAGCTAAAGTATGATTTTTGTGCCTAAATGTGAAAAATATCACTCTTTTGCCTAAAAAGTATTACTTTGAGAGGTTTTGATGTATTTCGCCCGTTTTGCGGGTAAATCGGTGGAATTTTGCCAAACCGAGAGTACCGGTATTCTTAGAATGAAAAGACGAACATACGGGGCCAGCGAGTCGGGACCGGAGCCCTTCTCGATAAAAATTCCCTGGTCTCGAGTTGGAGTCGAGGGTGCACAGACCTCGACTCGAGGTTCATCTTTGGAGGGAAGTCATTTCAAAAAGACAGGATCCTCGACTCGGGGAGGAGCCTCGAGTCGAGGGATATGAAAATGCAGGAAGCTCGACTCGAGGGCGAGGCCTCGACTCGAGGCAGAGAGATTTTTAAAGAAACGTGTTAGCGACTTTTAGGCCTCGACTCGAGGGCTTGAAGCTCGACTCGAGGAGTGCCCAAAACCGAAAAATTCAGTTTTTAAGCCAATGAAAGCCAAAACAGAGAGGAGTTGATTCTAGCGGTTCAGAGCGGTTTCTAGGAGTTTCTTTGAGCGAATTTTACATTTTGTAGCTTGAATTTACTTGTAATTGCATTAGATTGTTAGAATTGAGATAAATTCTACATTTAGTTCATTAAATTAGTAGATTGGTTGATTGTAATTGAAGTTTGCAGCTGAGAATTGGGAAGAATTGAAGTTGTATTGAAGCATTGTACAAGATTAATCATTCTTATTTTTGCCTATTGAAGCTTAATTGGTGAAGTTCTCACCCTTTGATCTCTTTAATTCATTGCTTGTAGTAATTAGATTGTTAATTGATTTCTTAGATTTTCTAGCCATGGTTTTTGCTTGTAGCACCATGGGCTAATAACTTTGTGCTTGGAATAATTGAAATTAGGGATGAAGTGATTGCCTCATGCTATGATTGTTGATAATTGTAATCAATTGAATTAGATTGCTCCCTAATTGTGATTCTTAATTGTGCTTCATGAAAAATTGTCTCTTTTGATTAATGGTTGATCACCATAGCAATTGGCGAGAGTTGAGCTAACGTGATTAGGTGTTAATCGGGTTTCAATTTTGCATGATTGTATGAATTGGGGACTTCTACATTGAGAGATGGGAAGAACTAAGGATACTCACATTAGGCATTGTAATATTAATGGAGTTATTAATTTCATGATGGTTTATGCTTTCTAATTTGATTGATTTGCATTTGGATACAATCATAGCTTGTTAATCATGGATTCCTTGATGGAGATTATCCCTTGCACCCAATTCCCCCATTGATTTTAGTCTATTTGATCTTGCATTCTAAGTGTTTGATAGATTGTTTGCATAAACTTGCCATTTAATTTCTTGCAATTTGTAGTGATTTAGTTCAAGAGCTTGTTGCAACTTTAGCCATTTAGAACTCTTATCCTTGAATTTCGTTTGCATACTTTCTCCCTTGGGTTCGATATTTTTGTTGATTGGTCTTAATAACTCTTACCCTATATACTCCAATCACTGCACGATTCGGACGTCTGGAGGACCTCCTCCGAAGAATAAATTGGTTATCTTCATGAGAATCCTCATCATCTGTGCCGGTAGATGGCTCGGCCTCGTACCCTATCCGAGGCTCGACTAGCCTCCTCCTTGACCTCCTCCTTGTCGGGGACCTCACGAGAGTTGCTGCCTCCTCAGTGTTACTTCCACAACAGTGGATCCTCGGTGGTTGAGCTTCAGCAGCTGGTATGGCAACTTCGGCTGTTGGTTGAGGTTCATTTCTTGGCCTCTGTACCACTTTGCAGCTGCTAGCTGCTCCCTCTGCCTCGACCATCCTCTCGATTCATCATCCGAGTCAAGCAACCCTCCAATCCTTTCATCCTTTGTCGGTAAGCCTTTTTGCTTAGAATATTTCTTTAAGCCTTCCCTCGTCTCAAATCTTTTATTCAATCCTTCCATTAACACGGTGATTTTATTGAATAGACTTACAGTCGAGGTGATTTGTCCAATCTCCATCGGTTGGATTGAATAACAACCTCGGCTTCTCCTCCTTCATCCTCCTAAACAACAAATCTACCCAATCCACCTGAACCCCATCAAAAATGGCTCTCATGCAACACAATCGTGACTTCGTCACTCCATCATGGGAGCTTTGATCTCCTAGGATTGACTTAGTTACAATCGTCATGAGCAGCCTAAACCTTCTCCTCAACATATGCTTCTTCAAATCCCTCCTAACTCCTCCGTAGAGTAATCCTAGCAAACAAATCAAGCGATTCTTCCCAATCATTTTCTTTATACAACAGAGGATTAACCCCTTCCATAGAGGTATCCGGAATCCTTGCAACGTTCTCCTTTGAATACTCCAATTGAGTACCTTCGACAATCGTTTTGAAACCATTTTCCGTAAACTCACTTCTTGCGAGGAACTCTGCTCAGATGAAATCAGCGGTTTTGTTCAGTGGAGATTTGAGCGAACAAAATCCCGTAATCTTGAGGCTTCCAACGATCGATAATTTCTCTGGATTCTCTGTAATTTGTAGTCTCAAAATCTACAAACATTTTAGCCTTCAATTTATTTTTGACTGAATTAGAAAGCATTTTGAAATCGGAACACAGAGCGGATATATATGTAGGAGGTTTAGGTGTTTGAGAAGAAGAGGATGCCATTGATAAGTTTTTGAGAGTAAGAAATTTTTAGTAAATTTCGATAGCAGGAATTGCGAAAGTAAAATTTTTAAAATCTGAAGAAGGTAAGTTTTTAAACGAGAGAGAGAGGAAAGTTGGGAAATCAAAACGTGGCACGATCTCGGGGTTTTGATTTTGAACCGTTGATTGAAAAGGCGCGTGTAAAACATCGACGGTTTTGCGAGAAAATCGCTTTGAATTCAGGCGCGTAACCTACACGCGTCTTGAATTGCGTAAAGTAACCGTTTAACCTACGGATTAGACGGCTAATAGACTTACTTTATCGAAGTAATTAGTATACAGCGTAAGCAATGAAATGTCTTACTTAATACTCGTATTCTATTTCGAACTTGGTAAAATGTCGACTTGGTCAAAATGACCTTGTCTTATATTTTCAAAACAAACTTTCTCCTAGTCCTGGTTTTGAAAACAACAAATGTTTAAGGCTTAATACAATATTTTCAATTTATTTACACAATACAAATTACTTGAGATACACAGGCTTAAGAACTTTATTTGAAAACAACGATTTTGAGGAAAACAAAGATGAAGGTTTTCTCGAATGAAGAGATTTATGAGACTAATCGATATACATGTTCCTGCAAACAAACTCATCAAAACTATTAGTAGCTTAGGTAGATCGTGATAGGGTGCGAGATAGTCATCTGTTTTCGGAGAATCAGTGACTATTGTGCCCTAGTCGATTTACCATATATCGGATAAGCAATTATCATGTCGGATAAGGTCAATATGACTAATCCTTGATTCTTGATTCCTAAGAAGGAAATCAATGATATCAGCTACCTAATTGTCCTTTGACTCGGAGCTAGTCTGATAATTCTTTCTAGACATAATAAACTAAATTGAAAGAGACAAGAAATAAAAATACGTAATTAGAGATTTACTAACGAAGCATCTAATAAACCTAAATCTACAGATAATTCTTTAAACCTCGCCTCTGCCAATGGTTTTGTCAAGATGTCTCCGCTCTTTGAAAATCAGTCAAGATCTTCGCAAGTCTGATATCTCCTTTTTCTACATGATCTCGGATGAAGTGGTGTCGATATCTACATGCTTGCATCTTGTATGTAGGACTGGGTTACGAGTAATAGCTATGACACTATTACTATCACAAAAGATAGGTACATCTTTGGTGATAATATTATAGTCCCTTAGGCGTTGACTTATCCAGATCGGTGAGAACAACAACTTCCATTTGCCATATACTCAGCTTCTGGTTGTGGAAGTAGCTACAGAGGTTTGTTTCTTAGACAACCATGAAATCAGCTTACTTCCAAGAAATTGGCATGTACCGGATGTAGATTTTCTATCTATCTTACACCCACCAAAATCCGAATCGAGTATCCAGACATTTCCAAAGTTGTCATCACTGGATACCACAATCCAACATTTATTATTCCTTTCAAATACTTAAGGATTTTCTTTCTTTGCTTCCAGATGGCTTTTCTTAGGATTAGTTTGAAATCGAGCACAGACTCCAATCGCAAATGAAATATCAGTCTACTAGAAGTTAAATATAATAAAGAACCAATAAGACCTCGATACTCGGTTTGATCGGTGTCTTCTCCCTTCTCGTCTGGATCCGATGAAAAATTTGTCATCAAAGGTATCTTAGCTTCTCGGCTGGTACCTATTCAATATTTTTCAATAAGATCTTTTGTATATTTGGCTTGGTTGATGAATATTCCTTTCTTTATCTGTTTGACTTGAAGTCCAAGAAAATATGTCATTTCTCCCATCATGGACATTTCAAATCTGCTTTTCATAAGACTACTAAATTCTTCACATAAAGATATGTTAGTTGATCTAAATATTATATCATCAACATAAATTTGAACTAACAAAATATCACAACCAAACTCTTTTCTAAAGAGAGTTCTATCAATTCTACCTTTAACAAAACCATTTTGAATTAAATATTCGGACAAGGTGTCATACCAAGCTCTTGGTGCTTGTTTAAGTCCATATAGAGCTTTCCTTAGTTTATAAACCTTGTCTCATTTGACAAAACAAGGAGAAATTTGCTCTACATAAACTTCCTCAAGCTAGGATTCCATTTAAGAATCTTGACTTAACATCCATTTGAAAAACTATGAATCTTTTAAAAGCTGCATAGGCTAAAACCAATCTTATGACTTCCAGACAGGCGGCGAGAGGACAACGCGATCGTAGTAGATGCTCGACCCGGTGACAAATCCGACTTCGAGTGTGTTGTTCCTCACTTTGGAGACTCGGCTCTACGAACCCACTCGGATGAATTCAAAAAGGTGGAAGTAGGCTGGGCAAGAAAAGGCGGGAAGCCCTCACAGTGGTGTCAAGACCGATCTTTGATAAGCCGGAAATCAAGGTAGACATAGCCGAGTGGAGGCGGCTAAGGTAGAGATGAAAGTTAAAACGAGATGAGCTTGCCGCCCTTCACTGAGGGTAACCCAGGATAGAGGATGCCATCGGCGGGGACGAGGAGAGAAGGAAGAAGGAGGAGGAGGAGAAGACTAAAAGCTGATGGCCGAGGATCAAAGAAGCCGAGAAATCATCCGAGGCCGCAGGCAAAGGGAAGGGGAAGGTGTTTGAGAAGGAGCTAGTGAAGCCGTAATTTCAAAATCTTCCAAGGCCGAGAAGAAGAAGAGAGAGCCGGACTACTCCAATCTATCTAAGGAGCAGATAAGAAGAATCAAACAAGAAAAGGAGTGGTTCGGAGAGAGAGAAAGGAAGAGGCGAGAGGAAGCCGGGCAAAGGGGGTCGAGATGAAGTGGGACAGGGTATCGGGAAGTGAGTCTCTAAAGTTCTTTGATGAACCAGACTTCCTTTCCTTCCACCGCTCATCTGCCCCACCAAAGATGGTCACATGTCAACTCAACAAGGAGTATTGGGACAAGAACATGGATGCTAGATGGATGTTCCATTGGTACATCTTAAAGGCATCTGTGTGTGGAGCGAAGATGAAGATCTCCGTTGGCATGAGTGGATGGAGAAGGAAGACCGGGACACATACGAGAGAAGGCTACTCGATAAGGTGAGCGATGTGTTCAACGTTGATCTGATAGCTCCCGCCTATGAGCATGCCAAGCCGAAAGCTGAATGCGGATGGAACCATCGACCTCGGGTAAAATTTTTCATCACCAAAGCTGAAGTCGATCTGGACTCAAAGACGAAGAAGAGTGAAGCCGATAAGAAAAAGAGTCTTTACTTGGTGGAGGTTCCTGAGGAAGGTGACCGATTGGGGTGTCTAGATAAGATTAATTTTCTTTTCTCTTTGTCTCATCTTATCTCGCACCAAATGTAATCTGTATATATGTGAATTATGAATGAAATTTTGTGGACTTATCTGAATTATCTTGTCTTGTTTTATGTTTCTTTCGCATTCTAAGAAAACTTAAAATTTTTCTAAGTGTTAATCATCCGAGGAAACTTCTATCTTAGATTAAAACTTTCCTAAAAATTTTCTAAGTCCTAAGACTTAAAATTTTTCTAAGTGCTAATAATCTTGTAAAGTCTTTAAGACTCAAACTTTTCTAAAAGCTTTAAAATTTTCTAAGTTTGAATTAATTTCTCTTACGTGAACGTATCTGAACTACATGCTTAAGTGCTTTAATGTGCTCATCGATTATCTTGAATAATCTTGACTAACACTAGTTGTGAGCTTGTTTCCTTCTTGCAGCTTTAACTTCATCAAAAAGGGGGAAATTGTTAGATCGTAATTTGTTTTGATGAGTTAAATTATATATATTAGAGTTAGCTCATGTAAGTAAGATGACCAGCTAAATGCATAGAACAGTGATGCAATGAATTCTAGTGCTAGGTGATCGGACTCGGTAGAGCTAGAATAGTCGGTGAAGTCGAGAAAGAGAAAGTCATCGAAGACGATCTCTACGAAGTCATCTTTTGGAGACAATAATGAAGAGCTCAAGACGAGGTCAAGACCAGGTGAGTAGAATCGAGAAAGGCGAGTCTTCACTAAGTCAGACGACTAGTTCAAGATCTGCAGAAGTCAAGGCGGTTTTCAAGAATAAGTTTGTTGAACGGTTTTTAGTTTGTTATAACAAACAAACCGTTCTCTCATTTTTCAATACTCATGATTTTTCAAAGAGCACTCAAAATTTTTCAAAAGAATCTTCTTAAGTTTCTAAGTGTTTATAGAACACTCATTTGTACATCTTCAAACTTTACGCATCGTAATTTTTCAAGTTTCTAGATAGTTTGGAAGATTGAAGATAGAATTGAAGAAGAAGATCTTCATAGCGTTGTAATTGTAACTCTGTAAGTAAGTAAGAAAGTAAGTCGATCGAGGCCCTTCTTCAAGTTGAAGAAGGAGAGTGGGACGTAGGATCGATTTGATCCGAACCACTATAAATCCCGATGTTCTTTACTTCTTGTCTTTACTTATTTGTTATTCGATTATTCAAACAAATTAATTTACGATTTAATTCAAATTTCTTTTTGATCCTTTAAAGATTGAGATAAAACTTGTTTCGTTGTTCAGCTTTGTTATCTTGAATAGATAATCTGATCTTTGAAAAAGATTTGATAATCTATTCAACCTCCCCTTCTAGATTATCACTAGGAGGCGATCTAAGCTTGTTTACTCACTCAATCTCTCGGCCAACACCGTCATGTGAGTTCTGCTCACCAAGTATTGATTTCGTAAGTATCGTCATTAGAAGATGATACTTCCTCCTCAACATGTTCTTCTTGAGCTCCTTCCTTTGATCTTTGCAAGAAGATCGGGCCATCATCTCGAATGATTCGACCCAATCATCATCCTTATAAGTATAAGGATTCACTCCTTCATTTGTCTCAAATGTTCTTGCAATATACGCCCTAGAAACAAAGACACTCACATCGTCCACCTTGGATTTGAACACACCATCTTCATATGTTCCGTTAATGTAGAATTCGATCTCACACATATCCGGTGTCTTGTTCTTCTCCGATTTCTTGAATAGAAGATTGGAAAGTTACAAGTCATCTGGAGACGAGCTCAAGTCTAGTCATCTGCAGGAAACAAGTATGAAGAGCTCGTGAGGAGGTCAAGACAAGCTGAGTAGAATAAGAAAGGCGAGTCTTCACCAAGTCACCGAGGACGAGTAGAATAAAATCAGTGAGGTCTAGAGCGGTTTCCGAGAATAAGTTTGTTGAGCGGTTTCTAGTTTGTTAAAACTAATTAACAAACTAACTGTCTTTTCAGACTTATAAATAGGTCTAGGCACTTCATTAGAACATAGAGATCACCACGAATTATACATTCAGCAATAGATTCTCAAAATTCACAAGATTTCGTAAAAGCACAAAAATTGTTTTCAAGGATTTCTTCATAGATTTTTCTAAGTGTTTATAGAACACTTTCTTATACATCTTCAAACACTCTTCTATCACTCTAGAGTTAGATTTTTCAAGAATAGTTTAGAGGATTGAAGATTTGAAGATCAGTTGTAATTTGTAAGTTGTACGATTGGAAAGTGAGTAAGTAAGCTAGTAGAAGAGACCCTTCTTCAAAGTTTGAAGAAGGAGAGTGGATGTAGGATTTTTATAATCCGAACCACTATAAATCCGTGTTCTTTATTGCTTTGGTTTACTTATCTGCTTTTTCCAGTTTATCAATCAAAGATTGATTTCGAGAATCAAAGTTAGAACTAAAATATCGGTTTGCTTTTGATCTTATTCAAGTTGAGTTTAAAATTGTTTTCCGCTGTGTTACTTTGAAGATTTGAATAAGTTTTAAAAGATTTGTGAAAAATCAATAAACTCTATTCAACCCCCTTCTAGATTTTATCCTAGAAGGTTAACTCAAGGTTTTTCTTAAATCAACTCACCAAATCGGGACCAACAAGTGGTATCGGAGCGGTGTTAAGTTTGTTATGATATTGATTTTTGGTCTTAACCAAGATTCTGAAATTTGTGCTTGATTATCTTCATTTTCTTTGATTCACTAACAGTTTTACTAACAAGATCTTGTAAGTGTTTTGGTTTTTCTATCTCACCATGTCTTCTCGTTAAGAGCAAGAAATCAAGGAGTCTACCTGATTTCTCAATTGAAGAATATGATTATTGGAAGTTTAGAATGGAGAACCATCTCAAAGCAATTCATGATAGAATGGAGGAGGTTCTTGAGGAAGGACCTATTAAATTTTATCATGGAGGCACCAAAGAATGGCAATCGAATCACCAAACAAGAGTGAGGCAAGAAAAGAAAAGCTCGGAACTCACAAGTGATGAAAGAAAGATTCATAATCTGGATCAAGTTGCTAGAACAATGATCATTGAAACATTGAGTAAGGATTGAATTGAAAAGGTGAAAAGATGCAAGATCTGCCAAGGAAATGTGGGAAACTCTTGCCAATCTGTGAAGGATCGGATCGAGTCAAAGAAAACAAATTGCGATCTGTTCTACATGTTTTTGACACTTTCAAGATGAAAGAAGGAGAGTCATTGATCAACTGGATGTTAGGTGACTAATCTACTTGGCAAGGCAGGTGATTTGGGAAAAACATATACAGAGAAAGAAATCAACAATAAAGTGTTAAGGTCATTAAGCAAAAGATGGAGAGAAAAACTAATATTCTAAAGCTACTCGATTTATCTTCAATTTCACATCACACTTTATTTTCTCATCTCAAGGCATTAGAATATGACATCCAAATCGAAGATGAAGAAGATGAAGCAGAATCTTCAACATCCTGGAAAGATCAGAGCTTTTGTTCATCAAGATGAATGCGAAAAGATCTCCAAGGCATTTGATTTGTCTATTAAGGAGGAAATGACTCTTTTGTTAAAATGATATGAAAGGCTGAGAATGAAGTATAAAAGAAACAAGAGAGATAAATCAAGTCGAAAGAACTACAGATCAGATAAAGAGTTCGGAAAATGATAGGAAAAAGGATCGGACAAGGAAGCATAAGTCACCAATCGACGAGGAGATAGTAGTCCTAAAGCAGACAGAGGAGATATTTGTTATACATGCAACAAGCCTGGTCACTATAGTTATGATCATCCTCAACTCACTCCCAAAGAGAGAAAAAAGAGGAAAAGAGAGATAGAAGGTATCTTTGATCGAGAGCTCTTCTCGAGAAAGAAGAAGTTCATGAGACATCATCATCCTTATCCTCATCAGATTTTGGGTCGAGATGATGACATCTATTTAATGGCAAAAGAGGTACATTACTATTCATCCTCGAGATAATGATTGTGACACCTTATCGTAAACTCGATCCTAGTCTTATTGATAAACTTTTGAAAGATTTGGAGACCGCTTCTATGTGCTTATAAATAGATAGAGACTAAAAATTTTAATTTAAAGAAACAAATTACTGATCTAACTAAGGTTAATCAAACTAAGGAAAGTGAGAAACCATTTGTACATTCAAGGGGGAATGTCGACCGAGATGATCACTAGTACCTTGTCGATAAGACAGATAAGTTAGAACAGAATTGAGTTCTTTGAAAATAAAATTTTCAAATATCTATTCTGAGAATTAGAGTTACAAGAAGACTAACAGAGAATTAAATCTCAAGTTAGGACTTGAATAACTCCCAAACCACAATAGATAAAATTTTCAATACTTTACAAAAGTCTAGTGATAAAAGCTGGATTAGGTTTTGATAGGAGTAAGAAAAATGATCCAATAAAACCTAAAGTTTTTTTAAAGCAACTAAACCAAAGATAGAAACTAGATTTAGTCCCTGGAAACCAAAGAAATTAATTACCTCATCCGATACTTCGAAAAGAAAAAAATAGACGAGGAAAGTAACTCCTAAGGCTAAACCTAAGACTAAGTCAAAATCCTATCCTAGGTATAATGGCTTTGATGGAAGAAGCAAAACATATCCATTTTTACCAAGATTTAAGACAATCTCAAAAGATCATTTAAATAAGATTGATCTTGAAAGTCTTATCTTAGTAGATAGATATGGATGTAAACTTCAATCTATGGTTTTGAGGAACATTGATATCTTTGTCTGGATTCCTAAAAGTCAACTTAACATGAAAGGACCCAAAGTACAAAGGGTACCTAAGCATTAAATTTGTGATTGCGGGAAGATAAGAAGATAGGCGATAGAGGAGATATTCTTGAGGTCATCTCGTACATTGACAGGTGGTTGTTCCAAGCACATGACCTATGAAAGAAGACTTCTTTCTAACTATCAGACCATAGATGGACCAAGAGTGATGTTTAGAGACAACAATTATGGACTTACAAAAGGTGTAGGGACATTGATGATAGGAGATATTCAAGTACATGAAGTCTACTATGTGGAAGGATTGAAGCACAATCTACTATCTGCTTCACAATTTTGTGATAAGGGGTTTTGTGTCAAATTTACTCATAATGCATGCTATGTATTAGATGGTATCAATGAAAATATTATATTAGCTGAGTCGACAAGGTAACATTTATGTTGCTAATTTCAAAAGTTGTCCTAAAGATACTTGTCTTGTTGCTAAGAGTTCGATGACTTAAGTTGGCTGTGGCACAAACGTCTTGGTCACTTAAACTTCAAAACTCTTAACAAAATAGCAAGAAAATATTTAGTTAAAGGACTCCTGATAAAGTATTTTCAATGAACCATGTATGTGATTCTTGTCAAAAAGGAAAAGCAGACTAAAGCTTCTTTTAAAACAATAAGTAGTCCTTCTTGAGAAAGGATTCGGAACTTCTTCACATGGATCTTTTTGGTCCAAGAATGCCTCTCGGCTTTAGTGGAAGAAAATATACCTTGGTAATTGTTGATGATTTTTCAAGATTTACTTGGGTTATTTTCTTGTACAAAAAGAATGAGACTATGATTAAGATTCCAGAATTTCTTAAAAGATTCAAAATGAAAAAGGATTAACTATTGTTAAAATTAGAAGTGATAAAGGTACCGAATTCCAAAATAAGCTGATTATTAACTACCGCATTGAGAATGGCATAGCTCAGAAACATCTGCAGCAAGGACTCCACAACAAAATGGAGTGGTTGAAAGGAGAAACAGAACCTTGAAAGAGTCACTAGAAAAATGTTATCTGAGTACAATACTCCACACAGTTTTGGGTAGAAGGCATTGTCTGATCTGCTATGTTCAAAATAGAAGTTTGATTGTTAAAAATAAATGTAAAACTCCCTATGAAATTTGGAAGGAAGATCCCCCAAAATTTCATACTTTCATATATTTGGTTGTAAATGTTTCATACACAACAATGGGAAATCTCGATTAAAAACTTTTGATGCCAAGATAGCAGATGAAATATTCTTGGGATACTCATCTATATCAAAGGCATATAGAGTTTTTAATAAGATAACCTTGTGTGTGGAAGAAACACCCCATGTGGTATTTGATGAATCTTCTCTTGAGTTTAATAAGACAGGGGACATCACAAAGATAGCAGATGATCCGAATCGAGATGACTATCAAGAGATCAACCATAAAATTCTACAATCAAGAATGTTAGGTAAGAAGAGATGTATTTAGTTTTGATGTGTTAAAAGTGTAAAAATAGGATGACCAAGTGAGCATCATGTATAGATAGCTGAGGTAAGTGTTTGTAAATAAAACTAAGTACAAATCAGACTAGGTTAGGAAATCGACTAGGACAAACTTCGATGAGGACAAGAAATCGATGGGGACCAGATATCGAGACAAGGGACGACATGAAAAAGACAGCTAAGGTTCAATCCGATAAACAATCACCCAAACAAAGGATGAAGACACGTACAGGATGAGACAAATAGCAGACGATGAAGTGTTAGAAGATTTTACACAAGTTTCAAGAAGCGATTTCAACTAACCAAGAGGAAGTTACAAGCTTGATTATCATTATAATCGACCAAAAGCAGAATTCAAGGAATTTACAACTACCAAATGAAGATCTCTATAAATAGGGATAAAAATTAGATTAGAATTACTTTTTGATATTTTGCATTCACAACTATTCACACATTCTATATTGTAAAACACACACAAACGTTCTATACGATTTTCGCTTTAGTGTTTGAAGAACACTTTTCATAGAACATCTTCAAGCTAGAGATATTCGTAAATTAGGAAGAAATCGTTGTAAGGTCAAGATTCACACTTGTATGTAAGTAAGTAAGAAGGAAGCAAGATAGTAAGTGAAGACCTCTTCTTCAAAGTTTCGACGAAGGAGAGTGGACGTAGGAATTTTTATAATCCGAACCACTATAAATGCAGGTGTTCTTTATCGCTTTGATTTACTTACGTGTTTCTTTTCTATTTCCAGTTCATTAATCAAAGTTAGATTTCAGAATCAAAGTTAGAACTAAAATATCATTATCCTTTTGATCTTGTTAAAGTTGAGTTTGAAAATTGCTTTCCATTGTGTTACTTTGGTGCTTTGAATAAGTTTCTAAAGATTTGTTAAAAATCTATAATATATATTCAATCCCCGTTATAGATTTTATCATAGAAGGGTTAACCCAAGTTTTCTTAATCAACTCAACCAATCGGGACCAACAAGTGGTATCGGAAGCGGTGTTAAGTTGTTACGATATTGATTTTAGGTTTTAACCTAGATCTGAAATTTTTCTTGATTATCTTTATTTTCTTTGTTTCACTAAGTTCTACTAACAAGATCTTGTAAGTGTTTTGGTTTTCTATTTCATCATGTCTTCATAAGAGCAAGAAATCCGTAAGTCTACCCGATTTCTCAATTGAAGAATATGACTATTGAAAGTTTAGAATGGAGAACCATCTCAAAGCAATTCATGATAGAATAGAGGAGGTTCTTGAAGAAGGACCTATCAAGTTTTATCATGGTGGCACAAGTGATGGTACTACGGCAGAGAAAAAAGAGTGAGGCAAGAAAAGAAAAGCTCGTAAATCACAAGTGATGAAAGAAAGATTCATAATCTGGATCAAGTTGCAAGAACTGAGATCATTGAAACATTGAGTAAGGATTGGATTGAAAAGGTGAAAAGATGCAAGACTGCCAAGGAAATGTGGGAAACTCTTGCTTTGGAATCTGTGAAGGATCGATCGAGTTAAAGAAAACAAATTGCGATGCATTCTACATGTTTTTGACACTTTCAAGATGAAAGAAGGAGAGTCTCATTGATCAACTGGATGTTAGGTTGACAAATCTTGAACAAGGCGGTGATTTGGGAAAAACATATACAGAGAAAGAAATCAACAATAAAGTGTTGAGGTCATTAAGCAAAAGATGGAGAGAGAAAGCAAATATTCTGAAAGCTACTCAAAATCTATCCTCAATTTCACACCACACTTTGTTTTCTCATCTGAAGGCATTAGAATATGACATCCAAATCGAAGATGAAGAAGACGAAGTAGAATCTTCAACATCCTGGAAAGGCTGTAGCATTTGTTCATCAAGATGAATCTAAAAAGATCTCTAAGGCATCCGATTTGTCTATTAAGGAGGAAATGGCTCTTCTATTGAAAAGATATGAAAGATTGAGAATGAAGTACAAAAGAAACAAGAGAGACAAAGGTCGAGTCGAAGGAACTATAGATCGAACGAGAGATGAAAAGAGTTCAGACAATGATAGAAAAAAGTATCGACGAGGAATCATAAGTCACCTATCGACGAGGAGATAAGTAGTCCGATAATAGACAAGAAGAGATATATGTCATACATGCAACAAGCCTGGTCACTACGGTTATGATTGTCCTCAACTCACTCCCAGAGAGAGAAGAAAAGAGGAAGAAGAGAGATAAAATGTATGCTGATCAGAGAGCTCTTCTCGCGGAGAAAGAAGAAGTTCATGAGACATCTGTTAAAGGTAAAAGAGGTACATTACTATTCATCCTCGAGATAATGATTGTGATACCTTATCGAAACTGATCCTAGTCTTATTGATAAACTTTTGAAAGATTTGGAGACAGCTCTATCTCGCTTATAAACAGATAGAGACTGAAAATTTTAAATTAAAGAATCAAATTACTGATCTAACTAAGGTCAATCAGACTAAGGAAAGTGAAAAATCAGACCGTACATTCAAGGGGGAATGTCGACCGAGGTGATCACTAGTACCTTGTCCGATAAGACATATAAGTTAGAACATGAATTGAGTTCTTTGAAAATAAAATTTTCAAATATCTATTTTGAGAATGAGAGTTACAAGAAGACTAATAGAGAATTAACTCTCAAGTTAGGACTTCTAAATAACTCCCAAACCACAATAGATAAAATCTTCAATACTTCACAAAAGTCTAGTGATAAAAGCTGGATTAGGTTTTGATAGGAGTAAGAAAAATGATCCAATAAAACCTAGAGTTTTTGTTAAAGCAACTAAACCAAAGATAGAAACTAGATTTAGTCCTTGGAAACCTAAGGAATTAATTACCTCATCCGATAATTACAAAAGAAAAAAGCAGACGAGGAAAGTAACTCCTAAGGCTAAACCTAAGACTAAGTCAAAGTCCCATCCTAGGTATAATGGCTTTGATGGAAGAAGTAGAACATATCCATTTTTACCAAGATTTAAGACAATCTCAAAAGATTAATTAAATAAGATTGATCTTGAAAGTCTTATCTTAGTAGATAGATATGGATGTAAACTTCAATCTATGGTTTTAAGGAACATTGATATCTTTATGCGGATTCCTAAAAATCAACTTAACATGAATGGACCCAAAGTACAAAGGGTACCTAAGCAATAAATTTGTGATTGCAGGAAGATAAGAAGATAGTTGATAGATGAGATATTCTTGAGGTCATCCGTACATTGGCAGTGGCTGTTCCAAACACATGACCTATGAAAAACGACTTCTCTCTAACTATCGGACCATAGATGGACCAAGAGTGATGTTTGGAGACAACAACTATGGACTTACCAAAGGTGTAGGAACACTGATGATAGGAGATATTCAAGTACATGAAGTCTACTACATGGAAAGATTGAAGCACAATTTACTTTCGGTTTCACAATTTTGTGATAAGGGGTTTTGTGTCAAATTTACTCATAATGCATGCTATGTATTAGATGGTATCTATGAAAATATTCTATTAGCTGGAGTCGAACAATATAACATTTATGTTGCAAATTTTAAAAGTTGTCCTAAAGATACTTGTCTTGTTGCTAAGAGTTCGGATGACTTAAGTTGGTTGTGGCACGAGGCGACTTGGTCACTTAAACTTCAAAACTCTTAACAAAATAGCAAGTAAATCTTTAGTTAAAGGACTCCTGATAAAGTATTTTCAAAGAACCATGTGTGTGATGCTTGTAAAAAGGAAAAGCAGACTAAAGCTTCTTTTAAAACAATAAGTAGTCCTTCTTCGAAATAATTCGGAACTTCTTCACATGGATCTTTTTGGTCCAAGAACCCCTCTCGGCTTTAGTGGAAGAAAATATACCTTGGTAATTGTTGATGATTTTTCAAGATTTACTTGGGTTATTTTCTTGTACAAAAAGAATGAAACTATGATTAAGATTCCAATTTCTTAAAAAGATTCAAAATGAAAAAGGTTTAACTATTGTTAAAATTAGAAGTGATAAAAGTATTGAATTCCTTAATAAATTTATCACTAACTACCGTATTGAGAATGGCATAACTCAGAAACATCTGCGGCAAGTACTCCACAACAAAATGGACTAGTTGAAAGGAGAAACGAGAACCTTGAAAGAGGCGGCTAGATCAATGTTATGCGAGTACAACACTCCTCACAGGTGTTTTGGGCGAGCTATTAATACACTGCTATGTTCAAAATAGAAGCTTAGTTGTTAAGAATATGTGTAAAACTCCCTATGAAATTTGGAAGGGAAGATCCCCCAAAATTCCATATTTTCATATATTTGGTTGTAAATGTATCATACACAACAATGGAAAATCTCAATTAAAAACTTTTGATGCCAAGATAGCAGATGGGATATTCTTGGGATACTCATCCGTATCAAAGGCATATAGAGTTTTTAATAAGACAACCTTGTGTGTAGAAGAAACACCCCATGTGGTATTTGATGAATCTTCTTTTGAGTTTGATAAGACAGAGGACATCACAAAGATATCGATGATCTGGTTCAAATGAATATGAAGAGATCAACCATAAAATTCTACAATCAAGAATCAGATTCGGATGAAGAGGAAGAATCGAGACAAAGGAAAAGAACACGAAAGATCTTCCTCAACAGTTGATCTACCGGTGATCAGACAACCAATACATCGACGATTAGGTAGAGTCGTCGAGGAAGGTAACATAGACTCATCCGAAATAAATAATTGCAGACAAGACACCATCCACCGTAAAAGATAAAGGTAAGAAAATAATGGCATATCATCCAGTGAGCGAGATAATTGGAGATTTAGACTCTGGTGTTCGAGGCGAGGACCTAACTAAATCAAGATTGTATGTTCGGTTGCTATGTGTCATTACTTGAACCTAAATCTATTACGAAGCTCTAATCGATTCCAACTGGATTAATGCCATGCAAGAAGATCTAAATCGATTTCAAAGACAAGATGTGTGAGAGCTTGTTGAAAGACCTCATCATCAAAATGTCATTGGAACTAAATGGGTTTTTAAAAACAAAAGGGATGAAAACAATATTGTGGTTAGAAATAAGGCCGACTAGTTGCTCAAGGTTATTCACAATCGAGAGGATTGATTATGATGGAACCTTTGCACCGGTAGCACAAATGCGGAAGCCATAAGATTATTTTTAGCCTATGTTGTTTTTAAAAGATTCATAGTTTTTCAAATGGATGTTAAGTCGGCATTTCTTAATGGAATCATAGCCGAGGAAGTTTATGTAGAGCAACCTCCTGGTTTTGTCAAAGGAGACAAGGTTTATAAACTAAGAAAAGCTCTATATGGAGTTAAGCAAGCACCAAGAGCATGGTATGACACCTTGTCGATTATTTAATTCAAAATGGTTTTGTTAAAGGTAGAATTGATAGAACTCTTTTTAGAAAAGAATTTGGTTATGATCTTTTGTTAGTACAGAATTTATGTCGATGATATTATTTTGGATCAACTAACATATCTTTGTGTGAAGAATTTAGTCATCTTATGAAAAGCATTTGAAATGTCCATGATGGGAGAGATGACTTATTTTCTTGGACTCCAAGTCAAACAGACAAAGAAAGGGATATTCATAAACCAAGCCAAATATACAAAGATCTTATTGATAAATTTGGAATAGGTACCAGCCGAGAAGCTAAGATACCTATGATGACAAATTTTTCAATGGATCCCGACGAGAAGGAGAAGACACTCGATCAAACCGAGTATCGAGGTCTAATTGGTTCTTTATTATATTTAACTGCTAGTAGACACGATATTTCATTTGCGGTTGGAGTCATGCTCGATTTCAAGCTAATCCTAAGAAAAGCCATCTTGAAGCAAAAGAAAGAAAATTCTTAAGTATACGAAAGGAATCATAAATGTTGGTTTGTGGTATACGGTGATGACAACTTTGAGGTACATGCGGATACTCGGACTCAGATTTTGGTGGGTGTAAGATAGACAGAAAATCTACATCAGTACTTGCCAATTTCTTGGAAGTAAGCTGATTTCATGGTTGTCTAAAAAGCAAACCTCTGTAGCTACTTCCACAATCAAGCCGAGTATATGGCGGTGCTAGTTATTGTTCACAGATCTGGATAAGTCAATGCGGCTAAGGGACTATAACATTATCACCAAAGATGTACCCATCTTTGTGATAGTAATAGTGCCATAGCTATTACCTAGAACCCAGTCCTACATACAAGATGCAAGCATGTAGATATCGAGACACCACTTCATCCGAGACCATGTAGAGAAAGGTGACATCAAACTAGAGAAGATTCTTACCGATTTTCAAAGAGCGAGATATCTTGACAAAGCCACTAGCAGAGACAAGGTTTAAAGAACTATCTGTAGAATTAGGATTATTAGACATTTCTTTAGTTAATCTATAATCTTATTCTGCATTTTTAATTCTTTGTCTCTTTCTCAATTAGTTTATTATGTTTAGAAAGAATTATCGAGACTAGATATGAGTCAAAGGACAATCGGGTGGCGGATATCATTGATCTCCTAATTTGGAATCAAGAATCAAGGATTTGTCATATTGACCTTATCTGACTTGATAATTACTTATCTAACATTGGGTAAATCGAGATAAGATTGCAATACGGTGACTTTTATAGAATCGACGACCATTGAACCTTATCCGACACCCAAGTTACTAATGATTTGTCTAAGTGTTTTTGATTGAAGAAAGAACAAGGTCCGATAAATTTATCTCTAATATAAGACAAGGCCTACTTATCCAAGTGTTCGTAGAAAGCAGTACAATGATGCTATCAATTCGCATTTGAGGTGAAAGTCCAGGAAGTTTCTCTAAAATTCTCTTAATTATGAATATTAGGTTCATATAATTAATATATGAATTTAATATCATAATCCTTTTTAAATATCTCTTCAAAAATGAAGCTACTAAGTATATTAAAAATTATTTTGTTTTACAAAATATTAGGTTCAAATTTGTTTTCTAAAACTTGTATATTTTATTTTATCTCTCCAATTAAGCCGAAAAGTATTTTCTTAAATAAGTAACTCTGTCGGGAGAGAGAAGTTACTACGGACCCGAAATCTTATCAAATTTACTTTTGAAATACGTTGAGTATGCTTAACGCGCTTGAGAAATGGAGGCGGTTTCTGAAATATGAACCGTCTTAATATCACGCGCGACATATTTAATAATATTCTCTGCACTTTTCAAAATAAATATCATAATTGCATTAATGGCGATTCGAAAGCCTATATCTACATTTTTCAGGCAATTATTAGTTTTATAATTGTTTATTATTAAATCTTTACATATATAAAGGAGTTCGTGTGCATAATTTTTAATTACGCACACATAAAACCCTTCATATTTTCCTCAAATTTTTCATTTCCCTCCTAAACCTTCTATATTCATCAATGGCGGAATCTAAGAAAGCAAAAATCAAGTTCGAATATGATCTTACTTCCATTCGAGACAAAACAAAGTCAGTAAATGTATGTTGAATGGGATATCTCAACCGATCCAGAGACTAGAGAAATTCTTAACTTGCTCGAATCCAAGGGTCTCAAAGCGTATTGTACAAAGAAACCTTCAAGGAATCTCACTCTGGATGATCTTTACGCGAATTTTTAACCAGGGCAAAGGCAATCGACATCGGTTTGATATCGCAAATCCGAACCAAAGGAAAAAAGAAGAAGGTGGTTCTATCGATTGATGAAATCGGAGAGATTTTTGTTTAACTGTGATCGGAGAAAATCCATTTACCTACAAGGCATCGGAATACCGAGAGCTTCAAATTAATGGCAAGGAAAACCTACCGAGAATGCAACGGCTAATTTAAAGAGACCAATGCTAAAGAGGAAGTACCGTTCATCGATGTTGATTTTGACAAAGTGTATTCTAGGAGAACAACAAAGTCACGATGGATTGACCAAGCCATGGATCTCGTCACGAGGGCTATAATAGACGGAGCAAAGATTAATTGGGCGAGATTGGTATATTCAAGGATTATGGAAGAAAAGAAGAGGTTTGTTAAAACCTCTCGTATCTCGATGATTTGATGAGATGGTCTTTGACCAAAGTCACAAGTATGATGGCCAGGATCACCATCATACTTGAGCACAAGCTAAGTCGACAACTTGGATTGGAAGGAGGGTGTGAAAAATACACCGAGACAGATGGGACTCCGATCAAGGATGAAAAACCCTACGGACCAACAGATACGAAGGAGACGGGGATGCTCCAGCTCCACCCCAGCCTCCTAGGAAGAAGGCTTCAAAAGCCAAGGCAAAGGAGGCTAAGATAGTATTGGTGGATGAATCCTCGTCTGCCTGAGACGGAGGAAGCGAGAGGAGGAGACAGCTTCCCGAGGGGGAAGTGTCGCGGCTGAGGTGGCAGCAGTATCTCGAGCAGACGGAGACGGTGGATGTCTCATCCGAAAAGAATCTGAACCGGAGAGGAGGCCAAATCACCATCATCATCTTCAACCTCATCCGAGGATGAAGTACCAAGACCCTCCACATCCCAACCTCGCCAATGAAGAGGCGGGTGAGACCGCTACCTCGAGCCTCTAAAAGCGGTCCACTCCCAAAAGTCCAACCCAAACCCAACCCTCTTTTGATCCATTCTCTTTCTTACCATCTACCTCATCTGAACACGATCTATTCCTCAACCTTCCCA
Organism: Paraleonurus japonicus; assembly: GCA_030762865.1. Taxonomy (NCBI): domain Eukaryota; kingdom Viridiplantae; phylum Streptophyta; class Magnoliopsida; order Lamiales; family Lamiaceae; genus Paraleonurus; species Paraleonurus japonicus. The sequence goes on from CM061061.1 coordinate 13,317,746, forward strand.
ACCCATCTGGGCAATGGGTCCAACCTGCTAACATCTCTAAGAGTTCTTGGAAAGAAATTCCTTCTCGTAAAGGAATCAGCCCTTGCAGACGAGCCCGAGCTACTTAAAGAACTGATTGACTTATATCTTCTAAGAAGACTCGAGACTAGGCTCATTTGAAGAGACAACCATCTTAATAGCGAAGCGGGAAATAACCTGGCTATTTGGGAAAAAGAAGTGCTTAAGAAGGCAAAGCTCAAATCATTCCTAGACATTTTAACGAAAACACCTTCGTAGATTACATTCTACAAAGAGTATATCTGGGAGATGAAGCACCGGAGGAGGTGGAAAAGGTTGAAGAACGAGAAAAAGGTGGAGTTGCACTGTGGAAGGAGTTGAGGTTGAAGGAGGAGTGGCGGGTGGAGCGCTGGATGAGCCAGTGAGATGGATACGGTGAGGAGGCACAAACACAGTAGACGTAAGGCAAGAGCCAGTGAGGTAGAATCTAATGTGCCATCTACATCGATGCATTGGGCGATTCTCCTCCGGCCGTTGTATGATTGTAGTGAATTGATGCATGTTTTAGGGCTATTTTTAGTGCAAAAGTGAGCTAAAGTACGATTTTGTGCCTAAATGTGAAAAGTATCACTCTTTTGCCTAAAAAGTATTACTTTGAGAGGTTTTGATGTATTTTGCCCGTTTTGCAGGTAAATCGGTGGAATTTTGCCAAACCTAGAGTACCGGTATTCTTAGAATGAAAAGACGAACATACGGGATGAAAATGGGGGTCGGGACCGGAGCCCGTCTCGATAAAAATTCCACTGGTCTCGAGCACAAGTCGAGGGAGCTCAAGCCTCGACTCGAGGTTCATGCCGGAGGGAAACAATTTCAAAAAGACAGGATCCTCGACTCGAGGAGGAGCCTCGAGTCGAGGGATATGAAAATGCAGGAAGCTCGACTCGAGGCGAGGTCTCGACTCGAGGCAGGAGAGATTTTTAAAGAAACGTGTTAGCGACTTTTAGGCCTCGACTCGAGGGCTTGAAGCTCGACTCGAGGAGTGCCCAAAACCGAAAAATTCAGTTTTTAAGCCAATGAAAGCCAAAACAGAGGGAGAGTTGATTCTAGCGGATTCAGAGCAGCTTTCTAGGAGTTTCTTTGAGCGAATTTTACATTTTGTAGCTTGAATTTACTTGTAATTGCATTAGATTGTTAGAATTGAGATAGATTCCACATTTAGTTCATTAGATTAGTAGATTGGTGGATTGTAATTGAAGTTTGCAGTGAGAATTGGGAAGAAGTGAAGTTGAATTGAAGCATTGTACAAGATTAATCATTCTTATTTTTGCCTATTGAAGCTTAATTGGTGATGTTCTTACCCTTTGATCTCTTTAATTCATTGCTTGTAGTAATTAGATTGTTAATTGCTTACTTAGATTTTCTAGCCATGGTTTTTGCTTGTAGCACCATGGGCTAATAGCTTTGTGCTTGGGATAATTGAAATTAGGGATGAAGTGATTGCCTCATGCTATGATTGTTGATAATTGTGATCAATTGAATTCGATTGCTCCTAATTGTGATTCTTAATTGTGCTTCATGAAAAATTGTCTCTTTTGATTAATGGTTGATCACCCTAGCAATAGGCGAGAGTTGAGCTAACGTGATTAGGTGTTAATCGGGTTTCAATTTTGCATGATTGTATGAATTGGGGACTTCTACATTGAGAGATGGGAAGAACTAAGGATACTCACATTAGGCATTGTGGTTTTAATGGAGTGATTAATTTCATGATGGTTTATGCTTTCTATCTTATTTGATTTGCAATTTGATTCAATTGTAGCTTGTTGATTGATGATTCATTGATGGATGTTGATCCTAGCACTCCTATCCCACCATTTATTGTTGTTTTGTCTTCGCATTTTAAGTTTTCGATCAATTGCTTGCTCCTTGTTGTTTTGTATTCTTGCTTGTGTTTTGTTGTTTTTTGTTCCAAACTATTGTTGCAACTTTAGTCACTAAGAACTTGTATTTCTAGGATCTCATGTGCATACTTTTTCCCTTGGGTTCGATATTTTGTTGATTGGTCTTAATAACTCTTACCCTATATACTCCTATCAAATGGCGCCGCTGCGGAATTAGTTTTTGCGCCTTAAGTGAGACTTAGGAATTATTTGAAGTGACTACTTGTTGCCTTTGTGTTTGTTTTGTTATTTTTGTTTGAATTTGATACTTTGAAATCTTGTCTAGATGGAAGGATACAACTCATACTTGTGGAATCAAGAATATTATCAAGATAGTAGGGTGTATTCTCCACATTTTGAAGAATTAAGCTACAATAATTGGATGAACTATGAAGATAATTCTCAATGGCAACAAGTTCCTTCCAATTATGAAGATTTGAGATGTGAAGAAATTCCTACCCCACCTCAAAAGATGTTTCCATATTATGAACCTTGTGATCAAACATCTAATCCATGTCTTGGATTTGAGGGTGATTATGAGAGAAGTTATAATTATGAGTATTCAATGCCACAAGCTTCTCCTCAAATTGAAGAATGGGGACTCTATGATATGAGAGCTATATTGCAAGAGATGCTTGGATTTGTGTTGGAAAAATTTGAGGAAGATGATGCTAGATGTGATCAAATGCTTCCCTTGTATGAAGAAATGTATGAGACCAAAGAAAAGGTAAATTCATGGATAGAGGGGAACATGGAGATCACCGGAGTGCATTTCATGTTTATTAAGTGTCAACTCAAAGATTTCCTACGCCAAGTAAAGAACTTGAATATCATGGAAAGTCAAGAAGAAGAAGGGGAGGAAGAAAATGAAAGAAGAGATGTAGTAGAGGGTCCAAGCAATGAGGATGAAAGGAAGAAATCTCTTGTCAAAAGTGAGGAAGAGGAGTGTCCATTGATGGACATGAGTTATAATGATGAAGAAAATCAAAGAGCATCAAATGAAGCTTTGAAGATCGAAATGAGCATTTCTATACCCTCTAACTCTTCAAATATTGATTTTATGGAAAATGATGCTTCTTATGATTTAATTTTGCCTCTTGTGAATTTTGACTATAGGGAAGAATTGAAAAAATGCTTGGGCATTCTTGAAAGGAAAGAAGAATTGAGAAGGATGGCAAGAGAAAAAGGGGAACAACCATGGACACTATGCATTTCTATAGGTGGTTGTCCTATCTATTCGGTGAACCTCCTAGACCTTGAAGCACAAAGATCGAGATACAATGGGAAGTAGGATCGCTACCCTTGGCCATTCCGATGAAGGATATTGGATGTGAACGAATAAGTCCGGCAAAGGACAATAAAAATAGCGCTTGACGGGAGGCAACCCATCCTTTTTATTTGTTCTTTTTGTGCTTTTGGTAGATTAGTGTTTTTGTTTTGTTTTTTTAGGAGATTTGGCTTGCTACTTAATTGCTTATGCTTAGTACATGATGCTCTATGCTTTGAGATTCATATATTGTTGTGCTTAATTGTTGATATCATTAGGAGTTGCATATATTTTGAGCCAAACTTGAATGCATGACTTCATTCAAGTTTGGGGGTGTGTGTCATTTAGGGTAGAAATGCATCTCTTAGTGATGATGATTTTGATGAATTGTATTGCCCGTGTGTAGGTATACTCACTACGAGGATTGGAAAGGATCGAATTTGCGGAGGAATCGAGGAATCGAGAAGGAAAGGAGAGCTTAAAAGTTGGTGAAAATGAGCAAAAGGAAGAGAACCCGGTCTCCTCGATCGAATGAGCGACCGGGCTTAAATCAAGGGACCAAAACGGTAATTTCTTGCATATTTGGGTTCGTTAGGGGTATAAAGGTCATTTTTAGGAGTTTCGGGGGTCGGATCGGGCCCGGGAATCGCTGTAAAAATTCCTGGACTCGACCAGTGGTCGAGAGTGCATGGCCCCGGGTCGAGGATTTATACTTAGGCAAAATTTCATAATTTGACATATCCCTCGAGTCGAGGAGCTGGATTTTGTATTTCCCTCGAGTCGTGCGTGAGACCTCGAGTCGAGGCATGAAAATTTTTGGATCCCTCGAGTCGAGGCCTGACCCTCGACTCGAGGCGCGGGTTTTTTTAAATACGCAGATCGGTTCTGCAGCAGAATCCCGACTCGAGGTTAGCAAGACCGGTTCCAGCTTTCTTCCCCACCTATTTCCGACGGTTTTGTGTCATTTCCAACATAAAATCATCATCATTTCATCATTGTAACATATACATTTGCATAAAGATTGATTCTTGAGGGTTTTGGAAGCAAATTTGGGGATTTTGGTTGAAATAAAGTGGGTGTTTTCCAAGTCCGTTTGGGCCAAATTCACAAACAAGGTACGTAAATTCTACTCTTCTTGGCTTTAATTTCGTGGATATATTATGATTATTGCATGGGTGTTATGAGTTGTGCTTGAAGTCTTGAATTTGGAATATTTCATTTGGACATTTTGATAGGCACTTGAGATGCATGATTATTGTGGATGATTTGGAGCCTTGTATGAGTATATTTGGATCGTTGATGAGAATTGGAGCATGTTTAGGATTGAAAATAATATGGTGCTCGTTATTTGTGAATTTGGATTATCATTGTGAATTATGGCATTTGTAGGAATTTCTAGTATAATTGTTTGGATCATTTGGTCAAGTTGAATTATGGTGTTGATAGAAGTGTATGAATTGTTGATGCATAATTGTTGAATTACTTGCTAATTGGCCTATGATTTTTGGGATTTTAGTGAGCGTAATTGCATGATTATTTGTTGAGCCACTTGTGAATTAATTGTTGAGGCCATTCTAGTAAGTATACATGTTTTAGGATTATTTTGAGCACTTATTGGATATATTTGTTTAGTTGACTCATTGACCATTGTTGAGGTTTAGTTGCTAGTTACTAGGAATTTGTTCATTTGAGATGATTATTGATTGTTGACTCGTTCATGGTATGCTTGATATTTTCTGAGCTCGTATGGTATTTGTTGGTATTGATTTTTGCTCTTGGGAATGTTTTGCAGAACAATGTCTAGAGGGCAGCAGACATAACCTCTCCGAGGCGGAGATTCGTGAGAAAGAAGGCGTATCCGACGTGCACACAGGACACCCGCCGAGCTCGGAATTCAAAGTGGGATGATCACCGATGGAGGACACATATTGAGTTATATTCCGAGCTCTATAACCGGGTAGTCAAGACAGAGATTAGTGGACCCACGAGTGCATGATATCGATGGGGATCGAGGAGGATATCCCTCGTTTGTTTGAGCAAGTTGGGATGGGGAGTTTCTTGACGAAGAGGCCTAGGACATATATCGGTCTCACTCTCGAGTTTCGTGCACGGTGAGAGTTGATAAGGCCAGAGGGCCAAATTCCCGAGGAGTATCACATTCGAGCTCATGGGGCATGAGTATTCGTTGACTGACTGGACGAGGTCAACGAGATTATTGGAGCACCCATGCACCCGAGCCGATCACCGTTGAACATCAGGAAGGAGTATAATGCTAAGCAATTTTGGAGGAGGATTTCAGATTCTGGGCTCCTAATCAGCCCGATTTTGTTCAGGGAAGTCTAAGAGCACACATTCGGAACCCGGTGGTCCGATATCTTGAGAAGATTCTCGGGTACCATATTCGCGAGATCGAGGAGGAGCCGTGGTCTCCGAAGAGCTATATGTATTGTGGTGTTTCTTACATGGAGTGAGGTTCAACGCGGCGGCATACCTCATTATTTGTTTGAGAGAGCGACGAGCACTAAATTCAAGAAGATAAATTTTGGTGGGATGATTACTCTGATATGAGCACCTTGGTATTCCGACTCATAACCTTGTGGCATTAGATGGTCCAGATTTGACTACGAGACACTATGAGGCACATGAGGACGCTAGATCGCATCGGGAGGGACGTGGTGCCTGCAGCAGCGCCACCATGGTGGCCGGTTTCCTCTTCCTAATAAGAGGTTGGCGGCAGTTTCGAATCTCAAGCATTTGTGACTATTAACTGCGTATGTGGTCGCAGCGTCACACCGATGCCATAGATGCCTACGAGGGAGCATGGGGACGTGCTTAGAGATGAGGGATGATGATCGGGCGGAGTCGGCCGGTGGTCGAGATTCCGATTCTTCTTCTTGATGATGATGGAGATGCAGCTAGAGCAGATGTTGGCCGAGGAGGCTTGAGTCTCGAGGACGAGGATGACGAGGAGCCGGAGCAAGAAGAGCAGCTTCAGATGGAAGAGGAGTATCAGCGAGAGATTAATATGTACTTGCAGATGAGATGAGGAAGTAGAAGTACGAGGCGGGGAGTTCGTCTCATAGACCATGGGTTTTGGCAGAGGAGATGTGGGCGAGCAGTTAGAGGATGCACATTGAGAGTCGGCCGGCGGGATGAGATGTACCGGATGATGGAGGAGTCACGTAGGTTCAATGAAGAGACGAGGAGGATGCAAGAAGAATCAATGAAGACGCAAAATGATATGTATTCCCTCCTTCAACAAATGAGCTCGTGGAATTTCGGGCCAAGCTATCCTCCTCCACCACCACCTTCCGACTACTAGGGCTATCCCCTATTCCTCCTTCCCTCTTCTTAGATTTAGATGCTTATGTTTTGGTGGATTGTACTCGTATTTTGATTAAGGTGTCTTGTGATGACTTGTGATGATTTGATGATTTGATGTTTTGGATGGATGATTTAATTGATGCTATGATTTCCTTGATATATTTTTGAGCTTATTGTCTATTGGGGATTGTGACTTGATGTTCCTTTGGATTTTTCTTTTATTCCCATGATTCCATGTTCTTTATCTTGAGCTTAATAGTGGATTATTTGACATATTTTTGAGTATCATCTTGATATAGTGAGTATGCTTGAGATTATGTACATGAGCACTTGTGCTTGAGTTGTAAGACTAGTTGGATTTTGATATGATCATTAGTAGATTTGTAGCTTGATGCTAGTTGCTTGATTAATTATGTGAAGATGAATGTGATTGAAAATTCTTGATGCATTGCTTTCAATTTAAGCCGTGAGCTTTTGTGCTTAATAATCGTACATTTTATACGGTTGATTTGATTCCTTTGTGAGTGCATCATTCATGATTTGTATACTAGAACTTGCTACTAGACTTGTTGATATTGATCTTTGTGTGATGTTTTGAAAGTGATAAGAGGCCATGTTTGATATGATGAGTTACTTTGCCAAATATTTCCCCACCAAATACATTTGATTTCCTTAGTGAGCCATGTTGAGCCTATGATACATATTCTTTGGCAAGCCAAGTGAAATTTAAAACCATTTAGCCTATTTTGATGAGCCTTTCTTGTCCTATATTTAGTTGAGCTTGAATGTTGGCTAATGATGGTGATTTGATTGCTAAGTGTGGGAGAAAGAAGAGCTAAGTGATGAAAGCTTGAAAGAAGAAAGAAAGGTTGTGTGAAAGATTGAATTGTGAAGAAAATGCATGAAAAGAAAGATTCAATTTGTGAGCTTAAAAAGAGAAAGCTCAAGTGAATGGTGGATTGATTATTGAAGTTCAAAAGGAAGAGTGTTGCTTGATGAAAAGTGAAGAGATTGTGCATTGTATTGATTAGCTTTCATTCAAGTCTCTACTAATTAGTCACTCTTATCCAAAAACATCCACCCTTTCCAAAGAGCCTACATTACAACCTAGAAGAAAGACCTCTTTGATTCTTGATTGATCATAAATGATTTTGATTGAGATTAAGTCTTGTGGCAAGCATATGGTGTACTTATTTGTGAATTTGATGATTGAGTGCTTTAAACCTTGATACACTTGAGTGAAGAGTGAAACACTACATGGAAGGAGCAATGTGTTGAGTATTTGATTGAGCATTTGTTTTAGCACGATTTGTCTTGATTGCTAGAAGAAAGTTGCATTGATACTTATGTTCATTGATGAGTTCGATTGTCTTATTTGTCGCCTATGGTGCCATGTTACATAATTGCAATCAATACACTCCTTTGTTCTTAGTTTCTACGTTGCTCGAGGATGAGCAACAATTCAAGTTTGGGGGTATGATTGGAGTGAATTGATGCATGTTTTTAGGGCTATTTTTAGTGCAAAAAGTGAGCTAAAGTATGATTTTTGTGCCTAAATGTGAAAAGTATCACTCTTTTGCCTAAAAGTATTACTTTGAGAGGTTTTGATGTATTTCGCCCGTTTTGCAGGTAAATCGGTGGAATTTTGCCAAACCGAGAGTACCGGTATTCTTAGAATGAAAAGACGAACATACGGGACGAAACGGGGTCGGGACCGGAGCCCGTCTCGATAAAAATTCCCTGGTCTCGAGCACAAGTCGAGGGAGCTCAAGCCTCGACTTGAGGTTCATGCTGGAGAAACAATTTCAAAAGACAGGATCCTCGACTCGAGGAGGAGCCTCGAGTCGAGGGATATGAAAATGCAGGAAGCTCACTCGAGGGCGAGGTCTCGACTCGAGGCGGGAGAGATTTTTAAAGAAACGTGTTAGCAACTTTTAGGCCTCGGCTCGAGGGCTTGAAGCTCGACTCGAGGAGTGCCCAAAACCGAAAAATTCAGCTTTTAAGCCAATGAAAGCCAAAACAGAGAGGAGAGTTGATTCTAGCGATTCGAGAGCGTTTCTAGGGTTTCTTTGAGCGAATTTTACATTTTGTAGCTTGAATTTACTTGTAATTGCATTAGATTGTTAGAATTGAGATAGATTCCACATTTAGTTCATTAGATTAGTAGATTGGTGGATTGTAATTGAAGTTTGCAGCTGAGAATTGGGAAGAAGTGAAGTTGAATTGAAGCATTGTACAAGATTAATCATTCTTATTTTTGCCTATTGAAGCTTAATTGGTAATGTTCTTACCCTTTGATCTCTTTAATTCATTGCTTGTAGTAATTAGATTGTTAATTGCTTACTTAGATTTTCTAGCCATGGTTTTTGCTTGGTAGCACCATGGGCTAATAGCTTTGTGCTTGGGATAATTGAAATTAGGGATGAAGTGATTGTCTCATGCTATGATTGTTGATAATTGTGATCAATTGAATTCGATTGCTCCCTAATTGTGATTCTTAATTGTGCTTCATGAAAAATTGTCTCTTTTGATTAATGGTTGATCACCCTAGCAATAGGCGAGAGTTGAGCTAACGTGATTAGGTGTTAATCGGGTTTCAATTTTGCATGATTGTATGAATTGGGGACTTCTACATTGAGAGATGGGAAGAACTAAGGATACTCACATTAGGCATTGTGGTTTTAATGGAGTGATTAATTTCATGATGGTTTGTGCTTTCTATCTTATTTGATTTGCAATTTGATTCAATTGTAGCTTGTTGATTGATGATTCATTGATGGATGTTGATCCTAGCACTCCTATCCCACCATTTATTGTTGTTTTGTCTTCGCATTTTAAGTTTTCGATCAATTGCTTGCTCCTTGTTGTTTTGTATTCTTGCTTGTGTTTTGTTGTTTTTGTTCCAAACCATTGTTGCAACTTTAGTCACTAAGAACTTGTATTTCTAGGACCTCATGTGCATACTTTTTCCCTTGGGTTCGATATTTTGTTGATTGGTCTTAATAACTCTTACCCTATATACTCCAATCACTGTACAAGCTGATATTCCAATAGAGCGAGATAGATTTAACTCTATCTTCTCCATCTCGACGAGACGATCTTGCCCTCCACATCTGCGTGTGTATCCGAAATAGAAGTGTTGAAGGCGAAGTTGCAAATTTGAAGAATGCCTGTCTAAATGCCTTTCAAATGGTTCCCAATGTTATCACATCTTCAATCAAGAGAGGAAAACATAGAGTGTTGTCCATGAGAAAACCAAGATTGACCTTTACTTCTCTGGAATCAGACATGAAGAGAATATGATTAAAGTAAAGCAAGAGGTTGCTGAAGAAATGAACACTCAATATGCCTCGGGTCAAACAATACGTTCGAGACGCTTTTCGCCAAATCGATGGCAGTGTTGAAGACCAGTAAAAGAATCTTGGAAAGCAAAGGAAGCTTCATTTCTCCAAGTGATAAAGATGCAGATTAGCCATGGAAATGGATAGACAGACAAACATTCTAAGACGATTTATGGAGGATGAATTCAGACGAGGCCGAGGTCGGACAAAAGAAAAGATATGACCAGCTTGATCGGAAAGACAGGGATGGTAAGAGAAGAACTCATTGGGCGAGATAAATCAAGTAGCCACTATCTCTGCAACACCCGATTTGTCTTTGTCAAAAGGGGAAGATAGTGAGCTCAAAAAAAAGATTGAGTTACAAGATTATCACCGATGGCCTTAAATCGAGAATAGATGAATTGTCTCAAGAGTTGTTAAGAGCGAGAAAAAAGAGAGGAAGAAGGCGGTAGAGGAGAAGTCTCGGAGATCATTAAGGAGGCTGAAAAGGAGAACAACAGTGAGTCCACCGAATCTCGAACCCAAACTCGAACTGCCACCTTCGCGATCTCTGTTCCCGTCCTGTCAATCAAATCCCCTCATCCTCATCTAAAGCAGCTAGGAAAGCTAAAGCTACAAGCCAAATTCAGTAAGACCCAGTCGAGATAGAGGAGGAAGAAAGAGTGTTAAAGAGGAGGAGGGAAGAAAAAGAGAAATACAAAAGGAGAGATGCTAAAAGAAGGAGGGAGTAAGAGAAGGCAGCGGGGAAGTTTTATGATCGAAAATAGAGGAAGTGGGTCCGGACGAGTAGAGATGAGCAAGGAGTCGAGATCTTCAAACCATTTCATAGAAGCGATGTTGTCCCAAAGGAAATCTTGCGATGAAGGATCGGAGATGTGGAGATCGTATGAGGCAGTAATGAATATTTGCTTTCCATGTGATTGGAGTGAATTGATACATGTTTTTAGGGCTATTTTTAGTGCAAAAGTGAGCTAAAGTATGATTTTGTGCCTAAATGTGAAAAGTATCACTCTTTTGCCTAAAAGTATTACTTTGAGAGGTTTTGATGTATTTCGCCCGTTTTGCAGGTAAATCGGTGGAATTTTGCCAAACCGAGAGTACCGGTATTCTTAGAATGAAAAGACGAACATACGGGACGAAAATGGGGGTCGGGACCGGAGCCGCTTCTCGATAAAAATTCCTTGGTCTCGAGTTGGAGTCGAGGGTGCATGCACCTCGACTCGAGGTTCATGCCGGAGGGAAATCATTTCAAAAAGACAGGATCCTCGACTCGAGGAGGAGCCTCGAGTCGAGGGATATGAAAAGACAGAAGCTCGACTGAGGGCGAGGCCTCGACTCGAGGCAGGAGAGATTTTTAAAGAAACGTGTTAGCGACTTTTAGGCCTCGACTCGAGGGCTTGAAGCTCGACTCGAGGAGTGCCCAAAACCGAAAAATTCAGTTTTTAAGCCAATGAAAGCCAAAACAGAGGAAGTGTTGATTATAGCGATTCGAAGCGGTTTCTAGGAGTTTCTTTGAGCGAATTTTACATTTTGTAGCTGGAATTTACTTGTAATTGCATTAGATTGTTAGGATTGAGATAGATTCCACATTTAGTTCATTAGATTAGTAGATTGGTTGATTGTAATTGAAGTTTGCACGAGAATTGGGAAGAATTGAAGTTGTATTGAAGCATTATACAAGATTTATCATTCTTATTTTTGCCTATTGAAGCTTAATTGGTGATGTTCTTACCCTTTGATCTCTTTAATTCATTGCTTGTAGTAATTAGATTGTTAATTGCTTACTTAGATTTTCTAGCCATGGTTTTTGCTTGTAGCACCATGGGCTAATAGCTTTGTGCTTGGGATAATTGAAATTAGGGATGAAGTGATTGCCTCATGCTATGATTGTTGATAATTGTGATCAATTGAATTAGATTGCTCCCTAATTGTGATTCTTAATTGTGCTTCATGAAAAATTGTCTCTTTTGATTAATGGTTGATCACCCTAGCAATAGGCGAGAGTTGAGCTAACGTGATTAGGTGTTAATCGGGTTTCAATTTTGCATGATTGTATGAATTGGGGACTTCTACATTGAGAGATGGGAAGAACTAAGGATACTCACATTAGGCATTGTGATATTGATGGAGTGATTAATTTCATGATGGTTGATGCTTTCTAATTTGATTTATTTGCATTTGGATACAATCATAGCTTGTTAATCATGGATTCCTTGATAGAGATTATCCACTTGCACCCAATTCTCCCATTGATTTTAGTCTATTTGATCTTGCATTCTAAGTGTTTGATAGATTGTTTGCATAAACTTGCCATTTAATTTCTTGCAATTTGTAGTGATTTAGTTCAAGAGCTTGTTGCAACTTTAGCCATTTAGAACTCTTATCCTTGAATTTCGTTTGCATACTTTCTCCCTTGGGTTCGATATTTTTGTTGATTGGTCTTAATAACTCTTACCCTATACACTCCAATCACCATGTCTGCAAGAAGATTCAATGGGGACTTGATGAGACCATCGCCTTCCATGTGTGGTTAGAAGAAAAGGATTCCAAGTTCTACCAATACTTGATCGACCTTGCTCACAAAGAGTTCAACGCAGACGTGGTCGCACTAGCCTACTCACCGATGGATCCCCCTAGAACAAAAGATGGCCAACTAGATCATGAAAGAATTAAGCGGCTGATTATAAGAGTCAAGCCGGGCCGACTTGGACTTGAAGAAGGAGACAGTGTCTCTGAAGAAGAGAGTCTTCGACTGGTTGAGCGTACCGAAGAAGACAGGTGGTACGATTAAGTCTATCTCTTACTACTCTTCTGATTGTCTGTTGTGATAAATGTGGAAAATATGCAAATCTGTGAATATTTGTGAAATATACTTTTGAACTACTCTCACAAAATTTGGTTGTTTAACTAACTTGTTTTTTTTTCAAAGTGACTAACTAATTCTTGGTATAAATAACTGGCTTATAAGTTTAGAACATTGAATCATCCGAAACTTTCTAAACTTATTCCAGTGTTTACTTCGATTATCCGATCTCAATCACGATTAAGTGTATTACTCGATCATCCGAATATAAAGTCTCATTGCTCCGATTATCCGACGATGTGACTTAATTGTATACTTTGTATTATGCTTATCTTCAAAATATACTAACAATTTTCTTTTCTTGAGTTGTGTTTTAACATCATCAAAAGGGGGAAATTGTTAGGTAAGAAAAAAGATGTATTTAGTTTTGATGTGTTAAAAGTGTAAAAATAGGATGACCCGGTGAGCATCATGTATAGACAGTGAGGTAAGTGTTTGTAAATAAAACTAAGTACAAATCAGACTAGGTTAGGAAATCGAACTAGGACAAACTTGAGATGAGGACAAGAAATCGAGATGGGGACCAGAGATATCAATCAAGGACGACATGAAAAAGACAGATTAAGGTTCAATCCGATAAACAATCACCCACACAAAGGATGAAGACACGAGACAGGATGAGACATATAGCAGACGATGAAGTGTTAGAAGATTTTACATAAGTTTCAAGAAGCGATTTCAACTAACCAAGAGGAAGTTACAAGTTTCGATTATACTATTATAACTGACCAAAGCGAATTCAAGGAAGTTACAACTATCAAATAATGATCTCTATAAATAGGGATAGAAATTAGATTAGAATTACTTTTGATATTTTGCATTCACAACTATTCACATATTCTATATTGTAAAACACACACAAACGTTCTATACGTTTTCGGTTTTAGTGTTTGAAGAACACTTTTCATAGAACATCTTCAAGCCGTAGATATTCGTAAATTAGGAAGAAATCGTTGTAAGGCTGAAGATTCACACTTGTAAGCAAGTAAGTAAGAAGGAAGCAAGATAGTAAGTGAAGACCCTTCTTCAAAGTTTGAAGAAGGAGAGTGGACGTAGGATTTTTATAATCCGAACCACTATAAATCAGTGTTCATTATCGCTTTGATTTACTTACCTGTTTCTTTTCTATTTCCACTTTATTAATCAAAGTTATATTTCAGAATCAAAGTTAGAACTAAAATATCAGTTTGCTTTTGATCTTATTAAAGTTGAGTTTGAAGATAGCTTTCCATTGTGTTACTTTGGTGCTTTGAATAAGTTTCTAAAGATTTGTTAAAAATCTATTAAATCTATTCAACCCCCCTTCTAGATTTTATCATAGAAGGTTAACCCAAGTTTTCTTAATCAACTCAACCAATCGGGACCAACAAATAATAAGACTCGGATGAAGAGGAAGAATCGAGACAAAGAAAAAGAACACGAAAAATCTTCCTCACCGGTGATCTACTAACCGATCGCATTTACCAATACATCAAACGATCAGAATTTAGTCATCTTATGAAAAACATATTTGAAATGTCCATGATGGGAGATATGACTTATTTTCTTGGACTCCAAGTCAAACAGAACAAAGAAGGGAATTTTCATCAATCAAGTCAAATACACAAAAGATCTCATTGAAAAATTTGGAATAGGTACCAAAATGAGAAGCTAAGATACCTATGATGACAAACTTTTCAATGGATCCTGATGAGAAGGGAGAAGACAGTGATCAAACTTAGTATCGAGGTGTAATTGGTTCTTTATTATATTTAAGCGCTAGTAGACACGATATTTCATTTGCGGTTGGAGTCTCAGGCTTTCGATTTCAAGCTAATCCTAAGAAAAGCCATCTTGAAGCGGCAAACAAAATTCTTAATTATCCGAAAGGAACAAGAATGTTGGATTATGGTATCCAAATGATGACAACTTTGAGCCGTCCTGGATACTCGGACTCGGATTTTGGTGGGTGTAAGATAGATAGAAAATCTACATCCGGTACTTGCCAATTTCTTGGAAGTAAGTTGATTTCATGGTTGTCTAAAAGCAAACCTCTCGTAGCTACTTCCACAATCAAGCCGAGTATATGGCGGTGGAAGTTGTTGTTCATAGCCGATCTAGATAAGTCAATGTACTAAGGGACTATAACATTATCACCAAAGATGTACCTATCTTTTGTGATAGTAATAGTGCCATAGCTATCACCTGTAACCCACTCCTACATACAAGATGCAAGCATGTAGACATCGTGACACCACTTCATCCGAGATCATGTAGAGAAAGGTGACATCGACTAGAGAAGATTCTGACTGATTTCCAAAGAGCAGACATCTTAACAAAGCCACCGGCAGAGACAAGGTTTAAAGAACTATCCGTAGAATTAGGACTATTAGATGTTTCTTTAGTTAATCTATGATTCTATGTTTTTCATTCTTTGTCTCTCTCAATTTAGTTTACTATGTCTAGAAAGAATTATTAGACTAGATATGAGTCAAAGGACAATCAGTAGATATCATTGATCTCCTATTTTGGAATCAAGAATCAAGGATTAGTCATATTGACCTTATCGACATGATAATTACTTATTCGACATTCGGTAAATCAGACTAGGGCACAATAATTAGCTGATTTCTTGAGAAACAAATGACTATCTACACCCTATCCGATCTACCTCAAGTTACTAATGTTTTTTCAAGTCTATGTCTTTGCAGGAATAGGTCACAGATCATATTGATAACTCAGACTGTTTCACCTCATCTATCATAAACCTTCTTATCCAGACACCTTTGCCTCTCGAATAATCTCCATATATTGTGTTTTCTTATAAAACTCTTATCGGATTGATTAGTTGGAAAACCTAACTTTAGAAAATTAAATTTGACCCAGTTTATTTAAAAAAAAAATTAAATCTTTAATTTTGCCAAAAGATAAAACTAAGTCAAGTTTCAAAATCGACGAGTTACTTTATCGATTACTTTACAAACCCATCTGTTTTAAAACCCTTATATACGAAGTAAGGTAACCCTTGGTGACGTCGGCATACTTACTTCTCTACATAAAGTAACCTACATCTGTCAAATCAATAGTCTATAAAGTAACTATTTACGCATTCCAAAGGCAAGTAGCCTACACGCTGAATCCCAATCGTTTATCCAGATTTTTAACCGTTGATTCAAGACAGAAAACTTTTAAAATAAACGGCTTAGATTAAATCGCATTTTCTAAAAGCGGTTTCTCTTTCCAATTTTCCCTCCTATAAATACATCTTCTTCTTAAATCAAAATCTTTTACTTTGAAAACTTCTCTTATACTCTGTAAAAATTCTCTCAAAACCTTTAGCCAAGTTTTTATGAGCCAATCCCGAGAAAACTATCTCAACAACCTCAACCATGGTGGAAGTACATACTGAGACTTACAACAAGAAGATAAAGTCGTAAATGTACGTCGACTTTGATACAACCATCGATGGAGAATCAAGACAGATTCTTGAATTATTAGAGAGGTCGGGATTGAGGACATATTGTTCAAGAAATCCAACTCCAATAAAACGTTGGATATGAGAGGTATTAAGTTTTATGTCAATGGGACATATGAGAACGGTGTTTTCGAATCCGTGTCTACGGTGAAGAGTTAACAGTAGCTCCAGCGGAAGTAGCGCAAATTTTTACACAAGCGGTGAAGGTGTAAACCCCCTCATCTATAAATCGACGAGTAGGTTGAATCATTCGAGATGATTGCCCGAAACTCAATGAAGGATCGAAGATCGAAACTTAAGAAGAAAATGCTCCGACGGAGATATCGTCTGCAGTAATGACAATATTGTGAAGGTCATTTTAGGGAGCAGTAACTCCCATGATGGGTGAGACCCGAGGTTGTGTTGTATGAGGGCGATTATCGATGGGGTGCAACTCAATCGGCTGGGATGCTATCGAGACTTGAGACAGAAAGGAAGAGACTGAGGTAGTCAATGGCAAGTGGCGAGGCTAAGTCAATCACCGGCTTTGTTCAATAAGGTGACAGTGATTTTGGAAGACTTGCCGACAGCCGAGATCAATCAAGTGATGGAGTCGAGCCTACACAAAGCAAAAGGGCTGGCGACAAAGGATGAGCCGCTTAGGGCTCAGCTTTGGCCTCTCACGAAGGAGCTGAGACAGGTGGCTCAGACCTCCTCACCGCCGAGGGAGGAAGAAGAAGAAGAGGAAGAGGAAGGGGTAGAGGAGCCAACTATGAGGTCACTGGCTGAGGCTTCACACCAATGAAGTCAAGGAGAAGGCCAAGAAGAGGAGGAGGCTGATAAAAGCCTCGAGAGAAGGGAGGAACCTCTGGCGATCGGCCTAGCCTTCCGGTGAAGAGGCACTTACACCGGATATAGCAGCTCGGAGTTGTCCAATTAGAAGATGTACAGGAGATCAACTCGTAAAGGACCCTCCCCTTCACCCGCAGGCGAGTACAATTCTCTCCCTCCCCCTCTCCGGCCCACTCTGGCGATGAAGAGGTGACCCGTGCTAGCACCTCCGAGCCTCTTAAACAGCCCAACTCCCACTATAGTCCAAGTGAAACCTCATCACCCACACTCCTCAAACCCAAACCTCATCTCCTCCTCCCTCCCCATCTGATTTCTTTTCCTTCCTAACCGGACCGATCTACTCCCCCACCCCCATAACCACCATCTCACCTCCACCTTACTTCCATCTTCCCCAACTCTCTCTCACGGTGATTGGAGTGTATAGGCAAGAGCTTTTAAGACCAATCGCAAAATATCGAACCCATGGGAAAAAGTATGCACATGAGGCCCTAGAAATACGAGTTCTTAGTGACTAGAGTTGCAACAATGGTTTGGAACAAAAACAACAAAACACAAGCAAAAATACAAAACAACAAGGAGCAAGCAAATGATCGAACGCTTAGAATGCGATAACAACAACAACAATAAATGGTGGGATAGGGGTGCTAGGATTAACATCCATCAATGAATCATCAATCAACAAGCTACAATTGAATCAAATTGCAAATCAACTAAGATAGAAAGCATAAACCATCATGAAATTAATCACTCTATTAAAATCACAATGCCTAATGTGAGTATCCTTAGTCTCGTCTATAGCTAGGGTGATGAAACACTAATCTAAAGAGATAATTATGCATGAAGCACAAATGAGAATCACATTTAGTAAGCAATCTACTCAATTGATCTCCAATCATCAACAATCATAGCATCATCAATCAAATCATCATCAATTTCAATTAACCCAAGCACAATAGAGTTAGCCCATGGTACCACAAACAATACCTATGGGAAGAAGATAGAATTGTTCAAACACAAAGCAAATCACAATAATTAAGAAATTAAAGAGGCAAAAAGAGGAAAAACATCACCAAATGGTCTTCAATCAACAAAAATAGGAATGCTTGAGTCTTCAACACCAATATCCAAATGAATTACAAGCTTGAATTGAATGGAATTACAAAGATCAAATGCTAGTCTATGGCTAATATACCAATAATCAATGGAAATCTAAGTCTAATTCTAACTTCTACTCTAATTACAATGGAAAATTGGCTTGGGGCCTGAGAAATCGCCCCAAAACCGTTACTAACCGCTATTATGAACTTCTTCTCGACTTGCTCGCTTCTCCCCTTAAATACCGAATTTTTGGAAAAACCTCCCCTCGAGTCGAGGGTCACCTCGACTCGAGGCTCATGCATAATTCTCATCCCTCGACTCGAGGCTCATGCATAATTCTCATCCCTCGACTCGAGGCTCATGCCTCGAGTCGAGGTTTCAGCCTTTTTCCCAATTTAGTCCTTTTCGCATAGCCCTCGACTCGAGGCTCATGTCCCTCGACCGCAGCTCGAGTCCAGTGGCACTTTTATCGAGAAGGGCTTCGCCCGACCCCGTTTTCGTCCGGTATGTTCGTCTCTTCAGTCTAAGAATAACGGTACTCTCGGTTTGGCAAAATTCCACCGATTTACCTGCAAAACGGATGAAAAACATCAAAAACTCACAAAGTAATACTTTTTCGGCAAAAGAGTGATACTTTTCTCATTTATGCACAAAAATTACACTTTAGCTCACTTTTTGCACTAAAATATGCCCTAAAAACATGTATCAATTCACTCCAGTCCACACACCCACCTCAACCCATTATCCCACAGCCCAACCCCTTCTCCACCACCCACTTCATCCGAAATACCACCCTCCATCTTCACCCCCACCTGAGATACCCCTCCACCACCATCGACACCCCCACTTCCTCCCAAACTTCGCACCCCAACCCTTGGATACCTCCAACCTCTTTGGAGATATACCCATGAGCTCCCCAAGTCCAACTTCTCCCACTCCCTCCTCCTCATCTAAATCGAGGAGGAGACCACCCAATTTCCGCGATCTCTTCGCCTTCACGGACTCCGCACAAACAAATAATTGAGAATGTCTAGAAGATAATGGAGAAGAAGACTAAAAAGGTGATTCGAGCAGTCACGAAACGATGTTTGCCAACATGCGGATAGCCGAGGTCAATATCTCTCGCAATCTATCAGCCAACCTCGCACCGCAGCTTGGTACTTGGCCGAGCAACCTCGGTCAATGCCCTTACTTCGGGACGCATGACTTTAGGGTTCGTTGCTCCGCCTTGAAAAAAATAGCTCCACACTCGCAAGATGAAGTCAAAAAGGGGGAAGGAGCTGAAGGAAGAATGGACACCTTCAAAGCCGGAGTCATGTCCCTTAAAGACAAGCTCGACTCAAAGGCGCACTCACCTGAGCTGAGGCAAAGCCAAGGCAGAGTTAAAGATCAAATCAGATGAGCCGCTTCCTTGGCACTGAGGGTGACCCAGATTGAGGAGGCAGCATCCGGGAGAGGATGAGGAGAAGAAGAGGAAGGAGGAAGAAGAAAAGACTGAGCATTGCTGGCCAAGATGAAGGAAACCGAGAAACCCGAGGCCAAGGGCAAGTGGTAAAGGGAAGGCAAAGCAGCAGCTCGAAGGAGTCATCACCGAGCAATAACCAAAGACTGCATCAAACCGAGCAAAAAGAAAAGAACTCCGACTACTCAAACCTCCGAGCCGAGCAAATCGGAAGAATTCATGCCGAAAAAGAGAGGTATGAGAAGCAGGAGAAGAAAAGACTAAAGAAGCCGGGTAAGGCGGAGCCAAGTGGGACAGGACACTCGGAAGTAGGTACCGAAAGCACTGATGAAGCAGTCTTCCGACTCTGCCCACCACTCATCAGCTCCTCCGAAGATGGTGTCCTGGACACCACCAAATGAGTACAAAAAGAAAGCTCTGGATGCCGATGGATGTACTTTTGGTACATCTTGAAGGCATCTCAATCCGGCAAATGATGAAGACATGCAAATGGCATGAGTGGATGGAAAAAGAGGATCTTCGATCTGTATAGAAGACTGCTCAATGAGGCACATCGTTTTTAATCGGGCGATCTTGTCGCTCCAGCCTATGAGCAAATCTCTCCTAAGCCGAATGAAGACGGATCTCCGACATGGAATGGGTCAAATTAGTCATCATCAAAGCCGAAAGAGAATCCGAGCTCACAGACGAAAATGAACTCAAACATTTCGCAGCAAGGATTTTCAATCGGCTGAACATTCCTCAAGCAAGCCAATGGGGAATTTGATAGACAGGATTTTTTTTTCTTATCTTTTATTTCTATCGGTTCTCTTATCTCGTAAATTGTATATATGTGTGAATGAATATATTTTGACCTACGTGACTTACTTGTCTTATTTCTTAAAGTTTTTTTCTGCTTTAAGAAAACTTAAAATTTTCTAAGCATTAATCATCCGAGAAATTTATCTCTCGTACTTAAAATTTTCTAAAATTTCTTTCTAAGTCCTAACACTTAAAATTTTTTTAAAAATATTTTGAAAGTGTCTAAAAGACTTAAAAATTTTCTTCTATGAAATAAGTGCTTTAATTTGGATGAATCTATTTTAATGAGAAAATGTGCTTTGATATACCTATCTCGATTATCTTAACGAACTCAAGACTAACTTCATGTGAGTGTTGATTTGAGTGAATTGATGCATATTTTTAGGGCCTATTTTAGTGCAAAAAGTGAGCTAAAGTGTTAGTTTTTGTGCCTAAATGTGAAAAGTATCACTCTTTTGCCTAAAAAGTATAACTTTGTTAGTTTTTGATGTTTTTCGTCCGTTTTACAGGTAAATCGGTCGAATTTTGCCAAACCGAGAGTACCGTTATTCTTAGATTGAAGAGACGAACATACCGGATTTTAAACGGGGTCGGGCCCGGCCAATCTCGAGAAAATTCCCTGGTCTCGAGCACATGTCGAGGAGCGTGGACCTCGACTGAGGGATAGGCTGGAGGGAAAGGAAATTAAAAATGCAGCAGCCTAGACTCGAGGGAGGAACCTCGAGTCGAGGGATGGAGAAATGGCGGTGGATCCTCGAGTCGAGGCGGGTGAGCCTCGACTCGAGGCAGAGGAAAATTGGAAGAAGCGTGCTAGAGACTCTTGAGCCTCGACTCGAGGGCCTGAAGCTCGAGTCGAGGAGTGCCAAAAACCGAAATTTGTAGATTTAAAGCCCATTGAAGCCAAAACAGAGCATAACTTGATTCTAGCGGTTTAGAGTAGTTTCCAAGAGGTTCCATAGGCGAATTTATCACTTTGTAGCTTGATTTCCATTATAATTGCTATAGATTGTTAGAATTAGATTAGATTCTACTTATAGTCCACTAGATTAGCATTTTTATTCATTGTAATTGAAGATTCAAGTCTGTGATTTGGAATAAGAGAAGTTGAATTCAAGCATTGTAGAAGACTAATCATTCCTATTTTTGTATATTGAAGCTTCAATTGGTGATGTTCTTACCCTTTGATCTCTTTAATTCATTGTTTGTGTTGAATAGATTGTTAATTGCTTTCTTAGATTGTTTACCCGTGGCTTTTGCTTGTAGCACCATGGGCTAATAGCTTTTGTGCTTGGGATAATTGAAATTAGGGATGAAGTGATTGCTTCATGCTATGATTGTTGATAATTGTGATCAATTGAATTAGCTTGCTTCCTAATTGTGATTCTTAATTGTGCTTCATGAAAAATTGTCTCTTTTGATTAATGGTTGATCACCCTAGCAATAGGCGAGAGTTGAGCTAACGTGATTAGGTGTTAATCGGGATTCAATTTTGCATGATTGTATGAATTGGGGACTTCTACATTGAGAGATGGGAAGAACTAAGGATACTCACATTAGGCATTGTGATATTAATGGAGTGATTAATTTCATGATGGTTTATGCTTTCTAATTTGATTGATTTGCATTTGGATACAATCATAGCTTGTTAATCATGGATTCCTTGATGAAGATTATCCTTGCACCCAAATCCCCATTGATTTTAGTGTATTTGTTATTACATTCTAGGTGTTTGATATATTGTTTGCATAATCTTGCCATTTAATTTCTTGCATTCTTATAGAGATTTTAGTTCTAAAACTTGTTGCAACTTTGGTCATTTAGAACTCTTATCCTTGAGTCTCGCTTTGCATACTTTCTCCCTTGGGTTCGATATTTTGCGATTGGTCTTAAAAGCTCTTGCCCTATACACTCCAATCAAGTGTGTTTCTTCCTTGTAGCTTTTAACTTCATCAAAAAGGGGGAAATTGTTAGATCAAGAATGTTTTGATGAGTTAAAAGTCGGTTCGGTATGATCATACGACCTCAAGAACAAATTGAGATCAAGTCCTTATACTAAGCCGATCGTACGAGGTCAAGGACCGAACTAGTCACCAAGACCTGAAAGTTACAAGTCATCCTGGAGATGAGCTCAAGTCTAGTCATCTGCAGGAGACAAGTATGAAGAGCTCAGACGAGGTCAAGACAAGCTGAGTAAAATAAGAAAGGCGAAGTCTTCACCAAGTCACCGCAGTATTTGCAGTAGAATAAAATCACCGAGGTCTAGAGCAGCTTCCGAGAATAAGTTTGTTGAGCTTCTAGTTTGTTAAAACTAATTAACAAACTAACTGTCTTTTCAGACTTATAAATAGGTCTAGGCACTTCATTAGAATATAGAGATCACACGAATTATTCATTCAAGAATAGATTCTCAAAATTCACAAAATTTCGAAAAGCACAAAAATTGTTTTCAAGGATTTCTTCATAGATTTTTCTAAGTGTTTATAGAACACTTTCTTATACATCTTCAAACACTCTTCTATCAATCTAGAGTTAGATTTTTTCAAGAATAGTTTAGAAGATTGAAGATGTTAGATCAAGTAAAGTTTTGATGAGTTAAAAGATCAATCCGATAAGGCAGACAAAGTATGAAGATAAAGATCGTGTGTTCATCCTAAGCCGATCAGACTAGGTCAAAGACTCGGTTATATCACCGAGATCAAGTCGCAAGTCATCCGGAGACAAGCTCAAGTCTAGTCATCTACAGGAGACGATCATGAAGAGCTCGGGCGAGGTCAAGACAAGAGTAGAATAAGAAAAGCGAAGTCTTCACCGAGCCACCGCAGATTTGAGTAGGAGAAATCACCTGAGGTCAAAAGTAGTTTTCAAGATTAAGTTTGTTAAAATAGTTTCCAGTTTGTTAGAACTAACTAACAAACTAACTGCCTTCTCAAACTTATAAATAGGTCTAGATTTTATTTTTTTTATACACGGATGCAAATTTGAGTTATCACACTATTCACTATTCGTATCTCAATTCACAAAGAATTTTAAAAAGAGTTTTCAAAAATTCCAAGTGTTTATAGAACACTTCTCTTGTAATCTTTAAAATCCATTATTCATGTAATTCTTAGATTCATCGAAGGTGTTAGGAGTACTTTGAAGATTTGAAGAAAAGTTGTAAGTTGTACGATTGTAAAGTAAGTAAGAAAGGCGATAGTAGAGACCCTTCTTCAAGTTGAAGAAGGAGAGTGGATGTAGGATTGTTATAATCCGAACCACTATAAAATCGTGTTCTTTACCGCATTCATTTACTTTTCTCTCGTTCAATTTACATTTTATAATTTAAAGATTAATTTCGTAATCAAAGTTAAAATCAATATCAGCTTTGCTTTTGATCTTATTAAAGTTGAGTCTAATCTTGAATTTCCACTGTGTACATCCGATACTTTGAATAAGTTTTGAAAGATTTGAAAAATCAAAATCTATTCAACCCCCTTCTAGATTTTTCCTAGAAGGCCGATACACTTTTTACCTAATCTACTCAACTAATCGGGACCAACAAGTGGTATCATAGTAGTGTTAAGTCAGTTTCGATATTGATTTTATGTCTTAACTAAGATTCTGAAATCTTCTTGATTTTCTTCATTCTCTTTATTGTTACTAACAGTGCTACTAATAAGTTTTGTGGAGTATTTTGTTTCTTTATTTTCATCATGTCATCAGAAAAGTAAGAAGTCCAGGAATCTACATGAATTCTCTATCAAGATTATGATTACTGGAAATTCAGGATGGAGAATCACTTCAAGGCCATTCATGATAGGATGGAAGAGGTTCTCAAGAAGGACCTATAAAATTTTATCATGGAGGCACTAGCATCGAGCCGAGTCACCGAATCTGCAACTGCATAAGAGAAAAAGAGTTCGACCGAATTGACAAATGATGAAAGAAAGATCCACAATCTTGATCAAGTAGCTCGAATCGAAATCATTGAGACTCTAAGTAAAGATTGGATAGAGAAGGTTAAGAGATGCAAAACCGCCAAAGAAATGTGGCAGACTCTAGCAAATGTTTGTGAAGGATCGTATCAAGTAAAAGAAAATAAGTCAAATGGTCTTACACGCATTTGATACATTCAAAATGAAGGAAAATGAATCATTGATCGGGCTTAGATGTAAGGTTGATGAATCTCCTCAACAAAGCAGTTGACCTTGGAAAGAACTACACAGAGAAGGAGATTAATAACAAGATACGAGATCATTAACTAAGAGATGGAGGGAGAAATCCAACATACTTAAAGCTACTCAAAATTTATCTACTATTACTCACCATACTTTGTTCTCTCATCTTAAAGCTCTAGAATATGATATTCAAATATAAGATGATGAGGATGAGATGGAGTCGAGCACCTCATCCAAGTCTCATTGCCTTTGTCAAAGAAGAAGACAAGGTGTCGACCGAGTCAGAGGAGCCGACCTATCTCTCGAAGGAGCAGACGGCTCTTCTCACCAAAAAGGTATGACAGTATTAAGAATGAAGTATAAACGAAATAAATTGAGATTTACAGGTAAGGATAGATCAAGATCCAAATCAAGAAGAAAGGGAGATGAGTCTACAGATGATGACAAAAGCAGGAGCTGCATTTGAGAAGATTCGCATCACTTGTCAAAAGAAATCCTTCCAAATTTCAAAATCGATATAGAGTGACATTTGCTACACATGCAACAAGCCAGACACTTCAGCTATGATTGTCCTCAACTCGACTCTTAAAGAAAGGGAAGAGAAAAGGAAAAAGAGAGACAGGAGATTTGCAGATCAAAGGGCTCTATTGGTCAAGAAAAGGAGTCAAAGAAATCATCATCATCCTCATCCGATTTCGGATTAGATAATGAAATCTGTCTCATGGCTAAAGAGGTAGTCTATTATTCATCTTCCGATAATGATTCTTGTCACCGCATCCGATTATGATCAAATTGTTATTCATGAATTATTGAGAGATTTAAAGACATCTATGGCTGCTTATAAACAAATAGAGACAGAGAATTTGGCTTTAAAGGATCAAATTCAGATTCTAATTAAAGGAAAGCAGGTGATGAACTATTCAAACCGAGGAAACATTCAAGTGGGGAATGTTTTCCCAGCCGAGGCTAGTACATCACCACCTTACCCAAAGATTAGAAAGTGAATTGAAAACTTTAAAAGACAAATTTGAAATAATCTGTGCTGAAAATGAATTAATTAAGAAAGACAACGAGAAGCTAGTCTTCAAAATTAGTCAACTTAATAATTCACAATCAAGTAATAGATCACATCTTTAATACATCTCAAAAATCCCATGACAAAACAGGTCTTGGTTATGATAGAAATAATAAATCGGATGTCCGTAAACCTAGGAAATTTGTGAAAGCATCCGATCAATCAAAAGAGGTTAAAATTGGTCCTTGGAAACCAATCACCAAGTAAGGACTGCATCTCCCATTTGAAAACAAAAATTCAGCCGAGGACTCCTTATCAGACTAAGAGAAATCCAAGAAACCAAAATAAGAAGAAATTCTTATTATAATCCTTTTGATAGGAGAAGCAGATGTTATCCCACATTTCCCAAGTTTAGGAAAATTACTAAATCGGAATACAACAAGTTATCATTTAAAAGTGATAAAATTGTAGACAGATTTGGTAGAGAGACCAAGTCTGATTTATTATCTAGAGATGAGATTTTTATCCTGGTTACTAAAAGTGATGCTTGACCTTCAAGGACCCAAGAACACTAGGGTACCTTATAACTAATATGTTTTTCAGATTCACAGGATCATCACTCAAGGAAGAGATCTTAGCTTCCATATGGTACATTGATAGTGGTTGTTCACAACACATGACCCATAATAAGAGGTCGTTATCAAATTTCCAAAGCATTGATGGTCCAAGAGTATTATTTGGAGACAATAATTGTGGTCGACTAAGGAGTAGGTACTCACGATTATAAAAGATATTCGTGTATCCGAGGTATATTTTGTTGAAGGTTTGAAACATAATCGTTATCTGTTTCACCTTTGTGATAAAGGTTTTCATGTCAAATTTTCAAAAGATAAATGTGATATCTTAGATAATTCTTCGTATAAGGTACTTATAATCGGCTTCGCACATGGTAATGTCTATGTGGCCAACTTTAATAGTTGTCCCAAAGATACTGGTCTGATAGCTAAGGGTGGAGAAGACCTCGATTGGTTATGGCACAAGAAGCTTAGTCATCTCAATTTCAAGACCCTTAGTAAGCTGGCCAAGGGAGAAAGTATGCAAACGAAATTCAAGGATAAGAGTTCTAAATGGCTAGAGTTGCAACAAGCTCTTGGACTAAATCACTACAAATTGCAAGAATTTAAATGGCAAGATTATGCAAACAATTTATCAAACACTTAGAATGCAAGATCAAGTATACCAAAATCAATGAGGGAATAGGGTGCAAGGGATAATCTCCATCAAGGAATCCACGATTAACAAGCTATGATTGTATCCAAATGCAAATCAATCAAATTAGAAAGCATAAACCATCATGAAATTAATCACTCCATTAATATCACAATGCCTAATGTGAGTATCCTTAGTTCTTCCCATCTCTCAATGTAGAAGTCCCCAATTCATACAATCATGCAAAATTGAAACCCGATTAACACCTAATCACGTTAGCTCAACTCGCCTATTGCTAGGGTGATCAACCATTAATCAAAAGAGACAATTTTTCATGAAGCACAATTAAGAATCACAATTAGGAAGCAATCAAATTCAATTGATCACACTTATCAACAATCATAGCATGAGGCAATCACTTCATCCCTAATTTCAATTATCCCAAGCACAAGGCTATTAGCCCATGGTGCTACAAGCAAAACCATGGCTAGAAAATCTAAGAAAGCAATTGAAAATCTAATCACTACAAGCAATGAATTAAAGAGATCAAAGGTTAAGAACATCACCAATTAAGCTTCAATAGGCAAAAATAAGAATGATTAATCTTGTACAATGCTTCAATTCAACTTCACTTCTTCTCAATTCTCAGCTGCAAACTTCAATTACAATCACCAATCTACTAATCTAATGATCTAAAATGTGGACTCTATCTAAATTCTAACAATCTAGTGCAATTACAAGTAAATTCAAGCTACAAAATGTAAAATTCGCTCAAAGGAACTCCTAGAAACCGCTCTCAACCGCTAGAATCAACTCCTCTGTTTTGCCTTCCCATTGGCTTAAAAACTGAATTTTTCGGTTTTGGGCACTCCTCGAGTCGAGGTTCAAGCCCTCGAGTCGAGGCCTAAAGTCGCTAACACGTTTCTTTAAAATTCTCTCCACCTCGAGTCGAGGCCTCGCCTCGAGTCGAGCTCGCTGCAATTTTCATCCCCCTCGACTCGAGGCTCCTCCCTCGAGCCGAGCTTGCCAACTTTTTGAAATGATTTCCTCCAAAGATGAACCTCGAGTCGAGGTCTCGTGCACCTCGACTCGAACTCGAGATCGTGGAATTTTAATCGAGAAGGGCTCCTGCCCGACTCCCCATTTTCGTCCCGTATGTTCGCTCTTCTTTTCATTCTAAGAATACCGGTACTCTCGGTTTGGCAAAATTCCACCGATTTACCTGCAAAACGGGCGAAATACATCAAAACCTCTCAAAGTAATACTTTTAGGCAAAAGAGTGATACTTTTCACATTTAGGCACAAAAACTAACACTTTAGCTCACTTTTGCACTAAAAATAGCCCTAAAAACATGTATCAATTCACTCCAATCATCTATCTCACCGCAAGTAGGCCGATATAGCCTTTGCAGTTGGGGTATGTGCAAGATTTCAGTCTAATCCCAAGAAAACTCATCCTGGAGACGGCTTAGAAAATTCTTAAATATCTCAAAGGAACCTTGCAAGTAGGGTTATGGTACCCAAATGATGACAACTTTGGTGACAGTTATTCGCATTCGTACTTTGGAGGATGTAAGATTGATAGGAAATCCACTTCAGAACTTGTCAATTCTTAGGCAATAAATTAATTTCTTGGTTATCTAAGAAACAAATTTGTTGCACACCTCCACAACTCGAAGTCAATACATGGCAGCTGGAAGTTGTTGCTCTCAACTCCTCTAGATTAGTCAACACTTAGAGATTATAATATTCAAACATCAGTTGTTCCTATTTACTTTGATAGTAATAGTGTAATAGCAATGACTTACAATCTTGTTCTGCATTCTAGATGTAAGCATATAGACATTAGGCATCCTTTCATTAGAGATCATGTTGAGAAGAATGACATTAGAATTGAGAAAATAGCCACTGAGTCAAAAGAGCAGACATTCTTACAAAACCATTAAATTGAATCTAGGTTTAAAGAATTATGCTTAAAATTAGGATTACTTGATGCATCCTTAGCTGGTTTCTAAATTGTTTGCATTTGATAAATGTATTCCTTATTTCTGGTCTTTTCTTTTCTTTAAATCAATGTCTAGAAAGAATTATCGACTAGATATGATTCAAAGGACAATCAGGTAGCTGATATCATTGATTTCCTTTTTAGGAATCAAGAATCAAGGATTTGTCATATTGACCTTATCCGACTTGATGATTACTTATTCCGACATTCGGTAAATCGGACTAGGATACAATAGTCATCCGATTTCTTGAAAACAGATGATTATTCTGCACCCTATCTCGATCTACCCTACCTACTAATAGTTTTGATGAGTTTGTTGCGAGAACAGTATATCGATTTGTTTCTTAAATCTCTTCAATCGTAAAACCTTCATCTTTATTTTTCCTCAAAACCTTTGTTTTAAAAAAAAAAAAGTTCTTAAGTCTATGTATCTCAAAGTAATCTGTACTATGTGACTAAAATGGAAATCCTTCATTAAGTTACGATTAAAAAATTTTGTGTTTTTCAAAATCAGACTAGGAGAAAGTTTTTGAAAATATAGGACAAGGTCATTTTGACCAAGTCCGACATTTACCAAGTCTCAAATAGGATACCCGAGTGTTAAGAAAGACATCTCATTGCTTACGCTGTATACTAATTACTTCCGATAAAGCAAGTCTATTAGCCGCCTAATCCTGTAGTTTAAACGGTTACTTTTTATGCAATTCAAGACGCGTAGAGGCCACGCGCCCGAAGTTGAAGCGATTTTCTCGCTTAAACCGTCGATGTTTTACACGCGCTTCTAAATCAACGGTTTAAAATCAAAACTCCGAGATCGTGCCACGTATCGCCTTCCCGAATTTTACTTTCCCTCTCTCTCTTCTTCATTTAAAAACTTACCTTCATCGCTTTTAAAATTTTACTTTCACATTCCCCTGTTTAGAGATTTATCAAATTTTTATACTCTCAAAATTTTTTCAATGGCATCTTCTTCTTCTCAAACACCAAAACCCCTACGTATATAACCTCCTCAAATTCCGATTTCAAAATGATTTCAGAAACAAGAAAAATAAACTCAAAGTTGAAATGTTCGTAGATTTTGAGACTACAAATGACAGAGAGTCCAGGAGATTATAGAATTATTGGAAGCCTCAAGGTTACGAGGATTTTGTTCTGCTCAAATCTCCACTAAACAAAACCGCAGATTTCATTGGAGCAGAGTTCCTTGCCGTAGTGAGTTTACAGAGAATGGTTTCAAAACTAATGTTGAAGGTACTCAACGGAGTACTCAAAGGAGAATATTGCAAGGATTCTGGATACCTCTATGGAAGGGGTGAATCCTTTGTCATATAAGGAGGATGAATGGGAGGAGTCGCTCGACTTGTTTGCTAGGATTACCTATAGAAGGGTAAGGAGAGATTTGAAGAAGCATATGTTGAGAAGAAAATATAGTCGCATGACAATCGTGACCAAGTCAATCCTAGGAGATCAAAGCTCCTATGATGGAGTGACAAAGTCACGTTTGTGCTGTCACGAGCTATTTTTGATGGAGTACGAGTGGATTGGGTAGATTTGTTGTTTAGGAGGCCGAGGGAAGAGAAGCTAAGGTTGTTGTACAACTCGATGGAAGTGACTGGATAGTTTCTTCAATCGTGAGTTTATTTAACAAAATCACAGTGTTAATGGAGGGTTTGAATAAGAGGTTTGAAACAAGAGAAGTGGATGAAAATTTTCAAAACAGAAGGGCTTATTGACTAAGAATGAGAGGATAGACGGTCCCGCTGCACTGATGATGAGTCCGATGATGCAAGGAGGCAGAGGAGCAGCGTGCCGTGGTGGCTCGCAGGCAAGCACTGAACCCCAACTTCCAGCAGCTGAGGTTGCCGAGCCAGCAGCTAGAAGCTCAACCAGCCGAGGATCCACTCTGTGGTGGAAGTAACTAAGGAGGCAGCAACTTCTCGTAAGGTCCCCGACAAGGAGGAGGTCGCGGAGGAGGCCGGTCGAGCCTCGCAGAAGATACCAGCCGCCGAGCTGCGAACTCGCTACCAGCCAAAAGTCGACGAGGACTCGATGAAGATAACCAATTTATTCTTCGAGGAGGTCTTCCAGACGCCCGAATCATCTCGACAAAATTTCTCGTCGACGGAAGTCTCTACCCTACCGCTCAAGAAGTTCCTGTCCCTGGAGATTGCAATGAGGTTGTAAAGCCGATGTCCCATCTTCTCCAGCCCAAGGAAGCCGCACTCTCCCCATTCGTGAGGAAGGTACAACCTCATCTCTTTCTCTCACTCAATCCCCACCTTGCAATGAAGAGGTGTGCCCGGCTGGCACCTCCGAGCCTCTACAACAAACCCACATTGTCCCATATAGTCCAAACCCAATCAAAACCATCTTAACCTCATCCAAACTATTCCCATCTCTACTCAACTCGAAACCACCTCCACTCTCACCATCACTCCACAAATTGAGCTACCTACTACATCCACCCCAACCCCACAGAAACTCAACGCTTCACTTCTCCAACTCAAACCACACCTCCACCTCGAAATAGACATCACTTCTTATTCCTTCCCGGGAGGATATCCAAATGAGCTCACCAGCCTCCTCCCCCAAATTTCTCGAACCCCACACTCCCACTTCTTCCTCATCCGAATCCTCATCCGAGGATGAGGAGAGTGACTTAAGCCCCACCTCGCCCATCACTTCGATAATCGCTCAAATGGAGAGAAAGATGAAGCAGGCCTTTGAGAAGAAGCTGCACAGGCTTAACAAAGAAGATGGTGAAGGCACATCGAGGCAATGATCACCAACATGAGAGAAGTAGAGGTAAATCTAACCCAAAAGATTACTTTTATTACTAACTCTGTTCTTGCCGAGAAGGTGAAAGCCATGGAGAAGGAAGTGCATGGCCTGAAAACTCAAGTGACAGTAATACAACGCAATAGTGGTGGACTCACTAGCTTTGGACAAGTCGGACTTCGTGGTAAAATGCAATGATCTCGGAGATGAAGCCGATCGCCTTAGCTGATGAAGTGAAAAAGGGAGAAAAAGGAAGTGAAAGAAAGAGAGTTGTCACTCACACCTGTGGTGGATGAGACAAGGAGCAAAGTCGATACAAAAGCCAGCAAGATTGAGTTGGAGGCAGCCAGGAGGAAGCTCATATTAAATCATGAGTGGCTGCACTTCACCGAGGGTCACCAACTAGAGGAAGCTCAAGGAAGATGAGAAGAGAAGGAAGAAGGAAGAAGAAGACAAGTCTGCTCACCGCTTGCAAAAATCAAAGAGTCTGAAAACAAGAATGAGGTGAAAGGAAAGGGGAAGGGGAAGCTGGTCGAGGAGTCTCGCTCAAGCAAAAGTGCTAAGTCCCAAGCTCACATTGTCTGAAAAGCGAAAAAGGGAGCCCGACTACTCTAATTTGCTCGAGGAACAGATCACAGGATCATGAGAGAGCAGGCTTTCTATGGTGAAAGGGAAAGAAAGAAGCTGAAAAAGAAGAATAAAGGACTGGAGATGAGATGGAGTAAAGATGTGAGGAAGTGGGAGATGAAAGGGGTAGATGAGGCAGATTTCGTGCTCCTATCATCGGACACTCAACCCGCCTAAGGTCGTGCTGCAAACTCTTCAAAGAGTACAAGGATAAGAATTTGGACGCCGAGATGGATGTATCACCGGTACATCTTGAAGGGGTCTGATTCAGCAGTCAGCAAGACGAGGACCCGAGGTGGCATGAGTGGATAGAAAAGGAAGACAAAGATCTCTATCGTAGGCCTGCTGTCAAGGCATAAGTTTTTCAATGCCGATCTTTGTGCTCCGGCTTATGAGATGGGCAGACCCAAGACCAACCCAGATGGCTCGATAGACATGAACTGGATTAAAGGCATCATTGCTAAAGCCAAGTGGAGTCTGGGTTGAAAAATGAAGAGGAGCTCAAAAGCTAAGGAAGAGGGTATTTACCTGGTTGGTCATTCCCAAGCCAATCGGTGGGGTGTCCGAAAATAGGATCAATCTCTTTTCCTTATCTTTTTGATTTTTGTATCATGTAAATCTAATGTGAATAAATCGTTTGACTTATAAGTGTTACTTGTCTTATTTTCTTAAAGTTTTTTTCATGCTTTAAGAAATCTTAATTTTTTTATGTAAGTATAAATCATCTCGAGAAATTTATCATCTCGGACTTAAAGTTTTCAAATTTTTCTAAGTCTAAAATGTTTTTAAAATCTAAGACTTAAAAGTTTTTCTAAGAATAAAAGACTTGTTTTTTTCTGAAGTGCTTTGTGTTAATTGAATCTAATTAAAGTGTAAATGTGTTCGATGTACCTAAGTGTTAAATCTTGATTAACTCTAAACTAACTTTGTGAGTGTGTCTCTTTCTTGTAGGTTTTAATTTCATCAAAAAGGGAGAAATTGTTAGATCAAGTAAAGTTTTGATGAGTTAAAAGATCAATCCGGATAAGCAGATAAAGTATGAAGATAAAGATCGTGTGCTCATCCTAAGCCGATCGTGACTAGGTCAAAGACTGGTTATGTCACCGAGATCAAGTCGCAAGTCATCTGGAGACAAGCTCAAGTCTAGTCATCTACAGAGACGATCATGAAGAGCTCGGGATGAGGTCAAGACAAGCCGAGTAGAATAAGAAAAGCGAGTCTTCACCGAGTCACTGTAGACGAGTAGGAGAAATTAGCCGAGGTCAAAAGTAGTTTTTAAGATTAAGTTTGTTAAAGCGAGTTTCAGCTTGTTAGAACTAACAACAAACTAACTGTCTTCTCAAACTTATAAATAGGTCTAGATTTTATTTTTTTATACACGGATGCAAATTTGAGTTATCACACTATTCACTATTCGTATCTCAATTCACAAAGAATTTTCAAAAAGAGTTTTCAAAAATTCCAAGTGTTTATAGAACACTTCTCTTGTAATCTTCAAAATCCATTATTCACAAGAATTCTTAGATTCATCGAAGGTGTTAGGAGTACTTTGAAGATTTGAAGAAAAGTTGTAAGTTGTACGATTGTAAAGTAAGTAAGTGATAGTAGAGACCCTTCTTCAAGTTGAAGAAGGAGAGTAGATGTAGGATTGTTATAATCCGAACCACTATAAAATCGGTGTTCTTTATCGCTTTCATTTACTTTTCTGCTCAATTTACATTTTATAGTTTAAAGATTAATTTCAATTAAAGTTAAAATCAAAACCCTAAACCCTAAACCCTATATCAGTTTTGCTTTTGATCTTATTAAAGTTGAGTCTAATCTTGAATTTCCACCGTGTACATCCGATACTTTGAATAAGTTTTGAAAGATTTGAAAAATCTATTCAACCCCCTTCTAGATTTTTCCTAGAAGGTCGATACACTTTTACCTAATCTACTCAACTAATCGGGACCAACAAGTGGTATCATAGTAGTGTTAAGTCATTACGATATTGATTTTAGGTCTTAACTAAGATTCTCAAATCTTCTTGAGTTAACCTTCTAGGATAAAATCCTAATATACTCAACAAATCGGGACCAACAAGAGAATATTGGTGGTACATGAATTCCTAGGAAAAATCCTAAGACTAAGACCTAGGACTAGTTTTCTTTAGCCTTATGCCTATTACCACGTAGTTGCCCCCTTTTTCCCACCCCTCTTGACCGGCCATTTCCTCTCCTTCTCCTCTATAAATAGAGTGGCTTCTCTCATCATTTCCCACACCAAAAGAAAAGCTTTAGGGTTCTCAAGAAAAGGAGGAAAATTCTCCAAGGGTAAGTCCCTAAACCCCTTCTTAAGTCTTATGCTTCCTCTTAGCTTAGAAATTCAGAAAAAATATGATATGAGGCCCTAAGAACTCCTTTTACATGATATGATCTTATATGGAGTGCTTGAGTAGGAATTTTGGTGTTTGGAGTCAAAATGGTGAAGTTATACATGAAACATGAAGCTGCCAAAACCATGCCCTAAGCAAAGGACCACGTAAAATTTATTCGGACCCTTTCCACCCATTTAAAAATCATGGAAAAATTCCTAGATGTATTATTTGAAGTGTAGAATAACATACTAAAATTTCGTGGTCACTGGAATTTTTAGACTTAGAATAAAATCGTGGAAGATTATGTGTCGGAAGCAATCCAAAACTGGGAGCAGTGATTCATTTCTTTTATTTCTTCCCTTTCGATAGTTATAAAATTCTAGGAAAAATCCGGGATGTTCAATTGATGTGTTGTAAATCATAGTCAAAAATCATAATATTTCGTTTAGTACTTCATGAGATAAAATTGGTTTTCTCGAAGTACCTGGTCGACGTTCGACGCATAGGGTTATTCTGTGTTGCACGGATTTATTTTTCTATTTAGAGTATTGTATAAATCATGAAAAACTTCATGGATGACCTACAACCTGTTTATAACAAGATCCTTAAATTTGGTGATTTTTAAAGGAGTATCCAATAGGTTATGAATTTTTCGTAAGACATGTCCAAGAACCGAGCCAAACGATAGATTAAATGTTCACGATTTTTCTGGACAGAATCCGTAAGTCAAATGGCTTGGGTCCCTGAATGAAAGTTGTTCATACTTGAGGGCTGCATCACATTTTTAATTTCATAATTTTTGGATTTTTCTGCAGAGAGTTATGGATTTTATAAGTTAAGGTTACTGCATTCTTTAAAACGGAAATTTAGAGTCTTTATTTCAAAATCTGCTATAGTTTCGTAACTCAAATGAACTCCTCGGACCCTTAATAAACATTGTTCTACACTGAAAGATGTACAATATACTAAAATTTCATAATTTTCCAACGAGTCTAGGTATTTTATTTTATTTATGCATGTATAGGTATTGTTTTTTCTTTTGACTAGAACTTGATAAATTAAATGGCCAAAACATTTAATAAAGTGCATGTTTGAATATCGAATGTTATACATGATACTTTATGAATACATATACTTGAGTGTCTTACATGTTTTTCTTGAAAATGAACGGAATCGAAAGTCCCAAATTCGTGACCCACAAACCGTAGTACACCAACAAAGCCGATTGGACATAGGATTAAACTCCATAGGAGCTTTTGATAAAATGAAGTACCTCTTCTTCATCAAAGCCTAGTTTTTAGAAGGCAAAATAAGATCAAGAATCTAAGTTTCCAATGGACAAAAGATCTATCGAACAAAACATACGGATTGTGCATAGGTAGAGTACAATAGGAACCAGAGACCGAGATTTTTGTACGAAAGGCCTACGCAATCAAGAAGTTAAACTTTCTCTTAAAAGTTCTCCAGGTGGGTGACACTTATCTCGTATAGCTTGTTAATGTTATATGGATCGTTGTCGGCTTTTCTTGAATCAAACATAAACAGATTCCTCGAAAGATGCAAATACCAAAAGCGTGTGAATGTATAACTTAAATGTGTGATCGTCCAATGATGAGCTATATTTTACTTTTATTTATTATTTTATGAAAAGAGGGCAAGCCCTATATGATGTGATGAAAGTTTACGGGTCCGGATGTGGTAGGAAACTATCATGTGCCCTCCCATATGAAGAAAGTTTACGGGATCCGGATGTGATAGGAAACTATCATGTGCCCTCCCATATGATAAAAGTTTATGGGGTCCGGATGTGGTAGGAAACTATCATGTGTCCTCCCATATGATGAAGGTTTATGGGGTTCGGATGTGATAGAATAACTATCATGTGTCTTCCCATATGATTACGGGTCTCGGACGTGTAAACGTGTCATTCCACAATGTGATTACGGAGATCGGATGTGATAGGAAACTATCATGTGCCATCTCATATGTGCTATATATATATACTAATTGTCGCAAAGAAAGATGAATCTCTTAATCGAATGAAGTTAAAGGATGAAAATCTTATAACCGAAGATTACCTTGTACAAATGGGCTAAATGCCGTAACGCAAAACTAAAGATAAGAGAAGAATAAAAGATTCAATTATTTCGGTTCTCCTGTCAACTGCGTAATAAAGATACAAAGTTACCCATCGAGATTTTTATCTCACACCCCAAACTTAATATTTTCAAAGTTGCGAGAATGAGGCCCGGAGCCGCAGCAGACGCACCGCTTCCCACTCTCTCTTAATTAATAAATAAATCGTCTTAGTAACTCTTCAATCTTTTGTAATGAATACTTTGTTAAACTACGTTATTTTCTTCCTCCGAGAGTTGTACTCGCCGGATGATTTTTGTCCAAGTCAATAATGGTCTTTTATAATAAAAGAGTTTCTCTTCACTAAGTAAGTGTTTTTGAAATTTTTCCGCTGCAACTTAATCGATTGTTATTCAAAAGAAATTTTCTGGCTCAAGTTTTTATGTTTCACTAAGTGATGACTCGGGTTTAGGACGTCGGACCCCGAAGGTCGACTTTCTGAATTCCGGCGTTACATAATAACGAACCTATTAGTCCCGGTATTCCATCCGATCGGTTTCTTCCCCTTATCATCTCAATCCATGGAAAAGTTTTTATCATAGGTATCTTTGCTTCTCGGCTGGTACCTATTCCAAACTTTTCAATCGGATCCTTGTGTATTTGGCTTGATTTATGAAGATCCCCTTTTTAGTCTCTGTTTGACTTGAAGTCCAAGAAAATATGTCATTTCACTCATCATGGATATTTCAAATCGCTTTTCATGAGATGACTGAATTCTTCACATACAAAGATAGGTTAGTTGATCCAAAAATAATATCATCAACATAAATTTGTACTAATAATAGATCATTATCAAATTCTTTTCTAAATAAAGTTCTATCTATTTTACCTTTTACAAAACCATTGTGAATTAGATAATCAGACAAGGTATCATACTAGGCTCTTGGAGCCTGTTTAAGTCTATATAGAGTTTTTCTTAATCAGTAAACCTTGTCTTCTTTGACAAAGTCTCGAGGGCTGCTTCTACATAAACCTCTTCAGCTAAGATTCCATTTAGAAATGCTGATTTTACATCCATTTGAAAAAGTGTGAATCTTTTAAAAGCAGCATAGCCTAAGAACAAAGGTTTCATCATAATCAATCCCTTCCGATTGTGAATAACCTTGAGCAACTAGTCCGGCTTTATTTCTAACCACAATATTGTTCTCATCCCTTTTGTTTTTAAAAACCCATTTAGTTCCAATGACTTTTGATGATGAGGCCTTTCTACAAGCTCCCACACATCTTGTCTTTGAAACCGATTCATTCTTCTTGCATAACATTAATCCAATTGGAATCGGTTAGAGCTTGATGATTGACTTAGATTCAAGTAATGAAACATAACAACCGAACATACAATCAAGATTTAGCTATGTCCTAGTCTGGACTCCAGAATCTAAATCTCCAATTATTTGTTCAGGTGGATGATAAGTCATTATCCTTTTACCTTTGTCTTTTATCGAGATGACGGTTTATCTGAAATATCTTTTTCAAATGATTCTCAGATTACCTTCCGAGACTTCTTCCCGATTATCCGGTAATATAGTTGTCTGATCTGCTGGCTTTAAAGAACTTTTCAGGCTCTCTTTCTTTATTTTAGTCTCGATTCTTCTTCTCTTCGTCTAAGTCTCGATTCTCGGTCCATAAAACTTTACTTGATCTCTTAATAGTCATCTTGTGTAGATCATCGATATCTTTGTGATGTCATCTCGCATTTCAAGACTCAAAAGTAGATTCATCAAACACAACATGTGGTGTTTCTTCCACACACAAGGCTATCTTATTAAAAACTTTATAAGCTTTAGACACGGATGAGTATCCTAAGAATATCCCATCTGTAATCTTAGCATCAAAAGTTTTTAAATGAGATTTTCCATTATTGTGAATAAAACACTTGCATCTAAAAATATGAAAATATGAAATCTTGGGTGATCTACCCCTTCCATATTTCATAAGGGGGTTTACACTTATTTTTAACTCTCTTTTGAATAAAACAGGTTGTATTAATGGCTTCCGCCCAAAACTGTGTGGAGTGTTGTACTCGGATAACATAGTCCTTGCAGCCTTCTTTTAGGGTTCTGCTTTCTCCTTTCAACAACTCCATTTTGTTGAGGTGTCCTTGCAACCTGATGTCTCGTGAGCTATATCATTCTCGGTACAATAGTTAGCAACAAGTGTATTAAGGAATTCAAGACCTTTATAACTTCTAATTTTAACAATACTTAATCCTTTTACATTTTGAATTCTTTTGAGAAATTCTGGAATCTTTGTCATAGTCTTATTTTTCTTGTACAAGAAAATAACCGGAGTGAATCTTGAGAAATCATCTATAATTACCAAGGTATATTTTTCTTCCACCGAAGCCGAGAGGTGTGACTGGACCAAAATGATCCATATGAAGAAGTTCCGTAATCCTATCCAAGAAGGACTATTTATTGATTTAAAAGAAGCTTTAATCTGCTTTTCCTTTTAACAAGTATCATAGACATGGTTCTTTGAAAATATCTTATCTGGGAGTCCTTTCACTAAAGATTTTCTTGCTATTTTGTTAAGAGTTTTGAAGTTTAAGTTGCCAAGGCGTTTATGCCACGTGACCAACTTAAGTCATCGAACTCTTTGCAACAAGACAAGTATCTTTAGGACAACTTTTGAAGTTGGCAACATAAATATTACCTTTTCTCGATCTCCAAACAATAGTATATTTTCATTGAGACTATCTAAAACATAACATGCATTACAGGTGAATTTAACACTAAAACCCTTATCACAAAATTGTGAAACAGGACAACAAATTATGTTTCAACCCTTCAACATAGTAAACCTCATTGACTTGAATGTCACCAATTATCAAGGTTCCAACTCCTTTGGTTAGCCCAAAATTGTTGTCTCCAAACATGACTCTTGGTCCATCTATAGTCCGATAATTAGAAAGTAGACGCTTCTCATAGGTCATATGTTTTGAACATCCACTGTCAATATACCGCACGACCTCAAGAACATCTGCCCTTTCTACTATTCTTGTACCTTCTTGCAATCACAAATTAGATTTTAGGTACCCTTTGTAAATTGGGTCCTTCTTGGTTAAGTTAGTACTTAGGAATCCAGATAAACATATCTATATTTCTTAAAACTAATGATTGAAGCTTGCATCCATATCTATCAACCAATATAAGACTATCAAGATCAATATTATTCAGTTGATCTTTAGTAATTGTCTTATATCTAGGTAAGAATGAAAATGATTTACTTCTTCCATCAAAACTATTATACTGGATGAGATTTTGACTTAGTCTTTGGTTTAACTTTGGGAACACTTCTCTTCATCTCGTATTTTCTTTGTAGAAATATCGGATAAGGTGATTTGTTCCTTAGATTTCCAAGGACCAAATCTTATTTCCTCCTTAGCTTTAGTAGCTTTGACAAAAACCCTTGGTTTTACAGATCATCCTCTTTATTTGTATCAAAACCCAATACAGCCTTATCACTAGACTTTGAGAAGTACTCAAGATTTTATCTATTGTAGATTGAGTGTTACTAAGAAGTCCTAACTTGAGATTTAACTCTCTGTTAGTCCTCTTAAAAGTCTCATTCTCTCGAATAGACATTTGATAATTTAATTTTTAAAGAATTCAATTCTTTTTCTAACTCAACAGTCTTTTCGTATGAAGAATTAGTGATAGTCTTAGGTTGACATTCCCCCTTGAATGAGCAGTCTACTTCACTAATCCTAGTCGACTTTCCTTGGTTAGACTAAGAATTTGATCCTTTAAATTTAAATTTTCAATCTCTATTTGTTTATAGGCAGATAAAGCAATCTCCAGATCCTTCAAAAGTTTATTAATAAGGTTTGGATCGATCTTATAAGTTTTCACAATCATTATCGGAAGATGAGTAATAGTTTACCTCTTTAGCCATGACACATATGTCATCATCTCGATCCAAATCCAGGATGAGGATGAAGATGATGATGTTTCATGAACTTCTTCTTTCTCGGCTAGAAGAGTTTTCTCGTCCGCATACCTCCCGCCACGCTTTCTTTCTCTTTTCTTCACGTTCTCTTAGGGTTAGCCGAGGACAATCATAGCCGTAGTAACCGTGCTCATTCACAGTATAACAGCTTATCTCCTCTATCTCGATTTTGGACTACTTTCTCCTGTTTAGACAGTGATCCTGAACCTCCTTTACTAATTATTTTTCTTTTCATTATCTCGAACTCTTTTCTTCTCTATCTAGCTTGTAGTTCGTGCATTTACCGATCTGTCCCTTTTATTTCTTTCATACTTCATCTTGAGCCTTTCATATCTTTTCATCAATAGAGCCATTTCTTCCTTGATTGACAAGTCAGATGCCTTGGATACCTTATCGACTCTTCTTGATGAAGAATGTTGGTCCCGATAAGTTAAGTTGATTTAAGAAAAACTTGAGTTAACCTTCTAGGATAAAATCTAGAAGGGGGGTTGAATAGATTTTATAGATTTTTAACAAATATTTTAAAACTTATTCAAAACTTCAAAGTAACACAAATGGAAAACAATTTTAATCTCAACTTTAATAAGATCAAAAGCAAACTGATATTTTAGTTTTAACTTTGATTCTCGAAAATTAATCCTTGAATAACGAATCGAAATAAAAAATGTAAGTAAATCAAAGCAAGAAAGAACACCAGATTTATAGTGGTTCGGATCAAACGATCCTACGTCCACTCTCCTTCTTCAACTTGAAGAAGGGTCTTCACTTACTATCTTGCTTTCTTCTTGCTTACTTACTTACAATCGTGAATCTTCACCTTACAATGACTTCTTCCTAACTTCCGAATATCAATGGCTTGAAGATGTTCTCGTGTAGTGTTCTACAAACACTAAACCGGAAACGTATAGAACGCTTTGTGTGTGTTTACAACTTTTATCACTCGTATATAGAATGTGTGAATAGTGTAGATGCAAAGAATCAAAAAGTAATTCTATTCTAATTTCTATCACTATTTATAAAGATCTTCATTTGGTAGTTGTAACTTCCTTGAATTTTGTTTTAGTTAGTTATAACAATATAATCAAACTTGTAACTTCCTCTTTGTTAGTTGAAACTTCTTTTGAAACTTGTATGAAATTTCTCTAACATTTCCTTGTCTGCATTTAGCCTGACCACTGTCTTCATCTTCATTCTTTGTCTCAAGTTATTGTTTATCGAATTGAACCTTAACTGTCTTCTTCATGTCGTCCTTGTTCGATATATGATCTCCATCTCGATTTCTTGTCCTCATCTCGAGGTTTGTCCTAGTCTGATTTCTTAACCAAGTCTGACTTCTCTTCCTCATCTTACTTCTTGTCCTAGTCGACTTCTTATCCCCATCTTACTTGTATTTAGTTTTATTTACAATCACTTACTTCAATTGCCTATACATGATGCTTCACTGGTCATCCTACTTTACACTTTTAACACATCAAAACTAAATACAACTTTTCTTTCCTAACAATTTCCCCCTTTTTGATGATGTTAAAACACAGCTCAATAAAAGAAAAATGTTAGTACTCTTAGAAGATAAGAATATTACACAAGTATACACTTAAGCTATGTAATCGATAATCGGAGCAATAGACTTTATAATCAGATGATCGTAGCAATACACTTAATCAAGATTGAGGTCGTATAATCAAGTAAACATACAAAATAAGTTTAGAAAGTTTCAGATGGTTCGGTGTTATAAACTTATAAGCCGCTTACTTATACGAAGAATTAGTTAGTCAATTCGAAAATAATACAAGTTAGTTAGACAATCAAATTCATGAGAATAGTTCAAAAGTATATTCACAAATATTCACGAGACTTGCACATTCTTCACATTCAATACATCGTGCAATCGGATAAGTAAAATAAGATAAGACTTAATCATACCACCTGCTTTTCTTCCTGAATGGTCATCCACCAAAGATACGATTCTTTAGACTCAATGTCTCCTCCTTCAGCAAGATTGGCCATCGTCTCTCAAATTTTGGATTAGCATGTGCTTTACCTTTTCCCTGCCTAGACGACCATCTTGCGTAAGCGGAGCAGACATGGTTAAATAAGGTGGTGCGACTATGTCCACATTGAATTCCGCGTCTCGAGATCGATCAAGTACTGATAGAAGTTAGGATCTTTTGCCTCCACCATTCATGAAATGCAATATTCTCGCCTCAGTGCCCCAAGTGATTATTTTGCAGACATGGAATAGGAAGATCCATTCCCTTCATAAGCTCTCCATTTGGCTCGTTGATCCATGGGAAGGATTTCCTTGGGCACAAGATTCTGCTCTATGGAATGGGCGAAAGACCTCTTCTCCTTCTTTGGTTTTAGACTTCGAACCCACTTCCTCGTCTTTCTGTCATAAGATTTCCCACCGCCTTTTCTCGCCTCCTTCTTCTCTTAACATCCCTTCTTTTATATTTTTCCTTCTCTTCCCTTCTCCTCTTTAGAATTCTTTCTTCCTCCTCTATCTCGCACTGGGTCTTCTCGAGGTTGACTAGAAGTCTTTGCTTTCCCAAATGCTTTTGTTGAGGATGAGGGAGATTTGATTGATAGGACGGGGACAGATCAGCAGAGGTTGCGGTTCAAGGCTCAGTTCGTATTCGGTGGATTCTCACGCCCTTGATCTCCTCTCCAGCCTCCTTAAGGCTCTCTCGAGACTTCTCCTCTGCTGCCTTTTTCCTCTCCTTTCTCGCTTCTTAACAACTCCTCGCATAGCTCATCTAATCTCGAGATTCAAGGCCAGCACTGATCATCTTGCAACTGAACTCTTTTCTTGAGCTCACTATCTTCCCCTTTTGACATCA
Source organism: Paraleonurus japonicus (assembly GCA_030762865.1). Lineage (NCBI taxonomy): Eukaryota > Viridiplantae > Streptophyta > Magnoliopsida > Lamiales > Lamiaceae > Paraleonurus > Paraleonurus japonicus. The sequence goes on from CM061061.1 coordinate 13,361,198, forward strand.
ACAAATCGGGTGTTGCAGATTGTGGCCACTTGCTCAACTGCCCATCAGCCTCTCTTCCTTACAAGTCCAGCTTTTGATCCACTGATCACAACGCTTCTTATGAGCGGCTTCTGTCGTCTGAATTCATTTTCCATGAACTGCTTTAGAATAGCCGTCGCCTATCTTTTTCCATGGCTAATTGCATCTTCATTTTCCAGGATTCCTTAACTCGATCTTCAACGCTTATCACTAATTTCTCGATATGCATCTCGAACGTATTGTTTGATCCATGCCTCTTGAGAGTTCATTTCCTCAGCTACCTTTTGTTTGACCTTAGCCATGTTTTCTTCATGCTCGATTCCCAAAAATAGAGGTCGATCTTTGTATTCTCATGAACAATAGCCTCTATGTTTTCTTTGGTCAATATGTTATAACTCCGGGAACCACCAGAGCACTCGACTAGCTCTCTTCGTATTCAGCACTTCCTCCTTCGAGCATTGAATTTGGATACAGTACACGGATGCTAAAGGTCCTCGCCTCTCTTCGTATGGAGAAGATAGAGTTAAATCTATCTCCTCAATGGGAATGATAGCTTCAAGTATGGAGGAGAATCTTCCCAATGTGATGTTGTTGGCACTCCCTGATTCTACCTCGCCTTGTACAGTGCTCCATCATCTGCTTTGTTTGTGCCTCCTCACCGTATCCATCTCACTGGCTCATCGGCGGCTCCACCAATCACTCCTTCCATCTTTTCTACCTCAACTCCCTTCTCGTATATCATCCTTTTTCACTCCTTCTCCTTCTCTTCAACAGATTTCTCCACCTCTTCTCGGTGCCTCATCTCCAAGATATACTCTTTGTAGAACGTAGTCTACAAAGGTGTTCTCCGTTAAAATATCTTGGAAGGATTTGAGTTTTGCCTTCTTAAGAACTTCCTTTTCCCGCATAGCTAGATTATTTCCACCTCGCTTCCGATATTAGGATGGCTGTCTCTTCAAATGAGCCTAATCTGAGTCTTCTTAGAAGATATAAATCAATTAGCTCTTTAAGTAGCTCGTGCTCGTCTACAAGGGTTGATTCCTTTCTCGAGAAGGAATTTCTTTCTAAGAACCCTTAGGAGGTTTCGTTGGACCCATGATACCGTATGGATTTGGAAGGTTAAGGAATAGGTCTCGGTTCGGATGAGGTAGATGATAAGAAAGAGAATGGATCATATGAGGTTGGGTTTGAGTTGGACTTCCGGGAGTGGACTGCTTAGAGGCTCGAGAGGCGGCTGTCTTATCTCGCCTCTTCATCGCCAAAGTTGGGATGTGGAGGGTTTTGGTACTTCATCCTCAAATGAGTAGGATGAAGATTTGGCTTGTTCTTTGTCCCGGTCGTCTCGGATGAGATTTCGACCCTTCCTCCTTGTCCCGGGCTTTCTCCGGCCTCACCGAGACACTTCCCCTTGGGAAGCTGTCTCCTCCTCTTTCTTCTTCGTTGCCTTAGTCTCAAAGCAGACGAGGACTCATCCACCAACACTGTCTTGGCCTCCTTTGTCTTGGCTTTTGAAGCCTTCTTCCTAGGAGCTGGGGGTGGAGCTGAGCATCCCCTGCCTCCTTCCGATTCGGTTGGTCCATAGAGTTTTTCATCCTTGATCAAGAGTCCCTTCGTCTCAGTGTACTTCTTCATACCCTCCTTCCACCAAAGTTGTCTCGACCTCTACTGGGTTTGTGTTCAAGTATGATGGTAATCCCGCCATCATACTTGTGATTTTGACAAAGACCATCTCATCAATTCATCGAGATACGGGGTTTTGACAAACTTCTTCTCTTCCATCATTCTTGAATATACCAACCTTGCCCAATTGATTTCGCTCCATCTATTATTGCTCTCGCACAACAGATCCTTGGCTTAGTCAACCCATCGTGACTCTCGCTCTCCCAAGATGCATTTTGTCAAAATCAACATCAATAATCGATACTTCCTCTTCAAAGCATTGGTCTTTTTAAATTTTTCGTTGCGTTACGGTAAGTTCTTCTCGCCATTAATCGGAAACTATCTAAGTATTCCGACGCCTTGTAAGTAAACGGATTTTCTCCCAATACTTAAACCAAAAATTTCTCCAATTTCAAAGAATGGATAATACCACCTTCTTCTTCTTTCCTTTGTTCGGATTTGCGATTCCAAACCAAGATTCGATTGTCTTTACCTGGTTAAGAATTCGGCAGAAAGATCATCCACAAGAAGATTCCTCGATGGTTTCATCGTGCGTATTGTTTCAAACCTCTGGACTCGAGCAAATTCAAAATCTCTCTGGTCTCGGATCGCTTGAAATATCCCATTCAACATACATCTCTGACTTTATTTTATCTCGAATCGAAGTAAGATCATATTCAAACTTGATGTTTGCTTTCTTAGATTCCGCCATTGATGAATATAGAAGGTTTAGGAGGGAAAAGAAAAGTTTGAGAAAATATGAAGGGTTTTATGTGTGCGTAATCGAAATTATGCACACAAATTCCTTTATATATGGAGAAATATAATAATAAACAATTATAAAACTTATAATTGCCTGAAAAAGTGTAAATATAGGCTTTCGAATCGCCATTAATGCAATTATGACATTTATTTTGAAAAGTGCAGAGAATATTATTAAATATGTCCCGTGTGATATTAAGACGGTTCATATTTTAAACCGCCTCCATTTCAGGCGCGTGAAGTGTACTCAGTGTATTTCAAAAGTAAATTTGATAAGATTTCGGGTTTGTAGTAACTTCTCTCCCGACAGAGTTACTTATTTAAGAAAATACTTTTCATTAATTGGAGAGATAAAATAAAATATACAAGTTTTAGAAAAAAAAAAAAATTGAACCCTTATCCTTTTATTTTGTAAAACAAAATATTTTTTAATATACTAAGTAACTTCATTTTTGAAGAAATATTAAAAAGATTATGATATTAAATTCATATATTAATTATATGAACCTAATATTCATAATTTAATAGACGATTAAAAAAATTTAGAAGATACTTCCTGAAGACTTCACCTTGTCTAGATTGATAGCATCATAGTTTGTTTCATGAATACTTGGATAAGTAGACCATGTCTTGTATTTAGAGATGTGTATCAAACCTTGTTCTTTCTGAAATCAAAGACACTTAGACAAGTCATTAGTACTAAGGGTAAGTCGGATAAGATGCAATGGTCGTCTGATTTTATAGAAGTCAGTTGACTATTGTGATCTTGTCTCGATTTACCAAATGTCGATAAGTAACCATCAAGTCGATAAGGTCAATATGACTAATCCTTGATTCTTGATTCCAAGATAGGAGATCAATGATATCACTACGTGATTGTCCTTTGACTCATATCTAGTCCGATAATTCTTTCTAGACATAATAAACTAATTGAGAGAGAAACAAAGAATGAAAAACAAAAACTAAGATTATAGATTAACTAAAAAAGCATCTAATAATCCTAATTCTACAGATAGTTCTTTAAACCTTGTCTCTGCCAAAGGGCTTTGTCAAGATAATCTGCTCTTTGGAAATCAATCTTCTCTAGTCCGATGTCACCTTTCTCTACATGGTCTCGGAAGAAGTGGTGTCTCGATATCTACATGCTTGCATCTCGTATGTAGGACTCGGTTCGGTAATAGCTATGGTACACTATTACTATCACAAAAGATAGGTACATCATTGGTGATAATGTTATAGTCCCTTAGCCGCTCACTTATCCAGATCACCGTGAAGAAGTGGTGTCTGATATCTACATGCTTGCATCTCGTATGTAGGATCGGTTCGTAATAGCTATGGCACTATTACTATCACAAAAGATAGGTACATCATTGGTGATAATGTTATAGTCCCTTAGCTGTTCACTTATCCAGATCATTTATGAACAACAACTTCCACTGCCATATACTCACTTGATTGTGGAAGTAGCTACGAGTTTGTTTCTTAGACAACCATGAAATCAACTTACTACCAAGAAATTGGCAAGTACCGTATGTAGATTTTCTATCTATCTTACACCCACCAAAGTCTCGAGTCCGAGTATCTGATTGGAGTGAATTGATGCATGTTTTTAGGGCCTATTTTAGTGCAAAAAGTGAGCTAAGGTATTGATTTTTGTGCTTAAATGTGAAAAGTATCACTCTTTTGCCTAAAAAGTATTATTTTTGAGTTTTTGATGTTTTTCGTCCATTTTGCGGGTAATTCGGTGGATATTTGCCAAACCGAGAGTACCATTAGGCTTAGAATGAAGAGACGGACATCCGGGATGAAAACAGGGCCGGGCCGAAGCCGTTTGAGAAAAATGCCCTCGACTCGAGCTGCAGTCGAGGGACAAGAGCCTCGAGTCGAGGGATGTGTAGAAAGGACCAAATTCAGAAAATGGCATGAGCCTCGACTCGAGACATGACCCTCGGAGTCGAGGGCGAGGATTTTTGCAGGGCTTCGAGTCGAGGCCTGACCTCGACTCGAGGGAAGGTTTTTCCAAAATTTCGTATTTAAGCGAGGCGATTCGGAGAGATCGGGAGAGTAGCGGTTAGTAGCGGTTTTGGGACAATTTCTCGTGCCCCAAGCCAAATTTCTTCCTTAGATTGGAGTAGAAGTTAGAATTAGGATTAGATTTCAATTGATTGTTGGTAGATTAGCCATAGATTAGCTTTTGATCTTTGTAATCCATTCAACTCAAGCTTGTATTCATTTGGAGATTGTTGTTGAAGACTCTAGCATTCCTCTTTTGTTAATTGAAGATCAATTGGTGATGTTTTTCCTCTTTTGTCTCTTTAATTTCTTAATTGTTGTGATTTGCTTTGTGTTTGATCCATTCTATCTTCTTCCCATTGGTATTGTTTGTGGTACCATGGGCTAAATCTCTCTTGTGCTTGGGTTAATTGAAATTGATGATGAATTGATTGATGATGCTATAATTGTTGATGATTGGATATCAATTGAGTAGATTGCTTCCTAATTGTGATTCTTCATTGTGCTTCATGTTAAATTGTCTTTTTAGATTAATGGTTAATCACCCTAGCAATAGGCAGAGTTGAGCTAACGTGATTAGGTGTTAATCGGGTTTCAATTTTTCATGATTGTATGAATTGGGGATTTCTACATTGAGAGATGGGAAAGTCTAAGGATACTCACATTAGGCATTGTGATTTTAATGGAGTGATTAATTTCATGATGGTTTATGCTTTCTATCTTAGTTGATGTGCAATTTGATTCAATTGTAGCTTGTTGACTGATGATTCATTGATGGATGTTAATCCTAGCACCTCTATCCCACCATTTATTGTTGTTGTTGTTATCGCATTCTAAGTGTTCGATCTATTGCTTGCTTGTTGTTTAATTGTATTCTTGCTAGTGTTTTGTTGTTTTTGTTCCAAACCATTGTTGCAACTTTAGTCACTAATAACTTGTATTTCTAGGACCTCATATGCATACTTTTTCCCTTGGGTTCGATATTTTGTTGATTGGTCTTAATAACTCTTACCCTATACACTCCAATCGGTATCCCAGACGGCTCAAAGTTGTCATCACCGATACCATAACCCAACATTTACAGTTCCTTTCAGTATACTTAAGAATTTTCTTGCTTGCTTCAAATGGCTTTTCTTAGGATTAGCTTGAAATCGAGCATGACTCCAACCGCAAATGAAATATCATGTCTACTAGCGATTAAATATAATAAAGAACCAATTAGACCTCTATACTCGGTTTAATCAGTGTCTTCTCCTTCTCATCTGGATCCATTGAAAAGTTTGTCATCATAGGTATCTTAGCTTCTCGGCCGGTACCTATTCCAAATTTTTCAATGAGATCTTTTGTATATTTGGCTTGATTGATGAATATTCCCTTCTTTGCCTGTTTGACTTGGAGTCCAAGAAAATAAGTCATCTCTCCCATCATGGACATTTCAAATTTGCTTTTCATAAGATGACTAAATTCTTCACACAAAGATATGTTAGTTGATCCAAAGATTATATCATCAACATAAATGTGAACTAACAAAAGATCACAACCATATTCTTTTCTAAAGAGAGTTCTATCAATTCTACCTTTACCAAAACTATTTTGAATTAAATAATCAGATAAGGTGTCATACCATGCTCTTGGTGCTTGTTCAAGTCCATATAGAGTTTTCCTTAGTTTATAAACCTTGTCTCCGTTGACAAAACCAGGAGGTTGCTCTACACAAACTTCCTCACCTAGGATTCCATTAAGAAATGCTGACTTAACATCCATTTGAAAAACTATGAATCTTTTAAAAGCAGCATAGGCTAAAAAAATCTTATGGCTTCCAGACGAGCTACCGGTGCAAAGGTTTCATCATAATCAATCCCCTACGATTGTGAATAACCTTGAGCAACTAGTCACGGCCTTATTTCTAACCACAATATTGTTTTCATCCCTTTTGTTTTTAAAGACCCATTTAGTTCCAATGACTTTTTGATGATGAGGCCTTTCAACAAGCTCCCACACATCTTGTCTTTGAAACTGATTTAGTTCTTCTTGCATGGCATTAATCCAGCTTGAAATCGATTAGAGCTTCGTAATAGATTTAGGTTCAAGTAATGACACATAGCAACCGAACATACAATCTTGATTTAGTTGGATCCTCGTCTGGACACCGAGAATCTAAATCTCCAATTATCTGCTCATTTGGGTGATATGACATTACTTTCTTACCTTTATCTTTTACAAAGTGGATGATGTTTTGTCGGAATTATTTAGTTCGGATGAGTCTATGTTACCTTCGATGACTCTACCCGATCATCGATGTATTGGTCGTCCGATCACCAAGTGAGGAAGATCTTTCGGGTTCTTTTTCTTTGTCTGATTCTTCCTCTTCATCTGAGTCGATTATTGATTGTAGAATTTTATGGTTGATCTCTTGATAGTCATCTCGATTCAGATCATCGATATCTTTGTGATGTCCCCTGTCTTATTAAACTCAAAAGAAGATTCATCAAATACCACATGGGGTGTTTCTTCCACACACAAGGTTGTCTTATTAAAAACTTTATATGCCTTTGATACAGGATGAGTATCCCAAGAATATCCCATCTGCTATCTTGGCACCATTGTTGTGTATGAAACATTTAAAACCAAATATATGAAAGTATGAAATTTTGGGGATCTTCCCTTCCAAATTTCATGTGGAGTTTTGCATTTATTTTAACAATCAAACTTCTATTTTGAACATAGCAAGCTGTATTTACACTTTCTCGCCCAACCCGTGTGGAGTGTTGTACTCATATAACATTGTTCTAGCTGTCTCTTTCAAGGTTTTGTTTCTCCTTTCAACTACTCCATTTTGTTGTGGAGTCCTTGCCGCAGATGTTTCATGAGCTATGCCATTCTCAATGCGGTAGTTAGTAACAAACTTATTAAGGAATTCGCACCTTTATCACTTCTAATTTTAACAATAGTTAGCCCTTTTCATTTTGAACCTTTTTAAGAAATTCTGGAATCTTAATCATAGTCTCATTCTTTTTGTACAAGAAAATAACCCAAGTAAATCTTGAAAAATCATCAACAATTACTATGGTATATTTTCTTCCACTAAAGCCGAGAGGGGTTAATGGACCAAACAGATCCATGTGAAGAAGTTCTAATCCTTTCAAGAAGGACTACTTATTGTTTTAAAAGAAGCTTTAGTCTGCTTTTCCTTTTTGACAAGCATCACACACATGGTTCTTTGAAAATACTTTATCAGTGAGTCCTTTAACTAAAGATTTCCTTGCTATTTTGTTAAGAGTTTTGTAGTTTAAGTGACTAAGACGTTTGTGCCAACCAACTTAAGTCATCTGAACTCTTAGCAACAAGACAAGTATCTTTAGGACAACTTTTGAAATTAGCAACATAAATGTTACCTTGTCTCGACTCCAGCTAACAAAATATTTTCATTGATACCATCTAATATATAGCATGAATTATGAGTAAATTTGACACAAAACCCCTTATCACAAAATTGTGGAACAGATAGTAGATTGTGCTTCAATCCTTCCACATAGTAGACTTCATGTACTTGAATATCTCCTATTATCAATGTCTCTACACCTTTGGTAAGTCCATAGTTCATAGGTCATGTGCTTGGAACAGCCCTTGTCAATGTACCAGATGACCTCAAGAATGTCTCCTCTTTCAACTATCTTCTTATCTTCCTGCAATCACAAATTTAATTCTTAGGTACCCTTTGTACTTTGGGTCCTTTCATGTTAAGTTGACTTTTAGGAATCCAGACAAAGATATCAATGTTCCTCAAAACCATAGATTGAAGTTTACATCCATATCTATCTACTAAGATAAGGCTTTCAAGATCAATCTTATTTAACTGATCTTTTGAAATTGTCTTGAATCATGGTAAAAATGGATATGTTGTACTTCTTCCATCAAAGCCATTATACCTTGGATAGGACTTTGACTTAGTCTTAGGTTTAACCTTAGGAGCTACTTTCCTCGTCTGTGATTTCTTCTCGAAGTATCAAATGAGGTAATTAATTCCTTAGGTTTCCAGGACTAAATCTAGTTCCTATCTTTGGTTTAGTTGCTTTAACAAAAACTCTAGGTTTTATTAGATCATTTTTCTTACTCCTATCAAAACCTAATCCAGCCTTTTATCACTAGACTTTTGTGAAGTATTGCTGATTTTATCTATTGTAGTCTAAGTGTTATTTAGAAGTCCTAACTTCAGAATTAATTCTCAGAATAGATATTTGAAAATTTTATTTTCAAAGAACTCAATTCTGTTCTAATTTATCGACTTATCGACAAGGTACTGGTGGTCATCTCACCGACATTCCCCCTTGAATGTAGAGCCTGGTTTCTCACCGACCTTAGTTTTATTGACCTTAGTTAGATCAGTAATTTGATTCTTTAAATTAAGATTTTCAGTCTCTATCTGTTTATAAGCAGATAGAGCAGTCTCCAAATCTTTCAAAAGTTTTTCAATAAGACTAGGGATCGCCGATAAGATATCACAATCATTATCAGAGGATGAATAGTAATGTACCTCTTTTGCCATTAAACAGATGTCATCATCTCGACCCAAAATCGGATGAGGATGATGATGTTTCATGAACTTCTTCTTTCTCACGGCTAAGAGCTCTCTCGATAAGCATACCTTCTATCCCGCTTTTTCCTCTTTTCTTCTCTTTCTCTGGGAGTGAGTTGAGGACAATCATATCTATAGTGACCGGAGCTTGTTGCATGTATAACAAATATCTCCTCTGTCTGTCTTAGGACTACTATCTCCTCGTCGATTGGTGACTTATGATTCCTCGTCTCGATCCTTTTTCCTATCATTGTCTCGAACTCTTTTCTTCTCTATCTGATCTATAGTTCCTTCGATACGATCTGTCTCTCTTGTTTCTTTTGTACTTCATTCTCGAGTCTTTCATATATTTTTTAACAAAAGAGCCATTCCTCCTTAATTGACAAACCGAGATGCCTTGGAGATCTTTTCGAGATTCATCTTGATGAACAAATGCTACAGCCTCTTCCGGATGTTGAAGATTCCGCTTCATCTTCTTCATCTTCGATTTGGATGTCATATTCTAATGCCTTCAGATGAGAAAATAAAGTGTGGTGTGAAATTGAAGATAAATTCTCGAGTAGCTTTGAGAATATTAGCTTTTTCTCTCCATCTTTTGCTTAATGACCTCAACCCTTTATTGTTGATTTCTTTCTCGTATAGGTTTTACCCAAATCACCGCCTTTGTTCGAAGATTAGTCGAGTCTTACATCAAGATGATCAATGGATTCTCCTTCTTTCATCTTGAAAGTGTCAAAAACATGTAATACTGATTGCAATTTGTTTTTCTTTTGACTGATCGATCCTTCACAGATTCCAAATGAGTTTCCCATATTTCCTTGGCGATCTTGCATCTTTTCACCTTTTCAATCCAATCTTTACTCAAAGTTTCAATGATCTCGGTTCTAGCAACTTGATCCAGATTATGAATCTTCTTTCATCACTTGTGAGTTCACGAGCTTTTGTTTTCTTGCCTCACTCTTTGTTTTAGCCGGCCGCAGCATTACCATCACTTGTGCCTCCATGATAAAACTTGATAAGTCCTTCCTCAAAAACCTCCTCCATTCTATCATGAATTGCTTTGAGATTGTTGTCCATTCTAAACTTCCAATAGTCATATTCTTGCTTTGAGATGGTTCTCCGGATTTCTTGCTCTTAATGTAAGACATGGTGGGATAGAAAACCAAAACACTTACAAGATCTTGTTAGCAATACTTGTTAGTGAAAAAGGAAGATAAAGATAATCAAGAATAAATTTCAGAATTTTAGTTAAGACCTAAAATCAATATCGAACGACTTAACAACCGCTCCGATACCACTTGTTGGTCCCGATTAGTAAAGTTGATTTAAGAAAAACTTGAGTTAACCTTCTAGGATAAAATCTAGAAGGGGGGGTTGAATAGATTTTATAGATTTTTAACAAATCTTTTAAAACTTATTCAAAACTTCAAAGTAACACAAAGCGGAAAACAATTTTAATCTCAACTTTAATAAGATCAAAAGCAAACTGATATTTTAGTTTTAACTTCAATTCGAACTTTAATCTTTGATTAATAAACTGAAAATTGAGTTTGTGAGAAAAGTAAAGTAAAGCAATAAACAACACCAAATTTTATAGTGGTTCGGATCAAACGATCTCTACGGCCACTCTCCTTCTTCAACTTGAAGAAGGTTCTTCACTACTATCTTGCTTTCTTCTTGCTTACTTACTTACAATCGTGAATCTTTAGCCTTACAATGACTTCTTCCTAACTTCTAAATATCAATGGCTTGAAGATGTTCTGTGCGAAGTGTTCTACAAACACTAAATTGGAAACGTATAGAACGCTTGTGTGTGTTTACAACTTTTATGACTCGTGTATATAGAATGTGTGAATAGTGTAGATGCAAAGAATCAAAAAGTAATTCTATTCTAATTTCTATCACTATTTATAAAGATCTTCATTTGGTAGTTGTAACTTCCTTGAATTCTGTTTTAGTTAGTTATAACAATATAACTAAAACTTGTAACTTCCTCTTGGTTAGTTGAAATCGCTTCTTGAAACTTGTATGAAATTTCTCTAACACTTCCTTGTCTGCATTTCTTAGCCTTTTACCTGTCTTCGTCTTCATTCTTTGTCTCTGGGTGATTGTTTATCGAATTGAACCTTAAGCTTGTCTCCTTCATGTCGTCCTTGTCTCGATATATGATCTCCATCTTATTTCTTGTCCTCATCTCGAGGTTTGTCCTAGTCTGATTTCTTAACCTAATCGACTTCTTGTCCCCATCTTACTTCTTGTCCTAGTCCGACTTCTTATCCTCATCTTACTTGTATTTAGTTTTATTTACAATCACTTACTTCACTGCCTATACATGATGCTTCAGTGGTCATCCTACTTTACACTTTTTAACACATCAAAACTAAATACAACTTTTCTTTCCTAACAAAGAAATGCAACAGCTTTTTCAGATGTAGATGATTGACTTCATCTTCTTCATCTTCAATCTGAATATCATATTCTAAAGCTTTAAGATGTGAAAATAGTGTATGGTGAGAAATCAAGATAAATTCTGTGTGGCTTTGAGAATATTAACCTTCTCTCTTCATCTCTTGCTCAATGATCTCGACAATCTTATTATTAATCTCTTTCTCTCGCATAGGACTTCCCCAAGTCTCGCACCTTTATTGAGAAGATTTGTCAACCTAACATCTAGCCGATCAATTGATTCACCCTCCCGCATCTTGAAAGTATCAAATGTGTGCAAAACAGATTGTAGCTTGTTCTCTTTAACTTTGATCTCGATCCTTCACACATATTTGCCAACGTCTCCACATTTCCTTGGCGATCTTATAACGTTTTACCTTTTCAATCAATCTTTACTAAGAGTTTCTATGATCTCTGTTCTTGCTACTTGGTCCAGGTTGTGGATTTTTCTCTCATCATTTGTAAGATCGGCTCCTTTCTTCTCACGTCGACTCGGTCTCGGAGAAGATTCGGCTCCATCACTTACAATTCCATGACAAAACTTGATGGGACCTTCTTCTAAAACCTCCTCCATCCGATCATGAATAGCTTTCAGATGATTCTCCATCCTAAACTTCCAATAATCATAATCTTCGATCGAAAATTCCGGCCCAGACTCCTAGTCTTCCCGCTTTTAATTGCAGACATGATGAACAAGAAACTTGATCGAAACTTATTAGCAAGGTCGGTGAATCAAAGAAGAAGAAAATGGCCAAAACACAATTCAAGAAACTTCAAGACCACAAATATATCGAAATATCTTAACACTACTCCGATACCACTTGTTGGTCCCTAGATTGAGTGAATTAAAAGAGTTTGAATAAACGAAGATAATCTAGAAGGGGAGTTGAATAGATTTTCTAATAGATTAACCAAAATTCAGATTCTTACTCCAAACTAAAATTGCAATCCCCAAAATCAAAGATGTCGGTAGCAATTTATACTCAATCTATAGAATTGGATCTAAAGCGATTTGAAATGATTTTAGCCAATTTGCAAAGAATCAATAGTAATTAAAATGCGTAAAATAAAGAACACGAGGATTTATAGTAGTTCGTATCAAAAGATCCTACATCCACTCTCCTTCTTCAATCTTGAAGAAGGGACTCTACCTTCTTACTTACCGTCTCGCTTCTTGTTGATTTATAAATTACAATGAAGACGTACTTCATCTCTCGATCCTTCTTCACTCTATCCAATCTGTCTAATAAAACTAAGATTACGGTGCTGATTGATTTGAAGATGTACGAAGTGTTCTTTAAACACTTAGAAAATATTATGAGAATGTGCTTTTGAAAGATAGTACGTGTCTTTTGATAATGTGAGCTTTGAATGAGTGCAAAAGTTCTTCTACGAACCGTGCTTAATCCTATTTATAAAGTTGTAAGACGGCTAGTTTGTTGTAACAAACTTAAAATCACTTAACAAACCTCTCTTTAAAACCGCCTACACGACCTCACTGATCTTAAGCTAGTCGTCTGTCTTTGACTTGGTGAAAATCTGTCTTTCTTATTCTACTCACTGGTCTTGACCTTGTCTTGAGCTCTTAATTAATCTCTCAAACGGATGACTTCTTCAAGACTATCTTCGATGACCTTCAACCTTCCCGATCTCAAAGTGACTTTATTCATCTTACCTAGTCTCGATCAAGATAGTACAATGTACTACTTCACCGATCTATACAATTCCAAATTGGGTCATCCTATTTTTACATGAGCTTGTCTAACATATACATTTTAACTCATCAAAACTAAAACCTTATCTAACAAATTTCTAGTCTGTTTCATTCTTAAACAGCTTTGGTCTCTTATGACCTTGATGAAAGCAATAATGACAAACAATCTTCTTTTCAAAATCATTTTTCAGCTTTTTTAGGTTCATCAAAAGGTTTTGTAAACACAACGAGGTTTATTATTGCTTAAAAACTGAGTAATGTTACCATTATAACCAAGACCATGCGTTAGGTAAGAAAAGTTTTATTTAGTTTTGATGTGTTAAAAGTGTAAATAGGATGACCAAATTGAGAAGCATTATGTATGACAATTTGAAGTAATTGTAAATAAAGCTAAGTACAAGTAAGATAAGGACAAGAAGTAAGACTAGGTTAAGAAATCAGACTAGAACAAACCTCGGATGAGGACAAAAGTCGGATGAGTACAACGCAAGGAAGACAAATAAAGTCTAACACAATATACAATCACTCGAGTCATAGAAGGAAGATGATGAAGTCTAACACAATATACAATCACTCAGTCATAGAAGGAAGACGCAGACGGGGTGAGGTAAATAGCAGAGACAATGAAGTGTTAGAAAAATTTTACACAAGTTTCAAGAAGCGATTTCAACTAACCAAGAGGAAGTTACAAGTTTGATTATATTGTTATAATCGATTAAAACAAAATTCAAGGAAGTTACAACTACCAATTGAAGATCTCTATAAATAGTGATAGAAATTAGATTATAATTACTTTTGATTCTTTGCATCTACACAAACCTATTCACACATTCTATATACACGAGTCATAAAAGTTATAAACACATGCAAACGTTCTATACGTTTTCAGTTTTAGTGTTTGTAGAACACTTTTCACGAGAACATCTTCAAGCCATTAATATTCGAAGTTAGGAAGAAATCATTGTAAGGTGAAGATTCCGATTGTAAGTAAGTAAGCAAGAAGGAAGCAAGATAGTAAGTGAAGACCCTTCTTCAAGTTGAAGAAGGAGAGTGGACGATAGGATCGTTTGATCCAACCACTATAAATCTGGTGTTCTTTACAACTTTGATTTACTTACCTTTTTTTTTTATTTCCGATTCGTTATTCAAGGATTAATTTTTAGAATCAAAGTTAAAACTAAAATATCAGTTGCTTTTGATCTTATTAAAGTTGAGATTAAAATTGTTTTCCGCCGTGTTACTTTGAAGTTTTGAATAAGTTTTAAAAGATTTGTTAAAAATCTATAAAATCTATTCAAACCCCCTTCTAGATTTTATCCTAGAAGGTTAACTCAAGTCTCATTAATCAACTTGTTGGTCCCTAAATGTTGAGTTGATTAAAATCTTGAGTTAGCTTCCTAGAACAAAATCTAGAAAGGGTGGTTTGAATAGATTTTGTAGATTTTAAATCTTTTCAAGATCAATTCAAAGTACCGATTAAACACAATCTAATATAATCGAGAACTCAACTTTTAACAAGATCAAAAGCAAAGACTCGATATTCAGATTTTAGTTAAGATTCAGACTTTAATCTTGAATTAACAATATTGAAATTTGAAACGAGAAATTAAAGAAAGCAAGAAATAACACCAGGATTTATAGTTGTTCGGATTTTAATAATCCTACATCCACTCTCTTTCTTCAAACTTTGAAGAAAGGTCTTCACTAGCTACTTACTTACTCACCGTACAACCTTTACAAATTACAACTTGGACTTGACTCTTCAACAATCTAATCAACACTCTAAAATCTAACTCTAAGGATAAGATGTGTTTTTGAAGATATGAAGTAAGGTGTTCTATAAACACTTAGAAAATATTTGAAATCTCTTTTGAAGAATACTCTGTGAAATCAATAGTGAATTGTGAAAAAAAAAAATCAAACTTGCATAAGTGAATTGAAGAATAAAATCTAGTCCTATTTATAAGTCCGAAAGACAGCTTAGTTTGTTAGTTAGTTCTAACAAACTTGAAATCTATAACAAACTTAATCTTGAAAGCTGCTCGAGATCTCGGTGATTCATCCTACTCGTCTGCGGTGACTTGGTGAAAACCCGCCTTTCTTATTCTACTCAGCTTGTCTTGACCTCGTCGAGCTCTTCATACTTGTCTCACTGCAGATGACTAGGATTGAGGTTATCTCCGGATGACTTGTGATTTCTAGTCTTCGGTGACTTGAACTACCCTTGACCTAGTCCGATCACCTTAGTACTAGAACTTAGTCTTCGCTTCTTTATCATAGTCTGCTCATCGGAATAGTCTTTTAACTCATCAAAACAATTTTGTGCTAACAATTTCCCCTTTTGATGAAGTTAAAACCTACAAGAAAGAGACACACTCACAAATTGAAGTTAGTTTACGCTTAATCAAGATTATTAGATAGGTATAACAGAGCACATTTTTCACATTTACAACAGATTCATTCACATAAAATATTTTTAAAAAAAAATTTAAGTCGAGAGATAAAATTCTCGGAAGACTTATACTTTGAAAGATTATTAAGTTTTTCTTAAAGTAGAAAAAAATAACTTTAAGAAAATAAACAAGTAAAATGAATCGACAAAGTATATTCACATTGGATTTACAAAGATTCTGAGATGAAAAGATAATAGAAAAGAAAGATAAGGAAAAGAAAAATCCTGTTTCTATTAATCTTCCCATTGGTCTTCATCTCGGGATCATCGGCCCGATTAAACACACGCTTCCTAAGCCGCCGTATCTTCTCCTTGAGCAAGTCCAGATTCAGCCTCTGCCTTCTTCAAAATACCCTTGACCTGGGCCTAGGTCCAGTGGATCCATCTGGTTTCTGGCAGAATGGCATATTCATAAGCGGGAGAGACTAGGTTGACATTGAACTCCACATCCGCTTCTTCCAAACTCGATGATAGAATTCTTTGTCCACCTTTTCCATCCACTCATGCCAAGCCAAGTCTGGATCTTGCTTTGAGATGCTCCGGGCCCTTGAGAATATACCGTAGTATATCCACATTCCCTCTAGATTCTTCTCTCTGTATTCAGCACCATACTTTCCGCACGCCCGGCTTAGGAGGTGCGAGACGTGTTATGAAATGGCCTGAATTTCCCATTTGCCTTGATCTTTGATCAACCATTTTCGCTTCAGGACACTCCGAGAAGACATTGGAGTCCTTCCTCTTTCTCTGCTTCTTTTTCTCTTTCTTGCCATAGAATTCCATCTCTCTTTTAATTCTCTTGATCTCGCTCGCCTCGAGAGATTAGAATAATCGGCTTCCCTCTTTCCTTTACCCTTAGCGGCAGCCTTGGTAACAACCACTGATCTCGGGCTCAGAAAGGCTACTTCCTTTCCTTTCCCCTTGGCTCCTCTGATTCGGATTCTTTAAGCCGAGCCAAGAGTTTCTCGATCCTTTCCTCCTCTTCTTTCCTTCTCTTCTCCTCATCCCTCCTTCTGACTTCTTCAAGTTGACTCACCCTCACTGGAGTGCAGCCACTTCATCGATTTGATTCGAGCTTCCTCCTGGCTGCCTCTAGATCATGTGTTGGCCTTCATGCCTACATCTTTCTGGTCTCTTCGACCACGGTTGTGAGGACTTGTCTCTTCTTCGCTTCAGCTTTTTCCCCCTTTTTAACTTCATCTGCCAAAGGTGTGAGTTTTTCATCCAATATATTGCACTTGGCCTCGAAGTCTCGAGTGATCTACAGCCAACTCACTCACTACCAAATGATTATACCCTTTTACTTCCTCTTTTAAAGCCAGCTCAGCCTCCATTGCTTTTACTTTGTTAGCCAACACAGAGTTAGTAGTAGATATGATTTTATCGAGATAAGTTTACCTCTACTTCTCTCATCTTGGCTATCATGGTGTCTGTAATTGACTTTAACCATCCTCCTTGTCTTCCTTTCCATCTTTCTTACTGAATGTAGCATTGATCTTTTTCTCGACAAGGGATAGAATGGAGGAGATAGCGGTGGTTGGGCTTAGATCGGTGTCATCATCCTCGGTTGAGGAGTCGACGAGGAGGTATGGGTTGGTTGAGTAGATGGGAGAGGAATAGATTGAGTTTGAATAGTTGGAAGAGAAGAGTAGGATATGATTGGAATTGATGAGGTTTGGACTGTGGGAAGAGGAACGTGCTCGAGATGAGGGTGGAGGAGATGTTTGAGGTTGTGTGGTAGGGATGGATATGGGAGATGGGGTAGGTTCGGATTACATTAGTGGAATTTGGATTTGGGTGTGGGGTAGGTAAGAGACATTGAAGAGGCTCGAATACCGGCTGGGATATCCCTTCATTGCTGTTTGGGTGGTGGGGTTTCGAGTGAGTCAAAGGCTCGAAATGCCAGCTGGGCATTTCTTCATTGCCGGGTGTGGGTGCGGGGAGATAATTGAGGAGATGGAGAAAGGCTTGTACTGCTTTCTGGAATAGGTGAAAGAGCTGCTTTCTTGGTTGGGGAAGGTGGGACCTCCAGGTTGACCAACTTCAATTTGCTATCTGAAGGGACTGGGATCTCTTGATAGTAGGGTCGATGACTCGTGCAGCTTTTGAGAACTACCCGATTTGGTGGAGCCTTCGAGCCGTGTGTCTGCTGCGTCTTGGCCTTGCCACCGGAGGAGTTTCAGCCTCTTCTTCTTCGTAAATGCCCGAGGCATCTTTAGTGGGAGTAGCAGATGAGCCTTCCCCGTCTTCTTATCCACAGCTTTCACCAGCCTCCTCTTTTCCTCCTCTCGAGAAACCACCGGGAGCAACGGAAATGTTTCAACTAATACTTCTTGAGGTGTGACCTCACCGCCGCCTCCTCAAGTCCCTCTCGCTTCGATAGATTGTGTTTCCCTCAACTTCAAGTTTTATCTTCATAGCAGCCATCTATTTATAGATATTCTGGTCATCAAATGTGCTTGAAGATAACTTCCACATCTCCTTTGAAAGTAGGTAACTTCTTGTAACTTCCCCATGATCTTTTCAACTCCTCACTCTTGCCTTTTCAAACGCATGACTTACGGTAAATGTCATAAGTCTTCAATCTATAAAACCAAAATATTGAACAAGACATTTCGTGGGTTAAGAGTTAGTGGAAGTGGAAGGACGAATTCGATGTTGTGACACGAATGTTCGCACATTCAGAGTAACACTGTCCCTAATATCAACAATTATAATGGGTAAAAAGAGTTCGCGGTGGGCTCCTGCTGCCCCTTTTATGAGCATATAAAATGACATCATTATGCAGAGCCCATTTGGGGTGAATTGATTTAGTGGAACGCCAAAGTGTTCAAATTTGGCGAGAGATAGGGCGAGAGGGGAAAAATCGAAGACCTGCACGCACCTGATCAAGTCTTTCACTGGGGTATGGATGCGCGTAGAGTAGCTAGGAGGATCCACCCAGGCGGTGGAACTCCTCCAGTCCCAAGGGACATTGTTGAGGAGGTACAAACCCGATTTAGGACGCGTTGGGCCTCGGGCGGAGAAGGGGCTTTGATGGAGGATTCATGAGAAACTAACCCTAATATTAAGAAAATAGGGAAAAAAATAATCGCTTAGAAGCTAACGTATAGAGTGGGCGGAAGTAGAGAAAGAGTACTGGACAAGAGGGGTTCTACGAGGAAGAAGTATGCCTTAGACGTGGGAGCTCTAGAGTAAGTTCTCTCAAAATGGTGAAGAAAAATGAAGAGGAGGAGAAATCCCAATAAATTTAAATAAGGGAAAGTAAGGGTAGATTCCCATTATAGAGACGGATTTGAATGGTGCAGATTGCTTATTAGATGGTTACGGACGGCAATGATGAATCCGCGTGGATGCGTGACGTTTGATGGGACAGTCATGTACCCGGTCGAAGCCGAGAAGTCTTCGAGTGAGAGAGTCTCGAGCGGTTATTAAACTACTAATTTTTAATATATTACACTACTCTCTCGGGCCCCTACACGTCCCAAAAGAGTAGGGAGGAGCAGCTGATGCGGCATAAATATGTCACGGGCCAAAGTAGCCCCGTATGAGGTTAAAGGGCCAAATAGTTGGCGAGAGCCCAATAAGAGGCCCAGAGGAAGAAACGATATAGACAATCCCGGAACTACGATATGGGCTTAGATTCGCGAAGAAAAAGTAGGCGGTTAGGATAGTCTCTGAGAAGGTGTTGGCGATTGGCAATAAACCCACGAAATAAGGATTAGGTGATAAGTAAGCTAAGACTTCGTTAAACGAGAGTCGATAGAGAGTCTCGAGAAGGATGCTGGAAATAGTTATTCCGAGAAAAGAGGAATAGGGCGTGGAAAAAGGACGAAACGTGGGAGGAGCACGATGAAGAGTGGGAGAGCTTCATCGGAGGGTGGCGATAACCATTCTTTTCCAGGCTTTATTTATTTATGTATAACCATTCTACTTATCACACTTTGAGCACGTTGTTTTATCTTTATTATTACTTAGTCGGCTAGTTCATATTAACTCCTAGAGGTTCCTTATTGGGTATTAAGGGCCCTCCTTTTATATTCTTTCCGATCACCGACTTGGCGTCGGAGTCCCTACGCCGGGGACCCCTCCGGCGTGTTTTGCAGGTATTCGGAGCTCGGGTATGGGTTTGGATTACAAGGTTGCGGTTCGTGTTAAAGGAGTGATTCCACGAATCTCAAGTACGGTGTTCTATTCTTACTAGGGTAACATTATTGTACGCATCAACATTTATCTTCATATTGTAACACATTTTTCAATATTTAACACGTGCTATTTTAAAGAAGAATTTCAGATAAAGGCCCAATTTTTAAATTGAGCCTCAGCCCTCAATTTCGAATTATCTCAAATTAAAATATAGTTTTTTCACAATTTAAAATCAAAATTTATTCCTTTTGTAAACTCGATCAATTTATCTTTATTTCAATCTTTTTTAAAAAAAAAAACTCAAAGCATAATAACTTTTTTGTTGCTAATTATTTTTAAACTATAATATATATCAAATAAAAAAATTATACTCCGTCTCATGTATTTCTCGAACACTTCTCTAGATACGAAAATTAAGAAAAAATATTTTTGTTGACTTTTATAAGAATAGAGTGTAAGGAAGAGAATAAATTGCAAGGATATATTTGGTGATTTAATAAGATAAAGTATGAGAGATAAAATAGAATTGAATAAAAGTGACATTTTTAAATTTAAATAATATTACGAGGGTGTTAATATTGTGAAATGTTTCCATTTTAAGGTGTGAAAAAAGAGTTAAACGAAGTGGAAAAGAAAAGTGTCTAAAAATACATGGAATGTAGGAACTAGTTTTTATTTGATACTCGTATTAAATATACTTGAAAATAAAATTTAAAGTTTTTTTTATTTAGGCCACTATGAAAAATTCAAAATATATTCCAAATATATAAGAAACAATATACTTGATAAAATATAAAAAAAAAAAAATTATTGGTGTACATCTCGTACAATAAAAATGAAAAAGAAAAACACATTTCGAGTTTTTATTGTGACAAAATGAATAAAATTGAATCTTATATCGATAAAAAAAAATTAAATATTAATTTGAGACACTTTAAAATTAAGGATCTATATTGAAACCCAACCTAAAAAGTGAGCTCTTATAAAAAATTATTCTTACTTATATTTATATAATAAATAGTTAATAATATATATTATATTTTAATGAAACTGAAGAATATATATTATAATTAATTTATAATCATATATTTTTTAATTTTGTATGAATAATATATAATTAGATTTATGATTTATTTTTTTAATTTCAATTACAATAGTTAATTATTATAAAATAATTTAGATAATACTTTCAAATCGAATACAAATCATACTTAAATTTTAATTTTAAACAAATATCTATATTGTTGGTCCCACTTAGTTGAGTAGATTAGTCACAACTTGATCTAGCCTTCTAGTGAAAATCTAGAAAGGGGGAGGTTTGAATAGATTTTGATTTTTATAAATCTCTTAAGACTTATTCAAAACACCCAAGTAGCACGGTGGAATTCAATTTTAAACTTAACTTTATATAGATCAAAAGCACACCGATATTTAGTTCCAACTTCAATTCTGAAATTAATCTTTGATTGATAAACCGAAAATTGAAATAGACAAAAAAATGAAGTAAAGCAATAAAGAACACTACGATTTATAGTGGTTCGGATTATGAATAATCCTACATCCACTCTCCTTCTCCAACTTGAAGAAGGGACTTAGCTTACCACTTACTTACTTTCAATCCGACTTACAACTTACAACTTACAAATACCTTCAGATCTTCAAAACTCCTAAATTCTTCTCCGGAATCTAACCGTTATAGTGAGTAGTGAACTTTGAAGATTACAAGTAAAGTGTTTTATAAACACTTAGAATTCTTTTGAAAAACTCTTTTGAAAACTTGTGAATTGATTGTGATGATAGAAATATGAATAGTGAGCAATGTGCAATTCGTGAAAAGTATTTTTAAAAATGAAAATCTAGACCTATTTATAAGTTTGAAAAGACAGGTTAGTTTGTTAGTCAGTTCTAACAAACTAAAAGCTACACAACAAACTTAATCTTGGAAACCGCTCAAATCCTCACCATTTGATTTTATTCTACTCTGTCTACAGGTGACTTGGTGAAGACTCGTCTTTCTTATTCTACTCGGCTTGTCGACCTCGTCACGAGCTCTTCATAATTGTCTCCTGCAGATGACTAGATTTGAGCTTGTCTCCGGATGCCTTGTAACTTTCCGGTCTTGGTGACTTGCTCGATCAATGACCTAGTCCGATCAGCTTAGTACTGGGACTTGATCTCACTGTTCTTCAGGGTCATCGATCATCTGAATTACTTCTTTTAACTCATCAAAACTTTCTTGATCTAACAATTTTCCCTTTTTGATGAAGTTAAAACCTACAAGAAAGAGACACACTCACAAATTGAAGTTAGTCATAGTTAATCAAGATTATCGAGATAGGCATACTAGAATACATTCACACTTCTATTGATTTATTCAAGTTAAAGCACTTAATTCACACCTTAAAAAAATTTAAAAAAATTCATAAGTCTTAAGTTTAAGATTTTTCAAAATACTTAGACTTTAAAAATTTTAAGTCTTAGGACTTAGAAAAATTAAAAACTTAGAAACTTTTAAGAGTTAGAGAATTTTAAAACTTAGAAAATTTTAAGAAAATTTTAAATGCGAGATGATAATTTCCTCGGATGATTAATACTTTGAAAATTTTAAGTTTTCTTAGAAAAAAAAAAAAAAAAAAAAACTTAAAACTGAAAAGAAGACTAATAGAAAAGAAAAGTAAGGAAACAAAAAAAAAAAAAAAAAACTTAAAAGCGAAAAGAAGACTAATAGAAAAGAAAAGTAAGGAAAAGTAAGATCCTGTTTCTATTAGACTCCCACCAGTCTTCGTCTGGAATCATCGACCAATTGAATACCCTCCTTCAAAGCTGCTTAAGGTCGTCTTCTTGAACAAGTCCGGACTCGGACCTCTGCCTTCTTTACAATTTCCCTAACCCGTCTAGGTCCGGGGACCATCGGGTTTCTTGGTAGGGATGTCATATTCGAAAGCGGAGAGATCATGTTGACGTTGAATTCACATATGCTTCTTCCGGTGATGATAGAAGTCCGCATCTACCTTTTCAATCCATTCGTGCCAAGCTAAGTCCGGGTCTTCTTTGAGATGCTCCGGGGCCTTTGAGAATATACCAAGTATATCCACATTCCTTCCAGATTCTTCTCTTTCTACTCATTTGCATATTTACCACAAGTCGGCTTAGGAGGAGCAGACGCCGTATGAAATGGTCTGAATTTATCACCGCCTTGATCTACGATCGGCCACTTCCGCTCAACGGTGCTCCGAGAAGACATTGGCATCCTTCCTTTTCTTACGCCTCCTTTTCTCTTTCTTACCAAAGAATTCCTTTTCTCTTCTGATCCTTTTGATCTCGATCTTCCGAAAGATTTGAATAATCAGCTTCTCTTTTGACTTTGTCCTTGGATACGAAGACCTCGGCCGCTTGCTTTCCTTTGCTTTTCTCTTCTTCTTGCTCGACTCTTTCAGCTTCATCAAGAGCTTTTCTGTTCTTTCCTCTTCCTCCTTCCTTCTTTTCTCCTCATCCTCCTTTACCTCCTCCTCCAATTGACTCACCCTCGGTGGAGAGCAGCTAGCTCATCGGACTTGAGTTTCAAGTCTTCCTTAGGCTGCCTCCGGATCGGCTGTGTTGGCCTTTGTGCCTACTTCTTTTCTGGTCTCCTCGACCACAGTGTGAGGAGCTTGTCTCTTTTCTTGCTCGTCTTTTTCCCCCTTTTTAACTTCGAAGCCAAGTTAGTCAATTTTACATCGAGATCGTTGCACTTGACTCACGAAATCAGACTGGTCTACCGCCGTCTCATTTACCACCATCTGATTATAACCCTTCACTTCTTCCTTCGGTGCCTTGACTCTTCCTCCATTGCTTTTACTTTGTCGGCCCACGAGTTAGTGACGAAATGATTTAATCGAGATAGAGTTACCTCCACTTCTCTCATCTTTGACAAGCATTGTCTCGCCATCGCCTCGACCATCTTCCGTGTCCTCCTTTTCATTTTCCTTTTGAAGGTTGAGTTTATCTTTTTCTCTACTAGGATGAGGATTGCGGATATTTTGCGAGACGGGGCTTATGTCACTATCGTCTTCCTCGGACGAGGAATCGGAGCGAAGAAGGGGGTTTGTTCTTTTTAGTAGGTGGGAGAGGGGTAGGATGTGTTTGGATAGTCGGAACAAATGAGTAAGAGATTGTGGGAATAGGTGAGGTTTGGACTTGTGGGAGAGGAGTTGTTTCAACAAGAGAGAGTGGTGTTGGTGGTTGAGGTGAGATGTGTTCTGTTTCAATGAGTGGGGTTTGAGCTTGAACATTGAGGAGTAGGCTGTTGGAGTGGCTGAGGTACCGGTTTGGGATACCTCTTCATTGCTGTTTGGACGAGATGGGATAGTAGGCTGAATTTGAGGCTCTGAAGTGCCGGCTGGGGCACTTCTTCATTGCAGTGGGGGATAATGAAGGAGAAAAAGATAAGCTTGTACCTGTCTTAGGAATAGAGGGAAGAAGCAGCTTCCTTAGTTGGGGAGGGGGAACCTCAAGTTGACCAACCTCTGCTGCTTTTTTCAGCAATGGAACCTCCTCAGTAGCGGGGTTGTTGTGTCCGTCTGTGCTCACGACCCTCCAGACTTGGTGGAGCCTTGAGCTTTGAGATGCTCTTACGGGTCTCCTTACCAAGGGAATTTCAGCTTCCTCTACTTCCTCTTCTTCGAGGCTTCTCTGGTAGAGACAGGTAGATGAACCTTCTCCTTTCTTTTTCTCGAGAGGCTTTTACTAGCCGTCTCCTCTTGCCTGCAGGAGACCCTTGGAATTACAGCAGCTGTCTCCGGGGTTGGAATCACAATTGCTTCCTCTTGAGTTGCGACTCCAGCTGCCTCCTCCTCGGGGTTCCACTGCTTCTACCCCAGCTGTAGGTACTTCCTCCGGTTCACCGATGGTCTCTGGCTTCTTCGCTTCCGGCCTCGATTTCTGGCGCGTCGGACTCATCGTCTGAGTGCTGGTACTCCTCCAAGTCTCTCATCCTTTGTGAGAATCCCTTTACGCTTGGAGTACTTCTTAGTACCTACTCTCAAGTCAGGTCGACGGTTCAGCCCCTTCGATTAATATGGTGATTTTGTTGAGCAGCCGACTATCGAGTTAGTTATCCCGCCCTCGTGAGATGATTTGAAGGATAGCCTTTTCTTTTCTTCCTTCAACTTATGAATCAACATATCCACCCGATTCACTTGGACTCCATCCAAGATCGCCCTCATGGCACACAATCTGGGTTTGGTTAACCCATCATGTGAACTCTGTTCACCCAAGACCGATTTAGTGACCACTTTGTCATCAAGAAACGAAACCTCCTCCTTAGAAGATTCTTCTTTAAATCCCTTCGGGTCCCTCTGTAAGTCACCCTCGCCATTAAATCAAATGACTCCTCTCGGTCGTCCTCTTTGTCGTCAATGGATTGACTCCCTCCATTGGCGTGTTGAAGATTCTGGCAATGTTTTCTCGGAGTAACTTTCGGCACCAAGATTCCATCTACGGTTGTGTCGAACCCATCTTGGGTATCCCTCATATTGGCTAGAAACTCTGCTCCAAGTAAGTCGGCCGATTCGATTTTGAGGAGATTTCATTGATAAAAATCCCCCTTAACCTTGGACGCTTCCAATAATCGAGGATCTCTGCGGATTACGGATCTCGAGTGGTTTCGAAGTCTACATACATCTCTGCTTTAGTCGATTTTGAATAAATCTTCATTCATTTTAAAATGAGAGGTTTTTGTAGAAATATATGTGGGTTTATGGGTTTTGGTAGTTTTAGAAGAAGAGGTCATGGTGAATTTGTTTATGGTATTGGGAAAATTTTAGAGAATTTGCAAGTTTTAAGAAAGTGAAAACGGTTACAAGAGGAAGAAGATGAATTTATAGGAGGGAGAATTTGAGAGAGAGAAACTGTTTTGAAAAGAGGGTTTTATTCTCGATTCGTTCATTTTAAAAGATTTCTTGTCAGAATCAACGGATAAAATTTGGATAAACGATTGGGATTCAGCGCGTGTAAATAACTTGACTTTGGAATGCGTAAAAAGTAACTCTATAGATCTGTTGATTTGACCGAAATAGGTTTACTTTATGCGAGAGAAGTTACTATCCGTATCGTCACCTAGGGTTGCCTTTCTTTGCATAAAGGTTTTCTAAAATGCATAAGGTTATGAATTTAATCGATAAATGACCTCGTCTGGGTTATAAAACAGTCTAGTTTTGTTAAAAAATGAAAATAAACGAGACTTAATAGGATTTCTAAGATTAGTTTCTCCAACCAATTTTGAAAACACAATTTGTACTACCACATAGAGGTAATCGGATGAGAAGGTTTGTAACAGATGAGTAGATGATGTCCGATCTATTAACCACGATTTGTGATCTATTCTGCCTGAGACATAAACTTGAAGAAGCTATTAGTAGCTAGGGTAAGTCGAGATAAGATGCAACGGTCATCTGATTCTATAGAAGTCAATGACTATTATGTCCTTGTCTGATTTACCAAATGTCGGATAAGTAATCATCAAGTCGGATAAGGTCAATATTACTAATCCTTGATTCTTGATTCCTTAGTAGGAGATCAATGATATCACCTACCCGATTGTCCTTTAACTCATATCTAGTCTCGATAATTCTTTCTAGACATAGTAAACTAAATTGAGAGAGACAAAGAATGAAAAACATTGAAAAGATTAAAGATTAACTAAAGAAGCATCTAATAATCCTAATTCTACGAAAGTTCTTTAAACCTTGTCTCTGCCGGTGGCTTTGTCAAGATGTTCTGCTCTTTGAAAATCGGTCGAGAATCTTTTCAAGTCTCGATGTTACCTTTCTCAACATGATCTCGAATGAAGTGATGTCTTATGTCAACATGCTTGCACCTTGTATGTAGGACTGGGTTCTGGGTAATAGCTATGACACTATTACTATCACAAAAGATAGGTACACCTTTGGTGATAATGATATAGTCCTTTAAGCGTTGACTTATCCAGATCATTGTGAACAACAACTTCAAGCCGCCATATTCTCGGCTTCGATTGTGGAAGTAGCTACGAGAGGTTTGTTCCTTAGACAACCATGAAATCAGCTTACTACTAAGAAATTGGCAAGTACCAAGTAGATTTTCTATCTATCTTACACCCACCAAAGTATAGGTTCGAGTATCCAGACAACTCAAAGTTGTCATCACTAGATACCATAATCCAACATTTATTGTGCCTTTCGGATACTTAAGAATTTTCTTCACGCTTCAAGATGGCTTTTCTTAGGATTAACTTGAAATTGTGCGCAGACTCCAACCGCAAATGAAATATCGAGGTCTACTAGCGGTTAAATATAATAATGAACCAATTAGACCTCGATACTCGGTTTGATTAGTGTCTTCTCCTTTTCATCTGGATCCATTGAAAAGTTTGTCATCACAGGTATCTTGGCTTCTCGACTAGTACCTATTCCAAATTTTTCAATGAGATCTTTTGTGTATTTGGCTTGATTGATGAATATTCCCTTCTTTGTCTGGTTTGACTTGGAGTCCAAGAAAATAAGTCATCTCTCCCATCATGGACATTTCAAATGCTTTTCATAAGATGACTAAATTCTTCACACAAAGATATATTAGTTGATCCAAAATAATATCATCAACATAAATCTGAACTAACAAAAGATCACAATCAAATTCTTTTCTAAAGAGAGTTCTATCAATTGCCTTTAACAAAACCATTTTGAATTAAATAATCGAGACAAGGTGTCATACCATGCTCTAGGTGCTTGTTTAAGTCCATATAGAGCTTTCCTTAGTTTATACACCTTGTCTCCTTTGACAAAACCAGGAGGTTGCTCTACATAAACTTCCTCGGCTAGGATTCAATTAAGAAATGCCGACTTAACATCCATTTGAAAAACTATGAATCTTTTAAAAGCGGCATAGGCTAAAAACAATCTTATGGCTTCCAAACGAGCTACCGGTGCAAAGGTTTCATCATAATCAATCCTCTCGATTTTTAATAACCTTGAGCAACTAGTCTGCTTTATTTCTAACCACAATATTGTTTTCATCCCTTTTGTTTTTAAAGACCCATTTAGTTCCAATGACTTTTTGATGATGAGGCCTTTCAACAAGCTCCCACACATCTTGTCTTTGAAACTGATTTAGTTCTTCTTGCATGACATTAATCTAGTTGGAATCGGTTAGAGCTTACGTAATAGATTTAGGTTCAAGTAATAACACATAGCAATCGAACATGCAATCTTGATTTAGTTGGGTCCTCATCTGGACTCCAGAGTCTAAATCTCCAATTATCTGCTCAAATTTGGATGATATGACATTACTTTCTTACCTTTATCTTTTACAATGGATGAAGTTTTGTCTGAATTATTTATTTCGTATGATTCTATGTTACCTTCTCGATGACTCTACCCGATCATCTCGAGGTATTGGTTGTCTGATCACCGGTGAGGAAGAGCTTATAGGTTCTTTCTCTTTGTTTGAATCTGGTTCTTCCTCTTCATCTCGATTCCGATTCTTGATTGTAGAATTTTATGGTTGATCTCTTGATAGTCATCTGATCCGGATCATCGATATCTTTGTGATGTCCCCTGTCTTACTATACTCAAAAGAAGATTCATCAAATACAACATGTGGAGTTTCTTCTACACACAAGGTTGTCTTATTAAAAACTCTATATGCTTTTGATACAAATGAGTATCCCAAGAATATTCCATATGCTATCTTGGCATAAAAAGTTTTTAATTGAGATTTACCATTGTTGTGTATGAAACATTTACAACCAAATATATGAAAGTATGAAATTTTGGGGGATCTTCCCTTCCAAATTTCATAGGGAGTTTTGCATTTATCTTTAACAATTAAACTTCTATTTTGAACAAAACAAGTGTATTAGCATTTCTTGCCGCCCAAAACACAGTGTGGAGTGTTGTACTCGGATAACATTGTTCTAGCCGCTTCTTTCAAGGTTCTGTTTCTCCTTTCAACTACTCCATTTTGTTGTGGAGTCCGTGCCGCAGATGTTTCATGAGCTATGCTATTCTCAATGCAGAGTTAGTAACAAGCTTATTAAGGAATTCAATACCTTTATCACTTCTAATTTTAACAATAGTTAGCCCTTTTTCATTTTGAACCTTTTTAAGAAATTCTGGAATTTTAGTCATAGTCTCATTCTTTTTGTATAAGAAAATAACAGAGTAAATCTTGAAAAGTCATCAACAATTACCAAAGTATATTTTCTTCCACCAAGTGAGAGGTGTGATTGGACCAAAAAGATCCATATGAAGAAGTTCCAAAATTCTTTCTCAAGAAGGACTACTTATTGTTTTAAAAGAATCTTTAGTTTGTTTTCCTTTTTGACAAGAATCACACACATGGTTCTTTGAAAATACTTTATCGAGGAGTCCTTTAACTAAAGATTTCCTTGCTATTTTGTTAAGTGTTTTAAGTTTAAGTGACCAAGGCGTTTGTGCCACACCCAACTTAAATCATCCGAACTCTTAGCAACAAGACAAGTATCTTTAGGACAACTTTTGAAATTAGCAACATAAATGTTACCTTGTCTCGACTCCAGCTAATAGAATATTTTCATTAATACCATCTAACACAAAGCATGCATTATAAGTAAATTTTACACTTAACCCCTTATCACAAAATTGTGAAACAAATAGTAAATTGTGCTTCAATCCTTCCACATAGTAGACTTCATTTACTTGAATATCACCTATCATCGGTGTCCCTACACCTTTGGTAAGTCCATAATTGTTATCTCAAACATTATTCGTGGTCCGTCTATGGTGCTGATAGTTAGAAAGAAGACGTCTTTCATAGGTCATATGCTTGGAACAACCCACTGTCAATGTACCGGATGACCTCAAGAATGTCTCCTCTTTCAACTATCTTCTTATCTTCCTGCAATCACAAATTTAATGCTTATGTACCCTTTGTACTTTGGGTCCTTTCATGTTAAGTTGACATTTAGTTATCCAGGACAAAGATATCAATGTTTTTAAAACCATAGATTGAAGTTTACATCCATATCTATCTACTAAGATAAGACTTTCCAAGATCAATTTTGTTTAACCGATCTTTTGTTATTGTCTTGTATCTTGGTAAAAATGGATATGTTTTACTTCTTCCATTAAAGCCATTATACCTAGGATATGATTTTGACTTAATCTTTGGTTTGACCTTAGGATCAACTTTCCTCGTCTGTGCTTTCTTTTCAAAAGTATCGGATGAGGTAATTAATTTCTTAGGTTTCCAAGGACTAAATCTAGTTTCTATCTTTGGTTTAGTTGCTTTAACAAAAACTCTGGGTTTTATTGGATCATTTTCTTACTCCTATCAAAATCTAATCCAGTCTTGTCATTAGACTTTTTGTGAAGTATTGAAGATTTTATCTATTGTGATCGAGAGTTATTTAAAAACCTTAACTTGAGATTTAATTCTCTGTTAGTTCTTTTGTAATTCTCATTTTCAGAATAGATGTTTGAAAATTTTATTTTTAAAGAATTCAATTCCTTTTCTAACTTGTCTGTCTTATCGGACAAGGTACTAGTGATGGTCTCGATCGACATTCCCCCTTGAATGTACCGTCTGGTTTCTCACTACCCTTTGTTTGATTGACTTTAGTCTATTCAGTAATTTGATTCTTTAAATCAAAATTTTCGGTCTCTATCTCGTTTATAAGCGAGATAGAGCAATCTCCAAATCTTTCAAAAGTTTTTCTATTAGACTAGGATTAGTTTCAAATAAGGTATCATAGTCATTATCTCGAGGATGAATAGTAATGTACCTCTTTTGCCATTAGACGGATGTCGTCATCCGATCCAAAATCGGATGAGGATGAGGATGATGATGTTTCATGAATTTCTTCTTTCTCGGCTAGCAGAGCTCTCGATCACCTTACCTTCTGTCTCGCTTTTTCCTCTTCTCTTCTCTTTCTCTTGGAGTGAGTTGAGGACAATCATAACTATAGTGACCAGGTTTGTTGCATGTATAACAAATATCTCCTCTGTCGATCTTAGGACTACTATCTCCTCTTCTAATTGGTGACTTGTGCTTCCTCGTCTGATCCTTTTTCCTATCATTGTCTCGAACTCTTTTCTTCTTTATCCGATCTATAATTCATTCAACCTGATCTATCTTTCTTATTCCTTTTGTACTTCAATCTAAGCCTTTCATATCGTTTTAACAAAAGAGTCATTTCCTCCTTAATAGATAAATCGGATGCCTTGGAATTTTCTCGGATTCTTCTTGATGAAGAAATGCTACAGCTTTTTCCAGATGTTGAAGATTCTCGCTTCATCTTCTTCGTCTTCGATTTGGATGTCATACTCTAATGCCTTGAGATGAGAAAATAAAGTGTGGTGTGAAATTGAAGATAGATTCGAGTAGCCTTAAGAATATTAGTTTTTTCTCTCCATCTTTTGCTTAATGACCTCAACACCTTATTATTGATTTCTTTCTCTGAATAAGTTTTACCCAAATCAGCCGCCTTATTTAGAAGATTAGTCAGCTAACATCTAGTTGATCAATGGATTCTCCTTCTTTCATCTTGAAAGTGTCAAAAATATGTAATCTTGATTGCGCTTTGTTTTCCTTGACTGATCTCGATCCTTCACAAATTCCAGCAAGAGTTTCCCATATTTCCTTGGTCAGTCTTGCATCTTTTCACTTTTTCGATCCAGTCTTTACTCAATGTTTCACCGATCTGTTCTAGCAACCTGATCCAGATTATGGATCTTTCTTTCATCACTTGTGAGTTCGGAGCTCTTTTTCTCTTGCCTAACTCTTGTTTTAGCAAATGTAGTCTTTGTCACTTATACCTCCATGATAAAATTTGATAGGTCCTTCTTCAAGAACCTCCTCCATTCTATCGTGAATTACTTTTGAGATGGTTCTGCATTCTAAATTTCCAGTAGTCATATTCTTTGATTGAAAAATCAGGTAGACTCCTTGATTTCTTGCTCTTAACAGATGACATGTTGAGATAGAAAACCAAAACTTACAAGATCATGTTAGTAGCACGCTTAGTGAAACAAAGAAGATGAAGATAATCAAGAATTAATTTGAGAATCTTGGTTAATACCTAAAATCAATATCGTAATGCCTTAACACCGCTCCGATACCACTTGTTGATCCTACTTAGTTGAGTAGATTAGTCACAACTTGATCTAGCCTTCTAGTGAAAATCTAGAGGGGGATGAATAGATTTTCAGATTTTTATAAATCTCTCAAGACTTATTCAAAACACCCAAGTAGCACAATGAATTCAATTTTAAAATCAACTTTATTTAGATCAAAAGCACACCTTGATATTTAGTTCCAACTTCAATTAAATTAATCTTTGATTTATAAACCGAAAATTGAAATAGACAAAAAAATAAAGTAAAGCAATAAAGAACACTACGATTTATAGTGGTTCGGATTATGAATAATCCTACATCCACTCTCCTTCTCCAACTTGAAGAAGGGACTTAGCTTACCACTTACTTACTTTCAATCCGACTTACAACTTACGACTTACAAATACCTTCGGATCTTCAAAACTCCCAAATTCATCTCGGAATCTAACTATTACGGTGAGTAGTGAACTTTGAAGATTACAAGTAAAGTGTTTTATAAACACTTAGAATTCTTTTGAAAAACTCTTTTGAAAACTTGTGAATTGATTGTGATGATAGAAATCGAATAGTGAGCAATGTGCAATTCGTGAAAAGTATTTTAAAAATGAAAATCTAGACCTATTTATAAGTTTGAAAAGACGGATAGTTTGTTAGTCGGTTCTAACAAACTAAAAACTGCCACCAAACTTAATCTTGGAAACTGCTCAAATCCTCACTGATTTTATTCTACTCGCCTACTGACTTGGTGAAGACTCGCCTTTCTTATTCTACTCGG
This sequence comes from Paraleonurus japonicus, assembly GCA_030762865.1. Taxonomy (NCBI): domain Eukaryota; kingdom Viridiplantae; phylum Streptophyta; class Magnoliopsida; order Lamiales; family Lamiaceae; genus Paraleonurus; species Paraleonurus japonicus. The sequence continues at coordinate 13,393,865 of CM061061.1, forward strand.
CTTGTCGACCTCGTCTGAGCTCTTCATAATTGTCTCCCGCAGATGACTAGATTTGAGCTTGTCTCCGGATGACTTGTAACTTTCAGTCTTGGTGACTTGCTCGATCGATGACCTAGTCCGATCGGCTTAGTACTCTTGGGACTTGGTCTCAACTGTTCTTCGTGGTCATCCGATTATCTCGAATTACTTCTTTTAACTTATCTAAACTTTCTTGATCTAACATATATATAGTAATAAAATTTTCTACTAAATATAGAAGTAATAATACTAATAATTAATAATATTTAATATATGTATTAATAATAAATTGCACATTAATAAAAAAATTCAAATATATGTATTTAAAATACAATTGTAAAAATTTTAAAAAATATATTAAATTAAATTTTTTGATAGGTGAAGTTTTTTTAAAGATTTAGCATAATATTCAAATATGTGCATTAAAAATACAATTGTGAAAAAAATCATTTGATTGGTGAATAGATATAATTCAAATATATATTTTTTAATAAAAAAATTATATTATAATTTGTTTGTTTTATAGTTGAATATAATTAATTAAGTCGAATACATATAGAATGATGTTATTTAAAAAAAAAATAAGTAAAAAATTTGTGTCTATTGTAAATACAAATTTCATATGGGTAAAAACTTTTTTGAGTTTTTAAATGTAAATTAATATTTTTCTTTCAAAAAAATGTAAATTAATATTTTACAAAGAAAATAATGATTTCTCCAATATATTTCTACCCAAATTTATTTTTACTTTATTTTTTCTTCACTACCATATTATCTCTGTTTATTCTTAATTTTTAACATCTTTTAAAATTTTGTTTTCACATTAAAATAGATAAATATAATAGGAACTTTGGTAAGAATTTTTTCAATCATCCAATCACCTTTGCCAATTTTCAAATTGTCTCACAATTCCCTCACCTTTATAGGGTTGACAAGCTGTTGGTCCCGGACGAGATGTGAAAGGAGGTGGAAAGTCTAGAAGGGGGTTGAATAGACTTTACCACACTCAAAACTTTTTCGACTTTTCGTGAGCCGAGTGTGAGATTAGAAGGCTTTGAAGTCTTCTCTACAAAGAAGGTACTCGAGTGTGCTAGGTGTGATCGGAGACTTGAACCTCGGAGTCTTCTCGATGGTGCGGAAGCTAATCTCGTGTGTATTTTAAAAATCATTTTGATGAAAACCTTGGAGATGAATACTTACCAAGTTTAGTGCAAGTTTATTAAAACAATGATGAATGAGCAGTTATAAGTATGAATGCAGTAAAGCTTGTAAAGACACAGTAGATTTTTATAGTGGTTCGGATATAACGATCCTACGTCCACTCTCCCCGATTCCACGGGGGCCTTACTATCCACCAAAACTGGTCTTGTCTTCTCTAATCTCCTCGAGGATTCGACCACGGGAAGTTTAACAAGTTCCTGCCCTTGATACAATCAATGTGATCTTCGAGTGTTAACTTTTAGATCTCAAACAATCAACCTTTTCTCGTACGAGAGATAATGAAAGGTGATTTACACTTTCTTGACCAAAAATAACTCTCTTTTAAGAGTATCAATGTATTGAATCGATTTAAGTACGAAGAATTATACGTGTATTGCTATGAGTGAAGATGGATTTTTCTTGATGTTTCTCGCGCGTGTATATATTCAAAAATCCTTCACTTCAGGTTTTATATGATCTTGAAATTGACTAGCCGTTAAACTAATTTGTCAATCAGTCTTCAAAGAAATGGTAAGTGATCGTTGGAAGATTTGTTTGACTTTGAATAATTGATTGTACTGATATCAATCAATTATATCTTGATTGATCTTGATTGATAATCCAATCTTCTCTAGATTGATTATGGATATCTACGAATTATCATTCGACTTTCGTTAACCACCGCGAATATCTCAAAGTCAACTTTAGCAACCTTACACCTTGCTCCAAAGACAGCTTCCAAAGCTTGCCTTAGCACGGATTCCAACCTTGCTATCTTCACTTAAACCTTTCTTGATAACACCTTTTTGCATATGTCTTATTATCTCTTCTTTATCTTCACGATGCCTTTCTAGATGACTTGAGCGAGATCTTTCTTAAATCCTTAAGTCTTCTTATCAACGGCCTTCGAGTTCTCAATCAATACAGCTCTCTTCGAGTCAAGCCTAGCAAGTTTAACTATACTAAGACATAAACCCTATCTAGATCATCACCGACTAACGAGTTCACTTGGTCCTATTACACTTAGATTTTAGGAACATCATCAAAACATACAAATTCTAATCCTAACAAATTCCCCCTTTTTGATGATGTTAAAACCTTCTTGAGAACTGCACATAAGCAAAGATGCACGAAAAGAAAACAAGAAGAAACCTTTTAAAAAGACCTCAAACGAAATCAGATGACAACGAGAAGTTGTCTTGGCGCAAAACATTCACTTCTATTAATATGGAGATATCAATACATTTTACAGTGAAATGCAAAAAGAGCAAGAAATAACAAAGAAAAGCACAAAGCAAAACAGACTACATCGGCTTCCCGTCCCACAGACTATCTCCCCAAACAGCAATCTAGCTTCCCAACCAGAACCTTCATATCTTCCTCGGTCATACCTTTGAAACCCGGTTGGAACATTCAGCCACTCGTACACTCTATCATAGAGTTCCCTGTTATTTGTTCCAATAGGTGGGCTGACCTCGGCCAAGCAGATTTTAAGCGTCCTGCGAACACTCATTTGGTCAAACTTTCCATCTGTTTGTGGTAGAGTAGGGATCTTTTCAAAATCGGCACTTGAAGGTTTAGGTTGAATTCAATAGAAGCTTTCAAAATCTACGCCCAAAGATCACTGTGCTTTTACTCCATCCAGCAAAGAATGTTTCATTTCTTTGTGGCCCCGATGCCGATACTTTTGCACACATAGTATGAGCAAATGAAATCTCTCTTTGCTCCAGTCCTTAATCCTCTCGGGAGGGCAACAATCATCCACATATCCATCGGTGTTGTGGGGAGGATAAAGTCTTCCTCGGCCTCTCTGCTCCAGCAAGTTTCTTTCCTTTCCTACTCGCTTCTTCTTTGATACGGAGCTTTGCAGCAACCTTCTTCGGTATGAACATCTTCTTCTCGTATACCGTCCAAAACATCCACCTCTTTTCCTTGCTTTCCGAGGAGTTTGATCATCTTGTGACTGTCCTTTTCCTCCACCCTTCTAGTTTCCAAATCAGCAAGAAAACCTTCCTCATGCAAAATTTCCAACTCTTCTTCAGCAGACTTCCCTTTTTCAACTTTTTTCAGACATCTTAACCAACCTTCTCCTTTTTAACGGTTGGGAACTTTGACCTTCGCCCACGCCACAGACTCTCGCAAAGCCCTCTTCAAATCTGCCTTCTCTTTCCTTTCCAGAAAAATTTTCAACCGCCTCCCACTGTCTTTCACCTCCTTCAATTCTTTATCCTTTGCCTCATCTCTCTCAACCATCTCGGTTCTCAATGGCCTTCCCCCTTTTAACATCATTCAAAAGAGGGTCCAGTAGCGTCCATCTCCGACATCTTGGAAAGAATATCCCGTCTGTAAGTAGTAAACTTCTCTGTAAACTTTTTCAGCCAAAGAAACTCATTGCTATTGGAGAAGCAATCTTCTCATCGATTTTTAGCATATCTGAATAATGCAGAAGTTGTCGGCTATAGTAGCCGTAGCCGTCTCCGTCAATCGGCATTCACCTCTTGCACGCAGCAATTTGTTTTCCCATCTCCGATAGAGGATTGGATGGCCGCATTCTCGATCAATTCCTTCTCGTAATCGCGCCTCCATGCCATGAAGTTTCGTTAATCGATCCTCCATCTTTGTCCAAAATCATGCCTCAATCGACTCTCTTTTCAAAGCAAACACCTTCCTGAGAGTAGCTTCACTTTCTCACCTTCAGCCTTTACACTCTCAATGTGCTTTCTAACCTCATTTATGTTGTTCAACATCATGCCGTAAAGAGTTTCGATGATAGTCTCCTGTTGCTCGAGAAAACATATCGGCAACGGTTTGACGGATCAAGGAGGGGGCCGTCGAATGGCGGCTTCGATGTAGGACTTTGAAGACTCAATAGACTCAGCAAGAGGGGTATATTTAGCAGCCAATACGAGAAAACATTGAAGCATCTTTGTTGTGTTAACTCAACAAACTTTGTAGAGTAAGTGTTATACAAATCCTCATGAACAACAACGAGACATAAAGTTGGGCAAGCGTACGGATGTAAAATCGGGAAGAGGAGGAGGGATAGAAGATACACCTTTTCGATTTCTTGAGTCATTGTAAAGGGAGGAACTGAACCATCCTCTGCCGAGCTCTGGTTCATCCAACGGTCGAGCAACTAGGCAAGCAAAGCCCGATAGTCAGGGTTAAATCAAATGCTCAGCTACGCCCGCCTTGGTCTGTAGCTCAAACTCCCACAGAGAGAACTATTTGTGACCAATCTCATTTGCCAAAAGAATGAGATCATCAATCGCTCCAAGCCTTGCATTCTTCCATACCAGGATATCTATCGGCAAGCTACGCTACTCCGAAAAAACCTGCAACTGGGAAACTTGCTGTCCACCCAAGTAGAAGCCTCGGCCATCAAACACTGCTCAAATGGTCCACGTATTCTACCAGCAAGGTTTACCATTTGTACAGACTCCATTGGATCTGTTCCAATCACATCTTCTCCGAGATCACCCTCGGCAACCCGGGTGATAGGCTCCAAGCGGCACCCATACCCGCAACATCATCGCCAACTTCTATCGGTGCGATTGACTTTGAAGAAGAAGGAATTTCATAAAGAGAAGGAAAGCGGAATTGGTACTGTTCCTTCTCACCGCAGATTCATGAGAGACCATCTTTTCATCATCCGATGTTGAAGAATCATCAACCTCCATCGCATCCACCGCAGACGAACCTTTCTTGCCAGAGATACCTTAGGAGGCATCTGTGCTCCTCCGTACGATCGCTCACAGAGTCTTTCCGAGTTACCATAGTTAACCTCTTTGCCTTCCTCTCGTGGTAACCGTGAGATCGGAATCGATCTTCGCTACCGTAAGACTTCGAGTCTTCTCCCTGAAATAGCAGCCTTGGAACTTGCTTGGTGCCTGTTCACCGACACTCTTAGATGGGTTATCCGAATCCTTCACCATCTCATCGGGCCGCAGGAGCAACCTCCGTGTCGGCAACACATCGCCAGACTCTTCCTCAACTTCACTGATCTTCTTCATCATCGTAATCGGGAGGACCACCGAGCTCCTCATCCTTATTCGGCATAAACTTTGCCTTAGTATATGGTTTCGTCCACTTAGGGTCCCACGCTGTGTTAGGCATCACCCTCTCCAAAGCAACACCGTAATCTTGTTTGACATGGAAACGCATCTTGTTCTACAGCCCACACCTTAACCTCTGGATGGCCGTCCACCTCGGTCCGAAAGAACCGATTCTTTTCCTTCGAATCTCAAAGAATTTATCGACCCAATCACACTCCACTCCATCCACAATCGCCTTCAAAGCACAAAGACGCCTCGACTCATCGAGTCCATACTGCTGTCGTTCACCAAACATAACCTTTACCATGATATCAAACAACGGTCTATATTTCCGCTTGAGATATGCTTTCTTCAAGTCCGACACATGATGACGACATGAAGTTTTCGCTAGAGAGCGAAAGGCTTCGAGATGATTTTCTCGACATATATGATTCTCGGGTCAATGCCTTGAAGAGACAAACCCAAGTGTTCATGAACATCCAGTCGTCGATGGTCAAACTTTGACCAAACACTGTCTGTTTTGATGTTGTTCCGTCCAAACTCACCACGAACTAAACTGAATAATATAGGCATCAAGAGTCCGTCGTTCAAGAATGAGCGAGCGATCTTGAAACAGACCCCGATCAGATAAGAGATTTAAAATCTCCACCGCTTCCCGCCGTCCAGCTTGTTCGAAAATCCACTGATAATTCGCTTCTCACTTTCTCCGAAAGGGCCAAAGGGTCTAGAGTCTTGTGTTTCCCTGCAACCTTTTTTGAAGAAGAAGATTGTTTTGGAGCCATTGATATTAACGCAGAAATTGATCAATTTTCGTAAGAAGGAAAACGAGAGAATGAAGATAAGGAGTAATGAAAGAGAGAGATGAGAAAATCAATTTATAAGAGAGAAGAAGGAAACCGCTAAATTTGAAATTACAAAATAAGATTTGAGCGTTGATTTGCATATTGCACGATCGGATCGAACGGTTACGAATTAAACGGTTCGAATTCGAAAAGTGCGTGTCCTCACTCTGGATTTGAAAAAGGTATTTTCAAAATTAAAAGATTTTCGGTCCGAGAAATAGGATGTAAAATAATATTTTAAGGAAAAATTACCCCATAATTTGTGGTTGAAAAGATTTGATTTGACAATTCACGTAATTACTTCCCAATGCCGAGGATAAACAAAGGAATAAAATATTCCAAAAATTATTTTAACCACATAGACAAAGGAATATTTTATACCAAAATATTTTTCAAACAAATAAACAAGAGCAAAACGAGAGAGAGAGAAGAAGAGAGAGAGAAACATATCGTGGGTTGATATTGTAATCAATCGATACCACCGAGTACAGTAGCAAAGCAAGCTTTAAAACTTTCTGCAGTAGGTTTTGAAGTTCTCTTGACAAGCTTTATACTCTCTTCAGCAAGTTTAATTGGAGTGTATAGGGCAAGAGCTTTTAAGACCAATCGCAAAATATCGAATCCAAGGGAGAAAGTATGCAAACGAAATTCAAGGATAAGAGTTCTATATGGCTAAAGTTGCAACAAGATATAGGACTAAAATCTCTCTAAGAATGCAAGAAATTAAATGGCAAGATTATGCAAACAATATATCAAACACCTAATATGCTAGATCAAATACACTAAAATCAATGGGGAATTTGGGTGCAAGGGATAATCTCCATCAAGGAATCCATGATTAACAAGCTATGATTGTATCCAAATGCAAATCAATCAAATTAGAAAGCATAAACCACCATGAAATTAATCACTCCATTAATATCACAATGTCAAATGTGAGTATCCTTAGTTCTTCCCATCTCTCGGTGTAGAAGTCCCCAATTCATACAATCATGCAAAATTGAAACCCGATTAACACGTAATCACGTTAGCTCAACTCTCGCCTATTGCTAGGGTGATCAACCATTAATCAAAAGAGACAATTTTTCATGAAGCACAATTAGGAAGCAAGCTAATTCAATTGATCACAATTATCAACAATATTAGCATGAGGCAATCACTTCATCCCTAATTTCAATTATCCCAAGCACAAAGCTATTAGCCCATGGTGCTACAAGCAAAAGTCATGGGTAGAAAATCTAAGAAAGCAATTAACAATCAAATCAACACAAGCAATGAATTAAAGAGAACAAAGGGTAAGAACATCACCAATTGAACTTCAATAGACAAAAACAGAATGCTTAATATTCTACAATGCTCCAATTCCACTTCAATACTCCCCAAATCACAGCTGGAATCTTCAATTACAATGAATCAAAATGCTAATCTAATGGACTAAAAGTAGAATCTAATCTATTTCTAACAATCTTTGGCAATTACAATGGAAATCAATCTACAAAGTGCAAAATTCACCTAAGGAACCTCCTGAAACTGCTCTAAACCGCTAGAATCAAGTTATGCTCTGTTTTGGCTTCGGTGGGCTTTAAAACCGCAATTTTCGATTTTGGGCACTCCTCGACTCGAGCTTCGAGGCCCTCGAGTCGAGGCTCAAGAGTCGCTAACACGCTTCTTCAAAATATCTCCTTCCTCGAGTCGAGGCTCAGCCCTCGACTCGAGGATCTTGCCAATTTTCTATCCCTCGACTCGAGGCTCCTCCTCAGTCGAGATTTCTGCCTTTTGAAAATCTTTTCCCTCCACCTGACCCTCGAGTCGAGGTCTGTGTCCCCTCGACTGTGCTCGAGACCAGGGCAATTTTATCGAGAAGGGCTTCGGGCCCGACCCGTTTCGTCCGGTATGTTCGTCTTTTCATTCTAAGAATAACGGTACTCTCGGTTTGGCAAAATTCCACCGATTTACCTGCAAAACGGACGAAAAACCTCAAAAACTCACAAAGTAATACTTTTTAGGCAAAAGAGTGATACTTTTCACATTTATGCACAAAAATCACACTTTAGCTCACTTTTTGCACTAAAATAGGCCCTAAAAACATGTATCAATTCACTCCAATCATACCCCCAAACTTGAATTGTTGCTCGTCCTCGAGCAACGTAGAAACTAAGAACAAAGGAGTGAATTGATTGCAATTATGTCGCATGGCACCATAGACGAAATAAAAGACAATCGAACTCATCAATGAACATAAGTATCAATGCAACTATCCACTAGCAATCAAAATGGATCATGCTCAAACAAATGCTCAATCAAACACTTAAAACATTGCTCCTTCCATGGAGTGTTTCACTCTTCACTCATGTGTATAAAGGTTTAAAGCACTTAATCATCAAATTCACAAATAAGTACACCATATGCTTGCCAAAAGACTTAATCTCAATCAAAATCAATTGTGATCAATCAAGAATCAAAGAAGTCTTTCTTCTAGGTTGTAATGTAGGCTCTTTGGAAAGGAGGGATGTTTTTGGATAAGAGTGACTAAGTAGTAGAGACTTGAATGTAAGTTAATCAATACAAATGCACAATCTCTTCTCTTTTCATCGAGCACTCTCTTTCTTTTGAACATCAATTCAATCCACCATTCAATTGAGCTTTCTCTTTTTAAGCTCACAAATTGAATTTTTCTTTCATTCACTTCACACATTTTTTCACAATTCAATTTTTCCTTTCACAACCTTTTTTTTTTCTTGTATGCTTCATTCATCACTTAGCTCATCATCTTCCCACACTTAGCAATCAAATCACCATCATTAGCCAACATTCAAGCTCAACTAAATATAGGACAAAAAAGGCTCATAAAAATAGGCTAAAATGGTTTCGATTTCACTTGGCTTGCCAAAGAATAAGGATCATAAGGCTCAACATGGCTTACTAAGGAAATCAAATGTATTTGGTGGGAAAAAATTTGGCAAGTGACTTATCATATCAAACATGGCCTTTTATCATTTTCAAGACATCACACAAAGATCAATATCAATAAGTCTAGTGGCAAGTTCTAGCATACAAATCATGAATGATGCACTCTCAAAGAAATATATCAACCGTATAAGATATACGATTATTAGGGCACAAAAATTCACGGGCTTAAATTGAGCAATGAATCAATCATTTTCAATCACATTCATCTTCACACAATAAATCAAGAAAGCTAGCTTCAAGCTACAAATATACTCATGATCAAATCAAAATCCAATAAGTCTTGCAAATCAAGCAAGTGCTCATGTACATAAATCCAAGCATACTCACTACCACATGAATGATACTCAAAGATATATCAATAAATCCACAATTAAGCTCAAATCAAATCAAAGAATAAGGAATCAAAAGATCATAAAATCACAATCATCAAGGCATAATCATCACTAGACAATAAGCTCAAATATAATCAAGAGAATCATAGCATCACTAAAATTATCAAACCATCAAAATCCAAATCATCACATCATCAAGTTAATCAAAAGTACAATCACCACAATAAAGAGTACAATCATCAAGAAAATAAACATCTAAAAACTAAGGAGAGGGAATGAGGAATAGGAGATAGCCCTAATAGTTGGACGGCGGCGGTGGAGGAGGGTAGCTCGGCCCGAAGTTCCACGAGCTCATCTCGCTGTAGAAGGGCATACATGTCATTTTGAGTCTTCGAGACTCCTCCTGCATCCTCCTAGTCACTTCATTAAATCTACGAGAATCCTCCATCATCCGGTACATCTCATCTCGGCGGGTCAAGCTCTCAATATGCATCCTCCGACTATACGCCCACATTCTGCTCCGTCAATACCCACGGCCTCTGAGATGAACTCCCGCCTCATACTCTCTACTCCTCATCTCGTCCTACCAAGTACATGTTTATCTCCGGCTGGTAATCCTCGTCCATCTGTATAGGCGGCTCCTCCCGCTCTGGCTCCTCGTCATCCTCGGCCTCGAGAATCATCCTCGGCCTCTGCTCTCACCGCAACACCCTCATCATCGTAATCGACCGAACTCGATCGCTAGCCTTCATTATCATCATCGTCCCCCTCATCTCGAAGAACATCCCCATGCTCCCTCGTGTAAGCATCTATAACATCGGTGTGACGCTGCGACCACATGCGAAGGTTGATAGTCACGAATGCAGTAGATCCAAAAACCATCGTCAACCTCTTATTAGGAAGAGGGAATCGGCCACCGTGATGCCGCTGAAAACACCATGTCCTACCAATATGATCAAGTATCCTCATGCGTCTCATGGTATCGGTAGTAAGATCGGGACCCTCTAATGCTGCGAGGTTATGAGTAGGGATCCCGAGATGCTCAACTATCAATGTAATCATGCCACCAAAGTTAATTTTCTTGAATTTCATACTCGTAGCTCTCTCAAACAAATAGCAGAGGTATGTGGCTGCGTTGAATATAACTCCATGCAAGAAGCACCACAAGACGTACAACTCCTCGAAACCACGGCTCCTCCCTCCGATCTCGCGAATATGGTGCTCGCGAGAATCTTCTTTAAGTATCGGACTACCGGGTTCCGAATGTGCGTGCTCTTAGACTTTCCAGGGAATGAATTCAGCTGGCTAGGTGCCCCGAATCAGAAATACGCCTCGTAACCTTTTGGCGTTGTACTCCTCCCTAATGTTGAGCAATGATCTATCGGGGTCGTAGGGCGCGCCAAGAATCTCGTTGACCTCATCCAAAGTCAACTCATATTCATTCCCCATGAGCTCAAAAGTGATATTCCTCGCAAACTTGGCCCTCCTAGCCTTGTGGACCTTAAGCGTGCAAAGGAACTCGAGAGTGAGTCCGATATGGGTCCGAGGCCTCTTGGCTAGGAAGCCTCCCATGCCTACTTGCTCAAAAAGTCGAGGGATATCATCCTCAATCCCCATAGATAGCATGCAATTATGATCTACCAATCTGGTCTTGACCACTTTCTTATACAGCTCGGCATAGAGGATGATATGCTTCCTCCATTTGTAATCGTCCCACCGAATTCCCAATTCAGCGGGCATCCTATGTGCAAAACGTATCGCCTCCTCTCTCTCTCGGATTTCTACATCCGAATAATTATGGCCATCAACACCCCTAAACATGGTTCCTGCACAAATAATCCAAAGGGCACAAATTATTCCCACAATTAAAATGCAAGCTCATATCACTATAAACCATGGACGAGTCAACAATAATATATCCAAGCTCAACAAAATTCCTAGTGACTAGGCAATAAATCCTCAACAAATGGTCAATGAGTCAATCAAAGCAAATATAGTCAATAGAAGTGCTCAACTAACCCTCAAAATATACATACTTAACTAGAATGGCTTTAGACAATGAAAATCATCATGTAGGCTCACCAAAATCCTTCAAATATGCTCCACAAATATATCGAATAATAACAAGCCAACTAGCAAGTAATTCAACACATAGCATCACAAAAATTGCCCTTCCATCATCAATACTCAACTCAATTTGACCAATTATACCAACAAATGCACTAGGAATTCCTAAAAGTATGCCAAAAATCACAATTCAAGCCAAATTCCATAAATAACCGAGCAACTCACCATATACAATCCTAAACATGCTCCTCAAATCCTCAATTAACTCAAAATTCTCAAAAATGGCTTCAATTTATCAACATCAATCATGCATACCAAGTGTTTGACAAAATGCCCAAATGAAATTCCAATTCAAATAAATTCTAGCAATTTTACCAACACCCAAGCAATAATCATCCACTAATCAATAAATTGAAAGCCAAATAAGAAGAAATTACATACCTTATTGAGGAAATTCGGCTTGAAATGGGAAAATTTGGACACCCACGCACTCTTCACAAAAACCCCAAATTTGAATGCACAAACCCTCAAAATTCACTCTTTAATGCACTAAGATGATAATGTGATGAAATTATGGTGATTGAACGGTGGAAATGGCGTGAAAACGACGGAAATAGGGTAGAGGTGCAAAGGGATCGGCAGTAGGGCTATTCCTCGACTCGTGCTCGCTATGATCAAACGCGATTTTTATATCGGACACCGGCCTGGAGTCGAGGGTCAGGCCCGACTCGAGGAACCCCATTTTTCAAAAGCCTCGACTCGAGGTTCCTCCCTCGAGTCGAGGGATGTGCCGATTTCAAAATATTTTCTAAGTGTCGATGCCTCGACTCGGGGCTATGCAACCTCGACCTAGGGTCGAGTTCAAGGAATTTTTGACGATTCCGGGCCTGACCCGACCCCTAAAACTCCTAAAAATGACCTCTATGCCCCTAACGAACCCAAATATGCAAGAAATTACCATTTCGGTCCCTCAATTTAAGCCCGGTCGCTCATTCGATCGAGGAGACCGGGTTCTCTTCCTTTATGCTCATTTTCACCAACTTTTAAGCTCTCCTTTCCTTCTCGATTCCTTAATTTCCTTTGCCATTTCGATCCTTTTTCAATCCTCGTAGTGAGTATACCAACAAACGGCCATAACAAATCATCAAAATAATCATCACTAAGAGATGCATTTCTACCCTAAATGACACACACCCCTAAACTTGAATGAAGATATATGCATTCAAAAATTGAGTATGGGAATGATACAAGTATGCAACCCTTTGATGATATTAACAATTATGATCAATATCCAAATACACTTTATCCATCAACTAACATATTCTCCTAATCATGAGCAATTCCCAAAAATCCAAGGAAAAATTCCACAAAAAGACAAAACACAAAAACACAAAGCAAACACACCAAAGCAATAAAGCGATGGGTTGCCTCCCATCTAGCGCTAGGTTTAACGTCCTTTGCCGGACGGAACTCAAAGAGTTCATACTTCCCTTTCTTTGTCAATGAAGGGATCGAACTTGTGCCTCACTAGATGTTCCTTTGCAAAAAGGCAACATCCCCACTTACCCTCTAAGAGTAGCTTTCCTCCTTCTTTAATTTCTTTGACCGTAAGCACCTCCTTGGGTCTTTCGACTCCAAGTAGCCGACTCCAATTTGATTCACACCACACCACTTGATCTCCTACTTCAAAACTTTCCACCTTTTTCTCAAGAGGTGTCTTTTTCTCAACCAAGACCCCCAAACATGAGCCATGCTCAAATTTGGTCAAATCTTTCTCACCTTCTTCCTTCTCTTTTCACCGGGTCAAGCAAAGGGTCCTTTATCACTTTCTCCTTCCTACCATCATCAAAAGAAACACAAGACTTGTTAGAAATTATTTTACAAGAGGGAAGGAAATGCTCATTAACTAAAGGATGAGTAGAAGTAATAGGTGTAGAAACTTCCCTTTTAATCGAAGGGCATTCATCAACAATCTCTATGTATCCACACGTCTTCTTCTCTATTTTGCTTTGAGCAACCTCTTCCTCATGGACTCTTGTAAATGTAACTTCATCACCATTTGAGCTCAACTTATGTTCTCCTTTCTCCACATTAATCATAGCCTTGCCCGTTGCAAGAAAAGGTCGACCAAGGATGATCGGTGCCTCAAGTTCCTTCTTCATGTCTAATACAATGAAATCCACTGGGAATATGAGTTTACCAACCCCTACTAACACATCTTCAATAATCCCAAATGGTTGAGCATATGATTGATCCGCTAATTGAAGATTGATGTTCGTAGGAATCACCTCTCCTAGATCCAATTGCTTGAACACGGACAATGGCATCACATTAATACTTGCTCCTAGATCACACAAGCCTTGAATGTTCACCTTTTCTCCTATTTCACATGGGATAATGAAGCTTCCGGGATCCTTTTTCTTTTGTGGCAAGTGTCTCTCCAAGATTTCTTTGCATTCTTCCACTAGCTTGAGCATCCCCTTCTCATCCCAACTCCTTTTCTTGGACATAATTTCTCTCAAGAACTTCTTATAGTGTGGAACTTGTTCAAGGGCCTCCAAGAGTGGGATGTCAACATGCAAATTCTTGAAAATTTCTAAAAACTTACAAATCTCTTCATCAAGTTTCTTCCTCTCTAGTCTCTTTGGAAACGGAACCGGATTAGCCTTCATTGGAACTCCCCAATCATTCTTTGATTTTTCTTCCTTCTTTGCATTTCCCTCACTTTCACCTCTTCTTCACTTTTCTTCTCCTCCACAACCACTCTTTCTTGTCGAACTTCTTCCTCATTCACCACCTGTTCTTTAAACTCCCCTTCTTTGGACATTGTTGGACCTTCATAGCTAGTGCCACTCCTTAGCTTGATTGCACTACAAAACTCTTTAGGGTTCGGCTCGGTAGTGGATGGGTACTTTCCTTTGTTTTGGAGATGATCCACCGTAGATGAGAGCTTTCCAACCGTAGTAGCAAGTTGCCCTACTTGATGCTCGATCGTCTTGAAACGAGTGTCCATTTGCTTCCCTATATCATCAAGCCTTGAGTCATTAGCTTCCAATTTCTTCACAATCAACCCCAACATCTCCTCCGTGGTAGCCTTTCCTTCATTGTTAGGAGCCTTTGCACCGGATCAAACCGGGAGGAAATTGAATGGCGGCTCTCGGATTGGCATATGAAAAATTTTTGTGTCTCCTCCATGTATTCCCATTAAATTGAGAAACATAGCAGTCTCCTCCATGTTTCTTGTAGAGAAACATAGCAGCTAAATAAACCATCTAGGTTGATTTTCCTTCTTGTTTTTACTCCGTCTTGAGGATTTCCTAAGATTAAGTTACTAGGATGATCAGTCATCCAATTCCTTCTATTAGATACGTTTAACTCTTCTCAAGGTGTTGTGGGAACATCATCTTGCGTCATTCCCCCTTGATTTGATAAATTCACATATGGTGTTCTGGGTGAGTCATCGTGACCTTAGAGGTTTCTTCAACAGACTTTGTCTTGCTTGAGTCTGTTGACGTAGAAGTTTCTTGATCATCTTCGAGAATCGAGTCTAAAATGGGCAAGTGAACCTTGACATATTTTGTCTTATCCTTGAGTTCTAGTTTCCCAAATCCTTCTGCTAGAGACTCTTCTCGTCCTTTGTCCTTAGATTCAACAATGGATTCATTAAAAACCACATGAGGTGTTTCTTCCACAACAAGGGTTTTCCTGTTAAAAACTTCGATAGGCCTTGCTTGTCTTTGGAATATCCTAAAAATATTCCATCAACAACCTTGGCATCAAAGGTTTTTAACTTGGATTTGTCATTGTCATGAATGAAACACCTACACTAAAAACACGAAAGAAAGAGACACGAGGAATTCTACCTTTCCATAACTCATATGGTGTCTTTCCATGTTCTTTGGTCAGCAAGCTTCGATTACGAGTATAGCATGCTTTGTATTCACACTCTCTGCCCAAAACCTCTGAGGGACATTATACTCTGCTAGCATTGTTACGGCAGCTTCCTTGAGTGTCCTAGTTCTCCTCTCGGCAACACCATTTTCTTTGTGGAGTGCGAGGCATGAGCGTTTCATGTTGAATCCCAGCCTCTTTGCAATACGTTGCTATGTGAGAGTTTAGGAATTCTGTTCCTTTGTCACTTGATCCTTACAATATTTTCTCCTTTCTCGTTTTGTAATCACTTGATAATTACGGTAACTTTGTGATGGTTTCATTCTTCTTGAACATAAATATCACCCATGTGAATCTTGAATAGTCATCTACCACCACCAAAGTATATTTTCTACCACTGAAGCTTAACGGAGATACAGGACCAAAAAGATCCATATGAAGTAATTGTAGTACCCTACTTGACGTTGGTACGAAACTTCTTCGAAAGAGGCTCTAATTTGCTTTCCTTTTTTACACGAGTCGCGAGATCGATCTTTTGAGAAAACTTCATTTGGCAAACCTTCTACAAGAGACTTCACTGGCTATCTTGTTTAGCATTTTGAAATTTATATGACTAAGTCTCTTGTGCCATAACCAGCTAGCTTCAAGTACTCTTTGCTACAAGGCATGTATTGCTTGAACATTTACGAATTCGCAACATAAACATTGCCCTTTCTCAAGCCGGTTAAAAGCACTGATCATTTAAACCACTCAAAACAACACACAGAGAACTAGAGAACTTAATCGAGTATCCCTTATCGCAGAATTGTGGCGAAAGCAAGTTATGCTTTAATCCTTCCACGTAGAAAACTTCCTCAACACGTACATCTCCAATGTATAGAGTCCCAACACCTTTGGTTATCCCAAAGTTATTGTCTCCAAATACCACACTGTGGACCAGTTTGTGATTTTATTGAGCTCAAGAGTTGCTTATTTCCAGTCATATGCTTGAACACCCACCTTTGCCGATGTACCAGACAGTATTTCCGGCAACCTCTCTTTCATGTCCCACGGCGTCTGCACGTTTAGTTAAGTTTTAGGTACCCTTTAGATTTGGGTCCTTGAGAGTTAGCACGATCTTTAGGAATCCATAGGAATAGACTCTTCTTATTAAATTCAAAAGATCTTATCCTTCTTCCATACATATCAACATAGACAATCTCATCCTTTGGTGCCTTCTTGAATGTATGTCTATGGGTGTCGATTGTGTTCCTTCCGGAAGACTTGACCACTTCCGAGGTCTTACGTATGGAGTGATCAGCCCGTGCAATGGTCCGAGGGTTTTGATGATAAGGATATGTTCTACTTGAGCCATCAAAAGATTCATATCTCACAGGCACGTAAGGCTTAGTAGACCGTTCGTGCCAAGCTTGAAGTTTGCTTAGGTTGTGTAGTCTTCGGTGAGGCTGTCTCCTCGAGAGATGGTTTCGGTGACGTCTACTTTCGACCTTCTTTGAGGTTTCTTAAGTTGGGATTCCCCCTTCTTTTGATACCTCATCGGTTGTTTAGGTTGTTGAGTATAATTACTCTTCTTCCCATTCAAGTGATTTCTTTGGGTCGCAACCTTTTACCCTTATCGATAAGTTTAGGTTTGGAACCCTCTCCTACCAAATCATTACCCTTAACATGTGTACTCTTCTTAAGTACACTTGTTTGAACTGTGAGGATTGGGCAATGGTAAAACCAATTCCCTTCTTTACGTTAGGTGTTTAAGACGATTCAACTATTGTTTGAACTGCATGAGAAGCTTTGTTCGGTTGATCCAACCTCAAACTTAAACGTTCCTCACTTGATTTTACACGCTCATGCTGATGGAAAAGTTCATCGAACTTTGCTTATAGAATTTTCAAGTGATCGGTTTTCTCAAGATTCTTAGCAAGCAACCTTTCTACCAGCGGACCACCTTTCAATATACTTCACTTTAAGAGTATCGATTAAGATCTGTTAGTGTCTCGAGATGTCTTGCTAATAGATTCTTATGTAAATAGATCAATTTTTTCTTTCAAGCTCACATTCTCCTTTTCCACACGGTTGTAAGCGTTTATAGCAGTTTTGAGATCTTCCATTAACTTATCAACAAAGTTATGGTCAAACTCTTACTAAAAGAAACACGAGAAGCGGACGAAGACCGGGAATCAGAAAATACCTCATCTCCATTTGCCATAAGACACGGATCATTGTCTCAAGAGAAGTCTGAAGATGATGTTGAATCACTTGAAAGGGTATCCTCCTCTTGACCACTAAAGCATGCTTGTCAAAGCAAACTTTCTGTTCCTCATCAATCTCTTTTCTTCTCTTTCTCTAGGAGTTAAATACGGACAATCATAGCTGAAATGTCCCGATTTATGACAATTATAACAAGCATCACTTCTTGAAGATCTTCTTGGACTAGAATCCCTTTTAGGAGAGAAATCTCTTCTTCTTGGGCTATCTTATCTTCTTCTTTCTGGAGTCTTGAACCTTCTGTCTTCTTTGGAATCTTCGATCTCTTGTAGAAGATTTGTTTCGAATCTGAAACCAGCTTTTTGTATTCTTCCAATGTCTTCTATATTTTCCAAATTTTGAATTCATTTTATCAAACTTTACACGTGAAAGTCATCTGAAGCTTAAATCCTCTCCAATAGGTTCTTTAGATGATTGATTTGAAGTGACTTTAAAAACAACTTCCTTTCCCGTGGAATTTCAATTCCCTTCATCCTCGTCTTCTTCTTGTTTGGATCATATTCATGAGCTTTCAAATGCGAAAATATCTCATGATGACTGATTTTGCTCGATTCTTTTGTATCTTTAATCACTGTAATCTTGACTCTCCATTTGCTAGTTAGAGATCTCAATATTTTGTTGTTGATCTCCTTCCCATTCCCAGTGTAAGATTTTCCCAAAGAACTTGCTTTATTGATGATATTTGTCGGTCTTAAGTCCAATTGATCTATTGTCTCATCGGGTTGAATGTAGAATGGATCGCAACTTGTTCTCTTTAATTTGTTCCAATCCTTCACACATGAGTGCTAGAGTTTTCCACATTTCTTTGGCGTCTTACATGTCTTGACTTTCTCTGTAAGCTCTCGGTTAGTGTCTCTATGATCTCAGTCAAGCAACTTGGTCAAGATTAAATAGTTTCCTTTCATCATTTGACATCTCACTTCTTTTCTTTTCAATCTTATCGCCGAGTAGGTGTTTTACGCTCCACCGCTTCGAGAACTTACTGGTTCAAAGTAAAACTTTATTGGTCCATCTTCAAGGGTTTCAAGCATTCTATCATGAATTGCACCAAGATGATTTTCCATGCGGAATTTCCGGTAGTCATAGTCTTTAATAGAAAACTCTGGTAGCTTTCTTTTCTTGCTCTTAAGAGAACTCATTGTTAGTAATAAAAATGATATGCACGAGAATGCAATGAGTTTTATGAAAACGGTTTTCAAAAGATCTATTCGGATGACCACAACAGTCTTTCCTCAAAGACTATTAGTAACCAAAGCCGGTGGTCGATTGAACCACCGCTGCTCGATACCACTTGTTGGTCCCAGGGCGAGATGTGAAAGGAGGTGGAAAGTCTAGAAGGGGGTTGAATAGACTTTACCACACTCAAAACTTTTTCGACTTTTCGTGAGTTTGAGTGTGAGATTAGAAGGCTTTGAAGTCTTCTGCAAGGTACTCGAGTGTGCTAAGTGTGATCGCAGACTTCGAACCTCGAAGTCTTCGATGGTGCGAAGCTAATCTCGTGTGTATTTGAAAAACCCTTTTGATGAAAACCTTGGAGATGAATACTTAGCAAGTTTAGTGCAAGTTTATTAAAATAATGATGAATGAGCAGTTATAAGTATGAATGTAGAAACCTTGTAAAGACACGAGAGATTTTTATAGTGGTTCGGATATAGCGATCCTACGTCCTCTCTCCCCGATTCCACAGGGCCTTACTATCCACCAAAACTGGTCTTGTCTCCTCTAATCTCTTCGAGTGTTCAACTCTTCGAGTGTGATCTTCGAGTGTTTAACAAGTTCCTGCCCTTGATACAATCAATGTGATCTTCGAGTGTTAACTCTTAGATGCGAAACAATCAACCTTTTCTCGCATGCAGATAATGAAAGGTGATTTACACTTCCTTGACCAAAAATAACTCTCTTTTAAGAGTATCAATGTATTGAATCGATTTGCAGTACGAAGAATTATACGTGTATTGCTATGAGTGAAGATGGATTTTCTTGATGTTTCTCGCGCGTGTGTATATTCAAAATCCTTCACTTCGGTTTTTATATGATCACGAAATTGACTAGCTGTTAGACTAATTTGTCAATCAGTCTTCAAAGAAATGGTAAGTGATCGTTGGAAGATTTGTTTGACTTTGGATAATTGATTGTGCGATATCAATCAATTATATCTTGATTGATCTTGATTGATAATCCAATCTTCTCTAGATTGATTATGGATATCTCTGAATTATCCTTCGACTTTCGTTAACCACGACGAATCTCTTAAAGTCAACTTTAGCAACCTTACACCTTGCTCCAAAGGCCACGGTTCCAAAGCTTGCTGTAGCACGGATTCGAACCTTGCTATCTTCACTTAAACCTTTCTTGATAACACCCTTTTTGCATATGTCTTATTATCTCTTCTTTATCTTCACGATGCCTTTCTAGATGACTTGAGCGAGATCTTTTTTAAATCCTTAAGTCTTCTTATCAGCGGCCTTCGGTTCTCAATCAATACGGACTCTTGAGTCAAGCCTAGCAAGTTTAACTATACTAAGACATAAACCCTATCTAGATCATCAGGTGACTAACAGTTCAACTTGGTCCTATTACACTTAGGTTTTAGGAACATCATCAAAACATACAAATTCTAATCCTAACAACAATCAATCTCTTCTCTCTTAAATATGCAAGTACAAAAATAAATTAGGTTCATATTTCTTATTCATAATATATAAATACTTTATCTAATTTCTTAATTTGATGATTTTACGGAAGAATTAATAGATAAAAGAATAATTATTGAAAATTTTTTAGCGAATTTTTTGTTCAATTTTCCTACGACATTGTAAATTGAGATTATGTCCATTTTTTTATTAATATTATTTTTAACTAAAATATTACACATAAATATGAAATATTATATAACACATTGCAATATTTGAAATGATTATTAAATGTTTTATTTGTGTAGAGAATTGTGAAATGCTAGAAATCATTCCCATCTATTAAATTAAAATAATCTCCACCATTCATTCATGATTTGAATTTATATAAATAGAAGTAAATATTGCATTAGTAAATCATCTAAAAAGTAATCAAATATCCAATAAAACTATTATTATTCAAAAATTTCAAAGTAATCAAATTTTTTACTTTATAATTTTATTAAAATTTTAATATTATTTTTAAAAATAATATTTATAATAAATTTAGTGTATAATAAATCTACAAAACATATCGATTTTGGCTTCACGGGGCCTCGGCTTGCGACCATGGAAATTTCATATACGGATGGTCCGCCGCTACTTCCAACAATTACGCCATTTCAAATTTGAGTGGGGTATATTTCTTGAACCTCGGTCTTGGTCACCTTTCTTGAGTCTATCTACTTCTAGTCTTTGCATCCTTCTGGTTGGTTCTTTTTCTTTTCGGCACGGGCGACTTCACTTGCCCTCTTGGCCTTCTGACCTCCTCCAACCTCACATATTTTTCCGCTCGGTGCGTGATTCATCGAAGGTCCTTACTAGCTTTTTAGCCAGGGGAGGAAAAAGGTCCCGTGTCGAAGATTGTTGGTAAATGCATTATATTTTACTTCGAGGGTGGCGGTGGGTACCTCCAATCCCGCTTTGGTTGAATCTTTTCATGAAGGCTCGAAGGCTCTCACTTTCTCCCTGCTTCATGTTGAAGAGCGTCAATGTGGCTCTTGGGCTGTCGTCTAGCACTGCAAGCTGGTGGAGAAAAAGCTCACTGAACTCCTCGAAAGATTTGATTGAGTTGGGCTCAAGTGGCTGAACTCTTTTGGGCGGCTTTAGACAAGGTGGTCGAAAACCCTGCACTTCATACCCTCCCTATATTGATGGAGGAGGGCGGAATTCTCAAATCTAACTAAATGATCATATGGGTCGAGTGGTGCCATCATACTCATAATTCAATGGCTTAAAGTTAGTAGGTAATTCATCTGTAAAATGTTCTCGAGAAAGCTGACAACTGTTATCGGTCGAAATGCACTAACCCGGTTGTTCATTTCTTTGCTTCATCAAGTCCATCTCACTCTGAGAGACTTCATCTGTTTGTTCATGTCTTCGAAATGAGTGTCTCCCATTCCTTCCTCCACATCCTCAACTTTGCTCCCTCCTCATTTGTTGGCGGGCGGCTTCCTCTTTCCCGCCTGGTCTCTCTTCATCTACGGGCCTCGGCCTTGATGTTTCTAATCTTCTTTCATGTTCGTCCAGTCCGGGACATCTTCCTGATTCTGAACTCGTATTCCCGTCTCCTCTCATCATGATGTTCCTCCGCTTGCTCTGCTAGCTGGAATTGGGTGCGTCTGATCTGGCTCTCTCGGCTTCCCTTGCGGGTGGGATATTTCCTCCTGCCATGGCTCTCTCCACGGCTCTAGCTACTATCTCATCCAATTATTCCTAGGTCAAAGCAATAGTGACAACGGGTGCTGCTTGCTACATTGGTAAGACCAGCGGTGGGGCCCACGAGATATATTCTCACGTCCGGCGTTCCTAGCTATTTCGGTCGGAGGGATTCCATCGGGAATCCGAGGAGGAGGTGGTGGTAACTCGGATCCTCCTCCCTAGGCCGTAGTATCCGTTCCAGCATTGGGCTCCTTAGGTGATAGGGACGGAGTGTCTCATCACTTGGTGGCAGATAATGATGCGGGGACAAGAGCTACTTCCCTTTGCCGTGGAGTGGGGAAGCGAGACCTTCCTTGCCTTGGTACTAGAGCGATTGGTCTCATAGGTGTTTGTTCACCTCCCATGGTGATTACGTTCCAGAAATTGGAAAAGAAGCGAAACTCACGTCTCAACTCTCCTTTTCCCATAGACGGCGCCAAATAATGCATAAAAATGTACCTTGTATTTTTTCCGCTTTGGAATTGGCGAGGTAATTCGAACAATACGATTTAATTCGCCTTCTTCATGAGTGAAAAGACACACGCAAAACATGCTTTGGAGGGTTCTCCGGTGTAGGCACTCCAACGTTCAAGTTAGATACCGAAAAAACCTAAAAGATTGTATAATAAGTACGTAAGTTTTTGTGTGAAAAGTAATGTGTATCTTTTCTTGAATAAGATATGATATTTATAATTTATACTTACGGTTATTTCATTAATCTGCATGATGTCACGTATCTTGATACATCTCTCTTGGCCGTCGGTTATTTCTCCTCCTACTCCCGGTAGTGACTTCATCGTGGGGGAGAAGTAAATAACTTGTCCCCCAATCCTCTCTTTTCGGTTGAGCTAGAGGAATAAGAATATTCCCTAGTTCCATTTGTAAATGGGATTTATTGCATACGGGCCTACTTGACTTTTTTCCCCTATTATTTTCTTGGCCGTATGACCATGCATTACTCTTGCTAGCTTTGGGCCTTATTTATCAATGGCCCATTAAGCTTTACTCCCTCTTATTTGCCAGGCTCGAGCCCTAAGAAAAAGATTGGGCCTATTTGGGCCACATTCGTTTTGAGCTGCTACAAAATACCGCATCAACCACTCTCCCCACTCTTGCAAGTCATGTCCCGACTAGCTAAAGTTGAGAAAAGACTACCCGCCAGCCTCTAGGTCAGCCGGGCGGATTTTCTTTCTCTCCCTTCAATCCGATAACCGCCCCTTGCTTCTCTTTTGAATTCTTGAAAACCGTAACGCCTCCTCGTATCCCGGACCCATCAAATCATTACTTGTTTTATTCTTATCTTCCCACGTTTTCTACCTCCAAGTTTTTAGTGAATTTGTTTCTTCTCAAGAATGCGACCAAATGCTACAACTCCCCAGAGACAGCGAAGCATCGGGCAGCCAATCATTTCACCAAGGTATTCTACTATCCTTAGCACAAGTTTTCTCATATGTAGCCTTTATGTTTTTAAATAATGAACTTACTTGGCCACCCTATTAGTTGGACGTATTACTTTGTGCCTATGGAATTCATCCCACCTCCTTCCCGCTCCCGAGACGCAAAAGCGGAAGCCTCCACGGCTTCGAGAGAAAAAAAGAATGCACTAGCTTGGGTTCGTATCAAGCGACTAGAGTCTGAGGTGGACACCTTAAGGAAAGAGCTTTTTCCGAAAAGTCAGCTCGTGTTTTAGCCGAAAAGGAGGTAAACGACCTATCGGTTCACTATTCTCTCCAGGAATCCAAGATTCACCAAGATGCCCTTCCGAATGGAGCCAGTTATGCCTCGACAATCTTTTCATGGCGAAAATGGGCGAGACTTTCTTGGACTCGCTCCGCACCTCCCTTCAGGACACCTATCTCAAACATTCCGGTTTTACGGGTGACATAGGCCCTCACATCCATCATTTTTATGAGTATGGCTTTGATGCGGCCGTGAAACAACAATCTAACCCCTCTTTCTCGAGTTTATGACATGGAAGGCCCTATCGATGACCTGCCCCCGCCTCCAGCTTTTCGAGGAGACCCCACTCGTCTTATTGAGGAAGCTTAGTGGCTTCCTGTTTTCAAACGGACCATTTCCTCCCTGCTTTGAAGTCGGACCTAACCACTAGCCTGCCAGAATCGATGAAAGATCCCTTGTATCCCACAATCATCGATCATCCTACCTCCCAAGAGGAGGCTGCTGGCTCGTGTCCTTGATGGTGAGGTTCTTGGGAGAGAAAAAGATGAACTCCCCACTCTTCCCTGTTTAATCATATTTTACGAACACTCATTTAATTTTCAGCAATAGAGACTTTTATGCTTTCGGTATTTTGTGCAAGTGTTGTGCCTTTGGATTTTTATCCCACTTCGATGGGGGTCTTTTGATGATGAATATTTCTTTTCACCGCTTGTATCTCATGTCTTGCTTATGCACATCTCTTGTTGTTTATACTTCAAGTTTTTCCTTCCCTTGCTTTGGGAATTAGGCTGATGTATGCTTTAGGATATCTTCATGCTTTCTGGTTTTGCAAGTTTTTACGTAATTTAGGCAGGATTCGTCCTTAGTTTACTAGGACTCCTTTTGAGTAGACATATGATCGTAAAAGCTGGTCATCCGTCGATATTTTTTTCGTCACAAAATACCGATGAAAAATTTATTTGTCGATAAATACCTATGAATATTCGTCGGTATTCTCGGTAATTACCGACGAACCTATTCCATCGGTAATTACCGCGAATATTCGGCGGAAAATATTATTTATAAAAATTTCAAAACTTTGTAGGTAAATCTAAAATTTGAAATTCACGGTATTTTATCGGTATTTTATCGTATTTGTGACGGAATTTGATCCGTTGGTATTTCTGATTTTTTTAGTGGTAGGATATGAACAATAAAATGATATTCTTTCGATTACCAACGCTTTTACCCTCAATAACAAATAATGAAGGGAAAAAGGGTTCAAAAACATGTCAAGAGCCTAATAATCTTGAATCACTACCTAAAGGCCACATGAGAAAAATGTTAGTATACAAGAGTGGTTCTATAAAAATGAAGCTTGGCAATACAATATACGATGTAAGTATACAATATTGATTTTGTTGAATAATATTATTTGTGTGCGTACAATGCAAAGTGTGTGTATCAAAGTATTATATAGTTACTCTTTAGGTATACATATTGATGCGTAAAAAATGTACCTTTATTTTTCCACTGGAAAATGATGCGGGTAATTTTGAATGGCATGATTTAACTTGTCTCCTTCTTGAATAAAAGAACCTGCAAAACACGCCGGAGGGTTCTCCGGCGTAGGCACTCCGACGCTCAAGTCGATACCGAGAAAACCCAAGAAAAGCGTATTATGATTAATACGTAAGATTTAATGTGTAGAGATTGTGTACCTTTTCTTGAATAAGATGTATAATTTATAAGCTACTTACGGTTATTATTTTTCTACATGTATGCTTTATGCGTTTCTCCCATTATCCTTACCTCATCGTCCATTATCCCTTCTCCCGTATCCGGTTTGGTCAAACCGTGGGAAAAGCCGGTGACTTGGTCCCCAATTATCTCTTGTTAGTTGAGCTCTAAGGAATATTACTTCCTTATGGACCGTATTCCTTATTCTTCCATTTTATTCTTCTTGGGACTGGTGGTAACAAGGCCCACCTTATTTTTGGTACCCATTACACCCACGCGACTAGGCTTTCTTTTCTTGGCCCATTGGGCCTTCCTTTGTTCATTGAGGCCTCACTACTCAATGCCGTGTAACTCCTTACTCACCCTACATGAACCAGGCCCGCACTAGGCCCTCTAAATTATCCAGGCCTGCCCTAAGGCCGAACCCTTATTGGGCCGCTATTAAATGCCGCATCAACCACTCCCCCTACTCTAGCGAGTAACACCCCGTCGCTTGAATAGAGAAAAACGTTACCCCACCTGGCTCTAGCTTTGTCGGGTCTTGATGATCACTTCTATCATCTCTCTCTTTTTGAATTTTTGTGAGTTCTTGAATGCCTCTTCGTATTCCGCACTTTGTCACTTCACCTTTTCCTTGATACATCTCCCCATATTTTATCATTAATCCCATTTTAAATACTCTCCAATTCTTCTCTCCGCCCTTTTCTCCCCACATTTCTATCAAGAGATCTTCTGGTTTTAACTTGAAGTCACACCTTTCCTTCCGGTGGTTTTCCCTCACGCGTCCATCCTCCTTCCATCCCGCTTTCCCCGTATCTCCGGGTAAGCCTTATCTTCTCTCTACTCCATCGTTTATTTGAAAATTCTTGAGAATATGCCCTCTTCGGACTTTTCTAGAACCTAATCTGAAGTCCCCAATTCTCCCCAAAGTTCTTTTCATTCTACCAACCAATTTGTTCATCGATCCACATACGTAAGCACCTCCTCTCACCACGAGAACAGGACCCTTCTTGTCGATAATGCCTTTGGCCCATGGAAACTCTGTAAGAAAACCCTACTTGGTTATTATGAGGAGGGGTTTATCCCTCCTTCTTTTACGTATCACAGTCCACAGGGTAAATGATCGTCCCCATTTGACTTATCCTCCAAACCTCCCTTTTTGGCATGCTCACCTTGAAGCCGGTTTAAGATTATTTTCTATACCCAAGTTTTTATATCAAATCTCCAATTTATACAAAGTTATGCTTAACCAATTCGTCCCTAACGCCATTCATATGATGATCTCTTTTTACGCTCTTCTCAAAGGGAATGGGGAAAACCTACGGCGGAATTGTTCTTTTCTCAATTCGGTTGTAAGTCGTCGAGCCCCTTTTTCTATGTGTATAGTAGAGTTAAAGGTCATTGTACATTTCTTGGCAATGCCCCAACATCAACAAAGAATGGACCGGTTACTATTTTTGGTAACTCCGCCAAGTCCGTGGCCATTTGAAAGTCAAGAATGGATTTATAAGAATCTCTTAGCTACCGCTCCTCCTGCTGTATTACTTCCTCTGTAAACCGGCAAGTGATAGAAAGGTTAAACTCCCATGTAAAAACCTATGGCCATTTTTACCTCCCTAACCTTTGCTCCAACGCTCGACTTCTATCTCATTTCAAATTTAGTCCCCGAGAGTCTCTCTGGAACCCAATGATGGTAATCACTTTATTTCATTCCTGCATGTTATGACTACTTGCTCTTACAAAGTTATTGTGCATGCCTTTCTTATGCGTTATTTCTTTTTTACGAAATGTCTTAGCTAGCTAAGGTAATGGTAAACCCTGTCGACTCTGCTCCCTCTGCATCCACCGAGGCCACCCCACCTATCAAGCCACCCCGGTGAGAATCTGGTGGAAGCCGTGCCTCTTTCCTCTACTTCTCCCCGATATCGGTTGTTGGTCCCGGACGAGATATGCGGAGGAGGTAGAAAGTCTAGAAGGGGGTTGAATAGACTTTCCACACTCAAAACTATTTTCAACAATTTGTGAGTTGAGTGTGAGGTTAGAAAGACTTTGAAGTCTTCTACAGCAACGTACTCAAAGTGTGCTAAGTGATCGAGTAGACCTTGAGAAGTCAAAGTCTTACGATGATGCGAAAGCTAATCTCGTAAGTGTATTTGAAAAACCTTGGTGATGAATTCTTTAGAAAGTCTCGGTGCAAGTTTATTAAAACAATGATGTATGAGCGAGTTATGAATATGTATAGAAAGCTTATAAAAGACACGAGAGATTTTTATAGTGGTTCGGATATAACAATCCTACGTCCACTCTCCCGATTCGACGGGGCCTTACTATCCACCAAACTGGTCTTGTCTCCTCTAATCTCCTTGAGGATTTGACCACAGGAAGTTTTACAAGTTCCTGCCCTTGTTACTGAGAATGATCCTAAGATCAATTTAAAAATCAACCTTCTCTCTTGAAGAGAAAGCTGGAAGGTAATTTACAATTCCTTAACCAAAAATAGATCTCTCAAAATATCAACGTATTGGATCGATTTCGATGTGAATAATTATGCGTGTACTTGCGATGAGTGAAAGGATTTCTTGATGCTTCTCATGCGTGTATATTTTTAAATTCACTTCAATTTATATGATCCTGAATTTGACTAGCCGTTAGGCTAAATTGTCAATCAGGTCTTCAAGAAATGGTAAGTGACCATTGGAATGATTTGTTGACTTTGGATAATTGATTATGCGATACCAATCAATTATCTCTTGATTGATCTAACTGAAAATCCAATCTTCTCTAGATTGATTGTGAACATCTACGATTTATTCTTACGTCTTTCAACAATCACGATAGATCTTTCTAAGTCAACTCTAGCAACCTTGCACACCTTGCTTCAAGATCACGGTCCACAATCTTGCTTTAGCAAGGATTCCAACCATGCTATCTTCACTCAACCTTTCTTGATAACTTCCTTTTCTGCAAATAGCTTATTATCTCTTCTTGATCTACACGAAACTCTTCTAAGTTTTCTTGAAAGCAATCCTTCTTGATCTTCAAGTCTTCTATCCAGCAGTCTTCGAGTTCTCAACCAATGTAGATCTTCGTGTCGAACCTAGCAAGGTTAACTATAATAAGATATCAAACCTATCTCGATCATCACCGACTAACAGGCTCATTTGGTCCTATTACACTTAGGTTTTAGGAACATCATCAAAACATACAAATTCTAGACCCAACAAATTCCCCCTTTTCGATGATGTTAAAATCTTCTTGAGAACTGCACGCAATAAAAAGAATGCACACAGAAGAAAAGAAGAGACCTTTAAATAGATCTCACAAAAAGGCATTTGACAACGAGAAGTTGTCTTAGAGCAAAACATTCACTTCTATTGATATAGAAAGATCGGTACATATTACGAAGTGAAGCATAACAAGAAGAAAAGCAATAAGTAAACAAAATATCACCAACAAGAGATCGGCTATCTTCACACCCTTCACAACCAGCAACCTTCGAACTTCCTCGGTCATACCTCCGATACCCTATTGGAACATTCAGCCACTCGTACACTCTGTCATAGAGTTCCCTATTATCCGCTCCAATGGGAGGTCGACCTCGACCAAGCCCGATTTTGAGAGTCCTACGAACACTCAACCGGTCAAACTTTCCATCTGCTTTGTGGATGGAGTAGGAATCTTTTCAAATTAAGCGCATGAAGGTTTAGGTTGAACTCAACGAAGCCTTAAGAAAATTCAAAGAAAATAAATTCTATTTACTAAGACTAGTTAAGTACGCATAAAAAGAAATTATAAAATTTCTTCATATAAGTAAAAGAAATTATAAAGAGTTATAACATGCTCACAACAAAACCAATTTATTCATTATGGAATACCTCTACTTTTAATTACTTAGGTGACTAAAGAAAATAATTTACAAACTCACCTTTTATGTAAAACTCTTTAAAAAGGCAGCTCGTAGAAGATTATTTATAAACAAATATAAACACGTCATAAAATTATTAAATTTATACATTAGATTTACAACACATATATACCATAAAAATTTCACATGAAAATAATCTCAATTTTGTTACTTATGAATTTTTCAAGTTAGATAAAAATAATTTCCTAAATGAGGTTATGTTCATCTTTTTATAAAATTTTGTAACACCTGAATATGAATTAAATAAAATCAAGTAAAAGTTTATATAATATCCTAAGTACCAGTAGTATCACTAGTAAAAAGATCACATTTTAAATCTTCACATTTCCTACTTGATCATGCATCGTTCTAGAGCTCTAAAACTGCCCGTTTTTACTAGAAAGACACTGTTTGTTAGAAAAATTATTAAAAATTGAATATAACTCCAAATGTATCAAGGTAAAATTCTTATGAAAGCTAAGACATAGTAGAATAACAAATTCGAAAATCACTTTCAAAAATTAATTTTTCCGCTCACAGTAAATTTTGCAATAATCGCCAAAAACAGGGGTGTTTTTCTTTTGTACAACACTTTGGTAGAAAAATCATATTAAATCGAAAATAGCTTTGAAATATCTGAAATTTTTTTCCTCATATTCTGGACTTCCAGAATCACATTGTGGCAAAAGGGTTTACGAAAATTCATTCAATAGAAGGTCAGATCACTACTCGAAATTAACATGCAATTACATAGCAATTTTCAACAACAAATTTTATACATTTTGAAGCATAGTTGGGGCACCCAACTCATTTTAAATATCAATAGACCATCAACAACCCTTATGGAAAACCCTAATAATTTATTATTAGTTAAAAATGCATCAAAACCCACATGCAACCATCTAATCAACATGCAATCCAATAAATAGCATCAAATAATCACATAGTTTACATATTCATAGGCTAAACATATATAATCAAACATATCATTCAACCAAATGCCAAAGAATATCTTTGGGCTTCTAACATATGCATCTAATCACATATACTCACTAAAATATTGTAGGAAATAAGGGAGAAAAAGATTAAAAATTATTTCAAAAATATGACCAATATATATACATATATTTGAAAACCCATTTAGGCAAAAGAGTGGAAAAAGGTTGCATTTTTCTTACCTTAGAAGACTCTTGAATCTCCAATCTTGAGTTGAAATGGAGAGTTATTTGTGGAAGAAGGGGGAAGAGAGAGAGAAAAGTAGGGAGAGAATAGAGTACGCAGAGTGCGTATTACGGAGAAATGGGAGAGAGAAAGTAGGGAAGAGTGTTGGAGAAATGAGAGAGAAAAGTAGAAATAAATACGCAGAGCATTCTGAGTCTTGATATTCTTTTCTCAAAATTTAAAATAAAATTCAAAATTTAAAAATAAAATCTAATAAATTATCACACCTAGGAATTGAACCTTGGACCTCATAAACTCAATAAAACTTATACATTTATATATTATCACTTGATCTATATGCTATGATTGTTAGTAAAGTATTTTATAAACTATTTCATATCTATCTTATCTCTTTATTTTTTTTTTGCTTACTCCCGTCGAGTGAGTCACGATTGAGCTCGATTTCCTCGGTAGGCTACCTGCAAAACTCTTTAAAACTTCATTGAAAATATTAGTTCTTAAATTTTATAAATCATAAATTTTCAAGAGCTAAAATTAAATCTACAAATTTAATAATAAATAAAGAAATTAAATCGCTTAAAATATGAAATGAAAGTTTTCTAAAAATGGGGTGTTACACCCGCGGCATCATCGCCAACCGCATTTTGGTGCGGCGAGACTTCGGAGGACTAGATGGAACATCGAAAGAGAGGGAAAAGGAATCGGTACCTATTCCTTCTCGGCCCGAGACTCGGGAGAAATCATCTCTTCGTCCCTGTTAATGGAGAATGATCAATCTCCATGGCATCATCTACGTAAGAACCCTTTTGTCCCACTGAGTCACTTTAGGAGGCAATCGTGCACCTCTAGTGCGAGTGCTAACCGATCCTTTACTAGATACCACAGTTACCTTCTTGCCCTTCTTCTCGTGGTAGCTGGGAAATTGGAATCGATCCTCGCTTTGAGAAGACTTCAAAGTCTTCTCCTCTGAACCAAACCTTGGAGCTTGCTTTGGTGCCTTCTTACTAGCACTCTTAGATGAGTTCTCTGAATCTTTCAAAGTCTCATCTTCCCCACCATCATCCTCAAGAACCACCTCCTCGGCCACATCTATTATAGGAGCAACCTCTCTCGATAGGGACCACATCAGCGGGTTTCCCTCGACTTCAGCCGGATCTTCCTCGGCATCGAATCGGGAGGACCAAGAAGCACCTCATCCTTGTTCAACATGAACTTTGCCTTAGTGTAGGATTTTGTCCACTTCGGTCCTACTCTATATTAGGCAAGATCTTCTCCAACAGAAGCTGTGACCTTGTTGGACATTGAAACATCTTGTTCCATAGCCCAAACCTTAACACCGGGATGTCCCTCAACCTCGGTCCGAAAGAAAGCGATTTTTCTCCTTCGTAGAATCTCCAAAAACATACTAACCAGTCACACTCAACCCCATCAATAATAGCCTTCGAGCACAAATACATCTTTGACTCAGCGAATCCATACTCTTACGTTCACCGAAAATAACCTTCACCATGATATCACACAACAACTTGTATTTCCGCTTGAGATATGCCTTCTTCAAATCGACACATGATGACATGAGGTTTTTGCTAGAGAACGAAATGCGTCGAGATGACTATCCGACATATATGATTCTGGATCAATTCCTTGAAGAGATAAACCCAAGTGTTGATGAATATCGTGGCATTTGATGGTTAGACTCTGTCCGAATACAGATTGTTTTGATGCCATGTCTCCCATACTCTGCACGAACCAAAAGCGGGACGATATAAGCATCGAGAGTTCGCCTTTACGAAGAGTGAGCTGAGCGATCTTGTTGCAAGCCACGATCAAATAAAAGATTTAAAATTTCCACTGCCTTTGCTGCCTCGTTGAGCGAAAATCCACGATAATTCACTCCTCACTCTCTCCGACAAGGCCAAGGGATCCAGAGTTTTGTGTTTCCGCGACCTTCTTCGAAGACGAAGATTTTTAGGAGCCATTGAATTTAGAACAGAGATAAATAATTTGCGGTGAAAATTTTTGGAGAAAAGGTAAGGGAAAGAAATGAGAGAGAAAAACAATTTATAAGAAATAGAGAGGAAACCGCTAATTTTGAAATTACAAAATAAGATTTGAGCGTTGATTGACATATTGCCGCGATCGGTCGAATGGTTATGAACAAAACGGTTTGAATTCCGAAAAGTACGTGGCCTTAGCAATGGACGCGAAAAGGAATTTTCTAAAGTGATGAGATTTTGGATCCACGAAATAAGGTATAAATTAATATTTTAAAAAAATCACCCCTTAATTTGTGGTAGTAAAAATATGATTTGACATTTAATAAAAATAATTCCAATTCTTTGAGGATAAGAAAGGGAATAAAATATTTCGAAAATTATTTTAACCAAGTAAAGATCAAGGAATATCTTATACCAAAATATTTTCAAATAGATAGAAAGAAGGGGATCGAAGAGAGAGATCTTAGAGGACATATCTGTCGATTGATCTTGTAATCAACGGATTCCACCGAGAAGCTGCGGCAAGGTTTGAGACCCTTCTCCGATGAAAGTTGCAACCTTCTTCAAACAAAGTTGAAAGCTTTCTTTTTCAATCATAATTTTCCTGGATCCAGCAAGCCTAATTCCACCGATAGATCTCTAAACCTTGCTTCCGCCAATGGTTTTATGAGAATGTCTGCTCTCTGTCGATCGGTATGAATCTTTTCCATTCTAATATTTTCTTTTCCACATGATCTCGAATAAAATGGTGACGTATATCCACATGCTTGCATCTTGTGTGAAATCTTGGATTTTGAGTAATGGCAATTGCACTATTACTATCACAAAAGATAGGAATCTCTTTAGTAACTATGTGATAGTCTCATAATTATTGACTTATCCGGAGTAATTGTGAGCGGCAGCTCCTAGCAGCCATATACTGCTTACGTGTTGAAGTAGCTACCGAAGTTTGCTTCTTAGAGAACCAGGAAACCAGCTTACTTCCAAGAAATTGACATGTGCCCGTGGTTGATTTCCTATCGATTATGCAACCTCCATAGTCTGAATCTAAATATCCACTAAGTTCCGTGTTATCATCGCCAGGTACCAAAGACCTAAGTTTGTTGTACCCTTAAGATATTTTAAAATCTTCTTTGCTGCATCCATATGGCTTTTCTTTGGATTAGCTTGAAATCTAGCGCATACTCCAAGCTGCGAAAGAGATATCAGTCCGCTTGCGTCGTGCATGACAAGAAATGTATTAGCCCTTTATACATGGTCCGTCAACACTTTCACCATCTTCATCTGGATCCATCTTGTAGTTTGTCATCATAGGAATCTTTGCATCCTTCCTAGACAACATACCGAACTTTTCTAACATGTTTTTGGTATACTTAGCTTGATTTATGAATATTCCTTTAGAAGTTTGCTTGACTTGAAGACCTAAGAAATAGTTCATCTCTCCCATCATAGACATTTCAAACTTACTTTGCATCAAATCACTGAATCTTTCACAAAGTTTCTTATTCGGAGACCAGAAGATGATGTCGTCCACATAAATCTGTACTAGTAGAATTTCCTGACCTTCTTCAATTCTGAACAAAGTTCGATCTATCTTTCCTTTACTGAATCCATGACCAAGTAGGAGGCTGTGACAGTGTCATACCAAGCTCGGGAAGCTTGCTTTAGTCCATATAATGCTTTCTTGAGACGGTAAACTTGATTTCCTTGTACAAAACTTGGGGTTGTTCAACGTAGACTTCTTCAGCAAGAACGCCATTTAGGAATGCTGATTTTACGTCCATTTGATACACTATGAGTTTCATATGAGCTGCATATGCTAGAAATAATCTTATAGCTTCTAGTGCAAGCTCTTTGGAGCAAAAGTCTCATCATAGTCAATTCCTTCATTTGTGAGTAACCTTGCGTGATGAGCCTTGCTTTATTTCTAGTGACTTCATCTTTCTCATTCTTTTGTTCTTAAAAACCCACTTAGTTCCAATCACCTTCGATGTTTTGGCACATCAACTAGTACCCGAACATCTTGTCCTGTGAATTGATTCAGCTCCTCTTGCATAACCTCCATCCGGTTTGTGTCTAACAAAGCTTCTTCGATATTCTTAGGTTCTTGCAGCGAAACATAGCAACTAAATAAGCCATCTAAGTTTATTTTTCTTCTTGTTACTGACTCCATCTTGAGGATTTCCTAAGATTAAATCAACTGGAATGATATGTCATCCAATTCCTTCTATTAGTTTCCCTAGAGATATTTAAGTCTTCTAGAGGTATCGTTGGAACATCATCTAGTGTTGTTTCCCCTTGATTTAATAAATTCACATCTGGTGTTTTGGGTGAAACATCAGCAACCTTCGGGGTTTCTTGACGAGGTTGTGTTTTGCTTTAGTCTTCATTCCTTTACGGGACAGCCTTTTCCTTTTACGCTAACTTTGAAAAGTTTGCCGATCATCCTCAGTCCGAGTCTAAAATGGGTAGATGAACCTTGACATACTTTATCTTATCTTTGAGTTAAGTTCCCAAATTCTTACGCTAGATATCCTTCTTGTCCTTTGTCCTTAGACTCAACAATAGATTCATTAAAAATCACATGGGGTGTTTCTTCCACCACAAGGGTTTTCCTATTAAAAACTTCGATAGGCCTTGCTTGTCTTTGGAATATCCTAAGAATATTCCATCGGCAACCTTGGCATCAAAGGTTTTTAACTTAGACTTACCATTGTCATGAATGAAACACCTACAACCAAAAACACGAAAGAAAGAAAGAAACACGAGGAAGTCTACCTTTCCATAACTCGTAAGGTATCTTTCCATGATCTTTGGTTAGTAAGATTCAATTCGAGTATAACAGTTGTATTGATAAAGCTTCGCCCAAAACCTCGAGGAACATTAAACTCTTCTAGCATTGTCTGGCAGCTTCCTTGAGTGTTCTATTCCTCCTTTCGATTACACCATTCTGCTTGTGGAGTTCGGGCCGTAGACGTTTCATGCTGAATTCCGGTTTTTACAATAAGTTGCTATATGAGAGTTTAGAAATTCTGTTCCTTTATCACTTCCGATCCTCACAACATTTTCTACCTTCTCATTTTGCAATCTCTTCAAGAATTATGGCAACTTTGTGATGGTTTCATTCTTTTTAACATGAATATTACCCATGTGAATCTTGAGTAGTCATCTACCACCACTAGAGTGTATTTTACGCCACCGAAACTTAAAGGAGATCTTGGTACAAATAAGTCCATATGAAGTAATTGTAGAACCCTGCTTGATGTTGGTACGAAACTTCCTTGAATGAAGCTCTAGTTTGCTTTCCTTTTTGACATAAATCACAAATCTGATCTTTTGAGAAGACTTCATTTGGCAAACCTTCTACAAGAGATTTTTGGCTATCTTGTTCAACGTTTTGAAATTTAGATGACTCAATCTCTTGTGCCATAACCAACTAGCTTCTTGAGTACTTTTTGCTACAAGGCATGTATTGCTTGAACATTTTAGAAATTCGCAACATAAACATTGCCCTTTCTCGGGCGGTTAAGACCACACTGATCATTTAAACCACTTAAGACCACATACGAGGAACAAGAAAACTTAACTGAGTATCCCTTGTCACAAATTTGAGAAACCGAAAACAAGTTATGCTTTAGACCTTCCACATAGAAGACTTCGTCAACACGTACATCTCTAATGTATAGGGTTCCAACACCTTTGGTAATACCAAAGTTATTGTCCCTGAATACTACTCGTGGGCCATTTTGTGATTTTATTGAGCTCAAGAGTTGCTTGTCTCCAGTCATATGCTTGAACACCCACCGTCGATGTACTGAGACAGTATTTCCGGCAACTCTTCTTCCATGTCCCACGGCGTCACTGCACGTTTATTTGAGTTTTAGGTACCCTTTAGATTTGGGTCCTTGAGAGTTAGCACACTTTAGGAATCCATAGGAATAGACTCTTCTTATCATGTCCAGAAGATCTTATCCTTCTTCCATACATATCAACATAGACAATTTCATCGTTTGATACCTTCTTAGATGCATGTTTATGGGTGTCGGCTATGTTTCTCCCGAGAAGACTTCCGATGTCTTCCGGTTGAAGTGATAAGCTGTTGTGCTACGATTCTAGGATTACGATGATAAGGGTACGTTCTACTCGAGCCATCAAAAGATTCATATCTTATAGGCATAGAAGGCTTAGTAGAATGTTTAGCAACCTTTGAAGCTTGCTTAGGTTGTATAGTCTTCGATTGAGGCTGTCTCCTCGGAGATGGTCTCGATTGATGTCTACTTTTTCGACCTTGCTGAGGTTTCTTAGGTTGAGATTCTCCCTTCCTTTGATACCTCATCAGTTGTTTAGGTAGTTGAGCATGATTACTCTTCTTCCCATTCAACTGATTTCTTTGGGTCGACAACCTTCTTTCCCTTATCGGTAGGTTTAGGTTTGAAACCTTCTCCTACCAAATCATCACCCTTAACATGTTTACTCTTCTTAAGTACACTTGTTTGAACCTGTGAGGATTGAGCAATGGTAAAACCAATTTCCTTCTTTACGTTAGGTGTTTGAGATGAACCAACTATAGTTTGAATAGCATTAGAGGCTTTATTCAATTAGTTCAACCTCGGACTCGAGGCGTTCCTCACTTGTCTTTACACGCTCATGCTGATGAAAAAGTTCATCAAACTTTGCATGTAGGATTTTCAAGTGATCGATCTTCTCAAGATTCTCGGCAAGCAACCTTTCTACTTGATGACCCTATTCAAGCATACTTCAATTTAAGAGTGTTTAACTCTTACGAAGTTGTCTGACTAGAGTCTGCTAATGTTCCGTATGACTTGGTAATAGACTCTTGTGTAAGTAGATCATTTTTTCCTTTAAGCTAGCGTGCTCCTTTTCCACAGGTTGTAAGCGTTTATAGCGATTTTGAGATCTCCCATTAACTTATCAACAAAGTTATTGTCAAACTCTTACGCTAGAGAAGTGCGAAAGCAGACGAAGAATAAGAGTCGGAAAGTACATCATCTTCGTTGGCCATAAGACACAAATCATTGTCGAAGAGAAATGCGAAGTTGATAACTTCCTTTCCGTAGATAGCTTATTATCTCTTCTTGATCTACGAAACCCTTCTAAGTTTTCTTAAAAGCAATCCTTCTTGATCTTCAAGTCTTCTATCCAGCAGTCTTGATTTCTCAACCAATGTAGATCTTGGTCGAACCTAGCAAGGTTAACTATACTAAGATATCAAACCTATCTCAATAGAATAAGTCATCATGAATTATTCTCTCATCTTAAAGCTCATGAATATGATCTGAAACAAGAAGAAGATGAGGATGAAGGAAATCCAAACTCTGCCAAGTAAAGAAGTTGCTTTCAAAGTTACACCTACTACGCCATCAAAAGAACCGGTAGGGGAAGATCGAGTATAAAAGAACGGATGGCATTCTTGATTAGAAAGTATGACAAGATGAATTCAAAGTTTAGCAAATATAGAAGACACTTGGAAGAACACTAGGCGAACAAGTTTTAAGATCGATACAAAGTCTTCTATTAGCGCTTGAGACGGGAGATCTGAAGATTCTAAAGATGAAAGAAGATATAGATCTCCTGAGAGAAGAAGAGAAGGAAGTTCCAAAAGGAAATATTTTTGCCTAGAAGAGACTCAAGTTCCAGGAAGATCGATAAGAGATGACAATTATTTTACATGTCACAAACCTGGACACTTGATTATGGTATCCAGAATTAACTCCTAGAGAAAGAGAAGAAAAGAGACTCAAGAGGAACAGGAAGTTTCTTTGATAAGAGAGCCCTAGTAGCCGGAGAAGAAGATTCTTCATTGAGATACACAACATCTTCCTCGATTTTTCTTGAGATAATGAATTATGTCTTATGGCTATTGGTGATGAGGTACTTTCGACTCTTGTTCTTCGTCTGCTTCTCGCACCTCTCTAGCGTAAGAGTTTGACCATAACTTTGTTGATAAGTTGATGGGAAATTTCAAAGCTGCTATAAACGCTTATAAGCGTGTGGAAAAGGAGAACACTAGCTTAAAGGCTAATATTGAACTACTTACTCAAGAATCCACTAGCAAGGCTTAGGAATACTAGCAACCTCTAATCGAGACAACTTGAAGAGTTAGATACTCTTAAATTGAAGTATCTTGAGCAGGTCACTGGTAGAAAGGTTGTTTCTTTGAGAATCTTTAGAAGGCGATCAGTTGAAAATCATACAAGCAAAGTTTGATGAACTATTACATCAGCATGAGCGTGTAAAATCAAGTAAGGAACATTTGAGTTTGAGGTTGGATCAACCGAGTAAAGCTTCTCATGTTGTTCGAACTATAGTTGATTCATCTGAAACACCTAACGTAAAGAAGGGAATTGGTTTTACCATTGCCCAATCCTCACGAGTTCAAACAAGTGTACCTAAGAAGAGTACACATGTTAAGGGTAATGATTTGGTAGGAGAGGGTTCCAAACCTAAACCTACCGATAAGGGTAAGAAGGTTCTTTGACCCAAAATCGATTAAATGGGAAGAAGAGTAGCTATACTTAACAATTCAAACAACTTATGAGGTATCAAAGGAAGGGAATCCAAACTTAAGAAACCTCGGCAAAGTCCAAAAAGTAGATATCACCGAAACCATCTCTGGAGACAGTCTCAATCAAGACTACACAACCTAAGCAAGTTTCAAAGTTTGTTAAACATTCTACTAAGTCCTCTCGTGCCTCGTAAGATATGAATATTTTGATGGCTCAAGTAGAACGTACCCTTATCATCGTAACCCTAGAACCATTGCACAACGGTTGATCACTTCAACCGGAGGACATCGAAGCATCGAAGTCTTACGGAAGAAACACGGTGACACCCATAGACATGTATCTTAGAAGGCACCAAATGATGAAATTGTCTATGTTGATATGTATGGAAGAAGGATAAGATCTTCTCGAATAAGATGAGGAGGATCTATTCTTGTGGATTCCTAAAAGATCAAGGACCCAATTCTAAAGGGTACCTAAAACTTAACTAAACATGCGGACTCCAGTGGACCAAAGAAGAAGAATTATTGGAAAAGTTGTTTGGTACATCGGCGGTGGTTGCTCAAACATATGACTGGAAGTAGGCAATTCTTAAGCTCAATGCGAATACAAGATGGTCCACGGGTAGTGCGATAACAAATTTGGTGTAACCGGAGGGGTTGGAATCTTACATATTGGCGATGTACGTGTTGAAGAAGTTCTCTATGTAGAAGGCCTAAAGCATAACTTGCTATTTGTATCCCAATTACGTGATAAGGGATATTCGGTTAAGTTTTCTAGCTCCTCTTGTGTTGTCTCTTATGGTCAAGATGATCGAGATACTTTTGGTGGCACGAGAAAGGGCAATGTTTATGCTTTGAGAATTTTAAAAGCATCCTAGGAACACATGTCTTGTTGCAAAGAGCACTCAAGAAGCTAGCTGGTTATGGCACAAGAGATTAAGTCATCTAAACTTCACGACGCCGAACAAAGTTGCTAGAAAGTCTCTGTGGAATGTTTATACAGGAATGAAGTTTTCTCCAAAGATCAAACTTGTTATTCTTGTCAAAAAGGGAAGCAAACCAGAGCATCATTCAAAGAAATGACATCCTTAACAATAAGCAAAGTACTACGGTTACTTCACATGGACTTATTCGGACTGTCTCTCCCATGAGTTTCGGTGGAAGGAAGTATACACTAGTTGTGGTGACGATTATTCAAAATTCACATGAGTGGTATTTCTATTCAAGAAGAATGAAACCATCTCAAAGTTACTGAGCTACTAAAAAGACTACAAAATGAAAAAGGAGAAAACATTGTGAGAATCGGAAGCGACAAGGGAACAGAGTTTCTAAATACATATATAGCAAACTACCTAAGGAACATTGTATTCAACATGAAACATCTGCAGCTCGTACTCCGCAACAAAATGGAGGTGGCGAGAAAGACGGAGACGAGAACTCTCAAAGAGGCTGCCGAGGACAATGCTAGCAGAGTTTAATGTTCCTCGTAGATTTTGGGCGAAGCCGTAAATACAGCTTGCTACACTCGGAATCGAAGCATGCTAAATAAAGATCATGGAAAGACACCTTATGAATTATGGAAAGGTAGACTCCCTCGTGTTTCTTTCTTTCGTGTTTTTGGGTGTAGGTGTTTCATCCATGACAATGGGAAATCCAAATTAAAAACCTTTGATGCCAAGGTTGCTGATGAAATATTCTTAGGATATTCCGGCATAAGTAAAGCTTATCGCGTTTTTAATAGGAAGACTCTTGTGGTGGAAGAAACACCACATGGTATTTAACGAAACTTCTTGTGAGTCCTAGGCGGGATATGAGGAATCACTAGCAAAAGGACTGGAGAATCTGAATGTAAAAGAAGTTCCAAGATATGTCAAAGTACATTTACCTATTCAGATTCGGACTCCAACGACGATCAGCGGGGTTCTAAGTCTGCTGAAAAGAAAAAGTCATCTCTGCTGATATTGAAGAAGCATCCCAAGGAGAGTCTAATAAGGAGACATCAATGCCTGGTGAAGCATCTCCCAAAACACCGATTGTGAAGTATCAAATCCAGGGGAATTTGAAAGATAATCCACCCGAATACACTTCGTAAGAGGTGGGCACGTCAAAAGAACGTCAAAGAAGGAACTAGATGACTAATCATTCCAGAGACTTAATCTTGGGAAATCCTCTTGATGGTGTAAATACAAGAAGAAAAATGAATTTGGATGGATTGTTTAGTTGCTATGTTTCACTTCAAGAGCCGAAAACTATAGAAGAAGTTCTTTCGGATGCAAACCGGGTTGAAGTGATGCAAGAAGAATTGAATCGGTTGCCGGACAAAATGTTTGGACATTGGTTGATAGACCAAGACATCGAGGGTTATTGGTACAAAATGGGTATTCAAGAATAAGAAAAATGAAAAAGATGAAGTAACAAGGAACAAAGCAAGGCTGAGTCGCGCAAGGTTACTCTCGGTCGGAAAGGTATAGACTACGATGAGACCTTCGCACCTGTAGCAAGACTAGAAGCTATTCGATTATTTACGGCCTATGCGACACATATGAGATTCAAAGTTTATCAAATGGATGTAAATTTAGCATTTTTAACGGAGTTCTAGCGAGAAGAAGTTACGTTGAACAACCTCCAGGATTTGTCGAGGAACAAAGTATATCGTCTAAAGAAAGCTTTATATGGGTGAAGCAAGCTCCGAGAGCATAGTATGACACGCTTTCACAATTTCTTCTTGATCATGGATTCAAGAAAGGAAAAATAGACGAGAACACTCTTGAGAATTGAAGAAGATCAAGTCATTCTGTTGGTTCAAATATACGTGGATGACATAATATTTGGATCTCCAAACAAGAAACTTTGTGATAAGTTCGGTAAGTTGATGC
This sequence comes from Paraleonurus japonicus, assembly GCA_030762865.1. Lineage (NCBI taxonomy): Eukaryota > Viridiplantae > Streptophyta > Magnoliopsida > Lamiales > Lamiaceae > Paraleonurus > Paraleonurus japonicus. The sequence goes on from CM061061.1 coordinate 13,435,759, forward strand.
AAAGCAAATTTGAGATGTCCATGATGGGAGAAATGAATTACTTTCTCGGATTACAAGTTAAATAGACCTCTAAAGGAATTTTCATCAACCAAGCAAAATATACCAAGAATATGTTAGAGAAGTTTGGAATGCGAGACCAGCAAGGAAGCAAAGATTCCAATGATGACTAACTACAAGATGGATCCGGATGAAAATGGTGAAAAAGTTGATCAAACAGCATATAGAGGATTGATAGGATCCTTGCTATACCTAACAACAAGCGAGACCGGATATATCTTTTCTTTGTAGGTGTGTGCGCAATATTCCAAACGAATCCAAAGAAAAGTCATATGGAGCTAGCAAAGAAGATATTGAAATATCTTAAAGGAACAACAAACTTAAGCTTATGGTACCTACTGATGATAATTTTGAATTAAGTGGATACTCAGATTCGACTATGGAGGATGTAGAATTGATAGAAAATCAACGACTGGTACATGTCGGTTTCTAGGTAGTAAGTTAATATCGTGGTTCTCAAAGAAGCAAACTTCGATTACTACTTCAACCACGAAGCAGAGTACATGGCTGCTGGAAGTTCTTTGCTCACATTTACTTTGGATAAGTCAACAATTGAAGGATTATCATATAGAAGCCAAAGAAATATCAATCTTTTATGACGGTACTAGTGCGATAGCAATTACTCAAAATTCAGTACTTCACACTAGATGTAAACACGTGAATATTAGACACCATTTTATTCGAGATCATATGGAGAGAAAGAATATTCGAATGGAAAAGATTCACACCGATCGGCAGAGAGCAGACATTCTTACTAAACCATTAGCTAAAGCAAGGTTTAGAGAACTATCGATGGAACTTGGATTGTTGGATCCGGGAGAGAGCTTTTCAAAAAGAGACCATTGAAGGATATCCTTATTTCATCCTACTTTTGTGCTTATCTCTTCTTTCTTTCCTTGCACTAATCCTTTTTGCAGGAGTAGAAAGCTTATGAAGAAAGGATGAAGCCTTCGCTAAAAGATAAATTCAATGATAGAAGGTTTCCAAACCCAACTTAGAAGGGTTGCAAACCTTGCTTAGAAGGTTTACCAAGTTTGCATAGCAAGGTTCCAAACCTTGTTGCTACGATACTACGACACATCTACGTGGCATTAGCTAACTTTACGATTAGCTATCGAGATACGTTTTCTCTCTCTCTCTCTCTCTTTCCTCTATTTCGAAAAAAGTTTTGATTTAAAATATTCCCTGTTATTTATTTACTAAAATCTTTCGGAATATTTTATTTCCTAAAAATACATCCTCAGGCGCATTGGCTTATCTTTTAAATGTCAAATCAAATCTTGATTATTGTGAAAATTAAGTGTTCACGATTTTTCTAAAATATTTTATTACCCATTATTGTGGATCCGAAATTCTTTTAAAATTTGGAAAGTTTATTTTTGCGTCCATGAGCCGAGGTCACGCACTTATTGGAATTCAAACCGTTGCATCAATAATCGTTCGATCGATGCGTGCAACATGTCAATCAACGGTTACCCATTATTTCGCTATTTTAAAAATTTGTGGTTTCCTTTTTCGTCTCATATAAATACTTCATCATCCTTATTCTTTTATTCTAACTTTCTCTAAAATCTTCTCTGAAAATCTCTTAAATCTTTTTCTACATTCTTCGTGTTTGTAAAATCTCTCTTTACAAATGGCTCCTAAGCATGCTTCTTCTTCTAAGAAATTAGCTAACAAGGGCAAGAGCAAGGCCATGGATGCTCTAGCTTTATCTGAAAAGATGCGAAGTGAACTCTCTTTGGATTTTTACTCGAACCATCGGCACGAAGCAATGGAAATCATGACTCTTCTCTCTCATAGGGGTCTCGCGCAATCTTACTTGCTCATTCGGAAGGCGAGCGCTCGATGCTTATGCCGTACAATTTCGATAAAGGGCAAAGTTCGGTAATGATGGTCGGCGACAAGGGTTAACGACCAATCCTTGACTGTCACTAAGAATGACATTCACACCCATCTTGGTCTCTCTCTCCATGGTATTGATCCGAGAAACCTATATGTTAGTGACGAGTGTTACTCGAGAATGTGCCAACATTCTGGTCACAACATCGATTCGTCCTTCTACTTCCACTAACCCTTAACCCACGTTTTGTCTTGGTCAATGTCTTGTTTTCTTTCAGAATGAAGACTTACGGCGATTACCGAAGTCATGCGTTTGAAAAGGCAAGCAAAGAGAAGTTATAAAGATCATGGGGAAGTTACATGGAAGTTACCTATTTTCAAGGGAGATGTGGAAGTTATCTTCAAGCATTAAGAGTCCAGATTTATCTATATATACACGGCTGCTATGAAGATTAAAACTTGGAGTTGAGAGAAACACAATCTAGTATAGTCTATTGGCATAGATTATTGAGTTTATTGTATGTTTCTATCTCGATACTTCCGTTGGTGAATGTTCCAACATTTCACTCAACATTGGGTCTTTATATGTATTAGTGATAGGTTAGATTGATCATTGTCTAGTCACTATATACGTAGATCCATTCACGGTGTGGCTTATGTTTTCACCGATTATATCACTTAACAATTACTAGTGATAATACGCCGATTGGCAATATAGACTTATTTATAGTCTATACAAAATTTTGATATTCATCTTGCAAAGTGTTTAAGACTTACTGCTATGTATTTTTGTTCATTTATTTTCGTCTGTGTTGTTCTCGATTGTGCCAACATTCGTGACAACATTCTACAAAAACACTTACGCACACCTTCAATTGGCACAGCCGTTGAACTCAAGTTATCCTGAGTTTAGATCCTGTGTTTGGTGTGATTTATTACGATGGAATATCCTATGACAGCTCCAATTAGGCCACCGGTTCTCGATGGAACAAATTATGCAATTTGGAAGCCTAAGATGCGCATGTACATCAAGTCCATTGATGAACGTGCATGGAGGAATATTTTAAGCGGTTGGACTCCACCAATTCCAGCCACAATCTTGAAGCTCAAACCAAGAGGAGTTAGAATGGACAAATGATGAGGTGACCACGGCCGACTTCAATTCAAAGGCACTCAATTCCTTATTCACTTCCACGGATGTTTCCATGTTCAAATAATTTCTAAGCGTATCTCGCAAAAGATGCATGGGAAAGATTACAAGAACATTGTGAAGGATCTGAGAGTGTGAGAAGGACAAAGTTGCGGATGCTTGGAACCAAGTTCGAAAATCTAAGGATGAAGGAAGATGAGACCATATCCTCCTACAATGAAAGAATCACTGAGATTTCCAATGAATCTCAATCACTTGGTGAAGCTATATCCAATACAAGGTTAGTACATAAAATCTTAAGAACTGTTCCTAAACGTTTTGATGCTAAGATATGTGCTATTGAGGAAGCTAAAGATATCGATGCTATTACTCAAAATGAGTTGGTGAGTATTTTGAAAACGTATGAAATGAATTTTTCTCAAAGAGATAATGAGAATTCTGAAAAGAAAATTTATGTTTTCAAAGGAGAAATATCTTCTAATCTTGATAAACAACCGTTTATTCTTGAAATAGATTCGATAAAGATGTTATTGATGAGTATGCCGACAATGCTAATAACATTGCTTTCTTAACTAAGCGATTTAATGCATTTTTGAAAAAGAGAGCAAATAGACTTAGAAATAATTTGCAAATTAAGAATCAAGAGAGAGATCAGTTGGTAGTTCACGTCGATTGCACGATAAAAATAGGAATGTTAATCAACCTAGGCAATTTGATAGAGATAACAAGATCAAATATGATCGTAATATAGTAAAAATGTTAAATGTGATGCATGTTCTGGTTTTGGTCATTATGCTAATGAATGTGCCAACACTATTTTGAGAAAAAGGGTAAATTTCAATGCTACCTTAAGTGATGAGTCGATTGTGAAGATGATTCTGATAAGAATGAAGAATATGCTTTTACGCAAGGATTATATATGATGATACTCTTGATGATTTCTTTGGATGATTACGATGTCGAGTAAAATGTGCCAACATTTGAGGAAACATTGGAAGTTCCGATTTAATTATTTCTCAAGTTCTTGTGTAGATAAAGCGGTACTTCTAACAATGTTTGCAAAGATTGTAAGTCCAGTTATCAAAAGCTTGAAAAGGAGTTTGAATCCACTCGAGAAAGCCTTGAGGGACATGACTATTGAAGAGTCATATCAAAAGGATTTGGTGATAAAGCTTGAGGTCATACTAACAAGGAAAGATGCGGAGTTATGCAACCTCAAAGAGCAGCTCAAAGGCACAACACTGAATTTCAAAAGATATTCGTAAAGTTCACCAAACTTGATGAGGCACTAACAATTGGAAGTACAAGTAGACATGGTCTTGGTTATAATGGTAATATCACTCAGTTTTTAAACAATAATAAACTGTTGTGTTTACAAAACCTTCTCGTTGAACTGAAAAATTGAAAAATGATTCTCAAAAGAAAGGATGTTTGTCATTATTGTTTTTCTTGTGGGTCACAAACGACCAAACTGCTTTTAGAATGAGGCAGATAAAGAGTTTTCTAAAATGTCTTTGAGAATGTTGCCACATTCTGCTCAACATTCAAAACAAACAGTTCAAAAATCTTTTCAAAAACTCGTTCAAAAATCTACTTGGGTGAAAAAGTCAAATATTGTATGTAATGTTGTTTACACCTCTTTAAAAGCATGTGTTCCAGGACTATGGTATTTTGATAGTGGGTGTTCTAGACACATGACCGGTGAGAAAAGTTATCTCACTGACTATAAGGCATATGATGGTGGAAATGTTACATATGGAGGATGTTCAAAAGGTAAAATTATTGGTATAGGTACATTGAATGTTCTGGTTTCCAAACTTGACAAAAGTGTTACATGTTAAAGGTTTACTTGCAAATCTGATTAGTATTAGTCAATTATGTGATGATGACTTGCATGTAAAGTTTGATAAAAGTTCATGCTATGTGTTAAAAAATGATGATAATTGTCTCATGGTTGGTAATAGATCTATTGATAATTGTTATCCTGATTGATTCAAATCAAGCATGTTTTAATGTTCAAACCGATGAGAGTATACTTTGGCATAAAAACTTGGACATGCTCATTATAGGAATATTGTCAAATTATTGAAATTTGATCTTGTTAAAGGTCTGCCTAAGTTACAAATACGTATGTCAAATGTGTGTGGATCCTGCCAAAGTGGTAAACAAGTCAAAATGTCACATGAAATGTTGACACATTATACAACAAAACATTCCTTTGAACTTTTGCATATGGATTTAATGGGACCAGTGGAGACTGAAAGCATTGATGGTAAGAGATATCCTTTTGTCATAGTAGATGATTATTCAAGGTTTACATGGATTGAATTTCTTAAGGAAAAATCAGGTGCTTTATAAATTCTCTATAAACGGTTTAAAAATGTTTATGACACTAAGGTAAAAAGAATAAGGTCCGATCATGGTAGGGAGTTTGAAAACAGCTTATTCACTAATTTTTGTGAAGATAAAGGTATAATTCAAGAGTTTTCTTCTCCTAAAACACCTCAACAAAATGATGTAGCTGAAAGGAAAAATAGAACTCTACAAGAGATGGCTAGAGTAATGCTTTTATCCAAGAAACTTTCAAAAGGTTTTGGTGAAGCTTTGAATCTTGCTTGTCATATATCCAATAGAGTTTATTTAAGACCTAATTCTACTAAAACACCTTATGAGTTTTTGAATAACAAAAAGCCTAATCTGAAATACTTTCATGTCTTTGGTTGGGTTTGCTACATTTTGAATGATAGAGACCAAACACAAATTTGATTCAAAAAGTGATAAGGGTTTCTTTCTTTGTTATGCTAGAAACAGTAGAGCTTTTAGGATATATAATCTTAGAGGCGAATCTTGTTCAAGAGTCTATGAATGTTGTGTTTGATGATAATGCAAGTCTTGCAGATAATGTCATTGAAGAAAATGTAACCGATCTTATTGAGCGAGATGTAAAGTTCTGATATTTACGAATCGATTGAGAATGTTGCTACGAATGTGCCCACATCTCAAGCAACATCACCTCAACATCCGAGAAATTAACGTAACTATGTCTTATCCTGCTACAGTACCATCTTCCAGTAATTCTCAAAAATCATCCACAACAACGGATCATAGGTAAACCACAATCAGTGTACAAACAAGGAGAAAATTGAGTTTTGATGCAAGACATGTGGTAAGATCTATTTGTATGACATCTATGTGCAACAAGGTGAACTTTGAATGTTTTCATTCTCTCAATGAACCTAAAAATATTGATGAAGCAATGAAAGATGAAAATTGGATTAATGCAATGCATGAGGAGTTAAATCAATTTGAAAGGAATGATGTTTGGATACTTGTGCCTAGGCACTGATAATGTGAATGTAATTGGTACCAAATGAATTTTCAAAAACAAAACCGATGAATCGTAATGTTGTAAGAAACAAAGCTAGATTAGTTGCTCAAGGTTATACACAAGTAGAAGGAATTGATTTTGATGAGACATTTGCTCGTGTTGCTAGAATTGAATCCATAAGGTCATTACTTGTTATTGCTTGTTACATTGATATAAAAGCTGCATCAAATGGATGTTAAGGCCGCATTTCTAAATGGAATTCTTATGGAAGAAGCATATGTAGAACAACCTAAGGGGTTTGAGAATCATGAAATTCCCGATCATGTTTATAAACTTAAGAAAGCTTTATATGGTTTGAAGCAAGCACCTAGGGCATGGTATGGTAGATTAACCGATTTTCTTGTTGAATTCGGTTTTTATAGAGGTGAAGCTGATAGGACCTTGTTTATAAAACATTCTCGGATATGATATTATGATTGCTCAAATATATGTTGATGACATTGTGTTTGGTTCTACATGTGAGAAAATGCTTGAATTATTTGTACATGAAATGACCACTACCTTTGAAATGTCGATGGTTGGAGACTTGAATTACTTTTTAGGTCTTCAAATTAAACAATGCAAGGATGGTATTTTCTTTTGTCAAAGTAAATATGCCAAAAATCTTGTGAAAAGGTTTGGTTTAGACAATGCTAAACACATGAAGACACCTATGGGATCGACACAAAAATTGTGTAAAGACAGTGTTGGCACAAATGTTGACCCAACATTGTATAGGTCGATGATTAGTAGTCTTTTATATCCTGACTTCTAGTAGGCCGGAAATCATGTTTAGTGTTTGTTTATGTGCTCGTTATCAAGCTGATCCTAAAGAATCTCACATGAATTCGGTTAAGAGGATAATTAGATATGTGGCGGCACATGTGACTATGGAATATGGTATAGCAAAGACACTAATTGTTCTTTGATTGGCTATAGTGATGCAGATTGGGCGGTGACGGTGATGATAGAAAGAGTACAAGTGGAGGATGTTTCTACATGGGTAACAATCTTGTTTCTTGGCATAGCCGAAAACAAAATTGTGTTTCCCTATCTACGGCTTAATCCGAATACATAGCCACGGGAAATTTTTGTACTCAACTTCTTTGGCTTAAGAAGATGTTCGACGATTACGGTTTAGAGAGCAATACTCTTACCGTTTATTGTGATAATACAAGTGCGATTAATATATCTAAGAACCCCCGTGCAACATTCGTTAACTAAGCATATAAGTATTAGACACCACTTTATTAGGGACCTTGTAGAAAAAGAAGTTGTAAAGTTGTGTTAGGTAAAGAAAAATTGTATTTAGTTTTGATGTGTCAAAAGTGTAAAATAGGATGACCATTTGAGCATCTTGTATAGACAGTGAAGTATATCTTTGTAAATAAAACTAAGTATAAGTAGTCGACTAGGTCAAGACATCGAGACAAGGACAAATCTCGAGATAAGGAGAGGAAATCGACGAGGATAATACATAGAAGACTGATTGACATACAATACTATAAATAATCATCAAGACAAGGAATGAAGACAGAGACGAGAAGGAGCAAGTATCGAGACGATGAGGTGTTAGAGAAATATTACACAAAGGTTCAAGAAGTCGTTTCAACTAATCAAGAGGAAGTTACAGATTCAGTTATATTGTTATAACTCGATCAAAACCGAATTCAAGGAAGTTATAACTACCAAGTGAAGATCTCTATAAATAGGGATAGAAATTAGTTTAGAATCAACTTTTGATACTTTGCACTCATCAATATACATTTTGTATTCACAAGTCACAAATATTGTTCACATATCGTTTCAGCTTCTCGGTGTTTATAGAACACTTTTCTCATTAGATCTTCAAGCCATAGATATTCGTAAATTAGGAAAAATTCATTGTAAGGCTGAAGATTCTTTATTGTAAGTAAGTCGGCGAAGGAAGAAAGTAAGTAAGTGAAGGCCCTTCTTCAAGATTGAAGAAGGAGAGTGGATGTAGGATTATTATAATCCGAACCACTATAAATCTGTGTTGTTTATCGCTTTGATTTACTTGTTTGTTTCTTTTCAATTCTTAGTTTTTCATCTAAAGATTAATCTCGTGGATTAAAGTTAAACTTATCTTGTCGATTGCTTTTGATCTTGTTAATAGTTGGGTTTAAAATTGTTTTCCATTGTGTTCATCTCGTACTTTGAATTGATTTTGAAGAGATTCAAAAATCTACAAAATCTATTCAAACCCCCCTTTCTAGATTTTGTTCTAAAAGGTTAACTCAAGGTTTTAATCAACTCAACTTTCTGGGACCAACAAGTGGTATCAGTAGCAGTGTTAAGTCGTTTCGATATTAGTTTTAGGTCTTAACTAAGATTCTGATTTTTGTTCTTGATAATCAGAGTTTATTTGTTTCACTAACAGTTCTACTAACAAGATTCTCGCGAATATTGTGGTTTTTTTCTGTTTTATCATGTCTTCTCGAAATGCAAGAAATCCAGGAGTTTGCCTGATTTTTCTATAGAAGAATATGATTCTGGATGTTTAGAATGGAGAACCATCTTAAAGCAATTCATGACAGAATGGAGGAGGTTCTTGAGGAAGGACCTATCAAGTTTTATCATGGTGGCACAAGTGATGGTACTACTTCACCTGAAACGAGAGTTAGGCAGAAAAGAAGAGTTCAACTCACTAATGATGAAAGGAAGATTCACAATTTAGATCAAGTTGCAAGAACTGAAATTATTGAAACATTGAGCAAGGATTGGATTGAAAAGGTTAAAAGATGCAAGATCGCCAAGGAAATGTGGGAGTCTCTTCTTTGGAATTTGTGAAGGATCTCGAACAGTCAAAGAAAATAAGCTACGATCTGTTCTACATGCATTTGACACGTTCAACATGAAGGATGGTGAAACCGTGGATCAATTGGACGTAAGACCGACTAATCTTGTGAACAAAGCAAGCAGATTTGGGTAAGACTTACACCGAGAAAGAAATTAACAACAAGATACTCGAGATCTCTGAGCAAAAGATGGAGAGAGAAAGCTAATATTCTCAAGGCAACACAATTTGTCATCAATATCACATCACACTCTTTTCTCTCATCTTAAAGCAACCGAATATGACATTCACATTGAAGATGAAGAAGATGAGGCAGTAGTCATCTACATCTGGAAAAACAGTAGCTTTTGTTCATAAAGACGAATCAAAAGATATCTAAAGCATCGATTTGTCTGTAAAAGAAGAAATGGCACTTTTATTGAAAAGGTATGAAAGATTGAAGATGAAGTATAAAAGAAAAAAAAGAGACAGATTAGGCCGTAGGAACTATAGATCGACAAGGATGAAAAGAGCTCGAGATAATGATAGAAAGAAGGATCACCAAGAAGTCATAAGTCACCTATCGACGAGGAGATAGTAGTCCAAAAACAGACGAGAGGAGATATATGCTATACATGCAACAAACCTGGTCACTACGGTTATGATTGTCCTCAACTCACTCCCAGAGAGAGAAGAAAAGAGGAAGAAAAGAGATAGAAGGTATACCGATCGAGAGAGCTCTCCTAGCTGAGAAAGAAGAAGTTCATGAGACATCTTCATCCTCATCTTCATCTGATTTTGGATCGAGATGATGATATCCGTCTAATGGCAAAAGAGGTACATTACTATACATCTTCCTGATAATGACTTTGATACCTTATCTGAAATCGATCCCGATCTTATTGATAAACTTTTGAAAGATTTGGAGTATGCTCTATCTGCTTATAAACAGATAGAGACTGAAAATCTTAATTTAAAGGATCAAATTTCTGATCTAACTAAAGTCAATCAAACTAAGGAAAGTGAGAAATTAGACCTGTACATTCAAGGGGGAATGTCGGTGAGATGATCACCGATTACCTTGTCTGATAAGACAGATAGGTTAGAAACAGAATTGAGTTCTTTAAAAGTAAAATTTTCAAATATCTATTACGAGAATGAGAATTATAAAAGAACTAACAGAGAATTAAATCTCAAGTTAGAACTTTTGAATAATTCTCAAACCACAATAGATAAAATCTTTAATTCTTCACAAAAGTCTAGTGATAAAAGCTGGATTAGGCTTTGATAGGAGTAAGATGAATGATCCAATAAAACCTAGTGTTTTTGTTAAAGCAACTAAACCTAAGGTAGAAACTTTATTCAGTCCACGAAACCAAAGGAATTAATTACCTCATCCTGATACTTCAAAAGAAAAACCAGACGAGGAAAGTAACTCATAAGGCTAAACCTAAGACTAAATTAAGGATCTATCACAGGTATAATAGCTTTGATGGAAGAAGCAAATCATACCCATTCTTACCTAGATTTAAGATAATTTCAAAAGATCAATTAAATAAGATTGATCTTGAAAGTCTTATCTTAGTAGATAGATATGGATGTATGTTTCAATCTATGGTTTTAAGGAACATTGATATATTTGTCTGGATTCCTAAAAATCAACTTAACATGAAAGGACCCAAAGTACAAAGGGTACCTAAGCAATAAATTTGTGATTGCAGGAAGACAAGAAGATAGTTGATAGAGGAGACATTCTTGAGGTCATCCGGTATATTGGACAAAGTGGTTGTTCCAAGCACATGACCTATGAAAGAAGACTTCTCTCTAACTATCAAACCATTGATGGACCAAGAGTGATGTTTGGGGATAACAACTATGGACTTATTAAAGGTGTAGGAACACTAATGATTGGAGATGTTCAAGTTCATGAAGTTTACTACATGGAAGGATTGAAGCACAATCTACTATCCTGTTTCACAATTTTGTGATAAAGGGTTTTGTGTCAAATTTACTCATAATGCATGCTATGTTTTAGATGGTATCAATGAAAATATTTTATTGGCTGGAGTAAGACAAGGTAACATTTATGTTGCTAATTTCAAGAGTTGTCCTAAAGATACTTGTCTTGTTGCTAAGAGTTCGGATGACTTAAGTTGGTGGCATGCAGACTGACTTGGTCACTTAAACTTCAAAACTCTTAACAAAATAGCAAGGAAATCTTTAGTTAAAGGACTTCCGATAAAATATATTCAAAGAATCATATATGTGTTTCTTGTCAAAAAGGAAAACAGACCAAAGCTTCTTTTAAAACAATAAGTAGTCCTTCTTGAGAAAGGATTACGGAACTTCTTCATATGGATCTGTTTGGTTCAAGAACTCCTCTCGGCTTTAGCGGAAGAAAATACACCTTAGTAATTGTTGATGATTTTTCAAGATTTACTTGGGTTATTTTCTTGTACAAAAGAGTGAGACTATGACTAAGATTCCAATTTCTTAAAAGATTCAAAATGAAAAAGGATTAAATGTTGTTAAAATTAGAAGTGATAAAGGTACTGAATTTCTAAATAAATTGATTTCTAACTACCGCATTGAGAATGGCATAGCTCGGTAAACATCTCAGCAAGGACTCCACAAAGAAATGGAGTGGTTGAAAGGAGAAACAGAACCTTGAAAGAGGCAGCTAGATCTATGTTATCCGAATATAACACTCCACAGATTTTGGGCGAAAGTGTAAATACAACATGTTATGTTCAAAATAGAAGTCCGATTGTCAAGGATAAGTGTAAAACTCCCTATGAAATTTGGAAGGGAAGACCTCCCAAAATTTCATATTTTCATATATTTGGTTGTAAATGTTTCATACACAACAATGGGAAATCTCAATTAAAAACTTTTGATGCCAAGATAGCAGATGGAATATTCTTGGGATACTCGTATATATCAAAGGCATATAGAGTTTTTAATAAGACAACCTTGTGTGTAGAAGAAACACCCCATGTTGTATTTGATGAAACTTTTCTTGAGCCTAACAAGACAGGGGACATCACAAAGATATCGAGATGATCCGGATCGATGACTATCAAAGGATCAACCATAAAATTCTACAATCAAGAATCGATTCGGATGAAGAGAAAGAATCGACAAAGGAAAGAAACCTGAAAGAACTTTGATTGGAGTGAATTGATGCATGTTTTTAGGGCTATTTTTAGTGCAAAAAGTGAGCTAAAGTGTTAGTTTTTGTGCCTAAATGTGAAAAGTATCACTCTTTTGCCTAAAAAGTATTATTTGTGAGATTTTGATGTTTTCCGTCCATTTTGCAGGTAAATCGGTGGAATTTTGCCAAACCGAGAGTACCATTAGGCTTAGAATGAAGAGACGGACATCCGGGGCCAGCAGGAGTCGGGGCCGAAGCCCCGCGAGAAAAATGCCCCTGGACTCGAGCCTCGGTCGAGGAGCAAGAGCCTCGAGTCGAGGCTGTGTAGAGAAAGGCAAAAATTGGAAAAAGGCAGCAGCCTCGACTCGAGGCATGACCCTCGAGTCGAGGGAGAGGATTTTGCGGGGACCTCGAGTCGAGGCACTGACCCTCGACTCGAGGGGAGAATTTACCAAATTTCGGTATTTAAAGAGCTGAGCGAGAGAGACGGAAAATAATCTTTCATAGTAGCGATTAGTAAGCGGTTTTGGGGCGATTTCTCAAGCCCCAAGCCAATTTCCATCTTAGATTAGAGTAGAAGTTAGAATTAGGAGTAGATTTCAATTGATTGTTGGTAGATTAGCATTAGATTAGCATTTGATCCTTGTAATTCTTTCAATTCAAGCTTGTAATTCCTTTGGAGATTGTTGTTGAAGACTCAAGCATTCCTATTTTTGTTAATTGAAGATCATTTGGTGATGTTTTTCCTCTCTTGTCTCTTTAATTTCTTAAGTGTTGTGATTTGCTTTGTGTTTGTTCCATTCTATCTTCTTCCCATTGGTATTGTTTGTGGTACCATGGGCAAAATCTCTTGTGCTTGAGTTAATTGAAATTGATGATGATTTGATTGATGATGCTATAATTGTTGATGATTGGAGATCAATTGAGTAGATTGCTTACTAATTGTGATTCTCATTTGTGCTTCATGCATAATTATCTCTTTAGATTAGTGTTTGATCACCCTAGCTATAGACGAGAGTTGCGCTAACGTGATCCGGGATTAATCGGGTGATAATTGTGTATGAATACGTGGATTGGGTGCTTCGGAATCGAGAGATTAGTTGCACTAAGGATACTCACGTTAGTTTGCTTCCTAATTGTGATTCTTCATTGTGCTTTGTGTAAGATTGTCTCTTTAGATTAATGGTTAATCACCCTAGCAATAGGCGAGAGTTGAGCTAACGTGATTAGGTGTTGATCGGGTTTCAATTTTTCATGATTGTATGAATTGGGGATTTCTACATTGAGAGATGGGAAAGACTAAGGATACTCACATTAGGCATTGTGATTTTAATGGAGTGATTAATTTCATGATGGTTTATGCTTTCTATCTTAGTTGATTTGCAATTGATTCAATTGTAGCTTGTTGATTGATGATTCATTAATGGATGTTAATCCTAGCACCTCTATCCCACCATTTATTGTTGTTTTTGTTCTCGCATCTTAAGTGTTTGATCTATTGCTTGCTCCTTGTTGTTTTGTATTTTTGCTTGTGTTTTTGTTGTTTTTGTTCCAAACCATTGTTGCAACTCTAGTCACTAAGAACTTGTATTTCTAGGACCTCATGTGCATACTTTTTCCCTTGGGTTCGATATTTTGTTGATTGGTCTTAATAACTCTTACCCTATACACTCCAATCAAATGGCGCCGTTGCCGGGGAATTAGTTTTTGCGCCTTAAGTGAGACCTAGGGATTGTTTGATGTGACTATTTGTTGCCTTTGTGTTTGTGTTTGTTTTGTTATTTTTGATTGAATTTGATACTTTGGTATCTTGTCTAGATGGAGGGATACAATTCATTTGCATGGAATCAATATCATTATCAAGAGAGCATGGTATATCCTCCACATTTTGAAGAATTGAGCTACAATAATTGGATGAACTATGAAGATAATTCTCAATGGCAACAAGTTCCTTCCAATTATGAAGATTTGAGATGTGAAGAAATTCCTACCCCACCTCAAAAGATGTTTCCATATTATGAACCTTGTGATCAAACATCTAATCCATGTCTTGGATTTGAGGGTGATTATGAGAGAAGTTATAATTATGAGTATTCAATGCCACAAGCTTCTCCTCAAATTGAAGAATGGGGACTCTATGATATGAGAGCTATATTGCAAGAGATGCTTGGATTTGTGTTGGAAAAATTTGAGGAAGATGATGCTAGATGTGATCAAATGCTTCCCTTGTATGAAGAAATGTATGAGACCAAAGAAAAGGTCAATTCATGGATAGAGGGGACTATGGAGATCACCGAAGTGCATTTCACGTTTATTAAGTGTCAACTCAAAATTTTCTACGCCAAGTAAAGAACTTGAATATCATGGAAAGTCAAGAAGAAGAAGGGGAGGAAGAAAATGAAAGAAGAAATGTAGTAGAGGGTCAAAGCAATGAGGATGAAAGGAAGAAATCTCTTGTCAAAAGTGAGGAAGAGGAGTGTCCATTGATGGACATGAGCTATAATGAGGAAGAAAATCTAAGAGCATCAAATGAAGCTTTGAAGATCGAAATGAGCATTTCTATACCCTCTAACTCTTCAAATTTTGATTTAATTGATAATGATGCTTCTCATGATTTAATTTTGCCTCTTGTGAATTTTGACTATAGGGAAGAATTAAAGAAACGCTTGGGCATCCTTGAAAGAAAAGAAGAAAAGAGAAGGATGGCAAAAGAAAAAGGGGAACAACCATGGACACTTTGCATATCTATAGGTGGTTGCCCTATCTTTTCGGTGAACCTCCTAGATTATGAAGCTCAACGATTTAGATACAATGGGAAGGAGGATCGCTACCCTTGGCCATTCCGATGAAGGATGTTGGATGTGAAGAATAAGTCCGGCATAGGACACGAAAAATAGCGCTTGATGGGAGGCAACCCATCCTTTTTATTTGTTCTTTTTGTGTTTTTGGTAGATTAGTGTTTTTGTTTTGTTTGAGGAGATTTGGCTTGCTACTTAATTGCTTATGCTTAGTACATGATGCTCTATGCTTTGAAATTCATATATTGTTGTGCTTAATTGTTGATATCATTATGAGTTGCATATATTTGGAGCCAAACTTGAATGCATGACTTCATTCAAGTTTGGGGGTGTGTGTAATTTAGGGTAGAAATGCATCTCTTAGTGATGATTTTGATGAATTGTTTTGCCCGTGTGTAGGTATACTCACTACGAGGATTGGAAAGGATCGAATTTGCAAAGGAATCGAGGAATCGAGAAGGAAAGGAGAGCTTAAAAGTTGGTGAAAATGAGCAAAAGGAAGAGAACCCGGTCTCCTCGATCGAATGAGCGACCGGGCTTAAATCGAGGGACCAACAAGGTAAATTCTTGCATATTTGGGTTCGTTAGGGGTATAAAGGTCATTTTTAGGAGTTTCGGGGTCGGATCGGGCCGGGAATCGTCAAAAATTCCCTGGACTCGACCTGTGGTCGAGTGCATGGCCCCCGGGTCGAGGGATTTACACTTAGTCAAAAATTCAGAATTTTACACATTCCTCGAGTCGATGGTGTCACCTCGAGTCGAGGGGGTCAGTTTGTTAAGAGCCTCGAGTCGTGCGTGAGACCTCGAGTCGAGGCGGTCGAAATTTTGGATCCCTCGAGTCGAGGCCTGACCCTCGGCTCGAGGCGCGTGTTTTTAAATACGCAGACTGGGCTGAGCAGTAACCCCGACTCGAGGGTTTTGAGAGGCCGTTCAGTTTCGTTCCCCAACTATTTCCGTCATTTTGCGTCGATTTCACCGTACAATCATCATCATTTCATCATTTTATCATATACATTGCATAAAGATAGGATCTTGAGGGTTTTGGAAGCAAATTTGGGGATTTTTGGGTATACTTGAGTGGGTGTCGTCCAAGTCCGTTTTTGGGTCAAATTCACAAATAAGGTACGTAATTTCTACTCTTCTTGGCTTCAATTTCGTTGTTATATTGTAATATTTGCATGGGTGTTATGATTTGTGATAAAATTCTTGAATTTGGAATATTTCATTTGGGCATTTTGATAGGCACTTGAGATGCATGATTATTGTGGATGATTTGGAGCCTTGTATGAGTATATTTGGATCGTTGATGAGAATAGGAGCATGTTTAGGATTGAAAATGATATTGTGCTCGTTTATTTGTGAATTTGATTGGAATTGTGAATTATGGCATTTGTAGGAATTTCTAGTATATTTGTTTGGATCATTTGGTCAAGTTGAATTATGGTTTTGATAGAAGTGTATGAATTGTTGATGCATAATTGTTGAATTACTTGCTAATTGGCCTATGATTTTTGGGATTTTATTGAGCTTAATTGCATGATTATTTGTTGAGCCTACTTGTGAATTAATTGTGGGGCCATGTTAGTAAGTATACATGTTTTAGGATTATTTTGAACACTTTTATTGGATATATGTGTTTAGTTGACTCATTGACCATTGTTGAGGCTTTGTTGCTAGTTACTAGGGATTTTGTTCTTTTGAGATGATTATTGATCGTTGACTCGTTCATGGTATGCTTGATATTTTTCTGAGCTTGTATTATATTTGTTGGTATTGATTTTTGCTTTTGGGAATGTTTTGCAGGAACAATGTCTAGAGGGCCGCAGACATAACCTCTCTCGAGGCGGAGATTCGCGAGAAAGAAGCCGTTATCCGACGTGCACACAGGACACCCGCCGAGCTCGGAATTCAGTGGGATGATCACCGGTGGAGGACTCATATTGAGTTATATTCTGAGCTCTATAACCGGGTGGTCAAGACTAGACTAGTGGACCAAGATTGCATGATATCGATGGGGATCGAGGAGGATATTCCTCGCTTATTTGAGCAAGTCGGGATGGGGGCTTCTTGACTAAGAGGCCTCGGACATATATCGGACTCACTCTCGAGTTCCTGTGCACGGTGAGAGTTGATAAGGCCAGAGGGCCAAATTCCCGAGGAGTATTACATTTGAGCTCATGGGGTATGAGTACTCGTTGACTCTGGATGAGGTCAACGAGATTATTGGAGCACCTACTGAGACCCGACCGATCACCGTTGAACATCGGGAAGGAGTATAATGCTAAGCAATTTTGGAGGAGGATTTCGAATCTCGGGGCTCCTAATCAGCCCGATTTTGTTAGAAGTCTAAGAGCACACATATCCGAACCCGGTCATTCGATATCTTGAGAAGATTCTCGCGGTACCATATTCGCGAGATCGGAGGGAGGAGCCGTGGTTTTCGAGGAGCTGTACGTCATTTGGTGCTTCTTACATGGAGTCGATTTAATGATGCCGCCTACCTTTGCTATTTATTTGAGAGAGCCACTAGCACGAAGTTCAAGAAGGTTAACTTCGGTGGCATGATTACACCGATCGGCGAGCATTTTGGGATACCGACGCATAACCTCGGAGAGCGGTGGAGGGCCCCTGACCTTACTCTTGATACCATGCGGCGCATGAGGACGCTAGACCGCATCGGTAGGGACGTGGTGCCTACGGGATCATGGTGGCGATGCCCTCTTCCTAATAAGAGGTTGGCGGCAGTTTCGGATCTCGGGCCTTTGTGACTATCAACTTGCGTATGTGGTCACAGCGTCATGCGAGGCGATAGACGCTTACACTAGAGAGCATGGGGATGTGCTTAGAGAGGTTGATGATGACGATGGGGGTCGGCAGTCGGGTTCCATGATGATCGTGGTGATGGAGCTGCAGAAGGAGCAGAGGTAGAGATTGGAGATTATGATTACAAGACGAGGATGATGAGGAGCCGGAGCAAGAGGAGCCGCCGCGACAGATGGATGAGGATTACCAGCCGAGAGATTAATATGTTGGCAGGGCGAGATGAGGAGTAGAGAGTACGAGGCGGGAGTTCATCTCGAGAGGCCGTGGGTTTTGGCCCGAGGAGATGTGGGCGAGGCAGTCGAGAGGATGCATATAGAGAGTCGACCGGCGAGATGAGATGTACCGGATGCTTGAGGAGTCCGCAGATTTAATGAAGAGACTCGGAGGATGCGGGGAGGAGTCTCAAGACTCGGCATGACATGTATGCACTCCTTCACAGATGAGCTCGTGGAACTTCGGGCCGAGACACTACCCTCCTCCACCGCCGTCGTCCGATTACTAGGGCTATCCCTATTCCTCATTCCCTCTTCTTGTTGTTCTTTAGATTCTGATATTCTTGTTTTCCTTTGTACTTTTGATGATGCTTATACTCTTGACTTGATGATTGTTATGATTGGTTTTGGATTTTGGATGATTTTATTGATGGTGGTTATTATCTTGATCTTATTGAGTTTAATGGTCTATTGATGATTATTCCTTGATGATTTCTTTAGATTCCTTATTCTTAGGCTTTTGAGATTTATTGATTTTGAGCTTAATAGTGGATTCATTGACATATTTTTGAGTATCATCTTGATATAGTGAGTATGCTTGAGGTTATGTACATGTGCATTTGAGTTTGATTGGCAAGACTAGTTGGATTTTGATATGATCATTAGTTGATTTGTAGCTTGAAGCTAGCATTCTTGATTAATTATGTGAAGATGAATGTGATTGAAAATTCTTGATTCATTGCTCAATTTAAGCCTGTGAGCTTTTGTGCCTAATAATCGTACATCTTATACGGTTGAATGATTTCTTTGTGAGTGCATCATTCATGATTTGTATACTAGAACTTGCCACTAGACTTGTTGATATTGATCTTTGTGTGATGTTTTGAAAATGATAAGAGGCCATGTTTGATATGTTAAGTCACTTTGCCAAAATATTTTCCCCACCAAATACATTTGATTTCCTTAGTGAGCCATTTTGAGCTTATGATCCTTATTTTTGGCAAGCCAAGTGAAATTGAAGCCATTAGCCTATTTTTATGAGCCTTCTTGTCCTATGCTTAGTAGAGCTTGATTGTTGGTTATAGATGGTGATTTACATTGTTAAGTGTGGGAGAAAGAAGAGCTAAGAGATGAAAGCTTGAAAGAAGAAAGAAAGGTTGTGAAAGGAAACATTGAATTGTGAAAAAATGACAATGAAGTGAAAGAAAGATTCAATTTGTGAGCTTTAAAAGAGAAAGCTCAAGTGAATGGTGGATTGATCCTTGAAGTTCAAAAGGAAGAGTGTTGCTTGATGAAAAGTGAAGAGATATGCATTTGTATTGATTAGCTTACATTCAAGTCTCTACTACTTAGTCACTCTTATCCAAAAACATCCCACCTTTCCAAAGAGCCTACATTACAACCTAGGAGAAAGACCTCTTTGATTCTTGATTGATCACAAATGATTTTGATGGAGATTAAGTCTTTTGGAAAGCATATGGTGTGCAAGTTTGTGAATTTGATGATTGAGTGCATTGTACCTTAATACATATGAGTGAAGAGTGAAACACTCCATGGAAGGAGCAATGTGTTGAGTATTTGATTGAGCATTTGTTTGAGCATGATCTATCTTGTTTGCTAGTGGATTGTTGCATTGATACGTGTGATCATTGATGAGTTCGATTGTCTTTGATTTCGTCTATAGTGCCATGTGACATAATTGCAATCAATTCACTCCTTTGTTCTTAGTTTCTACGTTGCTCGAGGACGAGCAACAATTCAAGATTTGGGGTATGATTGGAGTGAATTGATGCATGTTTTTAGGGCTATTTTTAGTGCAAAAAGTGAGCTAAAGTGTTAGTTTTTGTGCCTAAATGTGAAAAGTATCACTCTTTTGCCTAAAAAGTATTATTTGTGAGATTTTGATGTTTTCCGTCCATTTTGCAGGTAAATCGGTGGAATTTTGCCAAACCGAGAGTACCATTAGGCTTAGAATGAAGAGACGGACATCCGGGACGAAAAGGGTCGGGGCCGAAGCCCCGCGAGAAAAATGCCACTGGACTCGAGCTGCAGTCGAGGAGCAAGAGCCTCGAGTCGAGGGTGTAGAGAAAGGCAAAAATTGGAAAAGGCAGCGGCCTCGACTCGAGGCATGACCCTCGAGTCGAGGGAGAGGATTTTGCAGGGACCTCGAGTCGAGGCCTGACCCTCGACTCGAGGGGGAGAATTTACCAAATTTCGGTATTTAAAGAGCCGAGCAGAGAGACGGAAAATAATCTTTCATAGTAGCGATTAGTAGCGGTTTTGGGGCGATTTCTCAAGCCCCAAGCCAATTTCCATCTTAGATTAGAGTAGAAGTTAGAATTAGGAGTAGATTTCAATTGATTGTTGGTAGATTAACATTAGATTAGCATTTGATCCTTGTAATTCTTTCAATTCAAGCTTGTAATTCCTTTGGAGATTGTTGTTGAAGACTCAAGCATTCCTATTTTTGTTAATTGAAGATCATTTGGTGATGTTTTTCCTCTCTTGTCTCTTTAATTTCTTAAGTGTTGTGATTTGCTTTGTGTTTGTTCCATTCTATCTTCTTCCCATTGGTATTGTTTGTGGTACCATGGGCTAATTCTCTTGTGCTTGGGTTAATTGAAATTGATGATGATTTGATTGATGATGCTATAATTGTTGATGATTGGAGATCAATTGAGTAGATTGCTTACTAATTGTGATTCTCATTTGTGCTTCATGCATAATTATCTCTTTAGATTAGTGTTTGATCACCCTAGCTATAGGCGAGGAGTTGCGCTAACGTGATCCGGGATTAATCGGGTGATAATTGTGTATGAATGCGTGGATTGGGTGCTTCGGAATCGAGAGATTAGTTGCACTAAGGATACTCACGTTAGTTTGCTTCCTAATTGTGATTCTTCATTGTGCTTTGTGTAAGATTGTCTCTTTAGATTAATGGTTAATCACCCTAGCAATAGGCGAGAGTTGAGCTAACGTGATTAGGTGTTGATCGGGTTTCAATTTTTCATGATTGTATGAATTGGGGATTTCTACATTGAGAGATGGGAAAGACTAAGGATACTCACATTAGGCATTGTGATTTTAATGGAGTGATTAATTTCATGATGGTTTATGCTTTCTATCTTAGTTGATTTGCAATTTGATTCAATTGTAGCTTGTTGATTGATGATTCATTAATGGATGTTAATCCTAGCACCTCTATCCCACCATTTATTGTTGTTTTTTTCTCGCATCTTAAGTGTTTGATCTATTGCTTGCTCCTTGTTGTTTTGTATTTTTGCTTGTGTTTTTGTTGTTTTTGTTCCAAACCATTGTTGCAACTCTAGTCACTAAGAACTTGTATTTCTAGGACCTCATGTGCATACTTTTTCCCTTGGGTTCGATATTTTGTTGATTGGTCTTAATAACTCTTACCCTATACACTCCAATCAAACTTCCTCAACAACTGATCTACCAACTGATCAAACAACCAATGACACATCAGGTGATCGAGATAGAGTTTTGAAGGTAACATAGAATCATCTGAAATAAATAATTCGATAAGACAAGAAAGTAATGTCATATCACCCGGTGAGCGAGATAATTGGAGATTTAGATTGGTGTCCAGACAAGGACTCAACTAAATCAAGAATGTATGTTCGATTGCTATGTGTCATTACTTGAACCTAAATCAATTACGAAGCTCTAATCGATTCCAATCGGATTAATGCCATGCAAGAAGAACTAAATCGAGTTTCAAAGACAAAATGTGTGGGAGCTTGTTGAAAGGCCTCATCATCAAAAAGTCATTGGAACTAAATGGGTCTTTAAAAACAAGAGGGATGAAAACAATATTGTGGTTAGAAATAAGGCCGGACTAGTTGCTCAAGGTTATTCACAATCGAGAGGGTATTGATTATGATGAGACCTTTGCACCAGTGAGCTCGCCCTGGGAAGCCATAAGATTGTTTTTAGCCTATCTTTGCTTTTAAAAGATTCATAGTTTTTAAATGGATGTTAAGTCAGCGTTTTTAAATGGAATCTTAGGCGAGGAAGTTTATGTAGAGCAACCCCTGGTTTTGTCAAAGGAGACAAAGTTTATAAACTAAGGAAAGCTCTATATGGACTTAAACAAACACCAAGAGCTTGGTATGACACCTTGTCGATTATTTAATTCAAAATGGTTTTGTTAAAGGTAGAATTGATAGAACTCTCTTTAGAAAAGAGTTTGGTTGTGATCTTTTATTAGTTCAAATTTATGTTGATGATATAATTTTTGGATCAACTAACATA
This sequence comes from Paraleonurus japonicus, assembly GCA_030762865.1. NCBI lineage: Eukaryota > Viridiplantae > Streptophyta > Magnoliopsida > Lamiales > Lamiaceae > Paraleonurus > Paraleonurus japonicus. The sequence continues at coordinate 13,458,234 of CM061061.1, forward strand.
TCTTTGTGTGAAGAATTTAGTAGTCTTATGAAAAGCGGATTTGAAATGTCCATGATGGGAGAAACGACATATTTTCTTGGACTTCAAGTCAAGCAAACAAAGAAGGGAATATTCATCAACCAAGCCAAATATACAAAAGATCTTATTGAAAAATATGGAATAGGTACCAGAGAAGCTAAGATACCTATGATGACAAATTTTTCAATGGATCCAGATGAGAAGGGAGAAGACACTGATCAAACCGAGTATAGAGGTCTTATTGGTTCTTTATTATATTTAATCGCTAGTAGACCTGATATTTCTTTTGCGGTTGGAGTTTGTGCTCTTTTTCAAGCTAATCCTAAGAAAAGTCATCTTGAAGCGGCAAAGAAAATCCTCAAGTATTTGAAAGGAACAAAATGTTGGATTATGGTATCCGGTGATGACAACTTTGAGTGTGTCTGGATACTCGCATTCGGATTTTGGTGGGTGTAAGATAGATAGAAAATCTACATCTGGTACTTGCCAATTTCTTGGAAGTAAGCTGATTTCATGGTTGTCTAAGAAACAAACCTCTGTAGCTACTTCCACAAGCTGAAGCCGAGTATATGGCGGCTAGGAGTTGTTGTTCACAATCGATCTGGATAAGTCAACAGCCTAAGGGACTATAATATTATCACCAAAGATGTACCTATCTTTTGTGATAGTAATAGTGCCATAGCTATTACCAGAACCCCAGTCCTATATACAAGGTGCAAGCATGTAGATATCAATACCACTTCATCCGAGACCATGTAGAAAAAGGAGATATCGACTTGAAAAAATTCTTACCGATTTTCAAAGAAGCGAGACATCTTGACAAAGCCACTTGTAGAAACAAGGTTTAAAGAACTATCTGTAGAATTAGGATTATTAGATGCTTCTCTAGTTAATCTATAATTTAAATTCATGTCTTTATTACTAGTCTTTCTCAACTAGTTTATTATGTCTAGAAAGAATTATCGGACAAGATATGAGTCAAAGGACAATCGGGTAGCCGATATCATTTGATCTCCTATCATTGGAATCAAGAATCAAGGATTAGTCATATTGACCATATCTGAATTGATAGTTACTTATCGACATAGGTAAATCGGATAAGGAAATAATAGTCAACCGACTTCTAAAGATTCAGATGGCTATTGCACCTTATCGACTTTACTCTTGTTACTAACGATTTGTCTAAGTGTCTATGATTTCAGCAAGAACAGAGTTTACACATCTCTAAATACAAGACAAGGTCAAGATTATCCAAGTATTTAAGAGAAGCAGACGGTGATGCTATCAATCCGCATTTAGGTGAAAGTCCAGAAGTTTCTCCTAAATACTCTTAATTATGAATATTGGATTCATATAATTAATATATGAATTTAATATCATAATTCTATTTATCATTCGTTTAAAATTGAAGTTACTCGTGTAATAAAATATTTTGTTTTACAAAATAAAAGGATAAGGGTTCAAATTTGTTTTCTAAAAACAATAATATTTTATTTTATCTCTCCAATTAATCGAAAAGTAATTTTCTCAAATAAGTAATTCTGTCAGAGAGAAGTTACTACGGACCCGAAATTTTATCAAATTCATTTTGAAATACGATGAGTATACTTCACGCGCGAGAAATGGAGGCGGTTTCGAAATATGAATCGTCTCAATCTCACGCGCGACATATTAAATAATATTCTATGCACTTTTCAAAATAAATGCCATAATTGCATTAATGGCGATTCAAAGCCTATATTTACACTTTTGCAGCAAATATTATTCTAATAATTGTTTATTATTATATTTTCCATATAATTAGACATTCGTGTGCATAATTTCCATTTATGCACACATAAAACTCTTCATATTTTCTCAAAACCTTTCTTTTCCCTCCTAAAAACCTTCTCGCATTCAACAATGGCGGATTCCAAAAGAAAATCAAGTTCGAGTATGATCGACTTCCATTAGAGATAAAACAAAGTCGAAATGTACGTTGATTGGGATCTTGCAATCGATCTTTGAAACAAGAGAAATATTAAGTTTCTTTGGAATCAAGGGGATTAAAGCAATACCGTACAATGAAACCAACGAAGAATTTGACAATGGATGATCTGTGCACCGAGTTCCCGACCAGAGCAAAAGCTACGATACAGTTTAGAATCTCAAATTAGATCAAAAGAAAAGAAAAGAAGGATTGTTTTATCGATTTCGAGATTGGTGTGATTTTCAATTTGAGCACCACCGCGACAACCCATTCACTTATAAATCATCGGAATATTTGGAGAGTTTCCGATTGATGGTGAAGAGAACGTATCAAAATACGTCGGCAAATTTAAAAAGGCCAATGTCAAGAGGAAGTATAAACTATTGATGCCGATTCCGACCAAGTGCATCTTGGGGAGCAACAGAGTCACGACGGGCTAACCAAGCCAAGGATATGATGTCTCGAGGGCTATCCTAGACGGGGTGGAGATTAACTGGGCAAGGTTGGTCTACTCGAGAATCATGGAGGAGAAGAGAAAGTTCACAAAGACTCCTATATCGAGATGAGCCGATGAGATGGTCTTTGACCAAGATTGCAAGTATGATGGCAAGGATCACCATCATACCGGAGCATAAAGTGGGTACACACAACCTTGATTGGAGTGTTGGAGTGAAAAAATACACAAGACAGAAAGGACTCCCGATCAAGGATGAAAAGATTTATGGTCCGACCGACGCAGAAGGAGATGGAGATGCTCCAGCTCCACCTCCAGCTCCAAAGAAAAAGGCTTCAAAGGCCAAGTTGAAGGAGACGAAGACGGTTTTGGTGGATGAGTCCTCGTCTGCTGAGATGGAGGAAGATGAGGAAGAAGAGGAGAGGACAACTTCTCAAGGGGAAGTGTCCCAGAGGTGGTAGGAGTATCGGGCGCACGGAGATCGGTGGAAGTCTCGTCTCGAGGATGAATCCGGAGAAGGAGAAGAAGTTAAATCACCTTCATCATCTTCATCCTCATCCGAGGATGGAGTACCTAAACCCACCTCTTCCCAACCTCGGGCGATGAAGGGGCGAGATGAGACCGCCGCCTCTGAGCCTCTAAAACGGTCCACTCCCATAAGTCCAAAACAAACCCAACCATCATTTGATCCATTTTCTTTCCTACCCTCAACCTCATCCGAACTCGACCTATTTCTAAATTTACCCAACCCATCCGGGAGATGGGACCAACCGAGACCTCACCGCGGATTCTTGGGAAGAAATTTCTCCTAAGACAAGAATCCACTCTTAAGGACGAGCCTGAGCTATTGAAGGAGCTTATTGATGTCTACCTCGTTAAGAAGACTCAGCCGGGATCCTTTGAAGAGACAAATTTATTCGATAGTCAAGCAGAGGCAACAACCTTGCTATCTGGGAGAAAGAAGTTCTCAAAAAGGCAAAACTCAAGTCTTTTCAAGATATACCAACTGAAACTACCTTTGTCGATTACATTTTACAAAGAGTATATCTTGGAGACGAAACCCCGTAAGAGGTAGCAGTTGAGAAGGAAGGAGAGAAGAAGAAGGATGAGGAGACTATTGTTGAGGGGAAAGGTTGGAAGAAGGAGTAATCGGTGGAGCTGCCGATGAGCCGAGATGGATACAAATGAGGAGGCACAAACGGAGCAGATTGTGGAGGTGCAACCTGAAGCTGAAATTGAGGAAATAGATCTCGACTCCATCCGAAGAGACGATCTTGCCATCCACATCCGTGTCTCGTATCCGAAGTAGAAGCTCAAGGTCAAGTACAAAATCTCAAGACCGCCTGTCTAAATGCCTTTCAATTGGTTCCTAATGTCATCACATCATCAATCAAGGAGAATATAGAAGCTGCAATTCTTGAGAAAACCAAGATTGATCTATATTTCTCTGGAATAAGACATGAGGAACAGATGGCTGAAATGAAAAAGAAAGTTGCTATGGAGATGAACTAACAAGACGCCCGGGTCAAACAATATGTTCGAGATGCATATCACCAAATCGCTGATAGTGTTGAAGACTAGGTGAAAGAGTCTTGGAAAGCTAAGGAGGCTTCATTCTCTCAAGTGCTAAAAATGCAGATAGCTTTGGAGAAGGACAGCAGACAAACATCTTGAAAAATTTCATGGAGGAGGAATTGTGATTTAACCGAGATACCACAAGAAGCGCACAGAACAGCTTGATAAAAAGCGGATTTATAAGAGAAGAGCTCATTGGCCAAATAAATCAAGTAGCCACTATTCTGTAATACCCATTTTGCCGATGCTAAAAAGGGGGAAGATAGTGAGCTCAAGAAAAGAGTTGAGTCACAGGATGATCACCGATGGCACTAAATACGAGAATAGATGAGTTGTCGGAGGAGTCATAAGAGCCGAGGAAGAAAAGAAGAAGGCAGAGGAGAAGTCTCGAGAGGGCTTTGAGAAGGTTAAAAAGGAGGACAACAAATGAATCCACCGAGTCTCGAGCTCGAACCCGAACTTCCATCCACCGCCGATCCCGCTCCAGCCCCGACTATCAAATCTCCCCCATCCTCATCTAAAGCAATTGGAAAGCTAAGGCTTCAAGCCAAATTCAAGACCTGCCTGAGACAAGAAGAGGCAAGAGTGCTTAAGAGGAGAAGGGAAGAAAAAGAAAAGTATAAAAGGAGAGAAGCTAAGAGGAGGAGGGAGCAAGAAAAGGCAGCCGGAAAGACGTATGATAGGAAGACGAAGAAGTGGGTACAAAGGTCGAAGAATACGAAGGAGAAGAAGTCTTTCGCCCATTCCACGTAATGTGCCGTGCCCAAGGAAATCCTTCCCATGGATCAACAAAGCAAATGGAGAGCTTATGAAGGGAATGGATCTTCCTGCTTCATGTTTGCAAGAAGATCTCTTGGGGCACGAGGCGAGAACATTGCTTTTCACGAATGGTTGGAGGCGAAAGATCCAAACTTCTATCAAGATTTGATCGACCTCGGAGACTCGTAATTCAATGTTGACATAGTCGCACCGCCTTATGCAACCATGTCTGCTCCATCGACGCAAGATGGCCACCAGACGAGAGAAAAGGTGAAGCAGATGCCGATCCAAGCCGAGACTGCGGCTGATCTAGTCAAGGTGGGGAGACATTGAGCTTGAAGAATCGTTTCTTCGACCGATGACAATTCCGTAAGAAGATAGGTGGTACGATGAAGTCTCTCTTTTTACTCCTCTGAATGTTTGTTGTGAAAGATGAAAATATGAAAAATGTGCAAGTCTTGTGAATATTTGTGAAATACATCTTTTGAACTACTCTCACAAAATTTGAGTGTTTAAACTAACTTGTTTTCATAATTTTCCATTAATTAACTTTTGGTTTAAGTAACTATCTTATAAATTTATAACACTAAATCATCTGAAATCTTCAAATCTTAGTCTATATGTTGTCTTCAAAGTATTTGACCTTAACTTTGATCATCCGATTATTAACTACATTACTCCGATCATCTTTATTAAGTACATTGCTCGATTATTGAACTATTGCTCCGATTATCCGACTATGTGACTTAGTTGTATACTTTGTTTTATTCTTATTTTTTAAGAGTACTAACAGTTTTCTTTTCTTGAAATGAGTTTTAACATCATCAAAAAGGGGAAATTGTTAGGTAAAGAAAAATTGTATTTAGTTTTGATGTGTTAAAAGTGTAAAATAGGATGACCAAATTTGAGCATCTTGTATAGACAATTGAAGTATATCTTTGTAAATAAAACTAAGTATAAATAGTCGACTAGGTCAAGACATCGACAAGGACAAATCTCGAGATAAGGAGAGGAAATCGAGGCGAGGATAATACATAGAAGACCTGATTGACATACAATACTATAAATAATCATCAAGACAAGGAATGTAGACAGAGACGAGAAGGAGCAAGTATCGAGACGATGAGGTGTTAGAGAAATATTACACAAAGGTTCAAGAAGTCTGTTTCAACTAATCAAGAGGAAGTTACGAGGATTCAGCTTATATTGTTATAACCGATCAAAACCGAATTCAAGGAAGTTATAACTACCAAGTGAAGATCTCTATAAATAGGGATAGAAATTAGTTTAGAATCAACTTTTGATACTTTGCACTCATCAATATACATTTTGTATTCACAAGTCACAAATATTGTTCACATACGTTTCAGGTTCTCGGTGTTTATAGAACACTTTTCTCATTAGATCTTCAAGCCATAGATATTCGTAAATTAGGAAGAATTCATTGTAAGGCTGAAGATTCTTTATTGTAAGTAAGTCGGCGAAGGAAGAAAGTAAGTAGTGAAGGGCCCTTCTTCAAGATTGAAGAAGGAGAGTGGATGTAGGATTATTATAATCCGAACCACTATAAATCCGTGTTCTTTATCGCTTTGATTTACTTGTTTGTTTCTTTTCAATTCTTAGTTGTTCATCTACGATTAATCTCGATTAAAGTTAAACCTATCTTGTCGATTGCTTTTGATCTTGTTAATAGTTGGGTTTAAAATTGTTTTCATTGTGTTCATCCGGGTACTTTGAATTGATTTTGAAGAGATTCAAAAATCTACAAAATCTATTCAAACCCCCTCCCCTTTCTAGATTTTGTTCTAAAAGGTTAACTCAAGGTTTTAATCAACTCAATTTTCTGGGACCAACAAGTTGGAATACATTTCTACCGAAAAGCAAATTGCGTACATTTTTACTAAAGCCCTTGATAATGAGAGGTTTTCTTCTCTTAGAAAATCTCTAGGTTTATGCACTAATTAGACATATATGTGCTGTGTGTTGTGACAAATGTGTCAATATTTGTAGCAACACTAGAACAATTTATTTAAATTTTTCTAAGTATTGTAATATTTAGTGTTTTTGAACTCTCTTGTGTAAATAGTATTAGAACACTGTGATAAATATAAATTATCCTGGACACACTTCTCTCAAATGAAATTAAATAAACTCACAATTAGATGCTATGTCACTTAGTAACTATGGGGCACGGAGTTGACTACTACGATGTTCTCTTTTCAAAAGGTGACTTGAATGCATCAATATATTCACAATCCATTGAGTAATTATGGGACACGGAGTCGACAACTACGATGATCTCTTATGGAAAAATGGATCAATGTGAATAAGTGGGAAAAGCAAAATATAGTGCAACACAAATAAATTTATTTCATGTAAAAAGCGTGTTGAGAAGTGTGTGTGCCGACATTCATTGAATAACATTCTCGGTTCTCATATGTATATTTACCTCTATGAGTTTGAAATTTTTCGAATATTATTTTATGGAAATTTATTTATTTTAAATTGTTCCCAGCAATATTATATAGTCTAATTTAATTAATTGTGCATTATTTTATCTAGAATTAAGCAGATTTTTAGCATGTCTTTGAAATAAACTTCCAACATTCGGTAATGCCCTATTTCTTAGGGATGTGATTAAATCTTATCTTTTAACTCCGATGTGTTCACAACTTCTATAATCTTTCTCTTCCCTATTTAAGGTCCTTAATACTCGGTGTGTTCTATATATTATATCAAAGTTTTGAAATTAAGCATAAGTGTTTGAAAGGTATTATTAATTATACTTTGTGGTGTTAGTTTTTCTTCAGCCTATTTATATTCAAATTTATTATTTTATTAATTTAATTTGAATAGTGTTTGCAGAGTTATTAATATGGCTGATCGAAAAGACCTCTCACCTTCACAATCCAAACACTCAACCTCTCCAGCATCATCTTCTACCTCGAGAAACCTTCGACTTCTAGCTTCAATGGCCGTCGACAATGTGTTTGAAAATGTTGGCGCATCACGCCCAACATCACCCTCTTCTATTAGGGTTGGCTCTGTCGATGTTCCTCTCCCACCTACTGAAATTTCTTCCGAAATCCCCGATATCCAATCCACTGAAACTCCGATTTTGGGCGGAACGCCACAAAATCCGATTAGCGGCGAAGCTAGCGAAGCCCCTGCCTCTGAAACATACCCAATGACGGTTGAGCTAGCTGAAGGAACCACCTCTGATCAAATCGTCTATGCGTTCAAAACCCTCACTAAGCGACGATTTACCCGGTTGTCAAGGTAGGCGACGTGGAGGTTGATTTCCAACAAGACAAACACCTAGTGTTTACAATGCCACAATCACCACAAGATGCTCCAATAGATGACCCATCAACCGATTCGACCGACACGGTGAGCTCACTACTCGCTTTGAAACTGTTCGACAAAAGGCGTCAAGCTCTAGGGGACATGGTCGAAACATCGTTCTTACCGAACTATGGGTAAAAGGGTCGATTACTCGGAGAAAGGGAAGAAGTAGAAACACGATGATGGTGTTGCCTCAAAACCAATACAAGTCTTTGATTCGACTCATCCGAAGAAGAAATGAGAGAAGCAAGCCCAGAGAAGGAGACCAGCGGTCAAGCCTCTGTTCCGGTGCTCACCAGGGGAGTACGAGGATTACGAAATGAATCAAACATTGGCGGAAATGGAGGAGCAAAAAGAACAATGAACCGCAGGATGTGCCGAAGGATGTTGGCACACCAATGGACACATCATCCTCTCGATTCTCGAGTCCTCTTCATCCGAAGCTAGTAAGGTAAAATCGATGATGTACATACCGATTGCTCTCTGCATATGTCTTCATCGATTCGATGATAGTTATCATGGTGTTGATAGTGATAAATTTAGGACTTTGAGAACTGGGTGATTGTTGGAGAAAGGATAATTAAGATGGATGATTTTGTCTCTATGAATTTGGTTGGTTATACGGAAGAAAGGTCTTTGTTGTTTGCACTTCAATTTGCCACTCCTTATCCGATTGAATGGGTATATGAATTTTATGCAAACTTGAAGGGCGGTATTTCTAGGGTCAATTCTAAGAACTATGGAAAGGTCAAATTTAGGGGAAAGGTGATTGAGGTTACTCCCGCTAAGATTAACAGCTTTCTTAAGACTAGGGATGATGAAGATCCTCAGTTGATAACCTTGATGAAGTGATAAGTGTAATCAATGGAGGGAGACAAACAAGATGGAGGTATAGGATGAACTCCTCGAGTCCTCACTAGTTTGTATAGTGTCTTGCACAAGTTGATTGTGTACAATTGATCGCCCTCATCCAACACCACTACCCTTACATCCGAACAAGCCGTACTTATGTACAAGATTGGCCACTTGCAAAGATTCAACCTAGGGAAGACTATTTTTGATAATATGATGACGTATTCTGGAAGAATATCAAGTAAAGGACTCTTTGCCATATCCTAGCCGATATTTATGATGATCTCGGCTCTTGGATTTCGTAGGGAAAATTCAGAGATAATAAGTTCGTTTGCTCTGAGTTTAGGAATCTCACATGTACTTGAGAACTGGACCACGTGTGATTGATCCTTGCCACGAGATCCAAATGCCCCTGGTTGAAGTTCCTGGCGATCAACTAGCTGATGTGCATAGAAATATTGGCACACACGCCGCCAACATACCGCAATTACAATTCATCCGAGATCAAATTACTATAACAGAGATAATTCAATTAATAATGTCAAGTGTCTCATTGAGCAACCTTGAGATGCACAAAAAGGTCGGGAAGCACTCCTTTCTATTGTCACAGGGGAGTAAGACCTGATATTGCTGCTTGCTCAAGCTGCCGATGTTCTTGATGTTCTTCTTCTTGAACCGGCTGCTAGGGATGGAGATGTTGTTGGTATGAATGCCGATGTTGGTGCAACCGGAGGAGGACCAGATGTCGATATCTCTGGAGAATTTGGAACAAGTGCGGCTCCCGATCTTGAAATGGGAAGCGATGCCCGAGGATGTGCGGATAATGTGCCCACAATTCCCACCAACAATGATGATGGACCCAGCAGTTCAAACATGGACGTTGATGCGAGAAGATAGATGCGATGGGTGGGATGATGAAGATCTCGGTGTCTGTATGATGACTTGGATGATTGGGGAAATTGATGATCCGAGCGAGGGGGAGCTTTCGAAGATGGAGGAGCTTGAAGAAAGGGGAGTTCGTGCGAGACTTATGAAGATGCAATTGTTATACTTGACAGCCCAATCCTCTCCTAATCTTTATCTATAAGCGTTATCTGTTTTTGTAAAGACTCAACTTATTTTTTATTTTTATGTTTATGTCTTTTCGAACTTATCTTATATTTTAGGTATGTTTTGGAACTTAGTATTGGTTTGGTATTTATTTAAGTTTATTTTGGTTAAGTCCTTGATACTATGTTCTCATTTTATTTTGTTTAAGTCTAGTATTTGTTATGTTCTTTGTTTAGGTTTCTTATAGTTTTTGTGTTAAGCTCGATTTATTGTGTTATATGTCCTTATGTCATTATTACTCGATTTATGTTTGTTAGTTTGTTTATTTGTTATTGTTTTATGTTAGCTCTATTTTTGTTTTTAGTTAAGTGTTAAGTCTATGTTATGTTCGTAATTTATGTTTTAGTGATGTTTTATGTTTAAGTGTTATTCGTTTTTGGCTAAGTAAAGAGATTTCATTTACTTGATGTTTGTTTACTTATCTCTATTGTGTACACATTACATTCAATGGTACAACATCAGTGTGTTCAGTAGAAAGGCCGGGTGGAGGAGATTGTTGATGTTATTGACGAGTGTTACTCGGAATGTGCCAACATTCTGGTCACAACATCGAATTCGTCCTTCCACTTCCACTAACCCTTAACCCACGTTTTGTCTTGGTCAATGTCTTGTTTTCTTTCGTAATGAAGACTTACGGCGATTCACAGAAGTCATGCGTTTGAAAAGGCAAGCAAAGAGAAGTTATAAAGATCATGGGGAAGTTACATGGAAGTTACCTATTTTCAAGGGAGATGTGGAAGTTATCTTCAAGCATTAAGAATCCAGATTTATCTATATATACACGGCTGCTATGAAGATTAAAACTTGGAGTTGAGAGAAACACAATCTAGCATAGTCTATTGGCATAGATTATTGAGTTTATTGTATGTTTCTATCTCGATACTTCCGTTGGTGAATGTTCCAACATTTCACTCAACATTGGGTCTTTATATGTATTAGTGATAGGTTAGATTGATCATTGTCTAGTCACTATATACGTAGATCCATTCACGGTGTGGCTTATGTTTTCACCGATTGTATCACTTAACAATTACTAGTGATAATACGCCGATTGGCGGTATAGACTTATTTATAGTCTATACAAAATTTTGATATTCATCTTGCAAAGTGTTTAAGACTTCTGCAGTGTATTTTTGTTCATTTATTTTAAATCTCGTGTTGTTCTCGATTGTGCCAACATCCGTGACAACATTCTCGCAAAAACACTTACGCACACCTTGAGATGGGGTTGCATGTGGGTGACAAAATTCCTTGATATTTTGAAAAAGGAGAAGAACAGATTCTTTCTCGCGATGATTCAGCTTATGTTCAGCTTATGTAGGGGTGAAAATCAAGAACATTGAACAATATCTATCGATGTCCAACAAGATTCTTGTCTTGTTAGAACGGATGTTGCCTGGTGTTGTTTGGGATCCAAAGTGGACAAAGTCTTACACTAAGGCTAAGCTCATGCTTAATAAGGATGAAGATCTGCGGACCTCCTGATGCGATGATGAAGGGGTGGCACCGATGGCTATAGGCGAGGGGGAACATGCTTATATGGATTCTTCGGGGAATGAAGAGGACTCCTCGGAGGAGGAGGACAAAAGCGAAGGAGGAGATGGAATGGATGATGACAAGTGCTAGTGATGAAGGAAAGGTTGCTGATAGTGAGCCCGAGAAGGAGTCTTCTAAATCAGCAAGTCCGAAGAAGAAAGCAAGTCCAAAGTCTGCTAAGTCGGTTCGTAAGGCCTTAGGAATTGACTCTTCCGACAGTGAGGATCAAGTTCCTATCTCAGAGCTACCAAAGAAGAAGGCTCGAAAACTATCGGTGGTACCCCGACAGGCTCGGTCGGCCAGATTGAACTAGGGGAGCAAGGATGTCTGGACCCATTGTTTCGGTCTAAAAGGAGCTTTAGTTGTTGATGCGGTGGAGATCGAGGACTCCTCATCTAAGGAGATGGAAGACACTTTGTTACTGCAGTCTCATGGGTGAGGAGAAGGTATCGTTTCCCTTTTCTCCATCTTTTCATGATGCTTCTTCTAGTCTTCAGGAAGACTTGTCCTCCAAAGAAGTCGTCGATGAAACCGCGGAGTTGGGTGCAGCCGCTGAGCCAACCACCCATGTTGCCGAGGTGAATCCTGCTGTGAGAACACTCAACCAAGCTCTGTCTCAAGAATTCGTGGCCCATTTGAAGATTGCTTAGTGGTGGAGGCGACGTCATGGGTAGACAACAAGTACCCAATATTCTTGAATCACGATGCCGAGAGAAAGCCGCCGATAGAAATCATTATGTGGAGAAACGTTCGTTTGGGTACAGCTAATGATCTAATTACATTGATAGAAGAGATGGGCAGAACGCATTCTCGATTGGGAGTATGAATTGCGTAGCAAGGCTGGTGTGGGAAAAGCCTTTGATCTGTCTTCGGATCATCAAGTCGATTGTCTAGTAGCAAGGTTGCTTTGGGGAACCCGGAACACAGTGAGGAGAGCATTGGACCTCATGCTTTGTCTTGGCGGCCGGGTTAGGAAAGTTTATTTTCTCCTACCTCTTCTTTACTTGATTTCTCTTAATGCGATTACCGAATATCATGCCTGTTGTTGTTCATGATAACTTGTATAAGTGTTAGGATATATATTTGTATAGTTTTGATGATGTGTTTAAAACCTTAGTGTAATAGGACCACTGAACTGTTAGTTAGTGATGATCTAGTTCATGTTAGATAGTCTTTTGATAAGGGCGAAATCTTTCTAGACTAGACAAGAAGACTTGAAGACCAGCCGAGATAGAAGACTTCGTACTCAAGAAGACTTGGCCTGGAGTAGAAGGGTTCGTCTAGAAGACTTGGCCTGGAGTAGAAGGGTTCGTCTATTAGACTTGGCCAAAGAAGACTTGAGGTAGAAGACTCTGTCTGATAGACAAGAAGACTTGGCGTCAGTAAGGTTGAATTATGGAAAGTCGAGATCAAAAGTTGAGAGACAAGCCGAGTTCAAGAGTTGACCGATATCCGATTCTAAGATTCAAGGAAGACATGATTGGCAATCAATGATTAAATCAAGATTCAATCATAAAGATTAGATTGCAATCAAGGAAGATATGGAAGACCAATCAAATAACAATCAAGGGAATTAATCGGAGTAGTAAATCAATCAAGACTTGATTGATGGGAATCAATCAAGCCAATCAAGCAAGTCAACCAATTGATGGGAATTAATCAAGCCAATCAAGGAAGTGAACCATTGATACTTTCTAAACTATAGAGGATTTGATTGCTAGCTTTTCCAACGGCTAGTTTTACAATATCTATAGGTATTGGTGATCACTACAAGCTCGCGCATGGAATACACACATATTCAAAAGAGACACAAAAATACGACGAGCTAACGAACAAGCAAGGTCACCATTCCAAGAGCTTTAAACGCATTAACACAAGCTTAGAGAAATAATCCATTGCTATCTTAGAGCAACTAATCGATTAGGATTATTTCTTAGTTAGAATTGTAAAATCACCTTTCATTATCTCGAAGATCACATCTTTGTACCAAGGGCAGGAACTTGTAAAACATCCCTGTGGTCAAATCCTCAAGGAGAACGAGGACAAAAGACCGTTTCGTTAGTAAGGCCTCTGTGGAGTCGGGAGAGTGGACGTAGGATCGTTATATCCGAACCACTATAAAAATCTCTCGTGTCTTAACAAGCTTTACGCATACATACTTATAACTGCTCATTCATCATTGTTTTAATAAACCAAGACCTTTGAAACTTTCTTAATATTCATCACCAAGGTTTTCATTAAAAGGGATTTTCAAATACACACGAGATTAGCTTCCGCACCATCGGAAGACTTCGAAGTTTCCGAAGTCCTGCCGATCACACCTAGCATACTCCGAGTACCTTGTTGTAGAAGACTTCAAAGCCTTCTAACCTTACACTCACTCACGAAAAGTCGAAAAACTTTTGAGTGTGGTAAAGTATGTTCAACGCCCCCTTCTAGACTTTACACCTCCGTTCACATCTCGTCCGGGACCAACAAGTGGTATCAGAGCGGTGGTTCAATCGACCACCGGCTTTGGTTACCAATAGTCTTTGAGGAAAGACTGTTGTGGTCATCCGATGCAGATCTTTTGAAAAACCATTTTCATAAAACTCATTGCATCCATTGCATAATTGTTTTTATTGCTAACATGAGTTTTCTCAAGAGCAAGAAGTCCGTAAAGCTACCGAAGTTCTCTATAGAAGACTGTAACTATTAGAAGTTTCGCATAAAAACCACCTCGTAGACTTTCATGACCGTATGCTTGATATTTTGGAGGATGGACTAATGAAGTTCAATTGGTATCAAGTAGAGACTACTAAAAGAGAACCGAGATGCCCCACTCTCTCATAGAGAAGAAGAGAGATTGAAGAGAGATAGAAGATTTGCAGACAAGAAAGCTTTGATGGTAGGCCAAGAAGAGTCTACATCTAGTTCATCAACCTCATCGATTTCTCTCCCGATAATGATCTATGTTTAATGACAAACACAAAAGAGGTATCTTCGACTCTTGTTCTTCTTCTTCTTCTTCTCGCAACTCTCTAGCAGAAGAGTTTGACCATAACTTTGTTGATAAGTTAATGGGTGATCTCAAAACTGCTATACACGCTTACAATTGTGTGGAAAAAGAGAACACTAGCTTAAAGACCGAGATTGAACTACTTACTCATGAATCTACTAGCAAGCCTTCCGGAATACTAGCGTAGACTCTAATCGGATAACTTCGAAGAGTTAAACACTCTTAAGTTTAAGTGTGTTGAACAAGGTCTCTGTAGAAAGGTTGCTTCTTGAGAATATTAAGAAGACAGATCAATTAAAGATTCTACAAGCAAAGTTCGATGAACTTTTCCATCAACATGAACGTGTAAAATCAAGTGAGGAACGTTTAAGTTTGAGGTTGGATCAATCAAGAAAACTTCTCATGCGGTTCAAACAATAGTTGATTCGTCTCAAACGCCTAACGTAAAGAAGGTAATTGGTTTTACCATTGCCCAATCCTCACAGGTTCAAACAAGTGTACTTAAGAAGAGTAAACATGTTAAGGGTGATGATTTGGTAGGAGAAGGTTTCAAACCTAAACCTACCGATAAGGGAAAGAAGGTTGTTGATCCAAAGAAATCATTGAATGGGAAGAAGAGTAATCATGCTCAACTACCTACACAACCGATGAGGTATCAAAAGAAGGGGGAATCCCAATTTAAGAAACCTCAAAGTCAAAAAGTAGACATCAACCGAAACCATCTCTCGTGGAGACAGTCTCGGTGAAGACTACACAACCTAAGCAAACTTCAAAGCTTGCTAAACGGTCTACTAAGTCTTTTGTGCCTGTGAGATATAAATCTTTTGATGGCTCAAGTAGAACGTATCCTTATCATCAAAACCCTCGAACCATAGCACAACGGCCGATCACTCCATACGTAAGACCTCGGAAGGGTCAAGTCTTCCGGAAGGAACACAGCCAACACACATAGACATGCATCCAAGAAGACACCAAAAGATGTTGTCTATATTGATATGTATGGGAGAAGGATGAGGTCTTCTAACCTTGATAAGAACACCTTATTCCCGTGGATCCCTAAAAGTTTTCCTAACCCTCAAGGACCCAACACCCAAAGGGTACCAAAAGTTTAATTGTTTTGCAGGTCGTGTGGGTCCCTATAGAAGAAGAAGTTTGGATAACACCGTCTTGTACATCGGCGGTGGGTGCTCGAAGCATATACCTTGTGACAAACACTTCTTAAGTTCCATCAAGCCTCAAGATGGCCCACGTGTAGTCTTTGGTGACAATAACTATGGTATAACCGGAGGAGTTGAAACCTTAGACATTGAAGATGTACATAGAGGAAGTTCTCTACATAGAAGGCCTAAAGCATAATTTGTTGTTTGTGTCCCATTTCTCGCGACAAGGGATACTCAAAGCAAAGTTTAGAGAACTATCGGTGGAATTAAGTTTGCTAGATCTAAGAAAAGCGGCTTAGGGTAGAAGACTACAAGCCGTTTGACTTAATTAACCGTAAGAGTTCAGCCGCTTAAGGGAAGAAGAGTTCAAGGTGGATCAGTTGAGACAATTAAAAGAAGAATCTCATGACATTTTATTGATTACAAATATAAGAGCTTACATGATAAGAAGAGTTCGATTTGTTAAAGGGAATACTAGTTGACTAACAAAATATGGAGAGTTGATCTTTACACACACATAGTGACATCCTCAAGAAGACACCAAAGATGGAAGCCAAGTGGACCTTATCCTTGATGATGTCAAAAAGGGAGAAAGTAAGATAAGAATTGCAATCCTCTCCGAGATAACTTCTAAGTTGACAATCGATTTCTATTGAGATCTATTTTTAGATCTCTCGGTCCTTTACCGTATTGCTTATTCTTTTTATTTCAATTCTTAGAAGGTTTTAACATCATCAAAAAAGGAAATTGTTAGGATATATATTTATATAGTTTTGATGATGTGTTTAAAACCTTAGTGTAATAGGACCAACTGAACTCGTTAGTTAGCCGATGATCTAGTTCATGTTAGATAGTCTTTTGATAAGGGCGAAACCTTTCTAGATTAGACAAGAAGACTTGAAGACCAGCTGAGATAGAAGACTTTGTGCCAAGAAGACTTGGCTGGAGTAGAAGGGTTCGTCTAGAAGACTTGGCCTGGAGTAGAAGGGTTCGTCTAGAAGACTTGGCCAAAGCAGACTTGAGGTAGAAGACTCTACTTGATAGACAAGAAGACTTGACGTCGGCAAGGTTGAATTATGGAAAGTTAGATCAGCAAAGTTGAGACAAGCCGAGTTCAAGAGTTGACCGATATCCGATTCTAAGATTCAAGGAAGACATGATTGGCAATCAATGATTAAATCAAGATTCAATCATAAAGATTAGATTGCAATCAAGGAAGATATGGAAGACCAATCAAATAACAATCAAGGGAATCAATCAGGTAGTAAATCAATCAAGACTTGATTGATGGGAATCAATCAAGCCAATCAAGCAAGTCAACCAATTGATGGGAATTAATCAAGCCAATCAAGGAAGTGAACCATTGATACTTTCTAAACTATAGAGGATTTGATTGCTAGCTTTTCCAACGGCTAGTTTTACAATATCTATAGGTATTGGTGATCACTACAAGCTCGCGCATGGAATATACACATATTCAAAAGAGACACAAAACCACGACGAGCCAACGAACAAGCAAGGTCACCATTCCAAGAGCTTTAAACGCATTAACACAAGCTTAGAGAAATAATCCATTGCTATCATAGAGCAACTAATCGATTAGGATTATTTCTTAGTTGGAATTGTAAAATTTCCTTTTATTATCTCTCGTACGAGAAAAGGTTGATTATTTAAGATCTAAGAGTTAACACTCGAAGATCACATCTTTGTACCAAGGGAAGGAACTTGTAAAACATCATGTGGTCAAATCCTCAAGGAGAACGAGGACAAAAGACCGTTTCATTAGTAAGGCCCCGTGAAGTCGGGAGAGTGGACGAGGATCGTTATATCCGAACCACTATAAAAATCTTTGTGTCTTTACAAGCATTCTGCATACATACTTATAACTGCTCATTCATCATTATTTTAATAAACCTGGACTAAAACTTGCTTAGTATTCATCACCAAGGTTTTCATTAAAAGGGTTTTTCAAATACACACGAGATTAGCTTCCGCACCATCAAAAGACTTCGAGTTTCAAGTCTGCCGATCACACCTAGCACACTGAGTACCTTGTCAGAGAAGACTTCAAAGTTTTCTAACCTCACACTCAGCTCACGAAAAGTTAAAAACTTTTGAGTGTGGTAAAGTCTGTTCAACCCCCCTTCTAGACTTTACACCTCCATTCACATCTCGTCCGGACCAACAATAAGAAGTATGCTACTAAATTTGCTGAGTTAAAGGATCAGTATACCACTATATTTTTGTTCTTAATGCCAAATATGCCCCATTGGCTTCAAATATTGAATCGCCAAAAGCATACATTGATGCCGCGATGGCTCCTCAAATGATCCGAAGGATGGTCAGAGATGTTTCTTTGAGCAACAACAAAACATCATTGATACACTCGGTGGAATGATCTTGAACAATGTAAATGAAGTCGATTCGTTGAGGCCATGAGGGACCTTAAGGAGAAAAGTGAAGAAAAGTGGAGACAAGTTGTCGCAGAAAGGGAAGCACACTGCAGGAGGTCGAGGCCAAGGTAAAGCGCCCGATTGATATGCAATTACATCAGATGCAGGGTATGCAGCAAGCTCTAAGGGATGGAATTAATCCGAATGAATCAATCCGGTTGTCATTACAGAGATGGGCAGCTGTTATGCAAGAGAACAAGAACATCACCGAAGCTACATCTGCTATCGGCCGCGGACGTTGCCGCAAAGAAAGCACCGGCTCGATATGGAAAATAAGATTGCCAAACCTATAACCAACGAATCAAGTGAGTTAAACAAATTTGTGGAGAAATTTGATGCCTATCGGAAGGACATCTTCGGACGCACTAAGGCTCTAGATGCGAAGTGGTCACCCTTTTGATGGTTGGTAAAAAGAGGGAAGAAGAGTTAAGAACCGACTGAAAGGAAAAGAGTACGAATTGGCTGGAGTGCAAGAAAGGTTGAAGGCGATAGAAGATTTTTGTTGGAACGAAAGGAGAAAGCTGAACTTAAAAAGGTTCTCGGGGAATCGGGTGTGCTTAGGGACACCGTGAGGTACTGTTGCTACGATCCCTACGATTTCATCAGATGTTGCTGGAGAAACCTCCCAACCAAGTAAGAGAAGAAGGTTGATTACAATGGCTGAGAAAGAGAAAGTTGTAGAAGAGATTGAAGCTCTTCATCGGAAGCTTATTTGGCATCTTGAGGCCGGAAGAAAGATCAATATGTTACCCAAAGAAGGCCTTAAATTCCTTGCGCATGAAGGAAAGAGTCTCAAGGCTGGGGAAGTTCAAGGAAGAAAGTGTTTGTTGCTAGAAGGTTTACTTCCAAACCTTCTAGATCAAAGAAGAAGTCTACCGGTAAGAGAAAGAAGAAGTCTGCTAGAGGAGAGGCTGATATGAATTTTATCCTTCCTCATAACATGAAGGATTTGTGGACGACCGTTGTCCGATGGAAAGGATGAGTGACTGGAAGGCAAAGCTAAGAGAGACTTCATCTGCTTATTTTATGTCTCGCGACTATTGGTGTTAGAGCAATAGACATTCTTTGCTTGGATGGAGGAAAAGCATGGAAGTCTCAGGCGTATATTCTCAAAGCCTCGGAGAGTTTAATCTTAATCTTCATGCTCTGAATTTGAAAAGATTCCCACCCATGTGATGGCCAATGGTAGTTTAGATCAGCCGAGTATTCGAAGGACAATCAAGACTGTCTTGCGGAGGTTAGACCTCCAAAGTGGGTTCGTATAATTGGGGACTATATGACAGGGTTTATGATCGGTCATCTCATGCCGAGAAAGTCATAGGAGATATGACTAAGGAAGAAGGTTGCCGCTAAGAAAGTCGGGCCGAGAAAGGGTGAAGGAAGTAGGTTGTTGTTGAAGGAGAGTTAATCTTTTTGTCTATCTTTTGTTATATTTTGTGTTTGTGTTTCGTTTTGCGTTATTTAGTCTATAGGCACTTATGTAATATGTACCGATGTTCCGATATTAATGGAAGTGCTTATTTTTCTGGTCAAGACAACTTCTCGTTGTCTCAAGTTTTCTGAGGGATCTAGTTTTATAGGTCTCTGTTTTATGTCTGCTTTTCAGTTCTCAAAGGTTTTAACATCATCAAAAAGGGAGAATTTGTTGGTTCTTGGTTTTGTAGGTTTTGATGATGTACCCATATGTAATAGGACCAATTAACACTTAGTCGGTGATGATCTAGATAGGTTAGTATTTGTGTTAAGGTAACCTTGCTTAGAGCTATCCAGATGGCTTGTAGATGTATGAGAACCGAAGACGAAGACTTTGAAGACGAAGACTATGAAGACAAGACTTGAAGGCAAGAGACTTGATCGGAAAATAGACAACTAGAGAAGTATAAAGTTTGCTACCAAGAAGACCTAGAAGGTTTTTATATTCGAGAGAGGTTGTCATTAAAAGACTAGAAGACTTATAACGTGCTCTAAAGCGTAAGATGGACCCAACTTATGAAGGTCAAGTAGTCAAGAAGACTTGGACAAGAAGATATCAAGGTTGAGAAGCTTGCTAGGATAAAAATAGAAGACTTGATTAATTCAAGATAAATTCGTATATCAATCGGGATAATTCGTATCAATTAGATTACCGATTGGAAGATCAAAATCTCAAAAAGACAAGCTATCAAGAGATAATTGATTAGATTCAAACAATCAATTATCTAAGTCAAACAGATCTTCTTAAACGGCTACTTACCATTACGATGAAGACCTAATTATCAATCACCTAACGGCTAGTTGATTTCGGGAATCTATAAATCAATGAAGGGTTTCAAAATCTTTACGGAACTATGCGCGAAAAATTTCAAGAAATCCTACCATTCATAGCAAGACACGCAAATTCATTCAAACCACGAATCAAAACACACGTTGAATCAAGATCTAATTCTCGGTTCAAGAATTGTAAATCACCTTCCAATAGCTCGAGTACGAGAGAAGGTTGATTGTTTGTTAGATCTAAGAGTTAGAACAAACTCAAGGATCATCTTTTGTAATCAAGGGCAGGAACTTGTTAAGCCTCCCGTGGTCATAACCTCAAGTGATAGAGGGAACAAGACCGAAAGATTTGGTGGATAGTAAGACCCCGTGGAGTCGGGGAGAGTGATTTTTATATTTGAACCACTATAAAAATCTCTGTGTCTTTTATAAGCTTTACTGCATATATATTTATAACTGCTCATTCATCATCGTTTTAATAAACCTGCACTAAACTTGCTAAGTATTTATTAAGAAGGTTTTCATAAAAGGATTTTTCAAATACACACACAAGATTAGCTTCCGCACCATCGAAGACTTTGACTTTCCAAAGTCTGCTGATCACACCTAGCACACTCGAGTACATATCTCGTAGAAGACTTGCAAAGTCTTCTAATCTCACATTCAGCTCACGAAAAGTTATAAAAAAATTTTTAGTGTTGTAAAGTCTATTCAACCCCCTTCTAGACTTTCCACCTCCTTGCACATCTCGTCCGGGACCAACAGCTTGTTGCTAGATTTCCATTGATTGTTGATTAGATTAGCCTTTAATACACTAGATTAGTCCTTTGAGTTGTAATTTCATTAAAGAAGAGAAGTTACATTTGAAGATTCAAGCATTTAATTCATTGTTGATTTGGCAAAATTGGTGATGTTCTTCCTCTTTTCTAAATTCTATTGCTTAATTGCTTTGATTCTCATTATATTCATGCAATTAGATTTTACACCCATGGATTTTGCACTTTTCTCCATGGACTAATTCTCTTGTGCTTGAGATAATTGAAATTGAGGATGCTTTGATTGCTCTTGCTATAATTGCTGATGATTGTTGTTCAATTAAGATAGTTAGTTCCCTAATTGTTGATGCTAATTGTGCTTTATGCATTTTTGTTAGGATGTATACTATAAGCCTAGCTTTTGTACGAACATCTTTTGATATGAGATTCGTTATGATCAAAACACTTGCTTTTTATGATTGTTACATATATCATTGTTTTTGTCCGCATTAGTTTATACCGTAGATAATATGGTGTGTGGTGTCACCACGTAAGATCATGCTATCGATTCCTTATAGATTATAAATAATAGCTCACAACCAAGATGGGATTGGACAAACCATTAGAACGGTTGTGGTGTAATTTGGTATTAGTCTATCTTGACTATAAAATTACACTAGTACATTTTGTATGTATTGAGTAGGACCATATGAGGTTGTTCAATTTGTACTTGACTATATAAAAGAACAAGACCTCTGTCATTATGGATGTACGTCTTCTTAATCCCTATATAATAATGGGCACGTGTACTCGGTGTTTGTTTCTTTAATTTACCAATGGGTGAGATTTGTTAAATCAATTGGCTCGGTGAATTGGGAGATAACACTTGTTTATATGGTGTGCTATTGATTATAGAAGGAATTCGTGTCCTAATTATTTAGGATGATGATGTCCCCTTGAGGAGCTCATAAAGATTATCATGTAAACCCCGCAGGTGAATTTAATCCGACATGATAATAAAGATGAGTGGTACTACTCTTGGAATTAGATATAAATTAATTAAGTTGTCAGAACTTATCTAATTTATGGACATTCGGTATCTTATACACTTTGGGAAATAAACGTACACATAATGAAGGTGCTCATATAGTAATATGAGATTAGGATGGTAATTCAATTATAACTCTTTAGTGGACCGAGTTATAATTGATGGGTTTAAGTGGAGTGTTCGGAGTGAACACGAACGCTTAGGCTCATCAGAGGCCCAACCCTAATTCCTCCTTAGGGTCCCTATTGTAGCCTATAAATAAACCCTACGTCGAGAACCTCATAGACGCGTGAAAAAAAAATGTAAGAAAAGAGGAGGCAGATTCGACTCCCTTGGAAGATCGTCACCCACACGATGTCCAAGGGAAAGGGATAGGAATACGGCAAAAGATCGTGACGTTCGTGGTTCATCCTTGATCGGCGAGTTTGACCTTAGAAGCTGGTTCGTCTTCACCTATTAAGGTGAATAGTTATGATTCCTTTTTTTCGCTGCGTGTTTCATACATGTGATCCCGAATCGATAATTACATAGAGTCGGTGATCCAGTGGTTCCAATATTTTTATCTCTTTTGATTAGTGTTTGATCACCCTAGCAATAAGCGAAAGTTGAGCTAACGTGATTAGAGATTAATCGAGTTATAATTGTGTATGATTGTATGAATTAGGTCTTTGCATTATTGAGAGATTAGTTGTACTAAGAATACTCACTTTTAGGCCTTTGTGTGATGAATGGAGACATTATTACATAATGTTCATACTTTCTATCTTGGTTGAATAGCAATTTGATGCAATTATAGTTGTGATCATTGATTCCTTGGTGAAGATTATCCCTAGCACCCTATCCCTATTTGATACTTGAGTTAGCTTAGTTTGCTACTTGTTCTAGCTTAATTCGTTGTCTAATTCATTGCTTGCTTGTTGATAGATTTTAATTCTTGGAACCAAAACCTTGCTTGCAGCAATAGTGGTTGAAAACTCATGTCCTAGGGCCTTATTGCATATTTTATCTCTTGGGTTCGATACTTGGTTTGGTCTTAATACTTCTTACTCGATTATACCACAATCATTGTTCTAGACATATGATTGGTCAAATCAACTTCTTATCTGAATATAAATCTTTTAATGGTGGAACCGTAACATATGGTGGTGGTACTAAAGGAAAAATTATTGGAAAAGGAACTTTAAATGTTGAAGGTTTTCCTAAGCTAAAAATATTTTGCATGTTAATGGCTTACTTGTTAATTTGATTAGTATAAGTCAATTATGTGATGATGATTTGTATGTAAAATTTGACAAAAACTCATGTTATGTTCTTGACAAAAATAATGAGTGTTTGATGACTGGTAATAGGTCAACAAACAATTGTTATTTAATTGGGAACAAAAATGTGTGTAATTTGGCAAAACATGATGAGAATGTCTTATGGCATCAAAGATTGGGACATACAAATTATAGGAACATGAATCGGTTAAAACAAAAGTTGTGCTAGGATTGCCTAAAGCGAAGTTTGACAATACTGTTGTATGTGATCCATGCCAAGAAGGTAAGAAGGTAAGAATGTCGCACAAAATGTTGTCACATTGTTCGACACATCGTTTTGAATTGCTTTGCATATGGATCTCGATGGGTTTAATGGAAAAGAAAGCATTGGTGGTAAAAAATACTCACTAGTTGTGGTTGGTGATTACTCTCGGTATACATGGATTGAATTTTTAGAGAAAAATCAGAAGCTTTTAATGCTTTTAAAATCCTTTACAAAAGATATAAACTTGTTTACAACTTGAAAGTCGCGAGGATTAGATCTCGATCATGGTAGGGAATTTGAAAATACCATGTTTCCTGATTTTTGTGAAAGAAAAGGTATATTTCATGAGTTTTCTTCACCTAAAACTCCACAATAAAATGGAATTGCTGAAAGAAAAAATAGAACTTTACAAGAAATGGCTAGAGTCATGCTTACATCTAAAAATCTTGCTAAGAGATTTTGGGGTCAAGCATTGAATACAGATGCCATATTTCTAATAGAGCTTTTCGAGATATGGTTCTAATCAAACTTCATATGAGATTACGAACAATAGAAAACCAAATGTGAAATATTTTTATGTGTTTGGTTGTGTGAGTTATATTCTAAATGATAGGGATCAGCTTCACAAGTTTGATTCAAAAAGTGATAAAGGTTTTTCTTAGGTTATTCTAGAAATAGTAAACCCTATAGAATTTTTAACCTTAGAACTAACATTATTCAATAATTTGTTAATGTTGTGTTTGATGATGATAAAAGCTTACAGATGACAATGATGATGAAGATGTGTTCGATGTTACTGAAGTTCAAGATAATCGGCTTAAATCGAGAATGTGTCACCGAATGTTACAACATCCGTACAACATCCCCAAACTTCAGCGTAATCATCTCGTAACAATCAGTATACACCAAAGCTGAATCCATCTAGTCGTATAATCAAAAATCATCCACAGAGACAGATCATTGGTGATGCTTCGGTTGGTGTACGAACCGAGAAGGAAAGTAAGTTCAAAAGAGCATGCGAGATTTGGTAAGATCAATATGTATGTCTTCTCTTTGTAATGTTGTTAATGCAGAGTGCTACTATTCTGAAATTAAACCTAAAAATGTTAGTGAAGCATTAAAAGATGAAAATTGGATTAATGTTATGCATGAGGAACTTAATCAATTTGAAAAGAATGATGTTTGGACATTAATTCCAAGGCACGATGATGTCAATGTCATAGGAACCAAATGGATTTTTAGAAATAAGACTAATGAGTCTGGTAACATTGTTAGAAACAAAGCTAGGTTAGTTGCACAAAGGTATACACAAGTTGAAGCTATTAATTTCGATGAAACATTTGCACTGTTGTTAGGATAGAATCTATTAGATTATTGCTAGCAATTGCATGTTTTATTGATATTAAACTTCACCAAATGGATATTAAAGCTGCATTTTTAAATGGCATTTTGTTAGAAGAAGCATATGTTGAACAACCTAAAGGATTTGAAAACCCACAATATCCACGATCATGTATACAACCTAAAGAAAGCACTTTGTATGGCCTAAAACAAGCTCTTAGAGCATGGTATGGTAGACTTGCTGACTTTCTTTTGCAATTTGATTTTATTAGAGGAATTGCTGATAACACCTTATTCATCAAACAAACTGGAGAAGATTTACTAATTGCTCAAATATATGTTGATGATATAGTTTTTAGTTCAACTTGTGATAAAATGTTAAAAACGGTTTTGTTGAAGCAATGACTGCAACATTTGAGATGAGTATGGTTGGGGATCAAATCAAACAAGAAAAATGGTATTTTTTTCTCACAAAGCAAATATACTAAAAACTTGGTGAAAAGGTTTGGTTTGGAAAATTCTATGGTAATGAAAACACCTATGGGATCTACACGAAATTATGTAAAGACAATGATGGACAAGAAATTGATCCAACATTGTATAGATCCATGATAGGTAGTCTTCTTTACTTAACTTCTAGTAGACCGGATATCATGTACGGTGTTTGTGTTTGTGTCGTGTACCAAACATGTCCAAAGGAATCACACACGAATCTTTGTTAAGAGAATCATAAGATATGTTGCGGTACAAGTGATCTAGGCATTTGGTATACAAAGGACACAAATAGCACACTTGTGGGATATAGTGATCTTGGCTGGAGACATAGATGGCGAGAACAGTAGAAAGCGAAGCGTGTTTCATAATCCACTGCAGAATCGGTACATCGCAGAAGTTGTTGTACACAACTTCTATGGTTGAAGTAAGATGTTTTATGATTATGGAATTAAAAGTGATATTTTAATTGTATATTGTGATAACAAGAGTGCTATTAATATTTCAAAAATCCAATACAACATTCACTCACTAAGCACATCGGTATAAGACATCATTTTATAAGAGATTTAGTAGAGAAAAATATTGTTAAGTTAGAGTATGTACCCACCGAAAATCAATTTCTTGATATTTTCACTAAAGCTCTTGACCATGAGAGATTCTCATTTCGAGAAAATCTCTTGGTATGTGTACTATCTAAATAATGTTAGATAGATGTTGTTACAAATGTTATAATATATGTGACAACATCATGGGTACAGTGTAATTTGGTTATTTTTGGACTTTTCTTGATTAATTAATTCCTCGAAAAATGAATTTGAATCATAATTGATGTTGTATAGATATAAAGAGGTCTCACACTTCTCAAATGCAATTGAAAATAAAATTAGAAAGAAAAACACTCAAGATGTACTAATTCACCGAGTAACTATGGAGCACGAAGTTCGCTACTACGATGTCTTCTTTTCAAAAGGTGATTAGTGATACATCAATATGCTCACAAATCCATTGAGTAACTATGGGGCACGGAGTTCGCGACTACAATGCACTCTTTTGAAATGATGGATCAATGTGTGATTAAAAGTGATAGAAAAACTGAAAAAATAATTTATTTGCAACATTGAAAAATTTTCTAAGGAAAAACCGGTGTTGAAGTGTGTGTTCCAATTTTGAGTACAACATCGTGCAAATTTCGAATTTATTTTAATTTGTTGTAACTAACTAATTATGTTTGAGTTCTTAATTTGACTAGATCATACACTAATCCCACTACTACCTTATATAAATAATATTGTGTGGTTATTTTTAATTAAATAGATTAATTAAATTAGTTTTTCTTGAAGTTTTTTAAAACCATGATTTTATCCCTTAAATTTAGGAGATCATGGATTTAAACAAATAATCTGTAACTTTATTTTCTCTATATAATTCTCGAATTGATATTGCTCTATATACTAAAACTTAGTAGTGATCACTATTCTTATTTTCAAATTTTCATAAGTGTTCGAATTATTTTCATTTGTCAACTTAAATTGAATATTTTTATACTCTTTTTAAGTAAAAATGGCAGGAAACCCAAAGGACTCACACGTTCAAACTTCTCCCTCAAACGAATCCTCACCAAACTCTCAATCCAACCTCAATCGATCATTTGAAATGGCCGCAAACCCTAATGCTACGACTATTGCTGAATCATTCACTACCACATCACCTCCTATGCCTTTGATTGATGCATACCCACTGAATATTCACATACCTCACTGAAGCTTCGAGCGCACGGGCGTAATCAATCGCCCAAAACCTTGCCCAAATCCCGAAAGGCGCACTTAGCGTTCTGAGCTCACAATCGGCTCTCTTACGGTTGATGTGTCTCAAAACCTCACCACTCAAACTAACCCTACACCAACATCTACTCCTGTTCTGAAAACCCTCAATCGACCACTATAGACATCGATGTGTCTCGCAATTGCTATAGAGTATCTTTGAAGCGGTGATACCGCTATGGAGGATGCACCCACGGTTGAAACCAGCAAAGGGAAGAGTCCGCTTACTAAGGAGTAGAATATTTTTAGCACACGACTCATCAATGTCGAGGACTCAAAACCGATGGAGTTAGTTACTTCGCTAAGGCCACGAAGGGAAAAAGAAGATAAGCCCTCCAAAACTAAGAAGGCGATCGGGACGTGTGTTTACAAGGGTTAATTACTCAGAATCATCAAGGAAAAAGAAGCTGCTATGGGTTCGATTGCAAATGAACCAATTAAGGTATTCTCGATTTAGATTATGATAACTCGAAATGCAACGTGGTGAACAGTACATTGAAGGTGACAATGATGACTACGATGAAAATGTACCACTAATGGAACTGAAAATGAGGCAAGAAAGGTAAATCAAGAGGAAATAGGGCAAGTGTTGTACCTGAATCTTTGGAACAAGTGCGGCAACACTTAATCCAGATGATAGCAGGATGACACCGAGGAGAAATCAAGCGAGAATCTGAACATTACGAGAAAAAATGTACCGATATCTTGAACTTCTTGTTGGTGATGAAAGTGATAGTGAATTTGAGGAGTCTAGTGATGATTCGAGATCAAACTTTTGATCAAAAAGTTACAAAGTTGCGTAATAGGAAATTATTGATTGAAAGAAAGATTGATGTTCCTGAATTTAAGTCTAAGGGAATGGTGAGATATTTAGAAAAAGAAGTGTGATGCATGTTGTTACATTTGCTTTGATTCTTTTGTGACTAATTGGGTTTATGAGTTCTATGCTAGCTTGAAAAAGGGACATGGGAGAAGAAATTCTCATTGGTACGGGTTTGTACAATTTAGGGAGAGATGTTTCATTCACACCGAAGCTGATCAATTTCTTCCTCTATTTTGATCACATGGATGAAAAGGATGTACCTCTTATGGATGAGGTAATTTAAACTTTGACTGGTGGTAGAGTAATTAGGTGGGAAAGACATATGTTTGCTTCTCACTTATCATCTTTTTATTCTACATTCTTCATAAGTTGATTGTCTATAGTTGGATCCCTTCTACAAACTCGACCAAAGTAACAAAGGACCAGGCTATATTGATGTTTAGAATTGGTGTTATGAGGAGATTTAATGCAGGGGCTGGTAATTTTCCATCACTTGATGAAGTTTGCAGGAATATTTACGAGAAAGGAACATTCCTTACCCAAATTTGATTTATGGCTACTTGAGGAGTCATGGTTTTCAACCTAGCGAAATGAGTTGCTAAGGGGAGGGTTACTTTGATGGATATCTCACATTGCATTGAGTGGAAAAAGGGTAATTGATTTACCTATACCGAGATCCCGATGTTGAAGAGAATCTGCTCCCGATCTTTGCACATAATGTTGTTCCCGATCTTTGTTCCACGTCTTTGCTCCACAAAATCCTAATTATCTGTTGGATTTATGAATTTTAATGAAACCTTTATTCGTAGGCAATTGGAGATTTTACAGAATCAATCAATGAACTTCAATTCTTGAAGGATTATTGGTTAAGGTTACTTCTGCTACCACGGGAGGAGTACGATTCTTTGCTCGTGGTGTTGTAATCGAGAAAATTTCATTCTTGATGCAAATCCAGGTGGAGATGGTGTTAGGAAAAGGAAAATTGTATTTAGTTTTGATGTGTTAAAAGTGTAAAATAGGATGACCAGTGAGCATCTTGTATAGACAGTGAAGTATTTCTTTATAAATAAAACTAAGTATAGAATATCGCACGAGGTCAAAATATCGAGACAAGGGCGATTTCCGAGATAAGGAGAAAATGTCGAGGCGAGGTCGAGATATCGAGACAAGGACAACGAGATAGAAGGCTGAGATGAATTACTACAAACAAACACCTAGACAAGGAATGAAGATAAGGACAAGGTGAAGTAAGTATCGAGAAAATGAGATGTTAGATAAATATGACACAAAGGTTCAAGAAGCGGTTTTAACTAATCAAGAGGAAGTTATAGAATTCAGTTATATTGTTATAACCGATCAAAACCGAATTCAAGGAAGTTACAACTACCAAGTGAAGATCTCTATAAATAGGGATAGAAATTAATTTAGTATTAACTTTTGACACTTTGCACTCATCAATATACTTTGTATTCACAAGCTACGTAAATTATACACATTCACAAAGCGTTTTATACGTTTTAAGTTCTTAGTGTTTATAGAACACTTTTTCATTAGATCTTCAAGCCATAGATATTCGTAAATTAGGAAGAATTCATTTTAAGGCTGAAGATTCATCATTGTAAGTAAGTCGGCAAGAAGAAGAAAGTAAGTAAGTGAAGGCCCTTCTTCAAGTTTGAAGAAGGAGAGTGGATGTAGGATCGTTTGATCCGAACCACTATAAATCCTGTGTTGGTTCTTCTTATTGTTTTTTACTTGTTTTCATTGATTATTTCTTGATCACAAAATTCAATATCGATAAGCTTTAGATCCTAATTGAATTGGGTTTAATCAAGAGTTGTTTCCATTGTAAAAGCTGTTTTGGAGTTGATAGATCATCTAAGCTTGAAAAAGTTTTTGATAATCTATTCATCCCCCTTCTAGATTATCACTAGGAGGCATCTTGATTACTTGATTAACTCTTTAAAAAGGGACCCAACAAGTGGTATCGGAGCGGTGTTAAGATGTTACGATATAAGATCTGTGGTCTTGAAATTTCGAGTTCTTATTTAAATCTGATTTCTTATTATTGATTCACTAACAATTCTGATAAGTTGTCTTTTAGTATCTTGAATTACGATTTCTTGTTAAAAGTAAGAAAACCAGGAGTTTGCAGAGTTCTCTATCGAAGAATATGATTATTGGAAGTTCGGAATGGAGAATCATTTGAAGGCCATTCATGACCGCATGGAAGAGGTTCTTGAGGAAGGTCCAATAAAATTTTATCATGGAGTTGTTAGCACTGGAGCTGAATCTTACATTACAAGAAGTCAACAAGAAAAGAAGAGTCTTTGAATTGACAAAGCGATGAAAGGAAGATTCACAATTTAGATCAAGTTGCAAGAACTGAAATCATTGAAACTTTAAGCAAGGATTGGATAGATAAGGTTAAAAGATGTAAAAGCGCTAAGGATATGTGGGAGACTCTTGCAAGTGTCTCGTGAAGGGTCGAGATCGAGGTTAAAGAAAATAAACTACGGTCCGTCTTACATGCATTTGACACGTTCAAAATGAAGAATGGAGAAAGCGTGGATCAATTGGACGTGAGGCCCGACTAATCTTGTGAACAAAGCTGCTGATTTGGGTAAGACCTACACCGAGAAAGAAATTAACAACAAGGTACTCGGATCATTGAGCAAAAGATGGAGGGAGAAAGCAAATATTCTCAAAGCAACACAGAATCTGGTCATCTATATCACATCACACTCTATTTTCTCATCCGAAAGCACAGGAATATGATATACACATTGAAGATGAAGAAGATGAGGCAGAGTCATCTACATCCGGAAAACTGTGGCATTCCTTCATCAAGAAGATTCTGACAAGATTTCTAAGGCATCGATTTGTCGATTGAGGAGGAAATGGCACTATTAATCGACGATATGAGAGACTCAAGATGAAGTATAAAAGGAACAAGAGAGACAGGTTTAATCGTCGAAATTATAAATCGAGACAAGGAAGAGAAGTATTCAGATAATGACAAAAAGAAGGATCCGGTGAAAAGGTATAAATCACCAATCGACGAGGTGAAAATAGTCAAAATCGAGATAGAGGAGATATCATTATACCGCAATAAACCCGATCACTTTAGCTATGATTGTCCTCAACTCACTCCTAGAGAGAGAGAAGAAAAGAGGAAGAAAAGGGATAGGAGGTATGCGAGATCAACGAGCTCTTTTAGCGAAAAGGAGGAAACACATGAGACATCATCATCCTCATCCTCATCTAGTTTCGGTCGACAATGACATTTGCCTAATGGCTAAAGAGGTAAACTATTACTCATCTTCGACAATGATAATGATAACTTGTCGAGATCGATCCATGTCTTATTAACAAGCTTCTAAAAGATCTGAAAACGGCTTTATCTCGCTTATAAACAGATAGAGATTGAAAATTTAAGTTTAAAGGATCAAATTCTTAATCTAACAAAGGAACATCGACAGGACAAGAAAATCTGGATTGTACATTCAAGGGGGATGTCAATCTAAGACTACTACTAGTTCCTCATCCGAAGAAACCAAGAAGTTGGAAAAAGAATTGAGTGCTTTAAAAATTAAATTTTCAGATATCAATATGGAGAATGAGAATTTTAAAAAGACTAACAGAGAATTGAATCTCAAGTTAGGACATCTTAATAATTCCCGATCTACAATTGATAACATCTTGATACTTCTCGAAGCCTTGTGATAAAATCGATTGGGTTTTGATAGGAACAAGAAAAATGATCCTATCAAACCAAGAGTTTTTGTCAAAGCCACCAAGACTATGGAAAAGACAGAACTTAGTCCAAAGAAATCTAAGGAGCAAATCACCTCATCCGATATATCTAAAGAGAAAACACAGATGAGGAGAAATGTTCCCAAAAGAAATCTAAAGACTAAATCAAAGCCTTTTCCAAAGTATAATGGTTTTGATGGAAGAAGCAAGTCATATCCATTCTTTCCAAAATATAAGACAATTACTAGAGATCAATTAAATAGAATTGATCTAGACAGTCTAATATTAGTAGACAGATATGGTTGCAAAATTCAATCATTGGTTTTGAAAAACATGGATGTGTTTATCTGGATACCTAAGTATCAACTTGACGGAAAGGACCCAATACACAAAGGGTACCTAAGAATTAATTTGTGATTGCAGGGAAATAAGGAGATAGTTGAACGAGAAGATGTTCTTGAAGTCATCCGGTATATAGACAGTGGATGTTCTAAGCATATGACTTATGAGAAAAGACTTCTTTCTAACTATCGCACAATAGATGGACCTCGGGTAATGTTCGGTGACAACAATTTTGGTCTAACCAAAGGAGTTGGAACTCTAATGATTGGAGATGTCCAGGTTAATGAAGTTTATTTTGTGGAAGGATTGAAACATAATCTATTATCATCTCACGCTTTGTGACAAAGGATATTGTGTAAAATTCACTCATGATGCATGTTATATTTTGGATGGTTTAAACGAAAATATTTTACTTCCGGAGTCGGACAAGGTAATATCTATGTTGCAAATTTCAAGAGTTGCCCTAAGGATACTTGTCTTATTGCTAAGAGTTCGAAGATTTAAGTTGGCTATGGCATAAACGTCTTAGTCATTTAAATTTTAAAACTCTTAACAAAATAACAAGAAAATCTTTAGTCAAAGGACTTCCGAGATAAAATATTTTCGAAAAATCATATTTGTGATGCTTGTCAAAAGGAAAAGCAGACCAAAACTTCTTTTAAAACAATAAATGGTCACGCTTGAGAAAGGATTTTGGAACTTTTACACATGGATCTTTTTGGTCCAATTACACCTCCGAGTTTTAGTGGAAGAAAGTATACTTTAGTGATTGTAGATGATTTTTCTAGATTCACTTGGGTTATTTTCTTGTACAAAAAGAATGAGGCTGTAACAAAAATTCCAGAATTCCTCAAAAGAATTCAAAATGAAAAAGGACTAAATATTGTCAAGATTAGAAGTGATAAAGGTGCTGAGTTTCTAAATTCGTTTGTTACTAACTATTGTCGAGAATGGTATAGCACATGAAACATCATCTGCAAGAACACCCCGGCAAAATGGAGTTGTAGAAAGGAGAAACAGAACCTTGAAGGAAGCTGCAAGGACGATGTTATACGTATAATACTCCACACAGTTTTGGGCAGAGGCCATTAATATGCGTGTTTTGTTCAAAATAGGTGTTTAATTGTGAAAGATAAATGTAAAACTCCTTATGAAATATGGAAGGGTAGAATACCAAAAATTTCATATTTTCATATATTTGGTTGTAAGTGTTTCATCCATAATAATGGAAAATCTAAATTAAGAACTTTTGATGCTAAGATTGCGAAGGAATATTCTTAGGATATTCATCTGTATCCAAAGCATATAGAGTTTTTAATAAAATTACATTATGTGTGGAAGAAACACCACATGTTGTTTTTAGCGAAACTTCTTTCAAGCACGAAAGCACGAGATGATGTCACCAAGATAGTGAAGATCTCAACGAATAAATATCAAGAAATCAGTCAAGTTCTACTTACAGTCGAATCGGATGAGGAGGACATATCGGACTCAAATAAAGAGAAGGAGGTGAGAGTTCTTCCATGTCATACGATCGCACAACTACATTACCGATTGGACTAGAAGATATTCCTGAAGGTAATACGAGAATCAATTGATGAAAATATTTGAGATAAGACTTCATATTCATAAAAGATAAAGGTAAGCGAGTATTGACTTATCATCCAAATGAGCAGATAATCGGAAGTTTAGATTAAGTCAGAGACAAGGACACGAGATAAACCAAGACTATCTGTTTAGTTGTTATGTATCATTGCTCGAACCTAAAACTATTCAAGCTCTAACTGACTCCAATTGGATAAATGCAATGCAAGAAGAATTAAATGAATTTCAAAGACAAGATGTATGGGAGCTTGTTGAAAGACCTCATCATCAAAAAGTTATTGGAACAAAATGGGTTTTTAAGAACAAAGAGATGAGAACAACATTGTGGTAAGAAATAAGGCTAGATTGGTCGCACAAGGTTATTCACAATCGGAGGGAATTGATTATGATGAAACCTTTGCACCAGTTGCTCGTCTTGAAGCCATAAGATTGTTCTTAGCTTATGCCTTATAAAAGATTCAACCGTGTTCCAAATGGATGTGAAATCTGCTTTTCTAAATGGAGTCATTCTTGAGGAAGTTTATGTAGAGCAACCCCGGCTTTGTCAATGGAGACAAGGTTTATAAACTAAGGAAAGCTTTATATGGACTTAAACAAGCACCTAGAGCTTGGTATGATACCTTATCCGAATATTTAACTCAAAATGGTTTTGTAAAAGGTAAGATAGATAGAACTTTATTTAGGAAAGAATCTGATAAAGGTCTCTTATTAGTTCAAATCTATGTTGATGATATTATTTTTGGATCAACTAATCTAATCTTGTGTGAAGAATTTAGTCATCTTATGAAGAACAGAGTTTGAAATGTCCATGATGGGAGAGATGACATACTTTCTCGGACTTCAAGTTAAAGCAGACAAAGAAAGGAATTTTCATAAGTCAAGCAAAATACACCAAAGATCTTATTAAAAAATTGAATAGGTACCGGCCGAGAAGCCAAAATACCTATGATGACAAATTTTTCAATGGATCCAGATGAGAAAGGGAAGACACCGATCAGACACAATATAGAGGTTTAATTGGCTCTCTTTTATACTTAAGCTGCTAGTAGACCGACATTTCTTTTGCGGTGGGTGTATGTGCACGCTTTCAAGCTAAACCTAAAAAGAGTCATCTTGAAGGCAAAGAAGATACTAAAGTATTTGAAAAGTACAATCTATGTAGAAATTTTGTGGTATCAGGTGACGATAACTTTGAGTTGTCGTGGTACTCAGTTCAGATTTTGGTGGGTGTAGGATAGATAGAAATCTACATCTGGAACTTGCCAATTTACGGGAAGTAAGCTGATTTCATGGTTGTCTAAGAAACAAACCTCTGTAGCTACTTCTACTCTGAAGTTGAGTACATGGCGGTACCGGGAGTTGTTGCTCACTAATGCTGATCAGCCAACAGCTAAGGGACTATAACATTATCACCAAAGATGTACCAATCTTTTGTGATAGTAATAGTGCCATAGCTATTACCCAACCCAGTCCTTCATACAAGATGCAAGCATGTAGATATCGAGACACCATTTCATCCGAGACCATGTAGAAAAAGGAGATATCGGACTTGAGAAGATTCTTACCGATTTTCAAAGAGTAGACATCTTGTGAAGCTCTTGCAGAGACAAGGTTTAAAGAACTCTCAGTAAATTTAGGATTATTAGATGCTTCTTTAGTTAATCTATAATCAAATTACTTGAGTTTTCTTTGTCTTTCTCATTTAGTTTATTATGTCTAGAAAGAATTATCGGACAAGATATGAATCAAAGGACAATCGTGTAGCTGATATCATTGATCTCCTATCATTGGAATCAAGAATCAAGGATTTGTCATATTGACCATATACGACTTGATAATTACTTGTCCGACATAGGTAAATCGAGATAAGGATGTAATAGTCAACTTACTTCTACGAGAATCGGATGACTATTGAACCTTATCCGACTTACTCTTGTTACTAACAATTTGTCTAAGTGTCTATGATTTCAGCAAAAACAAAGTTTACATGTCTCTAAATACAAGACAAGGTCAATTTATCCAAGTGTTTAGGAAGCAGACAGGTGATGCTATCAATTCGAGACAAGGAGAAAAACCAGGAAGTTTCTCTTAAAATACTCTTAATTATGAATATTGGGTTCATATAATTAATATATGAATTTAATATCATAATTCTCTTTATCATTCATTAAAAATTTTGAGGTTACTCAAGATAATAAAATATTTTATTTTATAAAATAAAAGGATAAAGGTTCGAAATTATTTTCTAAAAACAATAATATTTCATTTTATCTCTCCAATTAACTGAAAAGTATTTTCTCAAATAAGTAACTATGTCGGGAGAGAAGTTACTACGGACCCGAAATTTTATCAAATTCATTTTGAAATACGCCGAGTATACTACACGCGCGAGAAATGGAGGCGGTTTACGAAATATGAACCGTCTCAATCTCACGCGCGACATATTAAATATTATTCTATGCACTTTTCAAAATAAATGCCATAATTGCATTAATGGCGATTCGAAAGCCTATATTTACACTTTTGCAGGCAATTATTATTCTAATAATTGTTTATTATTATATTTTCCATATAAATAGACATTCGTGTGCATTATTTTCATTTACGCACACATAAAATCCTTCATATTCTCAAAACTTCTCTTTTTCCTCCTAAAACCTTCAATATTCATCAATGGCGGAATCCAAAAAGAATATAAAGTTCGAGTACGATTTGTCTTCCATCGAGAGATAAAACAAAATCTGAAATGTATGTTGATTGGGATACTACAACCGATCGAAACAAGAGAAATTCTAAACCTACTTTGGAATCAAGGGGTTTAAAACGATATCAGACATTTATGAAACCGACGAAGAACTTGACGGTGGATGATCTCATGCTGAATTTCGACTAGAGCAAAAGCAACGAAACCGGTTTAGAATCTCGAGTCGAACTATGGGGAAGAAACGAAGAATAGTTTTATCTATTTACGAGATTGGTGCGATTTTCAGTTTGAGCACCACCCGCGATAACCCATTCACTTATAAATCATCGGAATATTTGGAGAGTTTCCGATTGATGGCGAGGAGAACTTACCGTAATACAACGGCGAATCTGAAAAGGCCAATGTTGAAGAGGAAATACAGATTACTTATGCCGATTAACTAAGTGCATTACGGGTGAGCAACAGAGCCATGATGGGCTAACAAAGCCAAGGATATGCCGTCTCGAGAGCTATCCTAGATGGGGCTGAAATTAACTGGGCAAGACTGTATATTCAAGGATAATGGAGGAGAGAAAGAAGTTCACCAAGACTCCGATCCTGCATTTGAAGCTAATGAGATGGTCTCGACCAAGATTGCAAGTATGATGGTAAGGATCACCATCATACTTGAACATAAGGTGGGTACAGACAACCTTGGTGGAGTGTTGGAGTCAAAAGTACACCAAACAAAGGGACTTCTAACAAAAGATGAGAAGTCTGTATGGGCCAACCGACTCGAAGGAGATGGAGATGCTCCGCACCTCTCCCGCTTCCTAAGAAAAAGGCTTCAAAAGCCAAGAAGAAGGAGATAAAGACAGATTTTGGTGGATGAATCCTCATCCGCCGAGACGGAGGAAGACGAAGAGCGAAGAGGAGAGGACAGCTTCCCAAGGGGGAAGTGTCCCATTGAGGAGGTTGGTGTATCGGGCCGACGGAGACAGTAGAAGTCTCGTCGAAGAAGAATCGGAAAAAGGAGATGAAATCAAATCACCTTCATCATCTTCATCCTCATCCGAGGATGGAGTACCTAAACCCACCTCTTTCCAATCTGGCGATGAAGGGGCGACAAGGCCGCCGCCTCCGAGCCTCTAACACGGTCTACTCCCATAAGTCCAAAACAAACTCAACCCTCATTTGACCCATTTTCTTTTCACCCACAACCACTTCGAACCTGATCTTTATCTAAACATACCCAACCCATCCTGGGGAGATGGGGCCAACCGAGACCTCTCTGCGGATTATTGGGAAGAAATTTCTTCTAAGACAAGAATCCACTCTTAAGGACGAGCTTTGAGCTATTGAAGGAGCTTATCGATGTCTATCTGCTAAGAAGACTCGAGGCTAGGATCCTTTGAAGAGACAACTATTCTTATAGGCTAAGCAGAGGCAACAACCTTGCCATCCGGGAGAAGGAGGTTCTCAAGAAGGCGAAATCAAGTCGCTTCCAAGATATACTTACTGAAAATACATTTGTTGATTACATTCTACAAAGAGTATATCTTGGAGATGAGACTCAGAGGAGGTGGAGAAAGCGGTGAGAAGGGGGAAGAGTCAAGAAGGATGAAGAAGGCTGTTATTGAGGAGGAAAGGGTGGAGGAAGTAGTTGGTGGAGTGCCGATGAGCCACCGAGATGGGTGCGGCGAGGAGGCACAAACAGAGCAGATTGAGGAGATGCAATTTGTAGCGTAAATTGAAGAGATAGATCGACTCCATCGAAGAATAGATCTTGCCCTCCACATTCTGCGTCTCGTATCCGAAGTGGATGCCCCGAAAGTCAAGTGCAAAGTCTAAAAAGGCTTGTTCGAATGCCTTCCAACTGGTTCCCAATGTCATCACATCATCAATCAAGGAGAATGTAGAAGCTGCAATTCTAGAGAAAACCAAGATTGATCTATACTTCTTTGGAATGAGACATGAGGAACAGATGGTGAGGTGAAAAAGAAAGTTGCCTCGGAGATGAACTCACAAGATGAGTGGGTTAAACAGATGTTCGCTTCCGCTTATACGTAAATAAGGGATTCTCGTTGAAGATCAAGTGAAAGAAGCACGGAAAGCGAAAGAAGCCTCATTTCATCAAGTCTTGAAGATGCGGTGGCCTTGGAAAAAGATAGAGAGACAACTATCTTAAAGCGGTTCATAGATGATGAATTCGAGATGAGCCGAGGTCGGTCAAAAGAAGAGATATGACCAGCTTGATCGTAAGAGAGACTCGTTAGAGAAGAACTCATGGGATACATAGATCAAGTAGCCACTATCTGCAATACCCGATTTCTTGATGTCAAAAAGGGGGAAGATAGTGAGCTCAAGAAAAGAATTGAGTTGCAAGATGATCGAGTTGATGGCGCTTAATCCGAGGATAGATGAGCTTTACGAAGAGGCTGTTAAAAGCCGAGGAGGAAAAGAAGAAAGCGGTGAGGAGAAGTCTCGGAGGGCGTTGAGAAGATTGAAAAGAAGAACCACAATGAATCCACCGAGTCCGAGCCTCGAACTGTAACTTCCTTCCACCGCTGATCCTGCTCCGCCCCGACTATCAAATCTCCCCTATCCTCATCTAAATCTGCTGGGAAAGCTAAGGCCTTAAGCAAAGTTCAAGACCCGAGCGAGACAAGAAGAGGCAAGAGTGCTTAAGAGGAGAAGGGAGGAAAGAAAAAGTATAAGAGAAGAGAAGCTAAGAGGAGGAGGGAGCAAGAAAAGGCGGTGGGAAGACGTATGATAGGAAGACGAGGAAGTGGGTACAAAGATCAAAGAATACAGTAAGGAGAGGAAGTCTTTCGCCCATTCCATAGAACAGAAGTTGTGCCCAAGGAAATCCTTCCCATGGATCAACAAGCTAAATGGAGAGCTTATGAAGGGAATGGATCTTCCTGCTCCATGTCTGCAAGAAGATCTCTTGGGGGCACGACGAGAACATTGCTTTTCATGAATGGGCTGGAGGCAAAAGACCCAAACTTCTATCGAGTATCTAATTGACCTCGGAGACTCGTAATTTAATGTGGACATAGTCGCACCACCTTATGCAACCATGTCCGCTCCACCGACGCAAGATGGCCAGTTAGACAGAGAAAAGGTGAAGCGAATCTTGATCCAAGCCGAGACCGTGGCTGATCTAGTCAAGGTGGGGAGACATTGAGCTCGAAGAATCGTGTCTTCGATCGATGACAATTCCGTAAGAAGACAGTGGTACGATTAAGTCTCTTTTTACTCCTCCGAATATTTCTTTGTGAAAGATGAAGTTATAAGAATGTGCAAATCCTCGTGAATAGTTGTGAAATACATCTTTTTGAACTACTCTCACGAAATTTGAAGTGTTTAACTAACTTGTTTTATAATTGCTCATTAACTAACTCTTGATCTAAGTAATCGATTTTATAAGCTTATAACACTAAATCATCGAAAACTTCAAATCATGCCTATGTTTTTTAATGTACTTGACCTTGACTTTGGGAAACTACATTGTTACGATCATCCTGTTTATTGAACTACCGGTCCGATCATCCGCTTATTGAAACTATTGCTCGATTATCCGACTATGTGGTTTAGTTGTATACTTTGTTTCATTCTCATTTTTTTACTAACAGTTTTTCTTTTCTTGGTGAGTTTTAACATCATCAAAAAGGGGGAAATTGTTAGGAAAAGAAAAATTGTATTTAGTTTTGATGTGTTAAAAGTGTAAAATAGGATGACCAAATGAGCATCTTGTATAGGCAAGTGAAGTATTTCTTTATAAATAAAACTAAGTATAGAATATCAGACGAGGTCAAGATATCGAGACAAGGACGATTTCCGAGATAAGGAGAAAATGTCGACGAGGTCGAGATATCGAGACAAGGACAACAGATAGAAGACAGGTTGAGATGAATTACTACAAACAAACACCTAGACAAGGAATGAAGACAAGGACAAGGTGAAGTAAGTATCGAGAAAATGAGATGTTAGATAAATATGACACAAAGGTTCAAGAAGCGATTTTAACTAATCAAGAGAAAGTTATAGAATTCGGTTATATTGTTATAACCGATCAAAACCGAATTCAAGGAAGTTACAACTACCAAGTGAAGATCTCTATAAATAGGGATAGAAATTAATTTAGTATTAACTTTTGATACTTTGCACTCATCAATATACTTTGTATTCACAAGCTACGTAAATTATACACATTCACAAACGTTTTATACGTTTTCGGTTCTTAGTGTTTATAGAACACTTTTTCATTAGATCTTCAAGCCATAGATATTCAGTAAATTAGGAAGAATTCATTGTAAGGTCAAGATTCATCATTGTAAGTAAGTCGACCAAGAAGAAGAAAGTAAGTAAGTGAAGGCCCTTCTTCAAGTTTGAAGAATGAGAGTGGATGTAGGATCGCTTTGATCCAACCACTATAAATCCTGTGTTGGTTCTTCTTATTGTTTTTTACTTGTTTTCATTGATTATTTCTTGATCACAAAAAGTATTGTTGGATTTTATCAAAGAATCTCTCCCTCTCTCTATTCCAATTATATATGCTTGTTTTAATATTTATATATTTGATAGAAAATTAATTATATATGTAAATAGAGAGATCTCACGATTAATTGTATTACTTGGTATAATTTCTGATTACTTTGGCTTTAAGATGATGAAAAAATTTAAAGAGACCAGAAATTCATAGTTAAAATTTAATTGATTCAAATATTATTTTGAGGCAAAATTGAAATATGACAATTAATTATAAAATATATATAGTTGATATGAAGATGCGTATACATAAATAATGATAATTCAAAATTAATTATATCACATAAGTCATTGATAAAATAATATGAACAATTTATATGAAGGTATAATATATATATATTATAAAATTTTATTTCATGATGCAAAATATTGATTTTGAGTTAAACATGAATGGCAAAATAAAAGATGAATATCATATAAACAAACTATTTATTTTCATCATTTTTTTAATAAAAAGGGACAATTAGTTAATTATTTTTATTGTAATCATTTAATCAACTCGATATTCTTATAATTATCAATATTATGATACTCTATTAATTTTTTATTTTTCATTGTATAAGTTATATATTTTACAAATATAATTTACTTTTATTAAATAATCGACAATTCAAAATTTTAAAATACATTAAGTTAGATCTTTATTTAAAAAATAACATAATAGTTAATAGTCTTTTATTATTGGCTTATAGTATTAACTAGTTTTTGCCGTGAATGTGCTTCGCACGGTGGTAAATATTATTTTTTGAGTTTTAATCAATATATATTTTTTTTTAATTTTTGCCCTAAATACTATGGCTTTCATTCGGGAGGATTGAAATATTAATTGTTTTAAACATTCTTTAGAAAAGCAAGTTGAAAAGAAACTAACCAAATCTTTAAAAAAGTTCAAAACTATGATGAATAACCTAATGAAGATTTTTCACTCTAAAATTTTTAAATATTCAAAGAATGCTGGTGAGTTAAAAATAATGTCATGGACATAATTTGTTTTGTTTGATAATATCAAAGACGATTATGATGAACGACACCAAGTAAAAATAACATAAAAAATGTCGATGAGTTGTGTTTGGAATGAAAAATAAGCAGAATTTATAGGAGACCTTGATGATAAGATTATGGAGTGAAATTGAGTGATTGAGGGGTGATTAACACTATCTAATTTAACGATCGACCAAATGAATGGATTGGATGAGTCAATGATGTTAGATCGGCGAATGAGGTGAAATGATGCAAAAAAAGGCAACTTATTGACTATTATGTATGATTGGATTAAATTTGATCGGATGATTAGATGAGAATAATAAATACATTTTTATATTTTTTGGTTAACTATTAAAATTCAAAAAAATAAATAAACATTCCTAAATTAAAATAAACGGTCAAGATGAAATTAAGAAATCAATATTAAAGGTCGAAATCTTTCCCGCCCATTCCCAAAAGGGAAATTCATTGATGTACTATATATTTATAGATTATTATTAGAATTATACTAATTAATTAAACTTGATTTTTAATTATATAAATTCATCAATGCAACCAATATAATTGTGACACATCATCATAACTTACTCAAACTTTATAAGAATATGACACATAGTCAAAATGAATTTTAAGATGACACATCATCAATTTTTAACTCCCTATTAATATATAGAGGATTTGACAATTACAAACCAACATACATATTTCATCCTATCGGAAAATGACAATTAGTTATTTTTTATCATCAAAATAAATCTAAACATATTAATACGATTAGTTATTGGTTGTCAAAGACGACATATCATTTTCGAGTAGGAAAAATATGTCATTGGTTCTAATTGCTAAAAATAAATAAATAAATAAATTGAGATTTTATTTAATAAGATTCAAAAGTATATATTAAATTGAAATTTGGGATAAGGTTATAATTTTATTCGTATTTAAGTTTTTATTAATTAATTAATTTTAGCAAAAGAGATAATAGTTTGTATATAGGTAAGAAGTCGAGAAATTATGAAGTGAAATATTCATTGAGAAAACATTTAATCACTTGTGAAATTAATATTTAAAAAAGTGAAACAAAATGAAATAATTTATCCATGACATCTCTTCAAAGTTTAGGGAAAGTAGAAATAATAAACAAGTGCTAAAAAGAAAAGAAAATAATCAGGAGTGACTGATTAAGAAAATAATTAATTTCGTATTACACCCTTAATAAATATTTGACAATTTCATAAAAGAATATTTTTATCTAAATATTTTAATGACTTTAGGGATAAATTTGAAAGAAATGCAATTAATTTTCATTGAAAAATGAAAAATGTCATCTAATTTGCAAATAAAACGAAAGGTCAAAACGACATTTATTTTGAACGGAAGAGAGTATATCTTTAAAGATAATCTAGATACTAGTTTCAGTATTATATACATACGACAATAATCATATGTCAACAATAGATACCAATATGTATGTTGTTACTAGTATAAAACCCGCGTAATACGCGGGTTAAAGAGAATTTTATGTAATTATTTTAAGATAATATTTAAGAAATTATTTAATTATTTAGA
Source organism: Paraleonurus japonicus (assembly GCA_030762865.1). NCBI lineage: Eukaryota > Viridiplantae > Streptophyta > Magnoliopsida > Lamiales > Lamiaceae > Paraleonurus > Paraleonurus japonicus. Next base: position 13,502,012 of record CM061061.1, read on the forward strand.
ATGGAGTAATTTTTAAGAAATAGTTTAATTATATAATTATTTAATTTAAATTTGTCTTGCATGCTCCACATAATTGTATTTAAATGAAGAATAAAATGCATCTAGCATCATAAAAATGTAACCTTTGAAATAAATTTAATATATAATACTACCTCCATTACAATTTATATAGGTTCAAAATTATAAACATCCCTTGTTTACCTCATACCAAAATAGCAAAAAAATAATTAAATCCTTACAAACATCTCTTGTTTACCTCATACCATTCAGCTTCTTCACTATAATTAAATCTCTCCCACTCAATTACTCATTCCAATAAAATTAAAAAAACACACACATTTATCCTTCATTTTACATCTTTTAATACTAATATCATTTATTGATATTAAAACGTGAATTGTTTATTCCACTTATATAAAATATAAACCGACATCGAGGTCCGTTAAAAACCTTCTACGAAATATATTTTGGTTGATTATGTTAAAAATATTCAATATATGTAATACTCGTCTGTCTCATAATTATTTTAATAGGGAGGGAGACATACATTTTTTAAAAAAATAACTAAAATGAGGACCGAGTAGCTAGAGATTTGAGAAGTAATTTTAAAATTTCATATATAAATTAAGAAAATGAGTTGAATTGTATGTAAGTGTGGGCCCAAAGGTGATGACATTTTATGGAAAATTAGGAATATTGTAATAGTGCGCTTTATCGTATTCCATTTAAAGGTGTGAAAATAATTTTTAAACGGATGAAAAATATGTATGAAAGTAATCGTGGGATGGAGGGAGTAATAACTTTGTAATTTCGATATACTCTACTTTAGTTAATGTATTCAATTTTTCATACATAATTTGCTATATTACTATTTTAAATCGAAGTTTTGAACTTGAATATAAACAAACCGAATGACTTAATTGATGATGAAAACTTGAAGGTAGGATTGGACTTGGAAAATTTTGGAAGATAAATTGGAGAATGATTGGAACATGGAAGAGGCGGTGAGAAGATGGTCAATAATTGGATTAACAAAATTTGCAAGTTACGCTTGTTGGAACCACCGATCGCCGACTCTATAGAATTATCGATTCGGAATCATATTCACAAAAATGCAGCGGATAGGATTGTACCTTTATTCACCGTAAAGGTGAAAACGAACCAGCTTCTAAGGTCGAATCGCGATCGAAGGATGAGCCTCGTACCTCACGGTCTTCCGCCGTATTCCTATCCCTTTCCCTTGGACGTCGAGTGGTCGACGATCCTCCAAGGAATCGAATCCGCCTCTCTCGATCTCACGTATTTTTCACACGTCTGGAGGCTCGATGTTAGGGTTTATTTATAGGCTAAAACAAGGACCCTAAGGAGGAATTAGGGTTGGGCCTCCCGATGGGCCTAAATATCCCGTGTTCAGTCAGAACACTTTACTTAAGCCCATCAATTATAACTCACCACTAAAGAATTATAATTGAATTACCGTCTAATCCCATATTATAATATGGGCTCCTTTATTATGTGTACGTTTATTTTCCCGTGTTTAAGATATCGAATGTCCATAAATTAATTAAATTACCGACAACTTAATTAATTTATATCTAATTCCAAGAGTAGTACAACTCATCTTTATTATTATGTCGGATTAAATCGACCTGCGGGGTTTACATAATAATCTTTATGAGCTCCTCAAGGGGACATCATCATCCTAAATAATTAGGACACGTATTCCTTCTATAATCAACAAGACACCATATAAACAAGTATTATCTCTCAATTCACCGAGCCTATTGATTTAATAAATCTCACCCATTGGCAAATCAAAGAAACATGTACACGTGCCCGTTATTATATAGGGATTAAGAAGACGTACATCCATAACAACAGAGGTCTTGTTCTTTTATATAGTCGCATACAAATTGAACAACCTCATATGGTCCCGCTCAATACATACAAAATGTACTAGTGTAACTTTATAGTCAAGATAGACTAATACCAAATTACACTACAACCGTTCCAATGGTTTATCCAAATCCATCTTGGTTGTGAGCTATTATTTATAACCTATAAGGAACCGATAGCATGATCTTCTGTGACACCACACACCATGTTATCTACGGATAGATTAATCGGACAAAATAATGATATATATAACAATCATAAACAATAAGTATTTTGATCATAATGAATCTCATATTAAAAGGATGTTCATACTCAAAAAGATGTTCATACAAAAGCTAGGCTTATGGTATACATCCTAACAATCTCCCACTTATACTAAAAGACTATTCTTCCATAATTGCCGCCATACATCCGATTCACATCCCTTCAACATGCCCATCAAAAGCTTTACTGAAGAGCCTTTGTGAAAGGATCTCGCTAGGTTATCCGCGATGCAATCTTAGCGACAACAACTTCTCCTCGTTTACGATATCTCGTATCGTGGTACTTGCGCTCAATGTGTTTGCTTGCTTTGTGGGCTCGTGGTTCCTTCGAGTTTGCCACTACACCACCGTTATCACAATAAATTGTGATAGCTTTAGGCAAACTAGGAATCACTTCTAAGTCCATCAAGAAGTTTTGACCCATACTGACTTCTTTGGTCAGCCTCGTAGGCTGCCACATACTCAGCTTCCATGGTGGAGTCCGAAACGCATTTCGCATAACACTCCTCCATACTATGGCTCCACCTCCCAAGGTAAACACATAACCCGAGGTAGATTTCTTGTTGTCCCTATCCGATCGAAATCGGAATGCGGTAACCCTCAGAAGTAAAGTATCTACTTGGTAAACCAAAGATATAATTTCTAGTCCTTTTAGGTATTTTAAAATATGCTTTACCGCAGTCCAATGTCCTTGTCTCTCGGGTTACTTTGATATCTGCTAACCATGCCCACGGCAAAAGCAGATATCTGGTCTCATACATAGCATTGCATACATTAGGCTTCCTACACCAAGCATAAGGAACCGCCTTCATGTCCTCTATCTCCTTTGGTGTCTTAGGACACATCTCTTTAGATAAAGGTACTCCATGTCGAAAAGGTAGAAAACCTTTCTTGGAGTTTTGCATGCTAAAACGAGCTAAGATAGTATCAATGTATGAAGCTTGAGATAAGCATAATATTCTTTTCTTGCGATCCCTTATAACTTTGATCCCAAGAATATGTCCAACTTCTCCCAAGTCCTTAATATCAAACCGCTTGGACAACCATACCTTTACGTCTGACAACACCTTGACATTGTTGCCAATGAGCAAGATGTCATCTACGTATAGTACAAGAAATACCACCACGTTTGGTCACTCTTCTTGTATACACATGACTCATCCGGACATTGAATGAATCCATAAGACTGGATTACCTCATCAAAACGGATGTTCCAAGATCTCGAAGCTTGCTTCAACCCATAAATGGACCGATTAAGCTTACACACAAGATGCTCTTTGCCCTTTGTAATGAATCCTTCTAGTTGCTTCATATAGATGTTTTCTTCAAGACTTCCGTTAAGGAAAGTCCGTCTTGACATCCATTTGCCAAACCTCATAATTCATATGAGCAGCAATAGACAAAAGAATCCGGATAGACTTAAGCATGGATACCGCGAAAAGGTTTCCTCATAATCGATCCCTTCTTTTTAGTGTGCCCTTCGCAACAAGCCTTGCTTTGAAAGTTTCTACTTTACCGTCGACCCTCTTTTTCTTTTGTAGACCCACTTACAACCAATGGCTTTTACACCATTTGGTGGTTCTACTAGCTCCCAGACTTGATTAGAATCCATAGATTCTAATTCAGATTTTATTGCTTTTTCCCAAGATTCTCGCATCTTTATCTTGGAGTGCTTCGTCCTAGCTCCAGGATCGATTCGTGTACACCAGTACTAAGTCCGAAGATTCTCCCAAAAACATGAATCTATCAAGGTTGTCTAACAACCCTCCCACTACGACGAGGCACTTGTGGTAATATTGTATCATTGGTAGCAGATGGTGCTGACCCTGTGGTATCTCATCTTGCACTCTTGGTACTAAGGTAGAAGTTTCTCCCCTTATTTCTTATAAAATAATTTTACTCATGGGCTTGTGGTCCATTACATAGTCCTCTTATAAAAATCGGGCATTTGTGCTAACAATTACCCTCTAATCTTTAGGACTATAAAACAAACCACCTTTCGCTCCTCTAGGATAGCCCACAAACAGTAGAACTTTTACGAGATTCCAACTTATCAAGATCTCCTTTCAAAGCACATGTGCTTTGGACTACCCCAAATCCGAATATGTTTTTGAGACAAGGCTTACGCCCATTCCACAATTCCGTAGGAGTAGAAGATACTGTCTTAGAAGGAACCAAGTTCAAAATGTACGCTGCCGTTTTCGTGGCATACCCCCAAAACGAACTCGGTAATTCGAATAGCTCATCATCGATCTTCGTTCCACCACACTATTCATTGGGGTGTACCAAGTGCATGCAGTTGAGATTGAATCCCGGCTTCTGATAAGTAATTCCTAAACTCTCCTAAGAGGTACGCCACCACGATCGATTCGTAGTGTTGTGATATATTTATCATGACGCTTCTCCACATCGACCTTGTACTCTTTGAATTTATTAAAGCACTCACTTGCGGCGCATCAAATAAATATATCCATATCTCGAATAATCATCTATAAAGGAGACAAAATATTCGAAATCACCCCTTGCTTGAGTAGACATAGGACCACATAAATCGAATGAACTAATTCCAACACTTCTTTGGCTCTATACCCCTTGTCTTTAAAAGGTCTTTTGGTCATTTTTCCTTCCAAGCGGGACTCGCAGGTCGGATAGTTTTCCACTTCCAATGAACTCAAAGGTCCACTCGGCTATCAACCTTTGAATCCTACTCAAGTTAATGTGACCTAATCTTAGATGCCAAAGATATGTTTGGTTCATTTTTTAAGGTTCTTTTCTCTTACTTGAGTTAGAAGATGTACTATTAATTTCCATTTGTTGCTTTGTAGGAGTTATTGGATTAAGAGTATATAAATTGCCAATCAACGTACTGCAGGATAATAGCACTATTTTTCTTGACAACCACTTTGCTATCAAAAGAAACAATATCCATCCAAAAATAACTTAGAAACTGAAATCAAGTTCTTTGTAAAACAAGGTACATAAAGACAATTTCTCAAAACCAAAGTCTTATTCTTATCAAAAAATAAATAAACATCTCCCACCGCAACAATGCTACTTTCATAGCGTCGCCCATGTAGATGGTAATCTCACCCTCACTAAGCCGTCTGGTTTCTGGAACCCCGCAAAGAATTGCAGACATGATCGCTGGCTCCCGTATCTACACACCAGTGCCGTAGATAACACCGCTTAAACATGTTTCAATAGTTAGTGAATAACATATACCTTCTTTTTCCTTTTTACGGGGCAATCTACATTCCAATGTCCTCGCCGCTTGCACAAAAAGCATTTGCCATTAGGCTTCTTCACGCCATTTTGGTGGACCAATTTTCTTTGGTTCACCCGCTTTCTTTGCCAAACCAGCTTGTTTCTTTTTCTTCATCACTTTGCCTTTTGGCTTAGATGTAGAAACATTTTCAGCAATATAAGCTTGAGAAGCTTGACGAAATAACCCTTCTACCGCTTGGAGTTCTCGTCAAGTTACGCCATCGAATAAAACCTTTTGATCATGTTGTAGTTTAGGCGAAACTGCCAAAACTCTTAGGCGACGTCTCAAGAATGATATCAACCTGGGTTTCCCCATCGATTTCAGCTCCAAGGACCTCCATCTCATTCAAATGAGCCATCATCTTGAGGATATGATCCCTTACGGTGTCCCCTCGCCATGGTGGTCGTCATTAAGTTTCTCATGGCCTCTTGCTTGGCAGCCCGACTCGTGTCCCAAGAGTTCTTTGAGATTGAGCATCATCTCATAAGCAGCAGGTCATGGCCTCGATGCCGATGTTGCAAAGACATTTGACATAGAAGCCAAAATGTAACACCGCGTCATCTCATCCGCCTTGACCCACTTCTTATAAGTCTCTTTCTCCTCTTCACTAGAGTTTTCATCGGGTTTTTCAGACAAACCTCGGTGAGTACAAACTTGTACTCTTCAAAGAAATAAGACAATGTCCAAGTTTCTTTTCCAATCAATATAATTTGGACCAGAAGTTTGTTTTCTTTAAGAATAACAAAGAAGTGGATTGAAAGCCATGATAAATCCTAAGAAACACGTAAATGCATTATGATCAAATTTAAGAATTTAAATCAATATTGTTTCCCTCAAACAATACAATTAAATTCACCAACACCTCAAAACACCGTGAAGTTTGTATGCCACGATAGTGTGGACGTATACTAATTCAAACATTTGTAAGAGGAGATTTTACCCATTAATTTTATCATTTTGTCAAACAAAATAAAAATTAATAGTTGGTTTGTCTTTAGCCATACAAATAACAGACTTACTCCGATGGGGAGGATACTATTACATGCATCTAAGTGTATACCATTTCTTAATACCAAGTCAATTACCTAGGTTTGTACCTCTTCGTATGGAAAAGATAACACACTCCTAAATAAATTTCTTATAATTATCCATAAGGAAGTTTGATCTAGTGATCCGCAAAACAAACACATCCGATATGAAAGAAGGCACTTAAAACCAACGCTCATGTTTGAATGCATCACTTACAAACCAGAAATGGAGGCTATGGGATTTGTTGAAAATTAACCCTCTCCGACTTAGTTATTTAACGTGAGGGATATTAACATGCATAACATATGAAACACATAAAGCATGCTAAACACAATAACACATATAAGAAAGAATAAATATGGAAAATAAAATTCCAACTATTATGGCCTCTTTGATACTCCCATGTTCTTGAATATTCGCCGTCAAACGGGTACGGGCAGCGCCTCGCCAAACGGGATCGACCTGCCCGCTCGGAGTCGCGGATCGACCTACCCGCTCGAGTCGCGGGTGCGGGCAGCACCTGTCAAACGGGGTGTGGGGCAGCGCCGCCCGCAATACGGGGTTCGCCATCGATCAACCTAACTGCTCCTATTACGCTTTACCCAACGATCCTATACATCATCTAGATCGAAATAAAACCTACACGACAGGCACCGTCGTGGTTATAACTATTACAATCATTCACCAACCCAAAACAAAAATCTCGACAGTCCGAGGGTTTAATACATACATAAACATACATGCCGACTCATAATAGTTGGATTTAGGTTCCCGCAAAAAATATCGAATATTCGCATACCCAAAAAATAGATCTACGATTAACATCCAATCACTAATATAACATTCATGATAATCATGTAAACCTTAATATAACAGATTTACAAATATCATGCAATCCTATTCAATATCGTATCATGAAACTCTATAATAACAGATCAAGAAACCCTATTATAACAGATCAAGAAACCCTATTATAACAGATTAAGAAACCCTATTATAATAGATCAAGAAACCCCATTATAACAAATCAAGAAACCCTATTATAGTAGATTTATAATAATCATGCAATCCTAATAAATCAGATCTATGAATAACCGAATCAATTGCATAGAGTCGAAAACACGGCTCGATACCAATTGTTAGAACCACCGATCGCCGACTCTATGAAATTATCAAATTCGGATTCATATTCACAAAAATGCAGCGGATAGGATTGTACCTTTATTCACCGTAAAGGTGAAGACGAACCGCTCTAAGGTCGAACCGCGATCGAAGGATGAGCCTCGTACCTCACGGTCTTCCTCGCCGTATTCCTATCCCTTTCCCTTGGACGTCGAGTGGTCGACGATCCTCCAAGGAATCGAATCCGCCTCTCTCTCGATCTCACGTATTTTTCACACGTCTGGAGGCTCGATGTTAGGGTTTATTTATAGGCTACAAGCAGGGACCCTAAGGAGGAATTAAGGTTGGGCCTCCCGATGGGCCTAAATATCCCGTGTTCACCCGAACACTTTACTTAAGCCCATCAATTATAACTCACCCACTAAAGAATTATAATTGAATTACCGTCCTAATCCCATATTATAATATGGGCTCCCTTATTATGTGTACGTTTATTTCCCGTGTTTAAGATATCGAATGTCCATAAATTAATTAAATTAATGACAACTTAATTAATTTATATCTAATTCCAAGAGTAGTACCACTTATCTTTATTATTATGTCGGATTAAATCCACCTGCAGGTTTACATAATAATCTTTATGAGCTCCTCAAGGGGACATCATCATCCTAAATAATTAGGACACAGATTCCTTCTATAATCAACAAAGACACCATATAAACAAGTGCTATCTCCCAATTCACCGAACATATTGATTTAATAAATCTCACCCATTGGCAAATCAAAGAAACATACACCGAGTACACGTGCCCGTTATTATATAGGGATTAAGAAGACGTACATCCATAACAACAGAGGTCTTGTTCTTTTATATAGTCGGTACAAATTGAACAACCTCATATGGTCCTCGCTCAATACATACAAAATGTACTACTCGTAACTTTATAGTCAAGATAGACTAATACCAAATTACACTACAACCGTTCCAATGGTTTATCCAAATCCATCTTGGTTGTGAGCTATTATTTATAACCTATAAGGAACCGATAGCATGATCTTTTGTGTGACACCACACACCATGTTATCTACAAGATAGATTAATCTGACAAAATAATGATATATATAACAATCATAAACAATAAGTATTTTGATCATAATGAATCTCATATTAAAAGGATGTTCATACTCAAAAAGATGTGCATACAAAAACTAGACTTATAGTATACATCCTAACAAATAGCTAAGTGCCTACACAAAGGTTATTACATTAGAGGCTTTGATATTCCAATTTTTAAAGAATTTGGCTCTAAAAAGTTTTGCTTTCTTATAACTTACAAATATAATGAATTTAAAAATAAATTAATATATTATACACCATCGTAACATGCATTTTACCGATATTCTCGCTTTATGAATCCTTTTATTGAAAACCAAAACTTACCTTTAAAATATTTCAAATAGAAGCTTCAACAAAAATGCATATTTTCCACAAATATGTAACAACTAATATGTTGTTGCCAAATGTTCAATGGTGACTAAAAATGACAACTAAACCGAAATATCATCATATTGTTGTAGCCCAAACTTTATTGAAAATGATTAGTTATATATCTAGAGTTAAAATCATCAATGTTATACAATAATTCTAAAAACAAATCAAATAAATTTTAAGCTTTTGCAAATATATATTCGCGTAGGATTTTGTTCACCGTAGACCATATGATCCATGAAATTCCCTTGAGAACAAGCAAACATTTCAAATATAAATAATTTTAACAAAATAATATTATGAGTGAGAGAGAGAGAGAGAGAGAGAGAGAGAGAGAGAGAGAGAGAGAGAGAGAGAGAGAGAGAGAGAGAGAGAAAGAGTTGAGGAGAAGAAAGTACGTGAATATTTTCAAAGAAGATAAACCAAAATACATCAACAAACTGAATACTCATAAAATTAAGGACAGAAAAATAGAAAAATATTAATAAATCGTGATTGAGAGAACTAAATCAATCATCCGTAATCTCACGATCCAGTTTGATCAAAATTCCCTTTTTTATTTTAATTTTGGAAAGACCATTTTGGGTTGATTTTATCAACACCACCAATTATCCAAGATTTCCAAAATTAATTATGTATGTCTGCCGCTACAAACCTCTAGTTTTTTTTTTTTTTGGAAAACTAATACCATATCTCCATCGTTGTTTTCTGCAAAACTAATACTTATCTACATCAATGCTTCTCGCGAAATTATTCCCTCTCAACGGCACTCCAAATAACCACCATTTGGCGTTCAATGTCTCGTCTCGCTAAAATTGTATATATAGAAACGATTCCCTAACACTTTGGTGAATTATACAAGATTGTTTGTTTTGAGTTAGTTGCTGATCATGGTAGAAGAGGAAGGAGGGTGGCTGAAGCCATATTAGTGAAATGAATGGACGCAGGAGATGTAAAATAGAATTTGAGAAAGAAGTAACTAACGCCGATTATCTTTTTTTAAAAAAATAATTTAAAATTTTAAAAATTTAAAATTATGAGAAAATTAGAAATTGAGAAAGAAGATTTTGTATGAAGCCACGTCAAAAGTAGGAGATTGACAATTAGATGGAAATAAGATATGATATTCTTCCTATTTATTTTTTATCATAAATGATGACACTGATAATTATTTTATCACATCTCGAACTCCATAAACTTTCATCATATGAGATGACACACGATAGTTGTTCTACCATGTCCAAATTCCGTAATCTTTCATATATGAGATGACACCTAATAGTTGCTCTTCCACGTCCAAACCCCGTAAACTCTAATCATATCGGACGGCGCCCGATAGTTGTTCTACCATGTCCGAACCCTGTAAACTTTCATCATATGAGATGGAAACTGATAGTTGTTCAACCATGTCTGAACCCCATAAACTTTTATCATATGGAATGACACCAATAATTGTTCTACCACGTCCGAACCCCATAAACTTCCTTATATCCCCCATTCATTCATGTGGGACTTATCCCTTTTCATTCACAACATAAAGATCATGCATATAATTCATATTTGTATGTTGACTATGTGTATTTTAAGTAATACTAAAAAATTAATATTTTTTAACCCGCATAATATGCAGATTTCGCTCTAATTAATTATATTAGTGGTTCAATGAATATAATGCATATATTAATTAAATGCACTCTTTTTCTGAAAATAAATTTTTATTCATCGTACTAAAAGTACTTTAAATTAATAAATTATTAATTTATAGATAAATTAATACCTATCTAAAATACTCCCTCCGTCTCATACTCGTTGTGACATTTGCCAAAAAGGTCAATCTCGTACTCGTTGCATCATTTCTTTAAATGGTAATGAAACAACTTTTTCACTTTTATCTATTCCGTTAAACATTATAATATTACACCATATGCTACTACTTTTCCTACACTAACTCAATTTAATACTATTAAACAACTCTCTTATTAAAGTTTAAAAGACTACCCTACCCCCATAAAAATAATTTACATTATTAAACAACTTTTATATTAAAACTTATGTCAAATAATAAATGTCACAACGAGTATGAGATGGAGAGAGTAACATATTACCGTGTCTATAGTAACACCAACTTGTTAACAAATGAAATGAGTAACATTTTTATCATGATATAGTAACATAATTTATTTCTCTTAGTAATACTTTAACATATCACTTAAATAGTTTTTATCTATCATGTACAAAGAATTCTCATGTAGTAACACAAAGTTTGCACAATAGTAACACATATATGGCCATACAAAGATCATATATTTATTTATACCAGCTTTATTTTATTTTTTTACTACACTTTTGTACTCGCAGGCTTGGTAGAGAATTTGATGAAAAAATAAAAAGCCATAAGATCACACGTCAATCCAGAGAGCGATGCCCTCATTATAAATAAATAAGGGTCAAACCAAACCCCTAAGAAATAAAGAAAAATCCAAGTAGCATATCCTGTCTAACTCTTAGAAGCCACGGCTCGAATTGTTTTAAGAGCATTTATATCAACCTTTGAGGTAATCACGTAGTTGTTGTCAAAAGGAGGCAAAGTTTGCACTCCGCTCGACTAGATTTGCTTCGCAAATTATATTTCTCGCGACACAATCTTAGCACCATTTTTACCTTTTTTTGGTAGTAGCTTGTCAACCGCAATGGCCGTTGGCCTCCATAGGAAAGGATTCCGCCATCCGATCAATATATATACCCCTGTCTTCATGTATTATTAACGTCAATCCCTTATTAGTATCAATATTATCCAAACGTTGCTGGTTGTGCACCACATTCTCTTCCTCCAATCCACCTAACGCTTCATAACCATTTTTCGTGAGAATGAGCGATGGTGGAGCCTCCTTAGATTGTAACTTTGTTGCCCTTCTTTGTGGAGAACCCTTATAAACCCAGCCTCTCCCGATACCCCAGGGAGGTATGCTTCGAACTCTTTTCTTTAGCACAAGATTGCTCATTTTTCGACACTCGCTTGAGCTGGTTCCTCTTCATCTATTCCATTCAACGCCTTAAAATTATTATGACGAGCAACCTCGTTTAGTTGCTGCACATTCTCCCTCACGGACACTCCCTTTCGAACCCAATTACCCTCTCGTAGGAGGCTTTGGTTAACATGGTGGAAGAGGATTGTAATCATGTCTGTCTAAGATCTTTATTTTTTATTGAACGACAGTGGCTAGAGAATGACCTACTATTCCACAATTATTACGTAATAACGGCAAATGCTCATATTTTAGAGTGGGGAATAGAATTTGTTCCTCCGATTCAAACATAATGTGATCCTCACACCTCTTAGACATGTCTACCTCTAGCGTAACACGAGTATAATGACACATCGAACCACTAATAGTGCGATCATCCAATTTGAGCATTGTACCCAAGGCGTAAGCTAATGCATGAATGATCTGTGGTTGAAAATATTCCATCGGAATCTCATAAATCCTAACCCAAATGTGTGTCATTGACGTATTTACCTTATAGGGATTGAATCCCCGTGTCCAACGCCGCATTCTCATCACCCCAGTTTCAAACCCCAAGCCCTCCATTCAAGGAGCAACGATCTCACGAAAAGAAATCTTTTCGTGTGTCGCATCGAGGGATTCGGAGCGTGTGTTTCAATCTTTGAAAGAGTGTCTTTGTTGTCAACCGCCGCAGCCCGAGGGGCCGGTTGGACGGTGAATCGGAATTGACCGACCGCCAATGTCGTGTATGGAAATTGCAATGTCGGGACCTGTGGATTCAACTTGCTTCGTGATCAAAGAAGCGATTGTGGTTTTCGTGTGATGCTCTATTAAAGAATGAAGGCCATCTGTGAGAGCAGAGAAGTCCGCCATAATCCGATGTGAACCCATAGAAATCTAGGACTTTCAAGACTAACACGACTTTCAAGAAATTGCCCATCGGAAAACTAGGGTTTCAAGGAATCACCCATAGAAATCTATCGCCCCCTGTTTCTTTCTCTCCCATTATAAAATATAGGAATATAATTATTAGTATATCAAAACAAAGATTGTATTCAAAATCCTCTTGATGAAAAAATATAAGTGAGACCCTAACGGTTATATCTTTAGATTGAATGCAATCAAAATGAATTTGCTGAATCAAATTCCGAGTCCGATTCCCGATTTTGGGCGTGATGAATTTTTTTTTTTAAATATGGATAAACTCGTTGAAAATTTTATGTGTGCAAAGAATATAGCGATATGCCTAGCTATGAGTTCTTTCCGGATAATTCTATTAGCAGCCTTCATTCGAGTGATAGGTCCATGGACGTTGATGATGATGAGAATTCGAAGATAGTTCGATAAAGAGGATGAGGAAGGTGGTGGTTGGTGATGAGGACAAAGTGATCGTGAGGACGAAAAAGATGAAGAAGGGGGTAACAGTGGGGATGACATTGAAGAAAATGACGATGAGGACGCAAGCGGAAGGAGCAAAGTGAGAAGTCTGGTCAAGATGGAGACGAGGAAAAATCTAAAAGTGATGAGGATGGGGGAAGAGAAACAGGAATAGACCCGGGAAGGGAAGAGAACGAAGCTGGTGTTGGTGAGGAAGGAGGTATGGTTGGTAATGAGGAAGAGAACCGCGAGGGGATAAGATCAAGAAGTTAATGAACAAGATCGGGATCTGGAAGGTTGCAATGCTATTGTAGAAGAAGTGTGAAATTAGAAAGATTTGTCGGGAAAGCTAATGATGTTGGACCAATGGAAGAAGATGTGGCTGATCCTTTCAAAGAAGATGATTGGGGGTACATTAATTATACTAATTTTTAGTTAATTAAATATTTATTTTTCTTAATAATTATCTTAGTTCTCGCAATATAATTTTAGTAGAATTGATCAAATTATCTTGATTTTATCAATCTATGTTGATTGTGATGTAATTATAAATTGTCATATAATCAAGAATTTAAATAATTTTTTTATTTAAAATTAAAATTAAGATTCCATTATTATGCAGCTAAATATATTAAAAAAACTCAACAAACAAAAAGAATGTGCTTGAAGATGACAACACAACATAAAATCACAATTTATATTAATTCGAAAGAAATATTCAATAATAGGATACAAATTAATCGATCGTCCATCAAAATTATATTCTAAATTAACGGTGGATACAAATTAAAAATGTAAATTAAATATTCTTCATGATCTTCTAAATAGTTTATCGTCAATCAAATTTTCACAAATAATTAAGAAGTTGTAGATCTAAAAAAGTAGAGTTAGCATACGAACAAAACAATTAGAATTTATAAAATCAAAGAAAATTAAACGATAAAATCCTAAAAAAATACATATATTGAAGATCATCAAACGGTAGTTTCATTCTTTGTAATATAAATCTCAGCATATGCAAAATAATTTATCAAAGTAATGGTGAAGGTAGCAACCGTAGAGATGATGCGAGGAAGAAGAAGAAAAACAAACCTATAAAAACCTCAATTCCCTCTCGCTCAACCGGACGAAGATGATGAGAGGAGAGAATAAAGAAATTAGGGTCCAACCACCGAACGAATATGATGAGAGGAGAGAATAAAATAATTAGGATTTGTGATGACTCTCATAATTTATAAACTAATATATAAATAAATGGACGGATGAAATTAAAACTTATAAAATTGATGGATGATATCAATACTTAAAACTTTTTTACAGGTATCAATACTTAAAACTTAAATGAATGAGAGAAGGAGAATTTTGAAATAGAAGAATGTGGTTTTGCCACATAAGCTTTTCTAGTTTTAACTTTATAAGATTTTATATATATATATATATATATATATATATATATATATATATATATATATATATATATATATAATAAATAACTTTAGCCGTCTCAAATAAACTTGCACCACTTAGTGGACATACAAAATAAGAAATTAGAGTAATAATTTGAGTTTCGAGGTATTTTCATAAACTTTTATGTATAAAGTAATATAAATGAATTGAATTATGTGTATATGTGGACATAAAAGTAATGATATTTTATATAAAATCGTGGATAATGTGAGAGTGGACTTTATGACGAAGTTTTTTTTTTTTTTTAATTTTTGGGGTGTTCAAGTTATTTTTAGACATCCGCAAAAAAAATAAAAAAATAAATAATAAAAAATTGTGCAAATATGGGATGATGGAGTAATATACATTATATTTAAGGTATAAATAGTAGTAAAATATATTTTAAATATAATTTATTTTTTAATTTTGTATTAATAATATATAAAATAAATTAGAATTATATGTATATATATTCAAATATATTTAAAAATAATTTCAAAAACAATAATCAAATATCATATACATACTATTTGGCAATCACTCCCAACTCACCAAAACTCTCTATTTCAAAATACTCAAATTCTATACATTTGAGCTATTTATGGTATCTTTTTATTTAATTTCTTTCAAAATTAATGCATATATTCATTTTCATTAATTAAATTTCAACCATAAATTTTCTCTTTCATATTTTATGTTTAAAATTAGGTTTTAAATATACAATTTAATTTGATATTATTGGGATAGATTTTATTCTTTTTATTTAAAAATTTCAATTTATATTTTAAAAAATATTTCATATTAATATTGTAGAAAATTATAAATCTATAACTTCAATATACAATCATTTAAAAAGACTTATCATATATTACCAAAAAAATTATAATTATAATACATAGATAATTTAATATTAAAAATGAATACAACACATTTTAAAATTATAATATATGTTTAGAATAGAAAAATAATATATGCTAAAGTTTTAATTTAATAAAATAATTACACCTAACACCTCTGTAAAAAAATCTACACCTCTAATTTTTATTTAGAATTTTTAATTTTCATAGAGGACAATAAAAATATATATACATTCTATCCATAAATTTTGACCAAATAATAGATGAAATTATATATATATATATATATATATATATATATATATATATATATATTAATTTAATTACTTAATTAGTAAAAAAATTGCACATTTATGATTAATGAAATGAATGATACACATCTATAAAATAAAACCTACATCCTCTAAGTGTTTTATTTGGAATTGACTTGCTACAAAAAATACTCATATAATTAATATTCAACATGCTTTAAAAATATATTTAAAAAGAAATATATAACATATATACAATTTTGAAAAAAATAATTTTATTTAAATCAAATTAATTAAATTAAATAAATGTTTGAAGTATTTACTCTAAAATTAATATTTTTTCAACCCGCGTAATACGCGGGATTGTGCTCTAGTTATCGAATAATTTGAATAACATTTTCAAATTGAATATAAATCATATTTTGAGTGTGTTTACATTGAACCAACTTTCACGATGAAACTTGATCCACATTGAAAAAATACGGTTATCTAACTAATACCCTTTAGTAATATAGGTCATACCTTTCAGCTTATCATTACTAGAACTCTTTGTAATGTTTTCATGTTGTAATATAACTATATAGTCATACCTTTCAATTATTATGACAGATACTCTTTATTGATATAAGTAATACCCTTCAATTATATGATCGATACCCTTTCAGCTATTATGATCGATACGTTTTGGTAATATAGATAATATCTTTTAGTTATTACAATCGATACATTTTATCAAATGAATCAAGTTTTGCCATAAACCCTTGTTCATAGTAGACTTTACCTATTTTAAATAGGCAAACTCTACCGTGAACAAGGGTTCACTGAAACTTGATCATTTTCTAAAGGGTTACAATTGTAATAACCGAACGGTATAACCTATATTACTAAAAGGTTTCGTCGTGATAACCGAAAAGTATGTCCTATATTGCTAAAGAGTATCGCTGTGATAATCGAAGAGTATTACCTATATTATTAAAGAGTATCGGTCATGATAACGGAAGAGTATTACCTATATTACTAAAGGGCATGTTTGTTTTGAGTGATTACTATGGATATAGTTTGTTTTCCCTATAAATCAAGTGTTTGTTATTGTTGATTTGTATTACTTGTGGCCCGCAAAAATATGAAAGCCTAATATATGTATTCCCGTTTTTGAGTGAAAATGGATCCCTTCCTTTATGAGGTATTAAAATAATCATCCACTTATTACCAAGTTAATTGACAAAAATATCCATTTTTTATTTAAAAAAATAGTAAATGGGGGTATAATTGTAAAATTTTAACTTATCACATGAATTAATTCTCAAAACAAACACTTGAAAATATTATAAAACTCATGTTAAACTATGTTGTAATATATATTAACAAACATTTGATTTGTATGATTTAATAAAACATATCACATATAAAAAGTCAAATATATCACATGTTTCACTATCACTCAAAATTTAATACCTCAAAACAAACGAGTCCAAAGGGTATTAGTCGATAACTAAAAAGTAAATTGATCTATTTTTTCAATATGCATCGAGTTTCACCGTGAAACTTGTTTGGTTCATAGTAGACAAACTCTTTTAAATATAATTTATAAACGAATATAAATATAAATATTTAAAGAACTCCGCCGACGCGCTTCTTGGTATAATGTGCCACTCGATTATAGTGGTCAATGATACTCAGCAATACGGTGCACCACCACCTTCTCAATCGGCCGCGACGAATTTGCTGAGATTTAATCACGTTCATTTCTGCGTTTTTTCTTCCCTTGTTATTTTATGGGTTTTGGTAGTTTCAATTTCTTGAGCACAAAGAAAAAAGATTCTGATTTACGGTGTTTTTCGATTTATAAAGTATTAGGCCAGCAAAAAAACTATTTTTTCTTCATTTTTATCTTTCCAATATTGTAGATAATATATATAGAAGATATTTAATAAGTTTACTGAAGTATATTTTTATTGACAAATTCTTATATGAAATATTTCATGGTTCTAAGATCCGTGAAATTACCTATATAACAAAATTCGCGGATCCCGGGCGGGTTGGGTCGGGTTAGATCGTGTTTGGCTAAAAAAATTGCGCAAGGACAAAAATACAATTTTCGCCTGTGTGCTCCCGGGGGTGTTACTATTAGGTTACGCATATGTTACTTAAATGATAAATAAGTGTTACTATAAAATAAATAATATATATTTGTCTAAAAATAATCGTCCAAATGCAAAAAAAAAAATTAAAAATGTCACTATGCCAAAAATGGCCTAAGACAACGGTGAAAAGACAACGGTTTTTTGAATTAACCGTTATACTATAAATGAAATAAAATTGTGACACCACTATTGCTAAATTTGTCATATTTTTGTAAATTGCATATTAATTAATATAATAAATATTAATTAATATATCTATTAGAAGAATAAATGTGATGCTTTTTTAAAGACATTTTATTTGAAAATGAAAAACTTTTTAAATTAATTAAAATATCATGTGTGTATATATATACACATATTTCATTCTAAAGAATTCAATTTTATTTTGTTCATGAATTTTACCATCATCATCATCATCATGATTATATTTAGGCAAAATTTGACATTTTTGTCTTTTTGTATGTTGTAAAATGAAGAAAGACAATAAGTTTTAGAGTTGGTCTTCTCGTATGACCATCTCACGGATCATATTTCGCGAGACGGATCTATTTGACCTCAATAATTAAATCTGGATCTTTTGTGTTAGTTCTTCTCTTCTCGCTCATTTTTTAAGAACTAGTCTCGTCTCACTTTCTCACACTTCTGATTCGTCTCTCAGACAAGACATCTTTCTTATCTGATTCTTTGCGAAACTAACAACTTATTGATCTATCTAACAATAACTTGACAAGAAAATTTTCAAAAGTCTGAGCAGATTGTTACTGAATTCATTAAACTTTTTGAACATCATTCGGTGATGTCTCGTTCTTATTCACAGAGGGAGTTGTGTTTGGAGAGTTTTTCAAGGAATCCAAATCTTCATGTTACCTTCAACCTGGATTTTATCTTCCATGAATATCTTTGTGTGTCTTCAAATGTATGAGCAGAAGAATAATACTATTGGACCACGAGCAAGAAAAGTAATAGAATAAGAGTAGGTTTTGTGTGAGAACATCTCACTTTTTTGTCCCGTGATTTACTTATATACAAAAAATAATAATGTACAAATGAAAAGTAATAGTCACTTTTAATATATATAAAGTTCAAATTTTAGGTGTTCATAATTTTTTCAGTATGACTTTAATTGTGTTATAGTGCTACTCTCAAGCAAATGACTTCATCAATTAACTTAATATAATGATACAATCAAAGTGATATTGTTATATACTAAAATTGATAATGTACAAGTGAAAAGTGACAATGTTATCATGAAAAGTGATAGTCACTTTTATTATATATAAAGTTTAATATATCTAATTATATGTTTTATTAAGAAGAACCTAAAAAGCCATAAGATCACAACCCGATCCAGAGGTCGGAGCCCCCGCTAAAAATCTTGTTAGGATAAAACCTCATTAGGGAAACTCCTAACCAAGGAAAAGGGAAAACTCTTCTAAAAAGAAGAAGAAGCTTAGCAAAAACGAAAATGTTTCATGTACCTATCTTTAGCAGCAAGATTAAGAATGAAGTCCGGTATGTCCTCCCACCAAATGTACTCCTCCCTAGTATCATAAGCGGAAATAGCATCACCACCGCGTTCCCTTCCCTATAAACATGAGAAGCTACGAACTCAATATCTTTAATCTTCTTTTGTAACCAATCCCAATTCGCCTTAAACTTCCAAGGAATAACCAAATTCGTATCCTGGAACAAAGAAATCACATAAGTAGAATCTCGATTCAAGCACCAATTTAGACCAACCCTTCATTATAGCAGCTGAAACCCCTTCTAAGCTGCTAAAATCTCCGCCTCAAAGGCCTGTCCTTTGCCCATTTTGCGCATAAAAGCCGCAAAAATGAACCCCATTGAATCTCTATAGACAGCTCCTCCCTGGAGAACACCTTTTATTTCACTACCATCCGTATTAATTTTAATAAAATCCATCGGGGGAGGAAGCCATCGAACCGAGATTGTGGCAACAGATGGTTTAATCCTCACATGCAAGCCTAGTGAACGCATGCATGCAAGATCCACTACAGAGTTGTTATTAAACCCCAAATCTTCATTTCCTATCTCCTAAATATACACCAGTAATTGATTCAAGAAATTGCAGCAATGCGGCTTCTCATTTCTATGTATAGCTCTATTTTTAGCTCCCCAAATCATCCAAAAATATGTTACCCAAGCAATGCGCCAAATTTTGCGAGTTCTCGAACTAACCTCCTTTCCCATAATCTGCAAAAATACATCATAAAATCCGAAAGAAACATCAATAGAGGTGCCAAAACAATCAGCCACCTTGTGTATGATGGAAGCAGCAAACGGGCACATAGTAAATATGTGATCCATAGAATCAGAATTCGCCCTGCAGAAAATACATATCGAAGGTCCGGCAATACCCCAAGAAGCAAGGATATCTGAAGTCAGCAATCTTCCCCAGATTAATCTCCATAACAGGGTCGATCTGGTCGGCAGAATGAAAGGAGCCCAAATCCACAAATCCCAGTTAACGATAGGGAAATTCGTACGACAAAAATTATACGCCGCTTTAGTCGTAACTTCCCCCATTTTATGAGCAGCCCAGACGAGAATATCCTTAGTAGAATTCGCAATTTTAATAGCAATTATATCAGCACAAATTTGAGGATATTCTTCTGTAAAATGCTCACCTAAAACCCATCCCGAGTCCAAGTAGAAATCTGAAACATTTTGCGTGAGATTTGCTCGATCCTCCAAGGGAATACCAACTTTGTCCGCAATTATATAACCTAACCAGTTCTCGGTCCAAAACCTCACAGTGGAACGTGGACCTGGGATCCATCGTGAATTTTCTTGGATGGAAGAACGTATACGATTAAGCCCGTGTCATATAGAAGAAGCTATAAAATATCTAACTTCCGTACCTGCTGCCGTGGTGTGCCTATTTAGGATAAAACTGAGCCAATTATCTTTCTTCGTAATAATCTCCAATGCGAGCTTAAAAGGTAAGCTTCATTTGCCGCCCTGATATCCCTGACTCCAAGACCCCCTTCTAAGTAAGGAGCACAGGTCCTTGACCAGGAAACAGTTCCATAGCTTTTTAGAAAAATATTTCCTCTCCAAATAAAATTACGCATTGCCCTATCTACTCTCTTCAGAAGCGTTCGCGGCCAACGGTACACCATCATGTTGTGGGTAAGCGAAGACAATGATGCTGTTGACCAGGCAGACTCTTCCCGCAAGTGATAAAAGAGACCCGCTCCACTTATCAAACTTCATCAGAATCTTATCAGCAATCGGATTTAGATGGCAAGATTTTGGTTTCCCTAAAAAGATAGGAACTCCCAAATATATGAAAGGAACTGATACTTCCACAAAATGCAACGAATTAAAGAAATAATGCTTTAAAGCACTCGTTATTTGAGCACCAAAGAAAACTCTGGACTTGAGTGGACAAACAACTTGGCTAGAAGATTCCCCATATTGAGCAAATATATCTCGGATTAGCAAGACATTTGCATTTGTTGCCTTACAAAAAATCATGATATCATCTACATAAAGTAAAGTAGACGGAACGAGCACACCCAGTTTCGCCTCCGCCGGCTGTATGCAACGAATACCCCCTTTGTACTACATCATTCTAGCAAGAACTTCTTCACCTATAGAGAAAAGTAATGGCGACAAAGGATCCACTTGCCGCACTCCGCGAGAGCACTCGAAGAGCCCCTCAAGCTTACCATTAATAGAAATAGACAAGCGAGTTGATTTGAGAATCGAACGAACGAGCTGTCTAAAATGGCTATCGAAACCCAGACATTCCAGGACACAAAGAAGAAAGTCCCATCTCATTGTATCAAAAGCTTTCCTAACATCAATCTTCAAAGCCATATTCCCTGTCCCTTTATTTATGCACTGAAAGCTTTCCGAGCAAGTAGGGATACAGTGTTGAATTTTTCTCCCAGGTATGAAACCATAATGAGATGGTGAAAGCACCTAATTCAGCAAAGGACCAAGGCAATTAGAAAATTTTAAAAACAAAATTTCCCAAAACAATCGGACAAAAATCTTTGATTTTGGAAGCACTAGTGAACTTAGGAATTAGAGTCACAATATTTGAGCTTAACCCTGCCGAAATTAACGTCGTTGAGAAAAAAAAACCACAGCAATGTAAATATTATGACAAATAATCTCCCAAGAAACCTGAAAGAAGCAACCCCCGAAACCATCTTGGCCCGGAGCACTCGTAGAAGATAAATCAAAAACAGCTCTTTTTATCTCCACTTGCAAAGGAGACCTATTTAGCTCCTGATTTTGAGCCTGAGTTATGGAACTCTGAAGAAGCTCACGGATGTAATGCAAAGATCCCACTCCAACCTCATCATCCGCAAAAAGCTACTTGTAGAAATCCTAAATGTGTGCCGAAATGACACCAGCATCTTCACACAAGGTTCCGTTTATCATGATGGCAGAAAGTTTTGGCCTTGCACGAGAAACCCGAAGGGCCCGATGAAAAAAGCTGAATTTCAATCACCGTCAACCAACCAATGCACACGAGATTTCTGAGAAAGAAGTGAGTGTTGTTGCTTAAGGATCTCACTAATTTCCAGCATTAATTCTTTCTCTTTTGAAAATGTTCCTGTTCAATTTCTATATCATAATCTCTTTGCTGTAAAAGACCAAGTTCGTGTTGCAATTCTTCCAACCGAAGAAAAACATTACCAAATGCTTGCTTGCTCCACTCTTTCAGACGCAATTTGAGTCGTTTCAATTTGCGTATACAGACAGTAATTGGATCTCTTGCCGGGACAAAAACACCCCACGATTCCGAAACAACCTTGCAAAAATCCTTGTGAGTGGTCCAGAAATTTTGAAAACGAAAAGGCCGCACAATTTGAGCAGAATTTTCCTGACACTCCAGCAAAATAGGGTGATGGTCAGAGTAAGTCCGTGGCAACACGAGAGCTGAGATTGACGTCCAAAAATTAATGAACTCCTCCGCCGCTAAAGTTCTGTCCAATCTTGATAGTAAAACACGACTAACATGGCTGCACCGCCACGTAAAAATGGCCCTGTAGCTTCCAGATCCACCAATCCCGAATCCGAAATACATTGTCTAAACTCATCACACGATATTCGTGATAAACAATGTTGCCCAAACTGTTCATCCTTCCCAACTATGGCGTTAAAATCTCCCATAAAACAGATGTTTTGATTTCCCAATGCAATCAATGAAGCCCAAAGGCGACGACGAACCATGCAAGTATTAGCAGCATGCACAAATCCATAGTGCACGTCCCCTCTAGTAGTCAAAACCCTGATTACAATCAGTTGATCATCCTTAAAAATGACTAGAGGCGCAGTTAAGAGCGTGGAACTGTATGCAACCCACAAGTTAGGCCGCAAGCCTCCAGCTTTCTCATTCTCATCTAAGAAATTAAGATGTAATGACCTCCAAAACCTCGGGATCACATCCGAGCACAAAATCTTTGGCTCTGCTATGGCAACAATGTCCGGTTTGTATGCTCGCAAGAAATCAGCAAGCATACTCCGAGCGGGTCATTGCCTAACCCCTTATATTCCAAAACAAAGCAATCATCTATCCAACTGATTCGATCCGTGCTTCGGCGGATTATCTTCCTCTTCACATTGGTCAGCCCAACTCCTTGTGGCAACAAACTTCATTGAGAGGCTAGAGCATCATTATCAATATTTGATGTAATCACATAAGACGTGTCATGTGGTGGTGAGGTCGCCAACCTAGAACCCCCAATACTATTTGTGACCTTGTTACGAAGGAAGTATTCCTTGGTAACCTGCACTTTGCCTTTGCCTCCCTTTTTCCCAGACCTTGGTGGATGTGAAGAACTACTTGAGTCCCAGGAAGTATGCATGACATCTGCTACATTCCGAGAATTACCCTGATCCTCCAGCTTTTCGAAATCAGGACAGATGATATTGTTGGTATCCTCCAGCTCTTGCTTATTGTTCTTAACCAAGGGAATCGTAGCAACAACACTCGGCCCCCATTATTTTCCATGTCATTTTCTTCATCTCCTAAATCTGCCAGAGCGGCAAAACCATTGCTGGAAGCAATATTACCACTGTCTAAGATCTTATCCGGTTGCATCAACGACCCCTTCTGTATCCATTCTCCCTCTTTCTGCTTATTTTTAGCCATTCTCCCAGTAGGTTTGCTCCCCACATTTTTGTCCTCTTCTCCTTTCTGAACTTTAACCGATCTACAACTATCCAATGAGTGGCCAACAATACCACAGTGATTGCAAAAAGGAGGCAATTGCTCATATTTAATTGACGCGAACAAAACTTGGCCTTCTGACTCAAACATAATATAATCCTCACAGCCCTTAGTCATATCTATCTCAATTAACACTCTGGCATAATGACACATAGTACGATCCCTTGTACGATCATCCATTTTTATAACAGTTCCTAAAGCCGAAGCCAGGGCATGCACAATTTTAGGCTGAAAAATTCCATGGGAATTTCATAAATTCTGACCCATACCTGAGCAAGAGTCGTGTTTACCTTGTAAGGGTTAAAACCTTGGACCCAACGCTGAAGGCGCATCAGCCCCGACCTAAGAGCCCATGTCCTCTTATCAAGAATTCGATCCCTATCTGCTAGGTTTGGAATTTGAATATTGTAGTATCCCCTACCTAACGGCACAAGGTGTCATTCCCCAAGTGCATCATCAACTTTGACAGAAAGAAATTCTCCTTTCCTTATTGCAACCATATCATTAGAAACCACCTGACTAGTATGTTTAAGCTCAGGGGATAAAATTTATCGGTAAGACGGCTGATTTTATTTATGGAGGCCTTGAACAGAATTCGAAATAACAAAATTCTGGTTCTCAACAAAGTTAGTATCAGAAGGTGGAAGAGAATTACCGTTCACGACAGGAACATTAATATTATCCACAGTACGGATCGCCGGCTGTGCAACGGCGTTAGCTTCTTGACCGGAGGTAGTCTGAAGAGAATCAAGAAGATCAGACACAACTGCATCTGCATGGGATTTCAAGAAATCCGATAGGAGAAGAGAGAGATGTTTATTGGAATTGAGAGTCAGATCGGTCTATGGAGGCCCCGCCATGCTCGCCGGTGAGCAACACTGCCGGAGAGCCAGCGGAAAAACGGTTCATATAAAGTTTAATATATATTTAGGTATTTCATAATATTTCAATACGACTATAATTATGTTATAGTGCTACTCTCAAGTACATGACTTCATCAACTAACTTTTTTTTTTATCGGTACTTCATCAACTAACTTAATATAATAATACAATAAAAGTAATATAATTATATACTAAAAGTGATAATTTACAAGTGAAAAGTAACTGTTCTCATGAAAAGTGGCCGCGTGTTGGATATAAGCAAAAGTATGAGCCAAATTATAATTGGGTTGAAACAACCCAAATAACTAGAATACGGGTCAAAAGAGATCTATCCGACAAAATGAGATTTGTGAGATGCTCTCACACAAGTTTTTGCCTTTATATATAATTTATTTTTAAATTTTGTATTAATAATATATAAAAAAAAGTTAGATTATATATCTATCTAGTTAACCTTATAAAGCTAAACCTATAGAAAAGCTTTCGTGGCAAAGCCACAATCTTCTATTTCAAAATTCATCTCCTCTCATTCATTTAAGTTTTAAGGATTGATCTCATCCATCAATTTTATAAGCTTTAATCTCATTCGTCCATTTTTATATATTAATGTACTCCCTCCTTCCCAAAGATAATGGACACTCTTTGCGGTACACTAAAATTAAGAAATATTATTTTTGGTGTGAATAGTGTATGAGAGAGAATAAAGTGTAGGGATATTTTTGGTGGTTGAGTTGGATAAAGTGTAGGAGAGAGAATAAAGTAGGGTAAAAGATGAATGATATTTTTGAAATTAAAGTGATATTTTGAGGGTGTTAATATTTTGTGAGTCTTTCTTATTTGGGGGTGCAGATTATGTTGGACCTCCAAATAAGGAAAGTGTGCAGATTATGTTGGGACGGAGGGTATATAAATAAAATCTACATTTAAAATTTTAAAATTTTAAATCAAGTTGTTCAATTTGTATTCGCATTTTTGTAAAGTGTATATTTAATTTATTTGATGATATATATATATATACAGTATTATATATTTAATTTATTTGATGATATATACAAATTATATAAAATGTGTGCAGAAAGCAAATATATATTTAATTTATTTGGTAATATATACAGATTATGGTATTTGGTAATATATTTGGTAATATATATCCCGCAAAATTCATGGGGCCTAATATTAGTGTATATATATATATATATATATATATATATATATATATATATATATATATTAATAATTCAAATACAATAACCAAATATTATCAAATAATTTGAATAGCACTTTCAAATTGAATATAATTTTTAAACGAATATAAATAAAAATATTTAAAGAAGAAATTCGATGACGTGCTTCTTGGTATCACGCGCCACTCAATTACAGTGGTCGACGATGCTCAGCAGCACTAGAGGGCTTTCAATCACGACAAAACTTGCTAATATTTAATTTGTAGTTGAGTTAGATCACATAATTCGCTCCTAAAGAAAATCGAACCAAAATCTCCCTTTAAAGTGAGAAACCTGGTGGTTAGGTGGGCTAAGCCACCCGATTTAATATTGACACTACTTCCATTATTTATACGAACAAATTTCCATAATGAACCAGGACATTTCTTTTATCCATCGGTTAGAATATTTTTTTTTAAACTCTCAATAATTTTCTACATATCCTAAAATATTCATAAATTAGTTTAGATAACAAAATTTATCTTCAAATTTACGTATCATCCATGCATATATAATAACAAAATTTTATACTATAAAATAAAATTATGACACCAAGACTATTGCTAAATTTGTCATATTTTTAGTAAATTGCATATTAATTAATATAATAAATATTAATTAATATATATCTATTAGAAGAATAAATGTGATGCTTTTTTAAAGACATTTTATTTGAAAATGAAAAAAATTATTCTTCTTTTATTGTTTAAAATGAGACAAAAACTTGTGTGACCTGCATACGATGAACTCTATTTTACTATCATCTGTCATGCACATTCGTTGTCACTGTCATGTACATATATTGTCACCGCCATATTTACTTATAATAATGCATATGCATGATAAATGATAGTGCATGTGCATTTATAAATGACATCGAATGTGCATGACAATGATAATAAAAATAGAGTTCATCGTATGCACCCTGCTTCACACAAGTGTTACTCTTAAAATGAATAAAAATAGAGAAAAGAGCATGGTATTAAACTCAAATAGATCAACTAAAAAAGTTCACACAAATTTTCAAAAATCCGTATCAACCTACCGAAAATTTATCATAGTTAATCGACCAATTTTGATTATATATAAAGTAATTTGACTTAACCTTTTCATATTTTCTTTTCTTATAAATGAAATATATTTTTTTCACAAAAATTTGTATGAGATGGTCTTATAAATGAGACGTTATATTTTTATCTATTTTTATAATACTTATATTTGAAAAATATCATAAAATTATATAAAAGTATTATATATCATGTACAGTATGATCTCACAAGATTTTTTTTTTTTTTATCCAAGGAAATTTTTGATGTTGGTCAAATCAAGTTTGAAAAATTAGCATAAAAATCTCCAACAAATCTAATAAAAATTATGATAAATCCTTTATCATCCTTTAAACCCGTGTCAAAGCCCAATTGAAAGATTACTCTCTTTGTTTCTATATTTTATAGATATAAATGTGTGTATATATATATATATATATGTTTTGATGAAGTAGATCATCATTAGTTTCACATATTTCTGCAAGAAAGGTCAGCTCGTTTCTTATATATTCTTAATATTGATTGAACTATGCATAGAAAAATGCTATTTTGTATTGTATAACATTCTTAATATTGAACAATACTATTTCAATATGCAAATTTTAATGATTATTGTTCTCTTTTTCTTTAATCATTTGTGTTATATATAAGATATTTATTATAGAGTTTTTTTATTATTTATAGTTTATCGAAATTGTGATGGATTCGAAGTTGCCCACAAAAGCACCCAGAAAGGTATGTAACTTGTTATTTCAATTCAAATAGTCCACACAATCAATATAATAATTATGTGTTATTTTAATTTTAACGTGAATAAATTTAATTTTAGATGAAATTTGCACCAAAACCTGCTCCCAAGAGAGAAGCACGACTTGTTCTCCCCAAAGTGTAATCATCGTAATTATTTTACTTTTTAATTCAATTCTCTCATAAATTATAATATTATTTTGTTTCTTATTTTTCAGAGAGAAAAACGAAATATTTGAGCTTGATGATGCTGAGGCAGAACATCTTCTACACCGCCTGAATGTATCTAATTCTACTTTTAATTTTTAATTTAAATTATTGAATTGGATTTTTATATGTGTTTGAAATTAATATTTTTATTTAATTTGTTCTAGGAAACATCTTTTGGGAAACCGAAAGTTTACAACAAAGGTATGTATTTTTACTGTTAAAACGGTATTCTTAATCCCCCAAAAAGAAAACGGTATTCTTAATACTCTGTCACATTGTGAATTGGTGTCACGTAAGACTCGCTCAATCTGTTAATATTGTTTTTTCTGTACTTGATATTTAAGAAAATAAAATTTTCTTGCTTGGTAAAACATATCATCTTGGAGATATTAGAAACTAACTAGGATATCTCCCTGCTCGTTATATATGAATGTTAATTAATTTTAGTATGAGAAAAATTAGGAGAGATATCTAAATTAGATCTATTTTATTAATAGAATCTTAAAACTTTAGTAGTTTTCCCGATAAAAAAAAAAAAAAAAACTTTAGTAGTTTTAATTTTTTTTTTTTTTTTTTTTAAATAGATATCGTCACTGTTAATTATAATTTATAAAGAGTCACAAACCGCATCAATTACACATAATATGATATAATTTTAATTTAACATCAATTTAATTTTAATTCAATCATAAACAAGTCAGAATATTTCTAATTAAAACAGAGTTAAAAATTCGAGGCAAAGTATTGTGTAAACAGTTTCACCGTGAAATTGGTTTTGAGAGTATTAATTGTTTTATTAAAAGATATTAATTGTTTTGCTTATAACCGTCCAAATTTTAATTGTTCAAATGAAATGACATAAATAATTTAAAAAAATTATTTATTAGTATTAAAAGGTATAAAGTGTCTTGTAAATGAATATTTTCAATTTTATTGAAAGGTGTTACTTTATTATCAACTTTATTGAAATGGTTAATTGATTGATATTGTGGTGTAAATAAGAGATAGATGTAAGGGTTTAGTTTGAGAGGTATTGTTGCTTTTTACTATTTTGGGTATGGAAAAATAAAGATAATTTTTTTTTTTGGCAATAAAAAATGGAATACATTGGAATATTAATTTTGAATAATATTAGTTGTTTCATTAAAGGGTATTTAGTTGTTTAACTATAAATATTTTTGTAAACTAGTTTTACTGTAAAATTGATTCACACATGACCAACTCAAAATTCAATTAAATCATGTGCATCAATTCCACACGTAATTTGCCATCCATTTAAAACATTTATGAGTTATTTTACTATCATTATTACATATATTGAAAATTAAAAATATCACACAACTCCAGCTGAACCTGTTCAAGTTACATTTGGTCCCGGGGATCATCGTCTTCCGTTAGCTCATATGCAGCTCACAAAAATCAGGGTAAGTTCCCTTTGTTTCAAAAAAAAAAAAAAAAAAAAAAAAGTTCTTGCACATGATTAGTATATTAATAATTATTTTTTTGAATTAGTTATGTAATGTGAATATATGTAAAAGACATATATAAATTAAAATTATATGAAAAAATTATTTCAAATCATAATAAACTCATATTTTAATTTTGTAATTTTATTTTATATGTCCAAAAAGGATGTCAAATTAAGGACAGTAAACAATCTTTAATTCAATGAATTATATGTTAAAAACAGACTTATAATGAAAATGTTATTGTAATTTAAAATTTGAGTGATTTTTATTTTTCTATTTTTAGAATGTGATTTTACATAAAATAGTGATTTTCTATTTTTGTCAGGCTATTGTGTTTTTATATAGATATATACATATGAATGTTGCTTCATTTGATAATAATTTTAACTTGCAGATGGTGATGAGAAAACAAGCAAGAAAGAATATCAGGAACCTTGGGTAAGCAAGAATTTTTCTATGCTATCTCGCTGGGCACAAAAAAATTTATATGCTACCTGCCCAACAGGCTGTAGCGGATCAAAAACTTAAATTTTAGGTGATGAATATATTATTAAACACATATACTCTAAATAGTAGATATCAACACTTACATATTTATATAATTATACACATACTCACACCTAAGTCTAAAAGATAGAGCTCAACTGATTATAATTTTACTACATATGACCTAAAAGTCACGAGTTCGAGCCGTCATTTGTCTGATAAAAAGAAAACATACCTAAGTCTAAGCAAGAAGGATAATGAGACATACAATACCCCTTCTCCCCTAAATTTGTCATTGCCAATGTGTGACACCATCTCACAGATCTCATTTCGTGAGACAAATTCACTTTTCAATAAATTATTATCACTTATAATGTGAAGTGTATCACTTTTTTAATTTTTATCACTCTTATACAAATTTGTATCACTTTTTAAAAAGTGATAACAATTTATTAAAAAGTGATCCCATCTAACGAAATGAAATGCGTGAGACGGTATCACACAAATTTTTGTCTAGTAGCATGATAGTAATTGGCAATGAATATGTGGCTCTACCATAAAGTCATATACAATATTCTTAAGCATCTTTTACGATTTTTTTACCCCTACTGCAGGATTACAATTCGTATTATCCTATAACTCTTCCCCTTAGAAGGCCATACGCAGGAAATCCAGGTATTTTTCATTGTATCTACATAACATATGTTGCTGTCAATATCCTTGGAAATGTATGTATATATGTTAATTATTTAGTTTTACACCTACACTGGTTTGTTATTGTGTTGAGAGAATGAGATTTTAAGTAACATTTATGTGAATTGAGTGGATACCATGAATTCTATTTTTGATATCATTGTCATGCATATTAACTATCACTTTAATACACATGTGCTATTATTGTCACATTTTTTTTTTTGACGGGACTATTACTGTCACATTTATGTGTATAACAATCATAGTGTATGTACTTGACTGTGATAATAAAAATAGAGTTCATAGTATGCACCCGATTCACACATGTACGTTTGCCTGAGATTTTTAGCCACACATGTAACATTTCATTTGAGTTTTAAGTGATTTCTAAAAATTAAATTAAAAATTTAGGAGATTTTAAAATATTGATAAGTAGAAAGGAAGATGTTCATTTGTAATTTTGAGATCTTGAGTAGGGTGAGATTTTAACTTTATGTTAAATCAATATGGAGAAAGAATAATATTGTATCATATATTATATTGGGGGTCATTTATGTATATGTTAAAAAAATAGCCTAATTACAAATGAGCGAGTCTCTTATAAAATAGAGTAACACTTGTGTGATCGGGTGCATACGATAAACTCTATTTTTATTATCACTGCCATGCACATTCGCTGTCACCGCCATGCACATGCACTATCACCGCCATGCATATGCATTATTATATGTAAATATGACGGTGACAATATATGTACATGACAAATGACAACGAATGTGCATGACAAATGATAGTAAAATAGAGTTCATCGTATGCACCCGATTCACATAAGTTTTTGTCTATAAAATATTGCACCATGCAATATTAATTAAAAATAAAAAAATTTAAAATTCGCGGGTCATCACGGATCGGGTCAAGATGAGCAGGATACGCAAATTTGCGTGAATTAGGCGTAATCGCAATGATGACAACCAAAGCAGAAGACGACGATCAAGAGGCGATTTCAACAGAGAATTCCGACGAAAACAACCGCGGAGATCAATGAAAATATCAAATTGAAAAGAAATACGCAGAGATAAAAAAAAAAAGGGAGAAGATATAGATGTTTTTTTTTTTTTTTTTTGAAAATTTTCTAATAATTGTCGCAGATCTTATCAAACACACTAACAAAGTTTTGGATCATCTCATTGCATGTTCTTCTTAAAAATGGAATTAATATCGCAATCAAGTACTGCTTTCGATTTCTTCATATAGTAACACATATTTCTCTATAGGGTAACACGTTTGTGTTCATATAGTAACATTTTTTCCATATAGTAACACATCTTTCACTATACAAGAACACATTTGTATTCATATAGTAACACATTTTTTTCAACAAGATGTGTTACTGTAAGAACAATTATGCGTTCATCGTAAGGGTAAGTACGTGTTACTGGTCTTTAAAAGAATGAAATATTGGTTTTGTTCATTAATAACACATTTTTCTTCATACAATAACACGTGTTTGACCTAATAATAACATAACCTCGAGAGTAAAAATTTGTTTTTATCTTTGCACGAGTTTAATACACATATTTGCCCTTACAATAACACATATTTACCCCAAAATCTTATACTTGGGGATCAAATAGACCCATGATTTTTTCTTAACACATTAAAATCATTTCTCTTTAATATTGAGATCAAATAAGTCATCATCTTAATAAAATCACACTCTTTTAATAAGAATATAATTGTCGAAGATTAAAGACTTATTTGATTCACACATATAATTAGATTAGCGATTTATTTGACCATTTTTTCATTTTTATTTTTGCATTTGAACGATTATTTTTACGCAAATACGTATTATTTGTTTTATAGTAATACATATTTATCATTAAAGTAACACATGTTTAACCTAATAGTAACACCCATGGGAACACCTGAAAGCGAAAATTATATTTTTGTCATTGCGCGAGTTTTTTTAGCCAAACACGACCTAACCCGACCCAACCCGCCCAAGATCCGCGAATTTCATTAAATGGATTATTTCACGGTACAATATTGCATATAAGAATTTGTCATTATAAATATGTAAATTTTTTTGAATAAAAACGCAAAAATATTTGAACAGACGCACAACAATATTTGAATATGAACCTATTGACAATATTGGATTTTTTTCTTAAATCTATTCGTCATTTTTCCTTATATTGGTGGGTGTAATTATAATAATTAATTAATATTAATTGTAATTTAAATATATTAAGGTGTACGTAGAGATAGTTTATTAAATTGAAAAATGTGAATATGTTTATAGATGTTTTAGTGATGGTTTTCTTTTAAATCGATTTTATTTTACTCAATTAAGAAAAAGTCATTAGATTGTAATCTTCTTTTTGTTTGGCATTATTAAAAGTCTAACATTGCATTCTTAATCTAATAATTGATTCCTCTTGTAGAACTTCTTAATGAGGAGGAGTTTGGTGAAAATTCGGAGACATCAGCCTATGATGAAGATAAAATAAATACAGCTGAAGAACTTGGTCTATTGGTTAGTATTATTGAATTAATTCTACATTATAAGTTTGAGGTTTTAAATAAGATGATATTTTTTATGATATCAACAAGAACAAATTTCACTAAAAATAAATCCACTCATACTAAATTAATATTCCCTCAATCCCGGTATAAGTTACTTATTTTTTATTTTTGGTTTATCTCACCATAAGTTATCCATTATATTTTTGGCAACTACCAACCGAATTTATATCCCTAGCTTTTCTATTATTTACCCTTACTTGAGTAGGTCTCTTGTGTTTTTGTATACACCGTACGCTTACGGTGTTACCACTTTTGAAAAAATTAAAGTATCAAATATTTGATCAACAATATTAAAAATTATCTCAGAGTATCAATAATTAAGATGAATGATATCATGGTTAACCAAGAGTATAAAAATTTGATCAAAAGTATAAATTTTTTTATGAAATTAAAAATAACATTTAAAGTATCAAATAATATCAAATATTTGATCAAAAGTATTAGTAAAACACCGTAAACTTATAGTATATACGAAAAATACATAAGACTTTGCCCCTTACTTTTATCTAAATCCCATACTTTTTATTCTCTCATTCCATCACATCATTTGTACTATATCTATATTATATTAGCTTACTTTAATCTTTGTACTCAAAAGAAACAGATAACTTATAACGAGACAGAGGGAATATAAATAAATAAATTAATTATACATCTTTCTTACAAATTTGATGTTATTTTGCAGGAGGAGGATATGAACAATAAAATGATATTCCTTAAGTTACCATCAGTTTTACCCTCAATAACAAATATTGAAGGGGAAAAGGGTTCAAAACATGTCAAGTGCCTAGTAATCTTGAATCACTACCTAAAGGCCACATGGGAAAAATGTTAGTATACAAGAGTGGTGCTGTAAAAATGAAGCTTGGCAATACAATATACGATGTAAGTATAAAATACTGATTTCACTGAATAATATTATTTGTGTGTGTACAATGCAGTCTGTGTATCAAAGTATTATATGGTTACTCTTTAAGTATACATATAAATAATAATTAGAGCTTGTTTGGAAGAGTTTATAAACTCTTTAAAATAACTTATAAGATGTTCTACGTAAGAATAGACAAATGGGCCTGAAACGAAGTGACAAATATTTGATGCATATACAGGTATCTTCAGGAGTGGATTGCTCGTTTGCTCAAGATGTGGTTGCAATTAATACAAAAGAGAAGCATTGTTGCATTGTGGGGGAAATCAACAAACGTGTTATTGTAACTCCTGATATAGACCACCTGTTAGATTCTGTTAATCATGACATATGATCATATATACAATTATTTGCTTAACTGCTTTTGACAATTTTTTTCTTAAATTTTTATGATGAGTTTTAGGGGCAGATAGATAGAATATACGTAAGTGCACTCATTTTTTTAATTAATTTTTTTATTGCTTAATTCTGCAGTCTGTTGAATCTACGAGTTTCATTAAAATTTTTATGTTTATGCATTGCTGTGTTACATTACACTACTTTGTTTGCACAAAAACATATATAAAGATGTTAAACGGGCTGACCCAAACTCATTAGGGTCAACCCTACAAGGCCTTACCCGCTCATTTTTAGCGGTCACGTGATTGTTGAAACATAACCCTAAATGATTACGGGCTAAACGGGCTCCGGAAAAAAATAATTATTAATAAAAAATAGTATATTATAATAATAACACATCACAATACAAATTTAAAATTCAAACCTTGTTCATAAATTCAATAAAATTACATTAAAATCATTAAACATAATTATAAAAGTCCAATTCAAATATTAACAATTATAAAAGTTCAATTCAAACATTATCAGTATATTAAGAGATAAAGTAACGATCCAAATGAAGGAAAATAATATGATAATTGATAATAGAGAAATATGAATTGAACTTGCTTAGTCATATGTATTGATAATTATAAAGTAACGATCCACATGCTTAGTCATATGAATTGATACTTCTATGAACAGGTGATCATATATTTTTAAGGATCAACTACTGAAATGCTAAAATATTTGTTCAATGTATCATTTCTAATGATCCTCTAATGTCTAACAAGTTATTTTTTGTTGTCTGCCTATTAATATTGCCTATTATATGAACTTCCAGTTGTAAACTTTGTAAATTTGAAGTTTTAGAAGTAGATTTAAATGTTTTATATATTAGAAATATTTTCTGTTAGTGTTCGATTAAATAATGGATCATTTTAGTTAATCCATAGATGTATACCATGTATGAGCCATCACTAGTGCTACAGTGTCATCCTAAAAGCAAATTTGTTGTATCAATACAAATTTTTGTGTCGGATGATGACTAAAGAAATCATCTTCTCCTTGATCTGAACTCTAGTGAGTATTGTTACTCATGCCTTCCTTGGAGATGATACATACATAACCGTATAAACTGAAATTGTTATAATCTCCTGCGAGTAAGGTGTTAATTAAATGCTGTTATTTTTTAATTACTATGTTTTAGCATTTCTTTTGAGGTTTTGCTGCATTTAAGGGTCCAAATACAATATGATAGATAGGCTCATATAAAAATTTATTTATGTAATAACTACCGATATATTTCTTTTTAATTTGCTTTTAATTTTGAACTACCTGTTATGCGTGAGCTACATAAACGCTACCATGTCATCCACATAGCAACTTTGGTTCTACGGTACCAATTTTTGTGTCGGATGATGACTAAAGAAATTGTCCTCGTACATGATGTAAATTTTTATTTAAGTTTACTGTGCTCATGTTATATCATAGAGGAAGACACATGCGTAATTATTTAAATAAAGTAATGTCATGATTGTAGAATTTTTAACTTTAAAATTAGGTTTGACCTTTTGTTTACTCCATCCGTGGTATGTTGTTCCCGATTTGTAGTTCTTGTTTTTAGGGCATGCTATGGAGTGTTGAGATTTGTTATGGAGAGTGGAGCCAAGGGTTATGAGGTACTTTTGTTTTGAACTTAATGAAGGTGATCTATAGGGTGTAGCTATTTACACCTAAAATTTTGCTCTGTACACCTATATGTACAACATTTGTAGCACAATGTACCATCACATACGTATGTACAAAGGTGAATTGAGCAAATACTTTGGTGTTAACCTTGTCCTTTCTTTATTCTCGCTACATTTCCAATTAACGAGTTTGATGTGGGGCAGGTGATTGTTAGTGGTAAGCATAGGGCACATCGTGCTAAGTCCATGAAGTTCAAAGATGGATACATGATTTCTTCTCGTCAACCAAAGGAAAGAATACATTGATGCCGCTATTATACATGTTCTACTTAGACAGTTCTTAATTACCCACCCTCTCGCTCTCCCGCTCCCTCGTCACTCTTCCGCCTCTCTTATTTTGATTGATTTTATCGTCTCAGGAGTGCTTGGTATCAAGGTTAAGATCATGCCCGATTGGGATCCTAAAGGAAAGCAGGCCCGATGACTCCTCTTCCCGATCTCGTCACCATTCATCCTCCAAAGGAAGAAGACTTTAGCCGGGTTGCTGCATTGTTGCCAATCAAGTCGAGGTCCAAGCTTAGATTGCGTCTAGACGTGATATATTTCGGTTTTATTTCTACCGGTGTTTTGGAAGACATTTTGCCGCATGAGAAAAACAAGTCATTTTTTAATTAGTTCAGCTTTTGTTCTCACGAACCAATTACTTTTGGGTATGTTATAGCAAGAAAGGTTTTGATGAGTTAAAAAGATCAATCCAGATGAGCAGACGACTATGAAGAACAAATGAGATCAAGGTCCTGGTACTAAGTCGATCAGACTAGATCAAGGATCGAACAAGTCACCAAGACTAGAAGTTGCAAGTCATCCTGAGACAAGCTCAAATCTAGTCATTTGCAGGAGATGAGTATGAAGAGCTCAGACGAGGTCAAGACAAGCCGAGTAGAATAAGAAAGACGAGTCTTCACCAAGTCACCGGCAGACGAGTAGGATAAATCACCGAGGAGCAAAGCGCTTTTCAAGATTAAGTTTGTTGAGCAGCTTTTAGTTTGTTAGAACCGACTAACAAACTAACTGTCTTTTCAAACTTATAAATAGGTCTAGGTTTTCATTTTTCAAATACAATTAACACAACACGATTTACACACTATTCACAATTCAGATTTCTATCTTTACAATCAATTCACAAGTTTTTCAAAAGAGTTTTCAAAAGTTCTAAGTGTTTATAGAACACTTTACTTGTAATCTTCAAAGTTCAATATTCACCGTAATAGTTAGATTTTTGAGAAGAATTTAGGAGATTGAAGATTTGAAGATCTTCACGAGTTGTAAGTCGTAAGTTGGATTGAAAGTAAGTAAGTGGTAAGCGCAGTCCCTTCTTCATGTTAAAGAAGGAGAGTGGATGTAGGATTATTCATAATCCGAACCACTATAAATCGTGGTGTTCTTTATTGCTTTACTTTACTTATCTGCTTATTTCAATTTCACTTTATCAATCAAAGATTAATTTTAATTGATGTTAGAATTAAAATATCGGTGTGTTTTTATCTTAATAAAGTTGAGTTTAAAATTGAATTCCGCTGTGTGTCTTTGGTGTCTTGAATAAGTTTTGAAAGATTTGTAAAAATCTGAAAAATCTATTCAACCCCCTTCTAGAGTTTTTCTAGAAGGCTAGTTCAAGTTTTCTTTAAGATACTCAACTAAGTGGGACCAACAGGTATTTTCTTGTTCTCGTTTGTTTTTGGGACCTTAATTTCTGTCAACTCTAGCATCATGATCTATATTAATGTATGATACTAAATATATTCTTTCATTTCTGTTGTGAGTTAACCGAGTAATCATCCTTTTTAAAAAAGCTAATGAAAGATACAATTGTTAGTTATTTATTTTCTGTGAGTTTAAGATTATTTTATCAAAGAATTTCATGACAAGTAGGGTAATATCGCGATGCCGATATCATCCATTTTATTTCCTATATCCATGGTGTCAAGGAAATTGTGAGAGAATCTACGTGAATTCGACACATGTGATTCTCCCCGTATCTTACAAAGAAGGTGAAGTTTTTTAGTTAAAAATCAAGTGCAAGAATCCTCTTTGTTCCGTTTGAGGTTTTAAGTGGTAATCTTTTATGTTTAATTAGGTATTACATTAAAAAGAAAATAACAAGTCATAGGATCACATTTCGGTCCAGAGGTGGGCCCCCTTGGAAGGCTAATTAGGGTGAAAAACTAACCCCTAAATAAAGAAAGTGAAGAATCTCTATACAAAATCAAAGTAGAGTTCCACAAACTTATCTTTTGTTGCCAAATCCATCTCACTCGTCCCAACATTTCTACTATTGTATCGGATTTAACTCATTTTCACACATATCCGCCCAACTCTTAGAAGCACTTGCATTGATTTAAAAGCATATGTATCAAAATTTGAAGTAATCACATAATCATGTTATCATAAGGAGGCGAGATCCGCACTCCACTCGGCTAGAATTGTTTTACAAGTTATATTCCCGAGAAACAGCTTACCTTAGCACTGTTATTTCCTTTTTCGCAGTAGCTTTAGAGGCATGGACAAGTGTTGAGCTGCTAGAGTTCGAAGACGAAATTGCCTCCCGACTTGTCAACCACGGCTTGGTCGATGGCCTCCACCGGGAAGAGCTTTAACCATCTACTCGACATTCATATCATAATTCTTATATGTTCCCGTGAGCTATTAGCGCTTCCTTGCTACCTCTTTTCCTTGTAGCAACCGATGTTGTATTGGAACTATTGGAATTTGAATTGTCCTTATCGATTGCAACTATTTTTTTCCAAGAGTTTTTAATCGCTAGGGAGTCTGAATATGATCCTCCATATTCACATCATTAGTATTAGACGGTGGAGGATCTTGCAAATCGTCCAAGTCTTTGTCCTTTAGATCTAAAAGCGCAGGCAAGACATTCTCCTCCTCCAAATCACCAAGGCTTCAAATCCATTTTTGTGAACATGTGGCCTGCAGAACAATGTTCTTAGTAGTTTCAACTTGTGTCACCCAACCCTTGCAAACCCATTCCCCATCACGGTTCCTATTTCTCGCATGATTGCCCGCATTGTTGGGGGAGTCACCTTGACTTCCTCCACTCCTATCCGCCCTTTCACCGATTGACAATTGTCTAAAGCATGCCCAACAATGCCGCAATGAGAGCAGAATGACAACAATTTGTCATATTTTAAGGAAGAAAACTATAGTTTCCCTTCGATTCAAATATAATGAATTCCTTACAATCTTTACTCATATCCATTTCAATCAAGACTCGGGCATAGTAGCACATTGATCTTTGCCTTGTACGCTCATTAATTTTTATCACCATACCTGAAGCCGAGGCCAAAGCATGGATAATTTTGGGTTGAAAACTCCATCGGCATTTCATAAGTTCTTACCCAAACTCGAGCCATATTGGTGTTAACTTTATACGGATTAAAACCACTCACCAAACACCGAAAACACATTATTCCGTGCTTCGATTTCATGAGCGTTTATCCAAAATTCTATCCCAAAGCTCCTTGTCGAGTAGCTGAATGTTGTAGTACCCTTTGTCGAGCGGGATAATTGCACCTTTACCAAAGAAACCCCATACCCGCTTAAGTTTCAAGTCGATTCTCCGAGTGTATGGTGAGTCTCCGGTGCCAATGAAAGCTTTCCAATCCACGAGTTTTGGCAGATAGGCAACTTCTTTCTTAACAAGATCATCATCGATCTTAATAGAGAGGTACTAGCCTTTCCTTTGAGCTATCATAGTGAAAGAGTCATCGTAATCTTGATTGTACAACCTCCGCACCGAAGTGTATCGGTCTTGTTCTTGAGATATTGGAGATAATATTTGCCAAGAGGAATACTTTTCTTGGTGTTGTTGTATCTGCTGGTATGGGGAATCACAACAGTGTGATCGATCGCATTAGGATTCTCGGATATACTGTTAACATGCAAAACAATGCTATTAATCGGAATAAGTTGCAATGGATCTAAAATCAAAGCTGGAAATGGTTCCTTGACAATGCCTTGCCGAATCTCCGATTCCGTGATGGGGTCTTTCAAAGATCGTAAAAGTTCGGGGAGTAGGGTTTGTACCGAGAAGAGATAACTTCAAATTGCTGATGAAATAAATTGCTTTAGAGAGTTAGCCATGGAATCCATGATTAGGGCGGACGCCGGAAGGCAGCCACCGGAAATGGCACTCTCTTACAATCTAGAGCCGTGAAGCCCTAGGTAAAAACCGTTGTGAATCGCCCGCTCATCCCCCGGCCTTGGAGTTTTTCACGAGAGAATTTGAATTTGTGACATTTAAACGGTTCACCTTTTAAATCTTTTATGTATAAAGTAAAAAAATTTATTGGGTTTTATATATGTGTGGATTCAAAAGTAATGATATTTTATATAAATTAGTGGATATTGTAAGAGTGGAGTCTATAGATGATTTTCCATTTTAGGGGTGAAGCTTATTGTGGGACAGATTTAAAAAGAAAAGTGTGAATAGATTTATGGATCGAAAAGAGTATTTAGTGTGGAATCTATATCATTCTCAACACACACATGAACAAATATTCGTTACCAGTGCGAGAAGATGCAGAATCGTTGTTGAGAGAAGTACACTGCTATAAATCTATATATATAAAAGGAGAATATGGTTCTTCTAGCTTACGCCAAGTGGCACTCCATTCTGTTGCCACGTGTAAATTTTTTTATAGAAGACCTTTGAAATTTGCCTGTAACTACCTATAGAAATGCAAAAGCCATGACTGTTACTCTCACCCCAATCCCTTCTCTCTAGAAATGCAAAAGTCGTGGATCATGGAGTGTGCCTTTCGTGTTTCCGCTGCCTAACATCAATTTTCGGCGCTGGTATGTTTACGATGCCCGCCATTGACAACAAGTATGAAATTTAATTCAATTATTATCTACTTCTACCTATTCTAATTCAATCACTAAATTTTATTTTTCTATCACTTTCGTTTGTTAATAGCCCTCCGAGTACATTAGCATTCGCTATTTCTTTTGTTCGTCTTCTGTGGTTCAACCAAATCATAGAATATTTTCATGTCATTCTTTCCCTTTTTCGCTTCCTGCTTCGATCCTTTAATGTTGCAGATTTTTGTTTCTCTTTCTTCGTGAAGAAGAGTCCACTGCTTTTCTATTTTTGCAAACAAGGCAAACATTAATTTAATAGTAGGTTTCATTTTTATATGTTTAACAACATTATCTTATAAATTATGAATT
The DNA here is from genome assembly GCA_030762865.1 of Paraleonurus japonicus. NCBI lineage: Eukaryota > Viridiplantae > Streptophyta > Magnoliopsida > Lamiales > Lamiaceae > Paraleonurus > Paraleonurus japonicus. The sequence goes on from CM061061.1 coordinate 13,543,901, forward strand.
CTTCAGTTTGTTTGAATTATTTATCATTTACTTCTACAACTTAATATAAATTGTGGATGAATAGAAAAACTTGCATTGCGTAATGGTGTGGTCATTCAATCACGAATATGAATGAAAATATCCAAACTTATTCAGGTTTTGCACAAAGTGAACATCCCAATGCCGATCGGATTGTTTTGTCTATTTGATTGTTGCACTCGATCGTATTAAGTTGGTATGGAGTCCCATTTCAGCCGCCTTCGTGCAAGGTCGATTATCGCAACTTCGATTATTTCTCTTTCTATCCGATTTGAGTGAATTCTTACTCTCTACGAGATTGCTAATTAACCAAAACTCGAAAATGATGAATCATTGACATTTTCAACCTGGCTAATTTCAAGATATTTTGTGGATTGTGCTTACTTTTTCGACTTTGCAAATCGCTTGGAAACAAGGGAACCATCATTGATATATATTTGCCAAGCTGCAAAATGATGGAGCCTTTTCTTATGCTAATCAAATATTCCGAGAAAATAAAGTGTTATTTCTAAAGTGTTGAACTCGCTAATTTTTTTAAAGGAGTATTATATTGTCAATCAGTAGTAAGCTTCAGGCTCATTGCAAAGAATCGGTAATTGCTTTATATGCTTAGATAGACCCCTTCACATGTGTTACATTGACTTACACACATGATGTGTCTTTGTTTGTTTGTGATTTGCTCGCTTCTTTTGTGTGTGCGAATCTCTTTTGTAGAGTGCAGACTGATTGGGTTGGTTATGTATCTACAATATCTAATATACTCATATTTTTACTTTGTTTTTGAATATTCTACCAAATGATCTAGACTTGGACACGATTCACTGGTTGATGGAATGTGGAAAGATAGACTGTGGGATATCGGCATGGGGGTTTGTCTTGAACACCATAGAGATGTGTTTTTAGATTTCTAGATCTGCACTTGTGCGCTTCATAATTTGGGTAGTGTTGTTCGCCTAATAGTTGTTAGGATGTATACTATAAGCCTAACTTTTGTATGAACATCTTTTTGAGTATGAACATCCTTTTAATATGAGATTCATTATGATCAAAATACTTATTGTTTATGATTGTTATATATATCATTATTTTGTCCAGCATTAATCTATACCGTAGATAAAATGGTGTGTGGTGTCACACGTAAGATCATGCTATCAGTTCCTTATAGGTTATAAATAATAGCTCACAACCAAGATGGATTTGGATAAACCATTGGAACGGTTGTAGTGTAATTTGGTATTAGTCTATCTTGACTATAAAGTTACACTAGTACATTTTGTATGTATTGAGCAGATCATATGAGGTTGTTCAATTTGTACCTTGACTATATAAAAGAACAAGACCTCTGTTGTTATGGATGTACGTCTTCTTAATCCCTATATAATAACGGGCACGTGTACTCGGTGTATGTTTCTTTGATTTGCCAATGGGTGAGATTTATTAAATCAATAGACTCGGTGAATTGGGAGATATCACTGTTTATATGGTGTGTTGTTGATTATGGAAGGAATATGTGTCCATATTATTTAGGATGATGATGTCCCCTTGAGGAGCTCATAAAGATTATTATGTAAACCTTGCAGTGGATTTAATCCGACATAATAATAAAGATGAGTGGTACTACTCTTGGAATTAGATATAAATTAATTAAGTTGTCATTAATTTAATTAATTTATGGACATTCGATATCTTAAACACGGGAAATAAATGTACACATAATAAAGGAGCCCATATTATAATATGGGATTAGGACGGTAATTCAATTATAATTCTTTAGTGGACTGAATTATAATTGATGGGCTTAAGTAAAGTGTTCGGACTGAACACAGGATATTTAGGCCCATCGGGAGGCCCAACCCTAATTCCTCCTTAGGGTCCCCTGTTGTAGCCTATAAATAAACCCTAATATCGAGCCTCCATACGAGTGAAAAATACGTGAGATCGAGAGAGGCGTATTCTGATTCCTTGGAGGATTGTTGACCACTCGACGTCCAAGAGAAAGGGATAGGAATACGGTAGAAGACCGTGAGGTACGAGGCTCATCCTTCGATCGCAGCTTCCGACCTTAGAATCGGGTTCGTCTTCACCTTTACGGTGAATAAAGGTACAATCCTATCCGCTGCATTTTTGTGACTATAATTCGAATATGATAATTTCATAGAGTCGGCGATCGGTGGTTCCAACAATTGGTATTAGAGCCGTGTTTTCCGACTCTATGCAATTGATTCGGTTATTCATAGATCTGATTTATTAGGATTGCATGATTATTGTAAATCTATTATAATAGGATTTCTTGATCTGTTATAATAGGGTTTCTTGATCTGTTATAATAGGGTTTCTTGATCTGTTATAATAGGGTTTCTTGATATGTTATTATAAGGTTTCTTGATCTGATATTGAATAGGATTGCATGATATTTTTAAATCATTATATTAGGGTTTGCATGATTATCATAAATCGTTATATTAGTGATTGGATGTTAATCGTAGATCCCTTTTTTTTTTTTTTGGGTATGCGAATATTCTGATATTTTTTGCAGAACCCTAAATCCAACTATTATGGTCAGCATGTATGTTTATGTATGTATTAAACCCTCGGACTGTCGAGGTTTTTGTTTTGGGTTGGTGAATGATTGTAATAGTTATAACCACGACGGTCTGTCGTGTAGGTTTTATTTCGATCTAGATGATGTATAGGATCGTTGGATAAAACTGTAATAGGAACAGATTAGGTTGATCGATGGCGAACCAGGTCGACTCGTGCAGGCGCTCCCCGCACCCCGCGACCTGACCGGGCAGATCGATCCCGCGACCTAGGCGGGCGGAGTCGATCTCGTTTGGGTGGCGCTGCCCGCACCCCGCTTGACGGCGAACATTCAAGAACATGGGAGCATCAAAGAGGCCATAATAGTTGGAATTTTGTTTTCCATATTTATTCTTTCTTATATGTGTTATTGTGTTTAGCATGCTTTATGTGTTTCATATGTTATGCATGTTAATATCCCTTACGTTAAATAACTAAGTGTGAGAGGGGTTAGTTTTCAACAAATCCCATAGCCTCCATTTCTGGTTTATAAGTGATGCATTCAAACATGAACGTTGGTTTTAAGTGCCTTCTTCCATATTAGATGTGTTTGTTTGCGGATCACTAGATCAAACTCCCTTATGGATAATTATAAGAAATTTATTTAGGAGCGTGTTATCTTCTCCATCCAAGAGGCACAAACCTAGGTAATTGACTTGGTATTAAGAAATGGTATACACTTAGATGCATATAATAGTATCCTCCCATCGGAGTAAGTGCCGTTATTTGTATGGCTAAAGATAAACCAACTATTAATTTTTATTTTGTTTGACAAAATGATGAAATTAATGGGTAAAACCTCCTCTTACAAATGTTTGAATTAGTATACGTCCACACTATCGTGGCATACAAACTTCACGGTGTTTTGAGGTGTTGGTGAATTTAATTGTATTATTTGAGGGAAACAATATTGATTTAAATTCTTAAATTTGATCATAATGCATTTACGTTTCTCAGATTTATCATGGCTTTCAATCCACTTGCTGTTATTCTTAAAGAAAACAAACTTACTGGTCCAAATTATATTGATTAGAAAAGAAACTTGGACATTGTCTTGATCAAGAATACAAGTTTGTACTCACCGAGGTTTGTCCTGAAAACCCGATGAAAACTCTAGTGAAGAGGAGAAAGAGGCTTATAAGAAGTGGGTCAAGGCAGATGAGATGACGCGGTGTTACATTTTGGCTTCTATGTCAAATGTGCTACAACATCGGCATCGTGCCATGACCTCTCGCTTATGAGATGATGCTCAATCTCAAAGAACTCTTCGGACACCGCAGTCGGGCCGCTGTGCAAGAGGCCATGAGAAACTTAATGACGACCACCATGACCGAGGGGGCACCCGTAAGGGATCATATCCTCAAGATGATGGCTCATTTGAATGAGATGGAAGTCCTTGGAGCTGAAATCGATGGGGAAACCCAGGTCGATATCGTTCTCCAAATGCCGCCTAAGAGTTTTGAGCGCTTTCGCCCGAACTACAACATGAACAAAAGGTTGTATTCGATGGCGGAACTTCGGCAGAACTCCAAGCGGCGTAAGGGTTATTTCGTCAAGCTTCTCAAGCTTATATTGCTGAAAATGTTTCTACATCTAAGCCAAAAGGCAAAGTGATGAAGAAAAAGAAACAAGCTGGTTTGGCAAAGAAAGCGGGTGAACCAAAGAAAATTGGTCCACCAAATGGCGTGAAGAAGCCTAAGGGCAAATGTTTTTGTGCAAGCAGCCAGGATATTGGAATGTAGATTGCCCCGTAAAAGGAAAAAGAAGGTATATCTTATTCACTAACTATTGAAATATGTTTAGCGGTGTTATCTACCTAGCACTGGTGTGTAGATACGGGAGCCATCGATCATGTCTGCAATTCTTTGCAGGAGTTCCAGGAAACCAGCGGCTTAGTAAGGGTGAGATTACCATCCACACGGGCGACGCTACGAAAGTAGCAATTGCGGTGAGAGATGTTTATTTATTTTTTGATAAGAATAAGACTTTGGTTTTGAGAAATTGTCTTTACGTACCTTGTTTTACAAAGTACTTGATTTCAGATTTCTAAGTTGTTTTTGGATGGATATTGTTTCTTTTGATAGCAAAGTGGTTGTCAAGAAGAATAGTGCTATTATACGATGCAGAATGCGTTGATTGGCAATTTATATACTCTTAATCCAATAACTCCTACAAAGCAACAAATGGAAATTAATAGTATATCTTCTAACTCAAGTAAGCGAAAAGAACCTTAAAAAATGAACCAAACATATCTTTGGCATCTAAGATTAGGTCACATTAACTTGAGTAGGATTCAAAGGTTGATAGCCGATGGACCTTTGAGTTCATTGGAAGTGGAAAACTATCCGACTCGCGAGTCCCGCTTGGAAGGAAAAATGACCAAAAGGCCTTTTAAAGCCAAGGGGTATAGAGCCAAAGAAGTGTTGGAATTGGTTCATTCTGATTTATGTGGTCCTATGTCTACTCAAGCAAGGGGTGGTTTCGAATATTTTGTCTCTTTTATAGATGATTATTCGAGATATGGATATATTTATTTGATGCGCCGCAAGTCCGAGTGCTTTGATAAATTCAAAGAGTACAAGGCTGATGTGGAGAAGCGTCATGGTAAATATATCAAAACACTACGATCTGATCGTGGTGGCGAGTACCTCTTAGGAGAGTGATTGGAGTGTATAGGGTAAGAGTTATTAAGACCAATCAACAAAATATCGAACCCAAGGGAAAAAGTATGCACATGAGGCCCTAGAAATACGAGTTCTTAGTGACTAGAGTTGCAACAATGGTTTGGAACAAAAACAACAAAACACAAGCAAAAATACAAAATAACAAGGAGCAAGCAAATGATCAAACACTTAGAATGCGATAACAAAAACAACAACAATTGGGTGGATTGAGGTGCTAGGATTAACATCCATCAATGAATCATCAATCAACAAGCTACAATTGAATCAAATTGCAAATCAACTAAGATAGAAAGCATAAACCATCATGAAATTAATCACTCCATTAAAATCACAATGCCTAATGTGAGTATCCTTAGTCTTTCCCATCTCTCAATGTAGAAATCCCCAATTCATACAATCATGCAAAATTGAAACCCGATTAACACCTAATCACGTTAGCTCAACTCTCGTCTATTGCTAGGGTGATCAACCATTAATCTAAAGAAGCAATTTTACACAACGCACATTTAAAAATCACAATTAGGAAACAAACTAATATGAGTATCCTTAGTGCAACTAATCTCTCGATTACGAAGCACCCAATCCACACATTCATACACAATTATCACCCGATTAATTCCGGATCACGTTAGCGCAACTCGTCTATAGCTAGGGTGATCAAACACTAATCTAAAGAGATAATTATGCATGAAGCACAAATGAGAATCACAATTAGTAAGCAATCTACTCAATTGATCTCCAATCATCAACAATCATAGCATCATCAATCAATTCATCATCAATTTCAATTAACCCAAGCACAAAGAGTTAGCCCATGGTGAAATCCATGGGAAGAAGATAGAATTGATCAAACACAAAGAAAATCACAACACTTAAGAAATTAAAGAGACAAAAGAGGAATAACATCACCAAATGATCTTCAATCAACAAAAATAGGAATGCTTGAGTCTTCAACACCAATCTCCAAAGGAATTACAAGCTTGAATTGAAAGAAAAACTAGATCAAATGCTAATCTATGGCTAATCTAGCAACAATCAAAGGAAATCTACTTCTAATTCTAACTTCTACACTAACTAAGGAAGGAATTGGCTTGGGGCTGAGAAATCGCCCCAAAACCGCTACTAACTGCTGCTATGAACTTTTTTACTCTATTTTTCGTCCAAGGGAGTTTAAAAAGAGAGAAAACTGAAAATCGGGTGCCTCGAGTCGAGGTTGGAGCCCTCGACTCGAGCTTGGGGCTTTTTAAAAAATAAAATAAAAATTTCCGCTGTTTGGGGTTTGAACTCGGGACTGTGGCACGCATGGGCGAGCTCTTAACCACCTCGGCTAGCAACTATCTCGTGGACAAGCTCGCTCTTTATAGTATATATCCAGCATCTCAAGCGTGGCCTGCCTTACAAATATTTGAGAAAAATCGCTGTTTGCGAGGATCGAACACGGGACACGCGCGCGAATAGGCAAGAGCTTTGCCGCTTGGGCCGGCCACGAACTTGGTACAATCTCGCCTTTTGTAATATGTAAACCACTAAAGCGCGCCCAAAAATTCAACACTTCTTCCCTAAGCACCAACCTCGACCCGAGCTCCCTCGGGCTCGACCAATGGTCGAGTCCAGGAATTTTCCCGGCCCGACTTGACCTCCAAACCCCGTTTTCGCCCGTCTCGTCCGTCTCTTCATTCTAAGAATGCCGGTACTCTCGGTTTGGCCAAATTCCACCGATTTACCTGAAAAATGGACGGAAAACATCAAATATCTCACAAGTAATACGTTTTAGGCAAAAGAGTGATACTCTACACATTTAAGCACAAAATCTAACACATTGCACCAATTTTTGCACTAAAATAAGCCCTAAAAATATGCATCAATTCACTCCAATCATACCCCCAAACTTGAATTGTTGCTCGTCCTCGAGCAACGTAGAACTAAGAACAAAGGAGTGAATTGATTGCAATTATGTCACATGGCACCATAGACGAAATATAAGACAATCGAACTCATCAATGATCTCAAGTATCGATGCAACTATCCACTAGCAATCAAGACAAATCATGCTCAAACAAATGCTCAATCAAATACTCAACACATTGCTCCTTCCATGGAGTGTTTCACTCTTCACTCAAGTGTATAAAGGTTTAAAGCACTCAATCATCAAATTCACAAATAAATACACCATATGCTTGCCAAAAGACTTAATCTCAATCAAAATCAATTGTAATCAATCAAGAATCAAAGAGGTCTTTCATCAAGGTTGTAATGTAAGCTCTTTGGAATAGGTGAGATAATTTGGGTAAGAGTGACTAAGTAGTAGAGACTTGAATGTAAGCTAATCAATACAAATGCACAATCTCTTCACTTTTCATCAAGTACACTCTTCCTTTAGAACTTCAATGATCATTCCACCATTCACTTGAGCTTTCTCTTTTGAAGCTCACAAATTGAATTTTTCTTTTCTTTTCAATGTCACTTTTTCACAATTCAATCTTTTCACAACCTTTCTTTTCTTTTATGCTTCATTCATCACTTAGCTCATCATCTTCCCACACTTAACAATCAAATCACCATCATTAGCCAAAATTCAAGCTCAACTAAATATAGGACAAGAAAGGCTCATCAAAATAGGCTAAAATGGTTTCAATCTCACTTGGTTTACCAAAGAATAAGGATCATCAGGCTCAACATGGCTTACTAAGGAAATCAAATGTATTTGGGTGGGGAAAATATTTGGCAAAGTGACTAATCATTCCAAACATGGCCTCTTATCACTTTCAAGACATCACACAAAGATCAATATCAACAAGTCTAGTGGCAAGTTCTAGTATACAAATCATGAATGATGCACTCACAAAGGATTACTATCAACCGTATAAGATGTACGATTATTAAGGCACAAAAGCTCACGGGCTTAACTTGAGCAATGAATCAAGTATCATCAATCACATTCACCCTTACACAATAAATCAAGAAAATAGCATCAAGCTACAAATCTACTAATGATCATATCAAAATCCAACTAGTCTTGCAAATCAAACACAAGTGCTCATGTACATAATCTCAAGCACACTCACTCTATCAAGAATGATACTAAAAGATATGCAACTAAATCCACACTTAAGCTCAAAATCAAAATTAGCTCAAAATATACAAGGAAACCAAGACACAATTAGAGCATCATCATCAATAAGAAATAAGCTCATCCATCCTCAAAATCATAGAAGAGCACAAAAGAATTAGAGAAGGGAAGAGAAACACTCCCCCAAACTTAGACAAGTCTAAGTTTGAAAGGAAGTGTTGTACCAATAAGCCTTTAAACTCCATTTTTTCCTTCAAGCATGTAGGGATCATCAAGCTTCCTAGCTCTTTCCTTCTTGATCTTGCATTTCCTTGCAATTCCAATTGCTTTCCCATTCATCTAGCAAGTGTACCTACAATCGGGCATAAGAATCTTCAAATAATTACCACTAAGAGATGCAAGAACCAAATAACGACCAACACCCCCAAACTTGAATGATAACATGAATTCAAGGTTTAGAATGAGAGTGATAAAAATATATGCAACTTCTAATGGTATCAATATTAAGCTCAAAATACCCTATGAATCTCAAAGTAAAGAGCATAATTTCCTAAGCATGAGCAATTAAGTAGCTAGCCAAATCTCCCAAAAATAAAACAAAAACACTAAACTACCAAAAGAACACAAGAAAAGAAATAAAAAGGATGGGTTGCCTCCCATCAAGCGCTATTTTTATTGTCCTATGCCGGACTTATTCTTCACGTCCAACATCCTTCATCGGAATGGCCAAGGGTAGCGATCCTCCTTGCCATTGTATCTAGACCTTTGAGCTTCAAAATTTAGGAGGTTCATATGTAGGATAGACCCATCATCCACATCCTTGCACTTTGATGATGGTTGTCCTCCTTGCTTTCTCACCAACATCCTTCTCCCTTTCTTTTCTCCAAGGATGCCCAAGCACTTCTTTAATTCTTTCCTATAATCAAAGTTCTCAAGAGGTAAAATCAAATCATTAGAAGCATCAATTTCAATTAAATCACAAATTGAAGAGTTAGAAGGTATAGAAATGCTCATTTCAATCTTCAAGGTTTCATTCGATGCTCTTAGATTTTCTTCCTCATTATAGCTCATGTCCATTAATGGATACTCCTCTTCCTCACTTTTGACAAGAGATTTCTTCCTTTCATCCTCATTGCTTGGACCCTCTACTACATTTCTTCTTTCATTTTCTTCCTCTCCTTCTTCTTCTTGATTCTCCATGATGGTCATGTTCTTTACTTGGCGTAGGAAATTTTTGACTTGACACTTTATAAACGTGAAGTGGACTTCGGTGATCTCCATAGTCCCCTCGATCCATGAATTGACCATTGCTTTGGTCTCATAGATTTCCTCATACAAGGGAAGCATTTCATCACACCTAGTGTCATTTTCCTCAATTCTTTCCAACAATACTCCAAGCATCTCTTGCAAGTTAGCTCTCACACCATGGAGTCCCCATTCTTCAAATTTAGGAGAAGCTTGTGGCATTGGATAATCATTCTCATAACTCCTCCTTTCATCATAGTAAGCTTCCTCTTCCGATGCCCCTTGAAATTCGAATCCCCAATCTTGATTGCATGCTTGATCATAAGGCTCATAGTATGAGAACATCTCTTGAGGTGGGGGAGAAATTTCTTCACTTATCCAATCTTCATAATTGGATGGAACTTGTTGCCATTGAGAATTATCTTCATAGTTCCTCCAATCATTGTAGCTCAATTCTTCAAAATGTGGAGAATACACCCTACTATCTTGATAATATTCTTGATTCCACAAGTATGAGTTGTATCCTTCCATCTAGACAAGATTTCAAAGTATCAAATTCAAACAAAAATAACAAAACAAACACAAACACAAAGGCAACAAATAGTCACTTCAAACAATTCCTAAGTCTCACTTAAGGCGCAAAAACTAATTCCCGGCAACGGCGTCATTTGATTGGAGTGTATAGGGTAAGAGTTATTAAGACCAATCAACAAAATATCGAACCCAAGGGAAAAAGTATGCACATGAGGCCCTAGAAATACGAGTTCTTAGTGACTAGAGTTGCAACAATGGTTTGGAACAAAAACAACAAAACACAAGCAAAAATACAAAACAACAAGGAGCAAGCAAATGATCAAACACTTAGAATGCGATAACAAAAACAACAACAATTGGGTGGATTGAGGTGCTAGGATTAACATCCATCAATGAATCATCAATCAACAAGCTACAATTGAATCAAATTGCAAATCAACTAAGATAGAAAGCATAAACCATCATGAAATTAATCACTCCATTAAAATCACAATGCCTAATGTGAGTATCCTTAGTCTTTCCCATCTCTCAATGTAGAAATCCCCAATTCATACAATCATGCAAAATTGAAACCCGATTAACACCTAATCACGTTAGCTCAACTCTTCGTCTATTGCTAGGGTGATCAACCATTAATCTAAAGAAGCAATTTTACACAACGCACATTTAAGAATCACAATTAGGAAACAAACTAATATGAGTATCCTTAGTGCAACTAATCTCTCGATTACGAAGCACCCAATCCACACATTCATACACAATTATCACCCGATTAATCCCGGATCACGTTAGCGCAACTCGTCTATAGCTAGGGTGATCAAACACTAACCTAAAGAGATAATTATGCATGAAGCACAAATGAGAATCACAATTAGTAAGCAATCTACTCAATTGATCTCCAATCATCAACAATCATAGCATCATCAATCAATTCATCATCAATTTCAATTAACCCAAGCACAAAGAGTTAGCCCATGGTGAAATCCATGGGAAGAAGATAGAATTGATCAAACACAAAGAAAATCACAACACTTAAGAAATTAAAGAGACAAAAGAGGAATAATATCACCAAATGATCTTCCAATCAACAAAAATAGGAATGCTTGAGTCTTCAACACCAATCTCTAAAGGAATTACAAGCTTGAATTGAAAGAAAAACTAGATCAAATGCTAATCTATGGCTAATCTAGCAACAATCAAAGGAAATCTACTTCTAATTCTAACTTCTACACTAACTAAGGAAGGAATTGGCTTGGGGCCTGAGAAATCGCCCCAAAACCGCTACTAACTGCTGCTATGAACTTTTTTTACTCTGTTTTTCGTCCAAGGGAGTTTAAAAAGAGAGAAAACTGAAAATCGGGTGCCTCGAGTCGAGGTTGGGGCCCTCGACTCGAGCTTGGGGCTTTTTAAAAAATAAAATAAAAATTTCCGCTGTTTGGGGTTTGAACTCGGGACCTGTGGCGCGCATGGGCGAGCTCTTAACCACCTCGGCTAGCAACGATCTTGTGGACAAGCTCGCTCTTTATAGTATATATCCAGCATCTGAAGCGTGGCCTGCCTTACAAAAATTTGAGAAAAATCGCTGTTTGCAGGGATCGAACACGGGACACGCGCGCGAATAGGCAAGAGCTTTGCCGCTTGGGCCGGCCACGAACTTGGTACAATCTCGCCTTTTGTAATATGTAAACCACTAAAGCGCGCCCAAAAATTCAACACTTCTTCCCTAAGCACCAACCTCGACCCGAGCTCCCTCGGGCTCGACCAATGGTCGAGTCCAGGGAATTTTCCGGCCCGACTTGACCTCCAAACCCCGTTTTCGCCCGTCTCGTCCGTCTCTTCATTCTAAGAATGCCGGTACTCTCGGTTTGGCCAAATTCCACCGATTTACCTAAAAATGGACGAAAAACATCAAATATCTCACAAGTAATACTTTTTAGGCAAAAGAGTGATACTCTACACATTTAAGCACAAAATCTAACACATTGCACCAATTTTTGCACTAAAATAAGCCCTAAAAATATGCATCAATTCACTCCAATCAGAGAGTTTAGGAATTACTTATCGGAAGGCAGGATTCAATCCCAATTATACGCACTGTACACCCCAACAAAATGGTGTGGCGGAACGAAGGAATAGGACACTCTTGGAAATGGTTAGATCAATGATGAGCTATTCGTAATTACCGAGTTCATTTTGGGGGTATGCCACCGGAAACGGCAGCGTACATTTTGAACTTGGTTCCTTCTAAGACAAGATCTTCTACTCCCACAGAATTGTGGAATGGGAGTAAGCCTAGTTTGAAACATATTCGGATTTGGGGTAGTCCAAAGCACATGTGCTTTGAAAGGAGATGTTGATAAGTTGGAATCTCGTATTTAAGTTCGGCTGTTTGTGGGCTATCCTAGAGGAACGAAAGGTGGTTTATTTTATAGTCCTAAAGATCGAGGGTAATTGTTAGCACAAATGCCCGATTTTTAGAAGAGGACTATGTAATGGACCACAAGCCCATGAGTAAAATTATTTTAGAAGAAATAAGGGGAGAAACTTCTACCTTAGTACCAAGAATACAAGATGAGATACCACATGGGTCGGCACCATCTGCTACTAATGATACACTATTAGCACAAGTGCCTCGTCGTAGTGGGAGGGTTGTTAGACAACCTAATAGATTCATGTTTTTGGGAGAGCTTTCGGACTTAGTACAGTGAACACGAATCGGATCCCCTGGAGCTACGGCGAAGCACTCCAAGATAAAGATGCAGAATCTTGGGAAAAAACAATGAAATCTGAATTAGAATCTATGGATTCTAATCAAGTCTGGGAGCTAGTAGAACCACCATATGGTGTAAAAGCCATTGGTTGTAAGTGGGTCTACAAAAGAAAAAGAGGGTCGACGGCAAAGTATAAACTTTCAAAGCAAGGCTTGTTGCGAAGGGGTACACTCAAAAGAAGGGATCGATTATGAGGAAACCTTTTCACCAAGAGCCATGCTTAAGTCTATCCGGATTCTTTTGTCTATTGTTGCTCATATGAATTATGAGGTTTGGCAAATGGATGTCAAGACAGCCTTTCCTTAACGGAAGTCTTGAAGAAAACATCTATATGAAGCAACCAGAAGGATTCATTGCAAAGGGCAAATAGCATCTTATGTGTAAGCTTAATCGGTCCATTTATGGGTTGAAACAAGCTTCGAGATCTTGGAACATCCGTTTTGATGAGGTAATCCAGTCTTATGGATTCATTCAATGTCCGGATGAGTCATGTGTATACAAGAAGTGTGACGAAAACGTGGTGGTATTTCTTGTACTATACGTAGATGACATCTTGCTCATTGGCAACAATGTCAAGGTGTTGTCGACGTAAAGGTATGGTTATCCAAGCGATTTGATATGAAGGACTTGGGAGAAGTTGGACATATTCTTGGGATCAAAGTTATAAGAGATCGCAAGAAAAGAATGTTATGCTTATCTCAAGCTTCATACATTGATACTATCTTAGCTCGTTTTAGCATGCAAAACTCCAAGAATGGTTTTCTACCTTTTCGACATGGAGTACCTTTATCTAAAGAGATGTGTCCTAAGACACCAAAGGAGATAGAGGACATAAAGGCGGTTCCTTATGCTTCGGCCGTAGGAAGCCTAATGTATGCAATGCTATGTACGAGGCCAAATATCTGTTTTGCCGTGGGCATGGTTAGCAGATATCAAAGTAACCCAGACAAGGACATTGGACTGCGGTAAAGCATATTTTAAAGTACCTGAAAAGGACTAGAAATTATATGTTGGTTTACCAAGCGAGATACTTTACTTCTGAGGGTTACACAGTTCGATTTTCGATCGGATAGGGACAACGATAAATCTACCTCGGGTTATGTGTTTACCTTGGGAGGTGGAGCCATAGTATGGAGGAGTGTTAAGTAGAAATGCGTTTCGGACTCTACCATGGAAGCTAAGTATGTGGCGGCCTCCGAGGCAGCCAAAGAAGTGTATGGCTCGAAACTTCTTGATGGATTTAGAAGTGATTCCTAGTTTGCCTAAAGCTATCATAATTTATTGTGATAACTTGGTGGTGCGATGGCAAACTCGAAGGAACCACGAGCCCACAAAGCAAGCAAACACATTGAGCGCAAGTACCACCTGATACGAGACATCGTAAAATGATGAGAAGTTGTTGTCGCCAAGATTGCATCAGCGGATAACCTAGCGAGATCCTTTCACAAAGGCTCTTCCAATAAAGCTTTTGATGGGCATGTTGAAGGGATGGGAATCAGATGTATGGCAACAATTATGGAAGCATAGTCTTTTAGTATAAGTGAGAGATTGTTAGGATGTATACTATAAGCCTAGCTTTTGTATGAACATCTTTTTGAGTATGAACATCCTTTTAATATGAGATTCATTATGATCAAAATACTTATTATTTATGATTGTTATATATATCATTATTTTGTCCAGATTAATCTATACCGTAGATAACATGGTGTGTGGTGTCACACGTAAGATCATGCTATCAGTTCCTTATAGGTTATAAATAATAGCTCACAACCAAGATGGATTTGGATAAACCATTGGAGCGGTTGTAGTGTAATTTGGTATTAGTCTATCTTGACTATAAAGTTACACTAGTACATTTTGTATGTATTGAGCGAGGACCATATGAGGTTGTTCAATTTGTCTGACTATATAAAAGAACAAGACCTCTGTTGTTATGGATGTACGTCTTCTTAATCCCTATATAATAATGGGCACATGTACTCGGTGTATGTTTTTGATTTGCCAATGGGTGAGATTTATTAAATCAATAGGCTCGGTGAATTGGGAGATATCACTTTGTTTATATGGTGTCTTGTTGATTATAGAAGGAATCTGTGTCCTAATTATTTAGGATGATGATGTCCCCTTGAGGAGCTCATAAAGATTATTATGTAAACCTATGAGGTGGATTTAATCCGACATAATAATAAAGATGAGTGGTACTACTCTTGGAATTAGATATAAATTAATTAAGTTGTCATTAATTTAATTAATTTATGGACATTCGATATCTTAAACACGGGAAATAAATGTACACATAATAAAGGAACCCATATTATAATATGGGATTAGGACGGTAATTCAATTATAATTCTTTAGCGGATCGAGTTATAATTGATGGGCTTAAGTAAAGTGTTCGGACTGAACACGGGATATTTAGGCCCATCGGGAGGCCCAACCCTAATTCCTCCTTAGGGTCCCTGTTGTAGCCTATAAATAAACCTTAACATCGAGCCTCCATACGAGTGGAAAATACGTGAGATCGAGAGAGGCGGATTCGATTCCTTGGAGGATCGTCGACCACTCGACATCCAAGGGAAAGGGATATGAATACGGCGAGAAGACCGTGAGGTACGAGACTCATCCTTCGATCGCAGTTTTGACCTTAGAACTGGTTCGTCTTCACCTTTACGGTGAATAAAGGTACAATCCTATCCGCTGCGTTTTGTGACTATAATTCTGAATCGATAATTTCATAGAGTCGGCGATCGGTGGTTCCAACAATAGTAAGTCAATCGTCGCGTTGTTCGTCTTCTATGCAGTCCCATTTCTGCCATCTTCGTGCACGACTGCATCGCAGCCATCCTCTGCTGCTCCGTCCTCATATCTGTGAGGGCGCCACTGTCAATCTTCGTGAAGCAACCACCGCCATCCTCCATTATATGTTAGTGTTATTTTTTTGTTTGTGATAATAATATTGATTTTTTGTGAATAGGTTGATTGAGTGTTGAGAAGGGAATATATCTTTTGTGAAAAAAATATTATTTTTCATATCTTGATACAAATCTACAAATTTGGAAAGATGAAGGTAAAGATTGGTAAGTTGTTTTTTCTATCAAATTCATTTCATTTGAATTGGGGCGATTGTTGCGACCTTGAATAGCGAGAATATAGCAATATAGGCGATATTAATTTCAAGTTATGGTATATTTGATGCATTATATTATTTGTTGTAAATATATATGTATATATTTTTATGGATTTATGTACAAAATGTGTATTTTCTTTTTATAAATTCGGGAGATTAATTACAAGCAGTGGATTCAATTTCTAGACTTACCTCAAATTTACTTTCTCTGACAGGGTTTGATACTTTTTAGCATAAAACAAATTACACTTGATTGATTTAAAAGCTAAGTTAATATAGGCATTTTTGTATATTCACAAAACTATCAATTTATTGTGTTTAATTTACTTGAAGGTTGGTTTGCAAATTATCCACAAAACTCATAGTAAAAAAATATGTACGGGTGTTTGGGTTGCGTATGCATGCATGTCATGAACAACTTCAATATTTATTTTCGAGACATGACTTTTTTTTTTAGTGGCTTTAAATTATTAGATTTTTTTCTCAAATGATAAATATTAATCAAAGTATTTGATTAATTTGTTTAGGTCAAAGAAGAGAAGGTGATGAAAGTGGTGAAGGAAAACTATAATAAAATGAGGGAAAGAAAGTAAGAATAAAAAATATTTGGCAATACATGTCACATTGAGCGTAGAGAGAGAGAGAGAGAGAGTTAAATATGTTATGCTTCATGCTTGGAGTTCATATGAAAAATATGTTTGGGGTCATGTAAAGACGGGGAGGATGAGACTTTGTTGGGAAAAGAAAGCGGGGATGATTTTTTGGCAATGACGAAAATGCGAAACAAATATTCGTTAGTTGTGTGGAAGATATGGGAATGAGTTTGCATCTACAAAGATTGAGAATGAAGACTACGAGAAAAATGTGGGTACACCAGGGGTGTGGATGAGTCAAGTCTTGCAATTTTTGTGATCGTGTTTAGGCAGGACACTATGATTCTCGGTTTGTACTAAAGTGAGGTGAAGCCTAACCAAGAAGCACCTCGAAGTACTACTACGGATTTTTAGATTGCCATTTGATTTTTTTTTTTTTGGGCATCTAATTGAAAGGAATAAAATTGTGGTTAATACTTTAGATTAGGAAAAATATTAGTAAAGGGTTTCTTAGGTTTCAATTTGTTAGGATTGGAATCAAATAATTTTCACAATTAAAAGTTTTTATCTATAATTATATTTTAGAAAAATTAAGAATATAATTAATTTTTGTAAACAAATAATTCATCTCGACTTACCAATGTAAACTAAATTTAAAGGATTCTAAGACACCATTTACACGGTATCTTAAAAATATATCATGAGAATTTTTGTTGGATTTTGTGAGTATCATTATATTGTGAAAAATTATACTCCTTTCGTCACATGTAAACTTTCATAAGAGTGAAGACAAATGAATTAATAAGGTGAAAGAATGAACTAGAATTAGAGAAGTAATTTAGTAAAATTTTATGCATAAAGTAAGAAAATAAGTTAAATTGTATGTGTGGGGGCCAAAAGTAATGACATTTCCATTTTATGAATTGGGAAAGATAAAAAAATCTGATTTTTAAACAAAAAATAATCTAACACTCCTCATACATTTGTTAGAGAACTTCTTATGTACTTCCGACTTGCTCAATCTTTTTCTTTGTGAGAGTATTTTAATATAACCGTATAATAATATATTCACATAATTTTCTACAAATTAAAAAAATTACAACGAGGCTTGAGCATTGCACGGGCAAAAAGCTAGTAGTCTAAATAGATTAAGTTATGTAGAATCGAACAATTTATACAGATCTATGATCTGCATAAATTTGGATATATATTTTTGTCCTAAAAAAATATATATTAAGGGGGCACTTTGTTGTAAATTCTTCAATGACGGGAATGATAATAAGTATAAGACAATTATGGTGATTAATGAGAATAAAAGATTTATAAAAGAGAAAAACATAAAAACCATAAAACTACGAGTTGGTCCAGAGACATAACTATTAACACTTTGTTGGTCCAGAGGCACAATACTTTCTTTTTCTTTACATCTGATTATGCTTACAATTTTTTTGTTTTGTTTATTTTATCTTTCTTGGTTTTCTTGACTTTCTTAGCGGTGATTTACTTAGGGGCGATTGGTTGAAAATTTCTCAATCACAATGAGAATGAGTATAGGACAACTATGGTGGTTAATGAGAATAAAAAATGATCAATGTCACTACTTTCCCTCCTAAATAAGGTAATCATGACCCAATTTTGAATAACTTTTTCCCCTCCTATAATAGTTTCTCCTCAAACATTCCTTCCACCACTACTACAACCTTCTCTTGTCTCATTTTTCTCTAAATTATTGCACAATACATGTGATGTAACCACCATAAAAATAATTCCTCCTCCAATATTCTAAGGCCATAGAGGAATATTTCGTTTCATTCACATTTCCGTTGAAGAATTTACAACAAAACGTCACCTTAGAAAATAAATTCTAAGCCTTGACTTATTCTACAGCTCACAAGCTTCTATTGTACACTTTATTACAACTACAATAACAAGTATATAGAACAAGAACATATTCTATTACATGTTTTGTCTAATCAAAATCTTATACAATTATTTTATAACACAATTTTTGAAGAAATAACTTGATTCAATATGATATATTGAACAAATAGTATCACATTTTAAACATACATTATATGTCCTTAATTCTTGTAGGCTTCAATTGATGAATATGATGTAGTAGTTTTAGTTATTAATTAGGCGTTACGTTGTAGTTGAATTACTTAATTAATATGAAATGCATTTTAAACATGCATTATATATTATGACTGGTTAGTACTGTTTTAAAATTTTGGATTTATTGATATTTTATAAAAAATTTGATGTTATTTTAATTAGATTTGAAAATAATACTGCTGAATTTTAAAAAAACTAATAAATTATGATAACGGTTATTCACCGCTGTTAAATAATATAAGAAAACCGATATCGAAACTTGTTGTTAAAAAGTTGAGATAAAAGTCAGTGGTTATTAGCCGCTATAATAAATATTTACTATAGCGGTTAATAACCAATATTATATGTGTTATGGATTATTTTTGTATACGTTATTTAAGTTACACATTAATAACGTATAATAGCGGTTGTCCGAAATACGGCGGTTAGAAACCACTATTGAATGACAAAAAGACTGCGATTTTAAACCGCTACGTTTAAGTGGACTTTTAATATCTCATTCCTAAACCTTTTAACATGGTAAAATCGCTATATTTCATTAAAAATGACATAATTACTTATTATTACAGTACTTGATTTGATATAAAGTTTCTCCAACAATAATAATATAATAATACTACTTCGTCACTCTTACACACTTGATTTTGACATAAAATTATATTCAACCATTTTCAAAATATCATAATAGAGGCATACTATCAATATTATTCAGGTTTTTAAAATCTTAGATTTCACTGCCTGAATTTCCACATCCATCATAACCCAAAACAAATGTAGCCTGTGGTTTCTTGAATTTTTTAAATGACTTAAACGAATTTTCATTAAGGGGTTGTTTGATTTGTTACAATGAATAATAATAATAGTAATGAGGAATAAAATGAATATACTTTTTAAAATTATATTATTTGGTTGATAATGAGCATCACTATCATAGACATTATTCTGCTTAGCTTGCTAAAATTTTTAGGAATGTAATCAATTTAATTAATTTGTTTTAAGAGATTTACATTATTTAATGATCTTTTGTTTATGAAAAAAGTGTATAAAGAAGGTTGATAGACTTCAATTTTATAATAGGCCACATCGTTCATTTAGTATGATTTTTCACATATTATTTTTCATAGTATTATCATCATCCTCTTATTTAAATGAGAAAGCAGGAACTAAAATATACACAAGCATGCCATATTTTCAGATATATATATTTAATCTTGTCTCACACTCATTGTGATATTTCTGTTTGACACAAGTTTTAATATATGAGTTGTTTAATAATATAAGTTATTTTTTGATGAAGGTAGGATAAATTTTTCAACTTTAATAAAAATATTATTTAATAGTATTAAATTGGGTTAGTGTAGAAAAAATAGTGGCATATAGTGTAATATTATAGTGTTTGAGGTGATAGATAAAAGTAAAAATTATTTTATTATCATTTAAGGAAATGATGCAATGAGTACGAGGCCCGACCTCTTTGACAAATGTCACAACGAGTATAGGACGAAGGAAGTACAAACAATCGGGACTGACCTCTTTGACAAATATCACAACGAGGATGGAACGAGGGAATACGAACAATGCCCTCACTTCTAAGAAATGAAAGGTATACCAAACACTCTTTTTCCAATCCTTTTCTATTTAGGCGGTTTTTACAAAACCCGCCTAAATTTTACTTGCTATTAGTGTCCATCGATCTCCACCTTTAAATGATTAAAATTAGGGTAATTTACATTGGTTCAAAAAAATTAGCCTAATTATAAATAACTTTAAAGAATTTGAACAAAAACACACAAAATATTTGAACTAACAGACAAAAATATTTAAACATGAATCTATTCGTAATTTTGAATTTTTTTCTTGAACCTATATGTAATTTTTCCTTAAAAAAATCTTCTTTTCATATGGTTTCATGGTTATTACAGAATGGTTTACATTACATAAATTTTTTTATATATATTTAGTAGCATATAAATAAAAATAATAATATTATTTGTTGAAAAAAATAATGCACTTAATACACATGTAAAGTTACTAATAATAATTAAATATAATAATAATTGGATTAGTGATCGAATATTAAAAATTATATTTGAAAAATATAAATAAATGTATTATATGGTAGAATATTATAAGATTTAAAATTCTATAAAAGATCAAATTAAGTTAAAATCGCTATCTGAATTTTAAATTCAATTACAAAATTCGAAAACTCAAAACAAACATGTCAAGTTATTAAGACTAGAAGCTCATGGATTTTTGTTACTTACTTTTCATATTATTTTTCGTAAGTTACAAAATATCTTTTGAGGTGTGTGTGAGTGTTTGAGAATGTTGTCAAGAATGTTGGCACATTCGAAGAACAACACATACACAAAAAGATATAGAAATACACACAGCGGAAGTCTTAAACACTTTGCAAGATGGATATCAAAATTTCGTATAGACCGTAAATAAGTCTATACTACCAATCAGCGAAATATCACTATAAATTGTTGAGTGATACAATCGGTGAAAGCATAAGCGACAACTGTAATTAGATCTACGTATCTAGTGAATAGATGTTAATCAACTAACCTATCACCTAATACAATTACATATCCAAATGTTGAGTGAAATGTTGGAACATTCACCAACGGAAGTAACGAGTATGAAATATCAATAAACTTAATATTCTAAGCTAATAGACTACGCTAGATTGTGTTTCCCTCAAACTCCAAGTATTATCTTCATAGCGATCGTGTATTTATAGATATTTTGGACACAAGTGTGCTTGAAGATAACTTTCACATCTCTTTTGAAAGTAGGTAACTTCTTGTAACTTTCCCATGATCTTTTCAACTCCTCACTCTTACTTTTTCAACCGCATGACTTATAGTAACTGCTATAAGTCTTCAATCTGTAAAACCAAGACATTGAATAAGACATTTCGTGGGTTAATGGTTAGTGGAAGTGGAAAGACGAATTCGATGTTGTGATGCGAATGTTGGCACATTCGCAGTAACATTTGTCACTAACATCAACAATCTCCCCCAATTCGGCCTTTCTACTATACACACCTAATATTGTACTATAGATCGAATGTGTACACAATAGAGATAAGTAAGTTAAAATTAAGTTAATGACATCTTATTACTTAGCCAAAATAAACGAAATAAAAACACGACACATACAAAGAACACAAACTAAGAACATAACTTAGACAAACAAAATAAAACAGAGCTACAATAACTTAAAAATAAAAACTCAAACTAATACCAAACTATAACAAGTTCAAAATCGAGCATAAATACCAAAACATATACCTACACTACTATAAGTTTATAACAGATCTTAAAACATATAAAAAATAGAAATAAAATGAGTCTTTTACAAGAATGATATAACATTAAATGAAAAACAAGGAGATGATTGGGCTGTAAGTCAAACAATGCATCCATAAGAGATCTGCACGAACTCCCCATTCTTCAAGCTTTTTCATCCTTTAAAGCTCCCCCATACTCGATCATTAGTGTCCCCCGTCCGTGTCATCATACAACACACCGAGGTCTTCATCATCCCGCCTACTCGCATTAATTCTCTCAACATCCAAGTTTGAGCTACTAGGTCCACCATCGGTATTATGCGGATTGTTGGGCACATTGTCTGGCACACCACGGGTTTCGGTTCCGATCTCGGCATTTGGAGCAAGACTCGTTCAGTCCCGCAATATCTGCATCTAGTCTACCCGGCATCTCCATCACCAAGCAACAACATTTGGAGCAACATCGAGTCCTACTCCCACATACGGTTGAAAGGAGCCTTTCCCAGATCCTTTCTCGCATTTCCAGTTACTCAATAGACATTTTAAGTTAGAAATTGAAGTTTTGTCATGGCAATCTGATCTAAAATGAACTGTGGTTGGAGCTGCGAATTGTTGGCGGCGTGTGTGCCAACATTTGGCGGAACATCGGTTGTCTCGAGCGGCAGGAACTTCGTGCTGGTCATTAGGTCCTCTGTATGGCGGATCAATTACCCTAGGACCACTTCGTAGAATATGAGAAATCCATTGACTTAAGGCAAACGAGCTGATAATATCCTGAATTTTCTCTTTGAAACCCTTGTGCAGTAAATCATTTTATAAATCAAACTAGGGTACGGCAACAACCCTTTGATAAACACTCTACTAGAATATCTCATCATGTTATCAAAAATCGTTTTCCCCGAGGTTAAATCTCCTCGGATGTCCAATTTTATATATCAAATAGACAATCAGCTTATGCAACACACTATATAAGTCGGTTAAGACCGATGAATTCATCCTATATATACTTCCATACAATTTGTCTACCCCTAGTGATCACACTCATGACCTCATCTAAGTTATCAACCTGCGGCCCTCATCATCTCTAGTTTTTATAAAAATATTAATCACAATGGTGTCACCTCTATAATTTTACCTCTGAATTTCACTTTTCCATAGTTAACGAGTTCACTCTAGAAATACTAACCTTCGTATTTGCATAGAACTCACAAATCCACCAATCAAATAGGGAGTAGCAAATTGAAGGACATACATCGTGGACCTTTCATTCGGATATCCAATAAGATTCATTGATACAAAATCATCCATCTTAATAATTCTTTCACCAACAATCAATCTAGTCCTCAACGTCCTAAATTTATCACTTGTCTATACCATGGTAATCACATCGATCACCGGAAGACAAAGATAGAGAAGAGTCGAGTATGTACCTCTTCTCGATCCTTTTAAGGATGATTCGGAAGCGAATTGGATGTTGCCATAGGTGTGGCAACATTTTCGTGCACATTCTGCGGATCATTCTGTTTCTTGCTTCACTTCTCCAAGCCGGCACCATTTCGGCTAGTGTTTGATCCATTTAGAATCCTCGGTGCTACCTCTCGGACTAGGCATCGAGACCGAAGCCCGTTCACTTTGCTATTTCTCGTGGCTTGCTTCAAGTATTACCGTTAGGATGTATACTATAAGCCTAACTTTTGTATTTAACATTTTTTTAGTATGAACATCCTTTTAATAAGATATTCATTATGATCAAAATACTTATCGTTTATGATTGTTATATATCATTATTTTGTCCAGATTAATCTATACCGTAGATAACATGGTGTGTGGTGTCACACGAGAAGATCATGCTATCGGTTCCTTATAGATTATAAATAATAGCTCACAACCAAGATGGATTTGGACAAACCATTGGAACGGTTGTAGTGTAATTTGGTATTAGTCTATCTTGACTATAAAGTTACACTAGTACATTTTGTATGTATTGAGCGGGACCATATGAGGTTGTTCAATTTGTACCGACTATATAAAAGAACAAGACCTCTGTTGTTATAGATGTACGTCTTCTTAATCTCTATATAATAACGGGCACGTGTACTTAGTTTATGTTTCTTTGATTTGCCAATGGGTGAGATTTATTAAATCAATAGGCTCGGTAAATTGGGAGATAACATTGTTTATATGGTGTCTTTGTTGATTATAGAAGGAATCGTGTCCTAATTATTTAGGATGATGATGTCCCCTTGAGGAGCTCATAAAGATTATTATGTAAACCTTGCAGGTGGATTTAATCCGACATAATAATAAAGATGAGTGGTACTACTCTTGGAATTAGATATAAATTAATTAAGTTGTCATTAATTTAATTAATTTATGGACATTCGATATCTTAAACACGGGAAATAAAAGTACACATAATAAAGGAGCCCATATTATAATATGGGATTAGAATGATAATTTAATTATAACTCTTTAGTGGACTGAGTTATAATTGATGGGCTTAAGTAAAGTGTTCGGATCGAACACAGATATTTAGGTCCATCGGGAGGCCCAACCCTAATTCCTCCTTAGGGTCCCCGTTGTAGCCTATAAATAAGCCATAACATCGAGCCTCCAGACGTGTGAAAAAAATGTGAGATCGAGAGAGGCGGATTCTGATTCCTTGGAGGACCGTCGACCACTCGGCGTCCAAGGGAAAGAGATAGGAATACGGCGAAGACCGTGAGGTTCGAGGCTCATCCTTCGATCGCAGTTCGACCTTAAAACTGGTTCGTCTTCACCTATTACGGTGAATAAAGGTACAATTCTATCCGCTGCGTTTATGTGATCGCGATCCCGAATCGATAATTTCATAGAGTCGGCGATCGGTGGTTCCAACAATTACTTCTTTAGATGAATCAATTGAAGACTTGTATGGGCTTAGATGCCACATCATCATCGTGGTTTTGCTTTTCCCTTTCTCCGAGTAGTCAACCCTATGACTCATTGTTCGGCATACGAGCGGCGTTTCACCATGACCCCTAGAGCTGCTAGTAGCTTTACGGCGAATAGCTTCGAACCGAGCGGTGAGCTTACAGTGTCGGTTGAGTCGGAAGATGGGTCATCCTTGGGAGCATCTGTGGTGACTAAGGCGGCGTAAACACCAGTGCTTGTCTTGTTGGAAATCAACCTCTATGTTTCCAAACATTGCAAGCCGGATAGATAGTGCGCTTGGATAGATTCTTGAAAGTGTACAAAATCTGGTCGAGTGGTGGCTCCCTCCGCGAGTTCAACGGTCGTTGGAAATATTTCGAAGCAGTGTCTGTTGGGCTGCGCTATCGGGATTTTTGGCGTTCCTTCCAAAATCGGAATTTCGGTAGTTTGGGTTTCGGGAATTTGAGTTTCGGATGGAGGAAGAGGAATATCGTCGGACCTAACCCTAATTAACGAGGGTGATGTTGGGTGAGGTACGCCAACATTCTCGAAACACTTGGTGAGTTGTCAACCGGCCATTTGAGCTAGGAGATGAAGGTTTTTGAGGATGAAGATGAAGTCAAGAGTTTGAATGTTTAGATTGTGAAGGTGGGGAGTCTCTTCGATCAGCCATTCCAATTAATACCCTAAAATCACTTTTCAAAAAATATTAATTAAATAATCAATTTAAAAATATGTGGCTAATCAAGAAATAATACGTACAAGAATTAATTGTAATACCTTCGAAGGTGTGCGTAAGTGTTTTTGCGAGAATGTTGTCACGAATGTTGGCACAATCGAGAACAACACAGACGAAAATAAATAAACGAAATACACAGCGGAAGTCTTAAACACTTTGCAAGATGGATATCAAAATTTTGTATAGACTATAAATAAGTCTATACCGCCAAACGACGATATTATCACTAGTAATTGTTAAGTGATACAATCGGTGAAAATATAAGCCACACCGTGAATGGATCTACGTATATAGTGACTAGACAATGATCAATCTAACCTATCACTAATACATATAAAGACCCAATGTTGAGTGAAATGTTGGAACATTCACCAACGGAAGTATCGAGATGGAAACATACAATAAACTCAATAATCTATGCCAATAGACTATGCTAGATTGTGTTTCTCTCAACTCCAAGTTTTAATCTTCATAGCAGCCGTGTACATATAGATAGGTCTGACTCTGAATGCTTGAAGATAACTTCCACATTTCCCTTGAAAATAGGTAACTTCCATGTAACTTCCCCATGATCTTTATAACTTCTCTTTGCTTGCCTTTTCAAACGCATGACTTCTGTAATCGCCGTAAGTCTTCATTCTGAAAGAAAACAAGACATTGACCAAGACAAAACGTGGGTTAAGGGTTAGTGGAAGTGAAAAGACGAATTCTAATGTTGTGACCAGAATGTTGGCACATTACGAGTAACACTCGTCACTAACATCAACACCTTCAAACTACGTGCTTAATTTGAAACTTATGAAATAATGTGTAAAACACACCGAACACTAAGGACCTTTTATAGGAAAAAGTAATTACGTAGAAGTTGTGATCACATCGGTGTTAAGAAAATAAGATTAATCAAATCCCTAAGAAATAGGGATTTACCGAGAGTGTGTGGAAGTTAAATTCATAACATGCTAAAAACTGCTTAACTAAAATAAAATAACCGCACAATAAAATAAATTAGACTAAATAAAATTGCTGGGAACAATTAAATCAAATAAATATGCATAAAATAATATTTAAAAATAATCAAAATCATAGAGGTAAATATACGTATGAGAACCGAGAATGTTTTTCATCGAATGTCGGCACACACACTTCTCAACAAAATTTTTACATGAAATTAGTTTATCTCGTGTTGCACTATATTTTGCTTTTCTCACTTATTCACATTGATCCATTTTTCCGAGAAGAGATCATCGTAGTTGCCAGCTCCGTGTCCCATAATTAGTCAATAGATTTATGAATGTATTGATGCATTCAAGTCACCTTTTGAAAAGAGAACATCGTAGTTGTCAACTCCGTGCTCCATAGTTACTCGGTGACATATCATCTAATTGTGAGTTATTTTAATTGCATTTAAGAGAAATGTGTCCAGGATAATTTATATTAATCAAAGGTTCTAATACTATTTACACAAGAGAGTTCGTAAACACTAAAGACTAAGATACTTAGACAAATTTAAATAAATTGTTCTAGTGTTGTCACAAATATGGACACATTTGATACAACACGCAGCAATAACAGGTCTAATTTGTGCATAAACCTAGAGATTTTCTAAGTGAAGAAAACCTCACATTATCAACGGCTTTAGTAAAAATATACTGCTATTTGCTTCTCAATAGGAATGTATTCCAACTTTACAACTTCATTTTTACAAGGTCCCTAATGAAATAGTGTCTTATACTTATATGTTTAGTCAATGAATGTTGCATGAGTTTTTAGATATATTAATTGCACTTGTATTGTCACAATAAACGGTAAGAATATTGCTCTCTAAATCGTAATCATCGAATATCTTCTTAAGCCATAGAAGTGAGTACAACAGGTTTCTGTAGCAATGTATTCGATTCTGCTGTTGATAAGGAAACACAATTTTGTTTACGGCTATGCCATGAAACAAGATTGTTACCCATGTAAAAACATCCTCCACTTGTACTCTTTCTATCATCATTATCATCTGTCCAATCCGCATCACTATAGTCGGTCAAAGAACAATTAGTGTCTTTGTTATACCATATTTCATAATCACATGTACCGCCACATATCTAATGATCCTTTTAACTGAATTCATAAGATATTCTTTTGGATTAGCTTGATAACGAGCACATAAACAAACACTATAAATGATGTCCGGCCTATTAGAAGTCGGATATAATAGACTACCAATCATAGATCTATATAAATGTTGAGTCAACATCTTAACCAACATTATCTGTACATAATTTTTGTGTTGATCCCATAGGTGTCTTCATGTGTTTAGCATTGTCTAAACCAAACCTTTTCACAAGATTTTTAGCATATTTACTTTGAGAGAAGAAAATGCCATCTTTGTATTGTTTAATCAAGACCTAAAAAGTAGTTTAAGTCTCCAACCATTGACATTTCAAAGGTAGAGGTCATTTCATGTACAAATAATTCAAGCATCTTTTTCACATGTAAAACCAAACACAATGTCATCAACATATATTTGAGCAATCATGATATCATTTCCGAATGTTTAATAAACAAAGTTCTATCAGCTTCACCTCTATAGAAATTGAATTCAACAAGAAAATCAGTTAATCTACCATACCATGCCCTAGGTGCTTGCTTTACACCATATAAGGCTTTCTTAAGTTCATAAACATGATCAGCATATTCATGATTTTCAAACCCTTTAGGTTGTTCTACATATGTTTCTTCCATAAGAATTCCATTTAGAAATGCAGCCTTGACATCCATTTGATGCGGTTTATATCAATGTAACATGCAATAGCAAGTAATAGTCTTATAGATTCAATTCTAGCCACTTGAAACAAATGTTTCATCAAAATCAAAACCTTCTACTTGTGTATAGACTTGTGCAACTAATCTAGCTTTATTTCTTACAACATTACCAAATTCTTATTTTCAGGTCTAGAAACAAGCATCCATACATCATTCCTACCAAACCGATTAAGCTCCTCATGCATTGCATTAATCCGGTTTTCATCTTTCATGGCTTCAACAACATTTTTAGGTTCGGTTAAAGAATGAAAACATTCAAAGTTTACCTTGTTGCACATAGATGCCATACAAATTGATCTTACCACATGCCTTGCATCAAAACTCAATTTTCTCCTTATTTGTACACTGACCGAGGTTTACCTATGATCTGTTGTTGTGGATAATTTTTTAGAATTCTCGAAGATGGTATTGTAGCGAGGATAAGACATAGTTACGTTAATTTACGGATGTTGAGGTGATGTTGCTTGAGATGTGGGCACATTAGTAGCAACATTCTCAATCGGCTTAAAAATATCGAGAACCTTGCATCTGCTCAATAAGATCAATCACATCTCCTTCAACAATATTATCTGCAAGACTTGCATTATCATCAAACACAACATTCATAGACTCTTGAATATCGGTCCTAAGATTATAAATCCTAAAGGCTCTCTTGTTTCTAGCATAACCAAGAAAGAAACCCTTATCACTTTTTTGAGTCAAATTTATGAAGTGGTCTCTATCATTCGGTATGTAACAAACACATCCACAGACATGAAAATATTTCAGATTAGACATTTTATTATTAAAAATTCATAAGGTGTTTTTATAGAATTAAGTCTTAAATAAACCCTATTTGAAATATGACAAGCATTCAAAGCTTACGCCCTAAAACCTTTTTGAAAGTTTCATGGATAAAAGCATTACTCTAGCCATTTTTTATAGAGTTCTATTCTTTCTTTCAGCAACACCATTTTGCTTTGAGGTGTTTTAGGAGAAGAAAACTCTTGAACTATACCTTTTTCTTCGCAAAGGTCATGGGTTTGAGTCATCCTTTGCCCGATAAAAAAAAACACCTTTTTCTTCGCAAAAATTAGTGAATAAGTTGTTCTCAAACTCACTACCATGATTAGACCTTATCATCTTTACCTTAGAATTATAAACATTTTTAAATCGTTTATAAAGAATTTTGAACACACTAAAAATATCTGATTTCTCTTTAAGAAATTCAATCCATGTAAACCTGGAATAGTCATCAACTATAACAAAAGAATATCTTTTACCACCAATGCTTTCAATCTCCATTGATCCCATTAAATCCATATGTAAAAGTTCAAAGCGGTGTTTTGTAGTATAGTGTATCAACATTTCATGCGATATTTTAACTTGTTTACTACTTTGATAAGGTCCACATATATTTGATGCATGCATTCGCAATTTAGGAAGACCTTTAACACTTCTAATTTCAATAATTTGACAATATTCCTATAATGACTATGTTCAAATCTTTGATGTGAAAGTGTACTTTCATCAGTTTGAACATTGAATCAAACTTGATTTGAATCAATTAGATAGCAATTATTAACTGATCTATTTCCAATCATAAGACAATCATTATCATTATTCAATACATAACATGAACTTTTATCAAACTTAACATGCAAGTCAATATCACACGCTTGATTAATGCTTATCAAATTTGCAAGTAAACCCTTAACATGCAAGACTTTTGTCAAGTTTGGAAATCGAAACATTTAATGTACCTATTCCAACAATTTTACCTTTTGAACCACCTCCATATGTCATATTTCCTCCATCATATACTTTGTAATCGGTGAGAAATCTTTCCTCACCAGTCATGTGCCTAGAACAACCACTATCAAAATACCAAAGTCCAGGAACACATGATTTCAAAGAGGTATAAACAACATTATATACTGATTTTGATTTTATCACCTAGGTAGAATTTTTAACGAGACTTTTGAGAAAATTTTTGAACTATGCTGTTTGAGTGTTGAACAGAATGTGGTGACATTTTCAAAGACATTTTTGCAAACTTCATGTCCTGTTTCATTCTTAAACAGTTTGGTCTCTTATGACCTTGATGGCAGAATGAAAAACAATCTTCTTTACAAAATCCTTTTTCAGTTTTCGGAGTTCATCGTAAGGTTTTGTAAACACAACGGAGTTTATTATTGCTTAAAAGCTGAGTAATGTTACCATTATAACCAAGACCATGTTTACTAGTACTACCAATTGTTAGTGCATCATCAAGTTTTCTTGAACTTTACGAATATCTTTTGAAATTCAGTGTTGTGCCTTTAATTTGTTCTTTAAGGTTGCATATTTCTAGATCTTTTCTTGTCAATATGACCTCAAGTTTTGGCACCAAATTCTTTTGGTATGACTCTTCAATAGTCATGTCTTTCGAAGCTTTCTCGAGTGGATTCCAACTCCTTTTCAAGCTTTAGACAACTGAACTTACAATCTTTGTAAATATTGTTAGATGTACACCTTTATCTACACAAGAACTTGAGAAACAATTAACTTTTGGAATTTCCAATGTTTCCTCAAATGTTGGCACATTTGACTCAACATTAGAATCATCCAGAAATCATCAAGAGTATCAATATATATAATTCTTGCGAGAAAACACATATTCTTCATTTTTATCGAATCATCCTCATAATTGGACTCATCACTTAAGGTAGCATTAAAATTTACCCTTTTTCTCAAAAGAGTATTTGCACATTCATTAGCATAATGACCAAACCAGAACATGCATCACATTTAACATTTTTCTATATTCGGATCATATTTGATCTTGTTACCTCTATCAAATTGCTTAGGTTGATTAAAATTCCTATTCAATCGAGGCAATTGTCGTGAGCTACTAGTCCGATCTCTATCCCGATTTTTAATTTGCAGATTATTTCTAAGTCTGTTTGCTCTTTTTCAAAAATAAATTAAAGCTGCTTAGTTAAGAAAGAAATGTTGTCGGCATTGTCGGCACAACCATCAATACCATCTTTATCGAGAATCAATTTCAGTAACAAAAGGTTGTTTGTCAAAACTTATAGATGTTTCTCCTTTGAAAACATATATTTTCTTTTCGGATTTCTCATTATCTCTTTGAGAAAAATTCATTTCATTAGTTTTCAAAATACTAACCAACTCATTTTGTGTAATAGCATCAGTATTTTTAGCTTCATCAATAGCACATATTTTAGCATCAAAACGCTTAGGAACAGTTCTTAGAATTTTATGTACTAACCTTGTATTGGAGTGCTTGAGATTCATTTGAAATCTCGGTGATTCTTTGATTGTAGGAGGATATAGTCTCATCTTCCCTCATCCTTAGATTTTTAAACTTGGTTCCAAACATCCGCAACTTTGTTCTTCTAACACTCTCGGATCCTTCACAATGTTCTTGTAATCTCTCCTATGCTTCTTTTCCGAGAAACACAATTAGAGATTATTTTGAATATGAAAACATCCGTAGAAGTGAATATGACATTGAGTGCCTTTGAGTTGAAAGCGGCCGTTGTCACTTCATCATTTGTCCAATCAAGCTCTCTCTTTATTTGGGCTTCACTATCATCGATTCTTTGGAAATATTGGTGCGGTTCATCTAGTTAAAATACTTCTCCATGCACGTTCATCAATAGATTTGATGTACATGCGCATCTTAGGCTTCCAAATAGCATAATTTGTTCCATCAAGAACCGGTGGCCTAATTAGAGCGGTCATAGAATAATCCATTGCAATAATACACACCAAACGCAGGATCAAAACTCAAGATAACTGATTGTAGCTTTTTCGTAGCAAGTATTTTTAAGACAATCAAGTTATCAAACCCAAAGGAACTAAGTCGAGCAAGGATCCCTAGAATTACACGTTATCATGGTATTATTGAGTCGGGCTCGGATTTTGCAAAATTAAATAAAAAAATTCAACAACTAAAATGAAGCAACAAGCAAACACCAAGGGATGACAATATGAGAAAAATATGCTCGGGTGCAAATCACCAAGGAATCATTAATTACGAATCACACATGATCGGGGTTCCAAATAACGAGGGATAATAGGAGCTATCAAGCAAAAATCACATATCAACCTTACTTGATAAGCCTAGGTTGAACATATCAAATAAGCACGTAAGATAGTTTAGAGGACGACACCCTAAGTCTCCTCACTTAATCACAAGACATAAAATTGAGCAATTAATGTATTCTAATGTAGGTTCTAATGAAAATTAACCAAGTCTCCTTGCGTTAATCCAATATTGAATTCAATCACCAAAACCAAGCCTAACACCTAAGCATCAATTTAATAAACCAAATCTCTTTGAGCAAATTAAATCAATTAACAAAGGATCAAAACTCAATCTAGCAATTAAATCATGCAAATAACATTAGAATAATTAATCACCTCAATAAATGAAAAACCCAACCACATGATCATCAAAATTAATTCATCCAAGGGTCATCACACCCAAAGCACGAGAGAAATTAGCCAATCATGATAAAATCAAATAAACCCATGACAATTAAGAAAATTAAAGGAGAAGAAAGCATGATAATTAAGAAATAAACCAATAGAAATGAGAGAAAAAGGATGGGTATCACCTTAAATGTGTTGATTACACTTGATTGAATTAAAATCTATCTCTAATTTGCAAGAAATTAAAAGGAAAATGAAGAACACCTTTTACTATGTGTGAGTGTGTGTGTTTAATTCTAAAATCTAAAGTGTAGAGTATTGTCTTTGTAATGCCTAATCTAAAATCTGAAATCTGCCTTCTAAATCACGATGCCAATCCTCCTTATATTCACGCTTCCTCCTTCTTATTGATGCCTTTTTTTTCTTTTAAAGAATTGCTAAAGAAAACGTGTCGCACTTTTTGTTGCTGCAAGCGGTGCCGCCTCGACTCGAGCTAGGCGTCTCAAGTCGAGTCGGGAGGCGTCTCGGGTTGAGGTGTGAACGGTGAGGTCGAGACAAGCTTGAGATGGATTGAGTGAGCTACGTAAATTTGGTTTTGTCTTGACTCGATTGAGGTGAACGTCTCGGTTCGAGGGATGAATATGATACAAATCGAAGAGGCGGAGGCGTGTGATGGTAAGATTGATGGCGGCACGGCCCAGGCTGCGTCGTTGATGCAGGTTGTCTTTGGTTCGCGACGATCTGGTTTTGGCGATGGTAACGGCGTGAGACGGCGGCGTTGGGTCATCGGCGGTTGATGTGGTGGTGGTTGAATGGTGGTTTGGGATGAGTTGCGGAGTGCAGGTAAGGTTGCGATGGTGTGGATCTGGTGGGTGCATCGGTTTTGGGTGTAGCGGTTTGTTTTTCGGCCGTCTCAACTTCGTTCGACCGTATCTCCTTCATACGAGTTCCGATTGACCTCATTATTTTTGTATTGCAAAGCTCTCTCGGCCCTCTTTCAAACCATGTAATTGCTCATTTGATTTGAAGATGAAAAATATCCTTAATTTGCACTCAAAGTTGGCCTTAACCTACAATTTCACACATAAAACATCAATTCCAACAATCAAATGCAATTAGCCAATTAAATGCGAATTAACATGAAAATAATATCAAATTGAGACAATTAAGCACACAATAATTACACAATTTTCACACTAATCAATAACTAGTTTAATAGCTCTTGTGCCAATTGAGGTGTGCGTGAGTGTTTGTGAGAAAGTTGTCAAGAATGTTGGCACATTCGAAGAACAACACAAACAAAAAAAAAAAGATATAGAAATACACACAACAAAGTCATAACCACTTTGGAAGATGAATATCAAAATTTCATATAGGTGTAAATAAGTCTATACTGCCAATCGACGAAATATCACTATAAATTATTGAGTGATACAATCGGTGAAAAGCATAAGCTACACTTTGTAATTAGATCTACGTATCAAGTGAATAGATGTTAATCAACCAACCTATCACCTAATATAATTACAGATCCAAATGTTGAGTGAAATGTTGGAACATTCACCAACGGAAGTAACGAGTATGAAACATCAATAAACTCAAATAATCTAAGCTAATAGACTATGCTAGATTGTGTTTCCCTCAAACTCCAAGTATTATCTTTATAGCGACCATGTATTTATAGATATTACTGGACAAAAGTGTGCTTGAAGATAACTTCCACATCTTCCTTGAAAGTAGGTAACTTCTTGTAACTTCCCCATGATCTTTTCAACTCCTCACTCTTTCTTTTTCAACCACATGACTTAGAGTAACTGCTATAAGTCTTCAATCTGTAAAACCAAGACATTGAACAAGACATTTCTTGGGTTAAGGGTTAGTGGAAGTGGAAGGATGAATTCGATGTTGTGACCTGAATGTTGGCACATTCGGAGTAACACTTGTCACTAAAGTGCAAAAAGTGAGCTAAAGTGTTCATTTTTGTGCCTAAATGTGTAAAGTATCACTATTTCGCCTAAAAGTATTATTTGTGAGATTATTGATGTTTTCCGTCCATTTTACGAGTAAATCGGTGGATTTTAGCCAAACCGAGAGTACCGGCATGCTTAGAATGAAGAGACAGAGGCGAAAATGGGGGTCGGACGCGGAGTCCCGGCCGGAAAAATGCCCTGGTCTCTCGACTCGAGGGATAGAACAAAACGTTGAAAGTCAAGATTTTAGAGAGGCCTCAACTCGAGGGTGAGCCTCGGAAGTCGAGGAAGAGGCAAAATGGGCAGGCCTCGAGTCGAGGGCTGAGCCTCGACTCGAGGAGGGTTTTCAAATTCGTTATTTAAAGGGCGGAGCAGAGCATAAGCGAAGGAACTTTTTATAGAGCGGTTAGTAGGCTGTTTTGGGGCGATTTCTTAGGCCCTAAGCCAATTTCCCACTTTAGGTAGAGTAGAAGTTAGATTTAGATTTAGATTTCAATTGTTGTTGATTAGATTAGTCATAGATTAGCTTTAGATCATTGTTATTCTTTCAATTCAAGTTGGTAATTCATTTGAAGATAGGTGTTGAAGACTCAAACATTCCTATTGTTGTTGATTGATGTAACGCCCTAAAATTCTGAACTTAGTTATTTTAAGCTTTTAAAAATTGATAATATTATTGTTGGTCCCGATTAGTTGAGAGTTTAGACGAAACTTAAACAACCTTCTAGGAAAAATCTAGAAGGGGGTTGAATAGATTTTTCCGATTTTTACAAATCTTTCAAACTTATTCAAAGCACCAAAGTAACACAGCGGAAAACAATTTTTAAACTCAACTTTAAGAAGATCAAAAGCAAACTGATATTTTATTTTAACTTTAATCCTGAAATTAATCTTTGATTAATGAACTGAAATTGAAAAGAAACAGTAATTAAATCAAAGCAATAAAGAACAACATATTTATAGTAGTTCGGATTATAAAAATCCTACGTACACACACTCTCCTTCTTCAACTTGAAGAAGGGTCTTCACTCTTGTCTTTCTTCCTTCTTGTTTACTTACAAATGTGAATCTTCAGCCTTACAACGATTTCTTCCTAATTTTTGAATATCTATGGCTTGAAGATGTTACGTGAAAAAGTGTTCTACAAACACTAAAAGCTGGAAAACGTATAGAACGTTTGTGTGTGTTTACAACTTTTATGATTTGCGTATATAGAATGTGTGAATAGTTGTGAATGCAAAGTATCAAAAGTAATTCTAATCTAATTTCTATCCCTATTTATAGAGATCTTCATTTGGTAGTTGTAACTTCCTTGAATTACATTTTGGTCGGTTATAACAATATAACTAAAACTTGTAACTTCCTCTTGGTTAGTTGAAAGCTGTTTCTTGAATCTTGTGAAATTCTTCTAATACTTCATAAATGCATTATTTGCTTCACCTGTCTTCGTCTTCATTCCTTGTCCGGGTGATTGTTTATCGTATTGAATCATAATTGTCTTCTTTGTGTTGTCCTTATCGATATCTGGTCCTCATCTGATTTTTGTCCTTATCCGATGTTTGTCCTCGTCGATTTCTTAACCTAGTCGACTTCTCATCCTCATCTTATTTGTACTTAGTTTCATTTACAATTACTTGTTTGTCTATACATAATGCTCATTTGATCATCCTATTTTAACACATCTAAACTAAATACAACTTTTTCTTTCCTAACAATTTCCCCCTTTTTGATGATGTTAAAACACATTTCAAGAAAAGAAAAATGTTAGTACTCATAGAAGATAAGAATAATACAAAGTATTCAATAAAGTCACATAGTCGGACAATCGAGCAATAGACTTTATATTCGGATGATCGAGCAATACATGATCAAGATTGAGGTCGGATAATCGAAGTAAATACTCGTAATAAGTTTAGAAAGTTTCGGATGGTTCGAGTGTTATAAACTTATAAGCCGATTGCTTATACCAAGAATTAGTTAGTCGGTTTGAAAAAAACAAGTTAGTTAAACAACCAAGTTTTGTGAGAGTAGTTCAAAAGATATATTTCACGAGAGATTCACAGACTTGCATATTTTCCACATTTATCACAACAAACAATCAAAAGAGTAGTAAGAGATAGACTTAATCGTACCACTGTCTTCTTACAGTACGCTTAACGATCGAAGACTCTCTTCTTCGAGACACCGTCTCCTCCTTCAGCCCAGTCGGCTTGACTTCAGACTCTTATAATCAAGCTGCTTAATTCTTTCAAGATCTAGCTGGCCATCTTTTGTTCTAGGGGATCCATCGGTGAGTAGGCGGAGTGCGACCACGTCTGTGTTGAACTCTTTGTGAGCAAGGTCGATCAAGCATTGGTAGAACTTGGAATCCTTCTCTTCTAACCAAACATGGAAGGCGATGGTCTCATCAAGTCCCAATTGAATCTTCTTGCGAGACATGGAAAGCAAATATCTATTACGCCTCATACGATCTCCACATCTCCCGATCCTTCATCAACAAGATTTCCTTTGGGACAACATCTCTCCGATGAAATGGTCTCAAGATCTCGACTCCTTGCTCATCTTTACTAAATGCGGACCCACTTCCTCTGTTTTCGATCATAAAATTTCCCTGCTTCCTTCTCTTGCTCCCTTCTTCCTTTATCATCTCTCCTTTTGTATTTCTCTTTTTCTTCCCTCCTCCTCTTTAGCACTCTTTCTTCCTCCTCTATCTCGGCCAGGTCTTCGAATTTGGCTTGAAGCCTTAGCTTTCCCAGTGCTTTAGATGGGGATGAGGGATTTGATTGACATGGCGAAGGCAGGATCGGCGAAGGTGGCGGTTCGAGTTCGGCTTGATTCGGTGGACTCATTTGTTGTTCTCCTTTTCGGTCTCCTCAATGCTCTCTCGAGACTTCTCCTCTACCACCTTCTTCCTCTCTTCTTCTTCGCTCTTAATAGCTCTTGAGACAATTCATCTATTCTCGGATTTAAGGCCAACAGTGGTTATCTTGTAACTCAATCTTTTTCTTGAGCTCACTATCTTCCCCCTTTTTTGACATCGGCAAATCGGGTGTTGCGAGATAGTGGCTACTTGATTTATCTACCCAATGAGTTCTTCTCTTACCATCCCCTGTCTTCCGATCAAGCTGGTCATATCTTTTCTTTTGTCCGACCTCATTTCGTTTGAATTCATCCTCCATAAATTGTCTTAGAATGTTTGTCTGTCTATCCTTTTCCATGGCTAATCGCATCTTTATCACTTGGAGAAATGAAGCTTCCTTTGCTGTCCAAGATTCTTTTACAGTCTTCAACACCTGCCACCGACTTGGCGAAAAGCGTCTCGAACGTATTGTTTGACCCGGGCATCTTGAGTGTTCATTTCTTCAGCAACCTTTTGCTTTACTTTAATCATATTCTCTTCATGTCGATTCCAGAGAAGTAAAGGTCAATCTTGGTTTTCTCATGGACAACAACCTCTATATTCTCTTTGATTGAAGAGGTTATAACTCCGAGGAACCAGTGTAGAGCACTCGAGACTAGCTCTCTTGATTCAACACTTCCTCCTTCGCAGCATTGAAATTGGATACGCACACGAGATCTTTGAAGGTCCCGTGAATTCTTCGGATGGAGAAGATAGAGTTAAATCTATCTCCTCAATGGGAATGATGGCTTCGATCGCAGGTGGAGGAGAGTACGCCGGTGTGATGTTTTTGGCACTCTTGACTCTACCTCGGCTTGTACGAGGCTCCATCACACCACTCTGTTTGTGCCTCCTCATTTGTATCCATCTCAGTGGCTCATTGGCGGCTCCACCGATTACTTCTTACATTTGCTTCCTCCCTATCTCCTTTCTCACCCATAACATCCTTTTTCCGCTCTTCCTCCTCAATGATTTTTCAACCTCCTCTGCCTCATCTCCAAGATATACTCTTTGTAGGATATAGTCAACAAAAGTGTTTTCCATTAGGATATCTTGGAAGGATTTGAGTTTCGCCTTTTTGAGTACCTCCTTTTCCCCGGATGGCTAGGTTATTTTCCCCCCTGCTTTATTAAAATGGTCTCTTCAAATGAGCCTAGTCGAGTCTTCTTAGAAGATATAAGTCAATCAGCTCTTTTTGAGTAGCTCGGGCTCGTCTGCGAGGCGGATTCTTTTACGAGTAGGAATTTTTTACCAAGAATCCGTAAAGAGGTTTCGCTTGGACCCATTACCCCAGATGGGTTGGGTTGATTTAGGAAAAGGTGCAGTTCGAGATGAGGTTGAGGGTAGGAAAGAGAATGGATCATATGAAGGTTGGGTTTGGGTTGGACTTTTGGGAGTTGACCGTTTTAGAGGCTCGAGAGGCGGCGGTCTCACTGCCTCTTCATTGCCGAGGTTGGGATGTGGAGGGTTTTGATACTTCATCCTCGGATGAGGGCGAAGATGATGATGGTGATCGGCTTCCTCTCCTTGTTCGGAGTTCTTTTCCGGATGAGACATCCACCGTCTCCGTCTGTCCGGATACTCTGGCCACCTCAGGCGACACTTCCCCCTTGGGAAGGCTGTCTTCTCCTCTTCCTCCTCTGCTTCCTCCATCTCGGTAGACGAGGACTCATCCACCAATACAATCTTGGCCTCCTTTACCTTGGCTTTTGAAGCCTTCTTTCTAGGAGGCTGGGGGTGGAGTTGGAGCATCTCCGTCTCCTTGGATTCTCGTTGGTCCATAGGGTTTTTCATCCTTGATCGGGAGTCCCTTCATGCGGTGTATTTTTCACACCCTCCTTCCAATCCAAGTTATCATCCCTAGCTTGTGCTCAAGTATGATGGTGATCTTGGCCATCATACTTGTGACTTTGGTCAAAGACCATCTCATCAAATCATTAGATACGAGAGGTTTTAACAAACCTCTTCTTTTCTTCCATAATCCTTGAATATACCAATCTTGCCCGATTAATCGCCGCTCCGTCTATTATAGCCCTTAGGCAGAGATCCGTGGCTTGGTTAATCCATCGTGACTTTGCTTTGTTCTCCTAGAATACATTTTGTCAAAATCAACATCGATGAACGGTACTTTCTTTTCGGCATTGGTCTCTTCAAATTAGCCGTTGCATTACGGTAGGTTTTCCTCGCCATTAATTTGAAGCTCTCCGGTATTCCGATGCCTTGTAGGTAAATGGATTTTCTCCGATCACAGTTTAAGCCAAAAATCTCTCCAATTTCATCAATCGATAGATCCACCTTCTTGTTTTTTCCTTTGGTTCGGATTTGCGATATCAAACCGGTATTAGTTGCCTTTGCCACTGGTTAAAAACTTGGCGGAGAGATCATCCAAAGTAAGATTCCTTGATGGTTTCATCGTGCGGTATTGTTTCAAACCTCTTGACTCGAGTAAATTTAGAATCTCTCTGGTTTCGGGATCGGTTGAAATATCCCATTCAACATACATTTCGACTTTGTTTTATCTCGAATAGAAGTAAGATCATATTCGAACTTGATTTTTGCTTTCTTGGAATCCGCCATTGATGAATATAGAAGGTTTAGGAGGGAAAGGAAAAGTTTGAGGAAAATATGAAGGGTTTTATGTGTGCGTAATTAAAAATTATGCACACAAACTCCTTTATATATGGAAAGATTTAATAATAAACAATTATATAACTAATAATTGCACGAAAAGGTTCAAGTATAGGCTTTCGAATCGCCAATAATGCAATTATGACATTTATTTTGAAAAGTGCGAGAGAATATTATTAAATATGTCGCGCATGATATTAAGACGGTTCATATTTCGAAACCGCCTCCATTTACGGCGCGTGAAGTGTACTCGGCATATTTCAAAAGTAAATTTGATAAGATTTCAGTCCGTAGTAACTTCTCTCTGACAGAGTTACTTATTTAAGAAAATACTTTTCGATTAATTGGAGAGATAAAATAAAATATACAAGTTTTAGAAAACAAATTTGAACCCTTATCCTTTTATTTTGTAAAACAAAATATTTTTAATATCTTGAGTAACTTCATTTTTGAAGAGATATTAAAAAGGATTATGATATTAAATTCATATATTAATTATATGAACCTAATATTCATAATTAAGAGAATTTTAGAGAAACTTCCTGGACTTTCACCTCGTCTGAATTGATAGCATCATTGTATGCTTTTTTGAACACTTGGATAAGTAGGCCTTGTCTTATATTAGAGACAAATTTATCGGACCTTGTTCTTTACGAAATCAAAAACACTTAGACAAATCATTAGTAACTTGGGTGTCGAGATAAGGTTCAATGGTCAATGCGATTCTATAAAAGTCGGTGACCGTTGCAATCTTATCTCGATTTACCCAATGTCGGATAGGTAGTTATCAAGTCGAGATAAGGTTAATATGACAAATCCTTGATTCTTGATTCCAAATTAGGAGATCAATGATATCAGCTACTTGATTGTCCTTTGACTCATATCTAGTCGATAATTCTTTCTAGACATAATAAACTAATTGAGAGAGATAAAGAATGGAAAACAAAGAATAAGATTATAGATTAACTAAAGAAACATCTAATAATCCTAATTCTACGAGATAGTTCTTTAAACCTTGTCTCTGCTAGTGGCTTTGTCAAGATGTCTGCTCTTTGAAAATCGGTAAGAATCTTCTCTAGTCGATGTCTCCTTTCTCCACATGGTCTCGGATGAAGTGGTGTCGATATCTACATGCTTGCATCTCGTATGTAGGATTGGATTACGGGTAATAGCTATGGCACTATTACTATCACGAGAAGATAGGTACATCTTTGGTGATAATGTTATAGTCCCTTAGGCTGTTGACTTATCCAGTTAGCTGAGAACAACAACTTCCACCGCCATATACTCGGCTTCATTGTGGAAGTAGCTATAGA
Organism: Paraleonurus japonicus; assembly: GCA_030762865.1. Classification (NCBI taxonomy): domain Eukaryota; kingdom Viridiplantae; phylum Streptophyta; class Magnoliopsida; order Lamiales; family Lamiaceae; genus Paraleonurus; species Paraleonurus japonicus. The sequence goes on from CM061061.1 coordinate 13,585,643, forward strand.
GGTTTGCTTTTTAGACAACCATGCAATCACTTACTTCCAAGAAATTAGCAAGTACCGGATGTAGATTTTACGTCTATCTTACACCCACCAAAATCTGAGTCGAGTATCCAGACTGGCTCAAAGTTGTCATCAACTGGATACCACAATCCAACATTTAAAGTTCCTTTCGGATACTTAAGAATTTTCTTCTGACTTCAAGATGGCTTTTCTTAGGATTAACTTGAAATCGAAACATGACTCCAACCGCAAATGAAATATCGTGTCTACTAGCGATTAAATATAATAAAGAACCAATTAGACCTCGATACTCGGTTTGATCGGTGTCTTCTCCCTTCTCGTCTGGATCCATTGAAAAATTTGTCATCATAGGTATCTTAGCTTTTGGCTGGTACCTATTCCAAATTTATCAATATGATCTTTGTATACTTGGCTTGGTTTATGAATATTCCCTTCTTTGTTTGTTTGACATGGAGTCCAAGAAAATAAGTCATCTCTCCCATCATGGACATTTCAAATCTGCTTTTCATAAGATGGCTAAATTCTTCACACAAAGATATGTTAGTTGATCCAAAAATAATATCATCAACATAAATGCAACTAACAAAAGATCACAACCAAATTCTTTTCTAAAAAGGGTTCTATCAATTCTACCTTTGACAAAACCATTTTGAATTAAATATTCGGACAAGGTGTCATACCATGCTCTTGGTGCTTGTTTAAGTCCATATAGAGCTTTCCTTAGTTTATAAACCTTGTCTCCTTTGACAAAACCAGGAAGTTGTTCAACATAAACTTCCTCGGCTAGAATTCCATTAAGAAATGCTGACTTAACATCCATTTGAAAAACTATGAATCTTTTAAAAGCAGCATAGGCTGAAAACAATCTTATAGCTTCCAGACGAGCTCTTGGTGCAAAGGTTTCATCATAATCAATCCCCTCGATTGTGAATAACCTTGAGCAACTAGTCTGGCCTTATTTCTAACAACAATATTGTTTTCATCCCTTTTGTTTTTAAAGACCCATTTAGTTCCAATGACTTTTTGATGATGAGGCCTTTCAACAAGCTCCCACACATCTTGTCTTTGAAATCGATTTAGTTCTTCTTGCATGGCATTAATCCGATTGCAATCGATTAGAGCTTCGTAATAGATTTAGGTTCAAGTAATGACACATAGCAACTGAACATACAATCTTGATTTAGTTGGGTCCTCGTCTGAACACCAGTCTAAATCTCCAATTATCTGCTCAATTTGGATGATATGACATTACTTTCTTACCTTTATCTTTTACGGTGGATGGTGTCTTGTCTGAATTATTTATTTCGGATGATTCTATGTTACCTTCTCGATAACTCTACGATCGGTGATGTATTGGTCGTCGATCGGTTGGTAGATCATTTGTTGAGGAAGATTTTCGTGTTCTTTTCCTTTGTCTGATTCTTCCTCTTCTTACGTATCCGATTCTTGATTGTAGAATTTTATGGTTGATCTCTTGATAGTCATCGATCCGGATCATCCGATATCTTTGTGATGTCCCTGTCTTATCAAACTCAAAAGAAGATTCATCAAACACCACATGGGGTGTTTCTTCTACACACAAGCTTGTCTTATTAAAAACTCTATATGCCTTTGATACGAGATGAGTATCCCAAGAATATCCCATCTGCTATCTTGGCATCAAAAGTTTTTAATTGAGTCCATTGTTGTGTATGAAACATTTACAACCAAATATATGGAAATAGGAAATTTTGGGAGATCTTCCCTTCCAAATTTCATAGGGAGTTTTACACTTATTCTTAACAATTAAGCTTCTATTTTGAACATAGCGGTGTATTAACGACTTACGCCCAAAACTGTGAGGAGTGTTGTACTCGAGATAACATTGATCTAGCTGCTTCTTTCAAGGTTACTTTTTCCGTTCAACTACTCCATTTTGTTGTGGAGTCCTTGCTTTGGAGATGTTTCTGAGCTATGCCATTCTCAATGCGGTATTTAGTGACAAATTTATTAAGGAATTCAGTACCTTTATCACTTCTAATTTTAACAATAGTTAGTCCCTTTTCATTTTGAATCTTTTTAAGAAATTCTATAATCTTAATCATAGTCTCATTCTTTTTGTATAAGAAAATAACCCAAGTAAATCTTGAAAAATCATCAATAATTACCAAGGTATATTTTCTTCCACTAAAGCCGAGAGGTGTTCTTGGACCAAAAGATCCATGTGAAGAAGTTCCAGAATTCTTTACGAAGAAGGACTACTTATTGTTTTAAAAGAAGCTTTAGTCTGTTTTCCTTTTTGACAAGCATCACACACATGGTTCTTTGAAAATACTTTATCAAAGTCCTTTAACTAAAGATTTCCTTGCTATTTTGTTAAGAGTTTTGAAGTTTAAGTGACCAAGTCGTTTGTGCCAACAACTTAAATCATCGAACTCTTAGCAACAAGACAAGTATCTTTAGGACAACTTTTGAAATTTGCAACATAAATGTTACCTTATTTGACTCCAGCTAATAAAATATTTTCATTGATACCATCTAATACATAGCAAGCATTATGAGTAAATTTGACACAAAACCCCTTATCACAAAATTGTGAGACTTATAGTAGATTGTGCTTCAATCCTTCCACGTAGTAAACTTCATGTACTTGAATATCTCCTATCATCGGTGTCCCTACACCTTTGGTAAGTCCATAGTTGTTGTCTCCAAACATTACTCTTGGTCCATCTATGGTCTGATAGTTAGAGAGAAAGTTGTCTCTCATAGGTCATGTGTTTGGAGCGACCCCTGTCAATGTACCGGATGACCTCAAGAATGTCTCCTCTATCAACTATCTTCTTATCTTCCTACAATAACAAATTTATTTGCTTAGGTACCCTTTGTACTTTGGGTCCTTTCATGTTAAGTTGATTTTTAGGAATCCAGGACAAAGATATCGGTGTTCCTTAAAACCATAGATTGAAGTTTACACCCATATCTATCTACTAAGATAAGACTTTCAAGATCAATCTTATTTAAGCGATCTTTTGAGATTGTCTTAAATCTTGGTAAGAATGGATATGTTTTTCTTCTTCCATCAAAGCTATTATACCTAGGATAAAACTTTGATTTAGTCTTGGGTTTAACCTTTGGAGTTTCTTTCCTCGTCTGTTTCTTCTTTTGAATTATCGGATGAGGAAATTAATTCCTTAGGTTTCCGGGGACTAAACCTAGTTTCTATCTTTGGTTTAGTTGCTTTAACAAAGACTCTAAGTTTTATTGGATCATTTTTCTTACTCCTATCAAAACCTAATCCAGTTTTATCACTAGACTTTTGTGAAGTATTGAAGATTTTATCTATTGTGGTTTGGGAGTTATTTAGAAGTCCTAACTTGTGATTTAATTCTCTGTTAGTCTTCTTGTAACTCTCATTCTTAGAATAGATATTTGAAAATTTTATTTTCAAAGAACTCAATTCTTGTTCTAACTTATCTGTCTTATCGACAAGGTACTAGTGATCATCTCGGTCGACATTCCCCTTGAATGTACGGTCGATTTTTCACTTACCTTAGTCTGATTGACCTTAGTTAGATCGGTAATTTGATTCTTTAATTTAAAATTTTCAGTCTCTATCTGTTTATAAGCGAGATAGAGCTTTCTCCAAATCTTTTAAAAGTTTATCAATAAGACTAGGATCGATTCGATAAGGTATCACAATCATTATGCGGGGATGAATAGTAATGTACCTCTTTTGCCATTAAACAAATGTCGTCATCCGACCCAAAATCAGATGAGGATGAGGATGATGATGTCTCATGAACTTCTTCTTTCTCGGCCAGAAGAGCTCTACGATCCGGAAGAGCTCTCCGATCGGCTTATACCTTCTATCTCTTTTCTTCCTCTTTTCTTCTCTTTCTCTGGGAGTGAGTTGAGGACTATCATAACCTGTAGTGACCAGGCTTGTTGCATGTATAACATATATTTCCTCTGTCTGTTTTCGGACTACTATCTCCTCGTCGATAGGTGACTTATGATTCCTCATCGATCTTTTTATCAATCATTGTCTCGAACTCTTTTCATCTCTGTCGATCTATAGTTCCTTCGACACGAACTGTCTCTCTTGTTTCTTTTGTACTTCATTCTCAATCTTTCATATCTTTTCAATAGAAGAGCCATTTCCTCCTTAATAGACAAATCGAGATGCCTTGGAAATCTTTTCGCATTCATCTTGATGAACAAATGCTACAACCTTTCCGGATGTTGAAGATTCTCGCTTCATCTTCTTCATCTTCGATTTGGATGTCATATTCTAATGCCTTCGGATGAGAAAACAAAGTGTGGTGTGAAATTGAAGATAGATTTTGAGTAGCTTTCAGAATATTAGCTTTCTCTCTCCATCTTTTGCTTAATGACCTCAACACTTTATTGTTGATTTCTTTCTCTGTATATGTTTTTCCCAAATCACCGCCTTGTTCAAGATTTGTCAACCTAACATCCAGTTGATCAACAAACTCTCCTTCTTTCATCTTGAAAGTGTCAAAAACTTGTAGAACAGATCGCAATTTGTTTTCTTTAACACGATCGAGATCCTTCATGATTCCAAAGAAGAGTTTCCCACATTTCCTTGGCAGCCTTGCATCTTTTTACCTTTTCTATCCAATCCTTACTCAATGTTTCAATGATCTCAGTTCTTGGAACTTGATCCAGCATTATGAATCTTTCTTTCATAACTTGTGAGTTACGAACTTTTCTTTTCTTGCCTCACTCTTGTTTCTCGTGTAGTACCATCACTTGTGCCACCATGATAAAACTTGATAGGTCCTTCTTCAAGAACCTCCTCCATTCTATCATGAATTGCTTTGAGATGGTTCTCAATTCTGAATTTCCAGTAGTCATAGTCTTCAATTGAGAAATCGGGTAGACTCCTGGATTTCTTGCTCTTAACCAAGACATGGTGAACTAGAAAAACCAAAACACTTACAAGATCTTGTTAGTAGAATCATTACAAGAACAAATTTTAGGATCTTGGTTAAGACCTAGAATCAATATCAAAACAGCTTAACACCGCTCTGATACCACTTGTTGGTCGCGATTAGTTGAGAGTTTAGACGAAACTTAAACAACCTTCTAGGAAAAATCTAGATGGGGGGTTGAATAGATTTTTTCTGATTTTTACAAATCTTTCAAACTTATTCAAAGCACCAAAGTAACACAAATGAAAACAATTATTAAACTCAACTTTAACAAGATCAAAAGCAAACCTGATATTTTATTTTAACTTTAATCCTGAAATTAATCTTTGATTAACGAATCGAAATTGAAAAGAAACAGGTAATTAAATCAAAGCAATAAAGAACACCAGATTTATAGTGGTTCGGATTATAAAAATCCTACGTCCACTCTCCTTCTTCAACTTGAAGAAGGGTCTTCACTCTTGTCTTTCTTCTTTCTTGCTTACTTACTTACAAATGTGAATCTTCAGCCTTACAACAATTTCTTCCTAATTTCTGAATATCTATGAAGATGTTATGTGAAAAAGTGTTCTACAAACACTAAAACCGGAAAACGTATAGAACGTTTGTGTGTGTTTACAACTTTTATGATTTGCGCATATAGAATGTGTGAATAGTTGTGAATGCAAAGTATCAAAAGTAATTCTAATCTAATTTCTATCCCTATTTATAGAGATCTTCATTTGGTAGTTGTAACTTCCTTGAATTATGTTTTGGTCGAGTTATAACAATATAATCGAAACTTGTAACATCCTCTTGGTTAGTTGAAATCAAGCTGTTTCTTGAATCTTGTGAAATTCTTCTAATACTTCATCGTCATTATTTGCTTCACCCCTGTCTTCGTCTTCATTCCTTGTCTGGGTGATTGTTTATCGTATTGAATCTTAAGCTGTGTTTTTTGTGTTGTCCTTATCGATATCTGGTCCTCATCTCGATTTCTTGTCCTTATCTCGATGTTTGTCCTCGTCGATTTCTTAACCTAGTCGACTTCTCATCCTCATCTTATTTGTACTTAGTTTCATTTACAATTACTTCAAATTGTCTATACATAATGCTCATTGGTCATCCTATTTTAACACATCAAAACTAAATACAACTTTTCTTTCCTAACAATTATAAATATATATATATATATATATATATATATATATATAAATATATGTATATATATATATATAAATATATATATATATATATATATATATATAGTGTAGATAACACGTAATTAGCTATAACAAAATTTTCTCAACAAATAAATCTCTCTCTTTTTAAAAGTGCCGATTTTTTCTTCCTTTTCTTTCAAAAATTTAAATTTTTAATTTAAAATCTTATCTTTTAAATGCGAGATTTTGTAGATCCAAATTTCCTTTTTATTTCAACAAAAATATCTCTCTCACCTTTATATTTATTTTAAATACACGGTTGTGCATTAAGAAAACATGCTCAAAAAAATAATTTTCTTCATTCACCGTAAATTCATGTTTTCCCTCTGGAACATCGAATATATTTCTTCTCTCATTTTCTTGCGGTTTCGGTGTCAAGGAGGTCACGCTCTAAAATACAAGGATAATCGGTGAGGTTTCTCACTTACGTATTTACTTTGTCACCTTTAAATGTTCATGTGAATTTAATTGTTGCTTATTGCATCATACGTTATGATTTTCGTTAACGCATGTTATGGCTTTTCTAGTCATTCGTTAACGCATGTTTATTTACGGGAAACCGTGCATCATTGGTTTAGCCAGCATCCTTGGTTTAGTCAAGGAACAAACATTGAGTATGAATGTTATGTAAGTTGATGGTTTTATTTATGTGTGATATTTAAGCGTGACAAAGGGACCTCACTAAGCTAGTGGTTTTGCTCACCCAATCTCATTAATATTTTTTTCATCGAGGAGTGTTGGCGGGAAGAGGCGGTGGGTGACATTTGATTAATATTATAAATTTTTATAAACTTTTATTTCTTTATCAATTTTTACACAAGAAAGTTTAATGAAATAATATTATTTTTATACGAATTAAGATTTTAAAATAAATTGCTTTTAGACACGATTTTAAATTTTAAAGTCTTCCGCTGATTGTCAAAATTATTTTACTGTCAAATAAAGTTGTAGTTCTTTTCTCAAGTTAAAATTTTTGTTCACGCCTTTTATTTTAAAATTGTTATTTATTTTTAAAAATTGGGGTGTGACAATTGAAGATTATTGGTGATGTTCTTCCTCTTATCTCTTTTTAATTTCTTAATTGTTGTGATTTGTGTTGTATTTGTTCAATCCTATTTTCTTCCCATGGGTTTTGCCCTTGACACCATGGGCTAACTCTCTTGTGCTTGGGTTAATTGAAATCGATGATGATTTGATTGACTATGCTATGATTGTTGATAATGGGAGATCAATTGAGTAGATTGCTTACTAATTGTGATTCTCAATTGTGCTTCATGCTTTATTATCTCTTTAAATTAGTGTTTGATCACCCTAGCTATAGGCAAGAGCTACACTAACGTGATCCGGGATTAATCGGGTTATAATTGTGTATGAATGTATGGATTGGGTGCTTGAATTGAGAGATTAGTTGCACTAAGGATACTCACGTTAGTTTGTTTCCTAATTTTGATTCTTAATTGTGCTTCATGTAAGATTGTCTCTTTAGATTAATGGTTGATCACCCTAGCAATAGGCGAGTTGAGCTAAAGTGATTAGGTGTTAATCGGGTTACAATTTTGCTTGATTGTATGAATTGGGGACTTCTACATTGAGAGATGGGAAGGACTAAGAATACTCACATTAGGCATTGTGATTTTAATGGAGTGATTAATTTCATGATGGTTTAATGCTTTCTATCTTAGTTGATTTGCAATTTGATTCAATTGTAGTTTGTTGATTGATGATTCATTGATGGATGTTAGCCCTATCACCTCTATCCCACCATTTATTGTTGTGTTTGTTCTCGCATTTTAAGTGTTCGATCATTTGTTTGCTTGTTGTTGATTTGTATCTTTGCAAGTGTTTGTAGTGTTAGAGCCATCCCTTGTTGCATCAATAGTCACTAAGAACATGTATTTCTAGGGCCTCACGTGCATACTTTTTCCATTGGGTTCGATAATTTGCAATTGGTCTTAATACCGCTTACCGGAAATACTACTCCAATCAAATGGCGCCGTTGCAGGGAAATTAGTTTTTGCGCCTATAGTGAGACTTAGGAATTGCTTGAAGTGGCTACTTGTTGCCTTTGTGTGTGTGTTTGTTTTGTTATTTTTGTGTGAATTTGATACTTTGCTATCTTGTCAAGATGGAAGATACAACTCATATGCATGGAATCAAGAGTTTTATCAAGAGAGTATGGTGTATCCTCCACATTATGAGGATTTTGGATACAATAATTGGATGAGCTTTGATGATAATTATCAATTGCAACAAGTTCCATCCAATTATGAAGATTGGAGATATGAAGAAGTTCCTCCCAACCTCAAGAGATGTTCCCATATTATGAGCCTTATGATCAAACATTCAATCCATGTCTTGGATTTGAGTATCAAGGAGCATCTGAAGGGGATTACTATGACTATGGGAGAAGCTATAAGTATGACTACCAAATGCTACAAGCTTCTTTCCAAAATAAAAATGGGGACTCCATGAAGTGAGAGCTAATTTGCAAGAGATGCTTGGAGTTTTGTTGGAAATATTTGAGGAAAATGATCCTATATGTGATGAAATGCTTCCCTTGTATGAGGAAATTTATGAGACCAAAGCAAAGGTTAATTCATGGATAGAGGGGAACATGGAGATCACCGAAGTTCATTCCATGTTTATAAAGAGTCAACTCAAATTTTTCTTACGCCAAGTAAAGAACATGACCATCATGGAGAATCAAGAAGAAGAGGGGAGGAAGAAAATGCAAGTGAAGAAGATGTAGAAGAGGGTCCAAGCAAGGAGGATGAAGTGGAAAATTTCCTTGTCAAAAGTGAGGACGAGGAATGTCCATTGATGGACATGAGCTATAATGAACAAGCAAATCTAGAAGCACCAAATGAGGAATTGAAGAATGACATGAGCATTTCTAAACCTTCTAACTCTTCAATTTGTACTTTAATTGAAATTGATGCTTCTAATGATTTGATTTTGCCTCTTGAAAACTTTGTTTATAGGAAAGAATTGAAGAAGTGTTTGGGCATCCTTGGAGAAAAGAAATAGAGAGGGTTATTGGTGAGAAAGAAAGGAGGACAACCATAAATAAAATGCAAGGATGCGAATGATGGGTCTCTCCATGACTTTGAAGCTCAAAGGTTGAGATACAATGGCAAGGAGGACCGCTATCCTTGGCCATTCCGATGAAGGAAGATGGAAGTGAAAGAATAAGTCCGGCATAGGACAATAAAAATAGCGTTTGATGGGAGACAACCCATCCTTTTTATTGCTTTTGTGTGCTTTTTTGTTTGCTTTTTGTTTTTGTTTCGTTTTTGGGAGAATTGGCTTGGGAATTTATTTGCTCATGTTTAAGAGGATGTGTTATCATGCTATGGGATTCATTTGGATTATAGAGCTTATTGTTGATACCATGTGGAGTTGCATATATTTGTATCACTCTCATGCCAAACTTTGAATTTCATGCTTACATTCAAGTTTGGGGGTGTTGATCGTTATAGTTTACTTGCATCTCTTTGTGGTAATGAATTGATGATTCTTGTGCTCAATTGTAGGCACACTTGCTAGATGAATTGGAAGTGATTGGAATTGCAAGGAAATGCAAGATCAAGAAAGAAAGTGCATAAAAACATGATGAGCCCTACATGTTTGAAGGAAGATTGAGTTTAAAGGCTTTATGGTACAACATTTCCTTTCAAACTTAGACTTGTCTAAGTTTGGGGGAGGTGTTTTTCTTTCTTTGCCTATCTTTGAGCTCTTATATGATTATGGGGTTTGTTAAGCTTATTGCTTATTGATGATTAAGCTATATTGGTATCTTGGATTTCTTGCATATATTCTTGGATTGATTTATCTTGAGCTTAGTTGTGGATTTATTGCATATCTTTGAGTATCATCTTGATGAAGTGAGTATGCTTGGGACTATGTACATGAGCACTTGTGCTTGATTTGCAAGACTTATTGAATTTTGATATGATCAAGAGTTGATTTGTAGCTTGAAGCTAGCATTCCTGATTAATTGTGTAAAGATGAATGTGATTGATAATGCTTGATTCATTGCTCAATTTAAGCCCGTGAGCTTTTGTGCCTTAATAATCGTACATCTTATACGGTTGAATGATTTCTTTGTGAGTGCATCATTCATAATTTGTATGCTAGAACTTACCACTACACTTGTTGAGATTGATCTTTGTGTGATGTCATGAAAGTGATAAGAGGCCATGTTTGGAATGATGAGTCATTTCGCCAAATTTTTCCCACCAATTACATTTGATTTCCTTAGTGAGCCATGTTGAGCCTATTTTTCCTTATTCTTTGGCAAACCAAGTGAAATTGAAGCCATTAGCCTATTTTTGATGAGCCTTCTTGTCCTATGCTTAGTAGAGCTTGATTGTTGGCTAATGATGGTGATTTGATTGCTAAGTGTGGAGGAAAATAATGTGCTAAGTGATGAAAAGAAGAAATGTTGTGAAAAATTGAATTGTGAAAAGAAAGTTTTGAATATCAAAAGAAGAAAAGATTCAATTTGAGAGCTTAAAAGAAGAAAGCTCAAGTGAATGGTGGTGATTGAACTCTAAGTGCAAAATAAAGAGTGGTGATTGATGATTGAAGAGATGTGAATTGTTTTGATTAGCTTTCATTCAAGTCTCTACTACTTTGTCACTCTTATCCAAATACATCCCACCTTTCCAAAGAACCTACATTACAACCTAGAAGAAAGACCTCTTTGATTCTTGATTGAACACAAATGATTTTGTTTGAGATTGAGTCTTTTTGCAAGCTTATGGTGTGCGGGTTTGTGAAGTTGATGATTGAGTGCATTATACCTTTATACACTTGAGAGAAGAGTGAAACACTACATGGAAGGAGCAATGACTTGAGTGTTTGATGTTGCATTTATTTGAGCATGATCTATCTTGATTGCTAGTGGATAGTTTGCATTGATATTATTGATCATTGATGAGTTCGATTGTCTTCTACTTCGTCTATGGTGCCATGTGACATAATTGCAATCAATTCACTCCTTTGTGCTTAGTTTCTACGTTGCTCGAGGACGAGCAACACTCCAAGTTTGGGGGTATGATTGGAGTGAATGGATGCATGTTTTTAGGGGCATTTTAGTGCAAAAAGTGAGCTAAAGTGTTCATTTTTGTGCCTAAATGTGTAAAGTATCACTATTTCGCCTAAAAAGTATTATTTGTGAGATTATTGATGTTTTCCATCCGTTTTACAGGTAAATCAGTGGATTTTGGCCAAACCGAGAGTACCGACATGCTTAGAATGAAGAGACAAATGAGACGAACGAGACGGACAAAAATGGGGGTCGGAGGCGGAGTCCGGCTGAAAAAATGCCACTGGTCTCGACCTGCGGTCGAGGGCCGAGGCCTCGACTCGAGGGATAGAACAAAATGTTGAAAGTCAAGATTTTAGAGAGGCCTCGACTCGAGGGCTGAGCCTCGAGTCGAGGAAGAGGCAAAATGGGCAGGCCTCGAGTCGAGGGCTGAACCTCGACTCGAGGAGGATTTTTAGAAATTCGTTATTTAAAGGGCGAGTAGAGCATAAGCTGAAGTAACTTTTGATAGAGCAGTTAGTAGCGGTTTTGGGGCGATTTCTTAGGCCCCAAGCTAATATCCCACTTTAGGTAGAGTAGAAGTTAGATTTAGATTTAGATTTCAATTGTTGTTGATTAGATTTGCCATAGATTAGCTTTAGATCATTGTTATTCTTTCAATTCAAGTTGGTAATTCATTTGAAGATTGGTGTTGAAGACTCAAGCATTCCTATTGTTGTTGATTGAAGATTATTGGTGATGTTCTTCCTCTTATCTCTTTTTAATTTCTTAATTGTTGTGATTTGTGTTGTATTTGTTCAATCCTATTGTAACGCCCCAAACCCGGATAGTTCTACTTACTTATCCAGATTCGAATCGTCACTTAGTGAAAGGAAAAAGTGAGACAATTTTTTTTTTTTTTTGAGAAAGGAAAATAATAAAGAAAACGATAAATGAAGACAATTGAGTGATTCTTAACTTAAAGGTTTTAGCATCTAATTAAAATCCAAAACATTAAGCAGAAAGCATAATTAAACCGTAACAATGGAGAAAGTATTAGTGAGTCTAAGGGTCCGACGTGAGCCCAAGTTTAGCAAATACGAGATAAGGAGTCTAAATCAGCCGACAGAAAATAAAAGCATTTAAGCATTCAAATATTTGGCGGGGAAGACTCCGTCTACTGCTGCTCCCAGTACTCCTTCGGCTCACCTGAAAAAAATATTTAAAGGGGCATGAGAATTTGAATTTCTCGGTGTGGGTAGCCCGTACGCTATCATGCATACGGTTTAATATTATATACATCAATCATATTTTTACAGAAAAGTAAACACCGAGACGGACCACCTCCGCTCGTAAAACATAAATGAGATGGACCACCTCTGCTCATAAACAACCGAGATGATACCAACATCGCTCGTAAACCGAGACGGACCACCTCCGCTCGTAAAACAACCGAGACGATACCAACATCGCTCGTAAACCAAATACAATTTAGCAATAATATTTCAACTATGACATAAATTAAGGCAATACGGTTAGTGCCACCCACCTTAAATGAAGTTCGAAAGTATAACTGGAAAGGGGAAACGTCCGAGTAAAGCACCGACCGGTCGTATTCGTTCCTAAAGGAAAATTTTGGTTTTAGTTTCTTATCGAGGAATATACTTATGCATACAAAGGCATTGGTCCCGAAGGACTTTTGGTCACTTACACGTTTTCCATCTTTTAGTCGTAAGTTATTGAAACTTTAATCTTTTGACACAATACATATATATATATATATATATATATATATATACACACATAAAGACTCTTACTAACATGCTCCTAAGTATGACACGTAAATTGGAAAACACCTTTTCAAAAGTGATGATTCGAGCATTATGACAACTTCCGACTGTCCGTTCTCGACTTTGGGGCATTTTCTAAAATATAAATAAATTATCTAAAATTTGGCAAATGTACAATAAGTACTCCCTTGAAGTGTATAACACACATAAAATATGGTCTCATTAAAAAGGTATATGAAAAATGGGTTTTTGAATTTATTTCCTAAGACGAAACAAAGGATCCAAAAAGTTTTCTGTTTTATGTCACCATAGAAATAATTTTCCTAAAAATACTAAAACACTTCGAAAATTCACGAAATTTTATACAGTAGGTACATCATGAAGTCACTAACATTTTCTTATTTGACTTTAGGCAAAATATGAAAGGAAAAGGGTGTTTTGGCTCATTTTTGGAAAAGGGACAGAAACATTTCTGCATTTCCAGTCACGTACCAACTAGAGAAATATTTTTGCAGAACTATTTAAACTACTCCTAAAATCATGAAAAAATTTAGAAACGAAGCTAACATCATGTAGTATTTTATTTTGATTTTTATAAAAATAATAACTGAAGTGAGGAATACCAGAAAAATCGGGAATCACAAAAACGTCACAGATTGTCACACTAACATAAAAAATTCATAGTTTATTGAATATAACTCCAAAATACATGATACCAGTGGAAAATAAAAGCTATTTCATCCTACTTCCTAAATATGCTGACAAACATGCCAAAGTAGTAAGTTACGAAAATGTATCAGTTTAAACCTCTGACGGAAAAACAGATTGTTCATCTATTTACATACTATGAACACTTAAAAACTTATTCGTACTTTCAAAAATCATGAAACCTTCAACTCTTTCATAAAAAACTATCATGCTACCAAGAAATAAACAAGACTTCAAGAAGAACACATGCCTTTCTCCCTATCAAGAGTTTTTAGAGAACAAAGTTAAGGTTTGAGGTGAGGTCACCTTTGTAGTCTTTCTTTAAAAAGGCTAGGGCCAAATGCCTTCTTCAAGCTCTTCCTATGAATGACTCTACTCCTTTCCACCTTGAAGGAAGATGAATGACTTGAGGTAAGAGTTGGGGGTGTCTTGTATGTAAAAAGAAAATGGGAGAAGAAAAAGTTCTCCTCCTCCCTTTGTGTAGTAGTGGCCGAAAATTTGGGGTGAAGGGGGAAGAGGGGTGCTCCCTTTCTTTTGATGACTTGAATGGGAGGGAGAAGTGGTGCCCAAGTAATTTAAAAGAGCATGTGGGAAAAATGGAGGGCTAAGATTAAAACAAGTGGATGATGGGGATGGACAAGAAGGACAACAATTAAAGGGGAGGGGGTACATGTACTTTAGGAGTCAACACACTTTGTCTTGGTGTGTTGGCTCCTTGAAGGTGGCTGCAACCCCATTTGGACATCCAACATTGTGGGCCCCACAAGCCTTTCGATTCAGGGTATCGGTTCGATACGGAAAAACGGGCTCCGTTTGGGGTTTGAGCTCAGGAAACTATGTTTCGTTCGTTTTATCACTAAATAATTCCACAACTTTAAAAATTTGTAATTAAGAAGGCTTTTAACTTATTTTATCAACTCGGTTCTCGGTTGGTTCGGTTTTTGTTCGGTATATTCGAATTTCGGCATTTTTAGGATTTTTCGCCCAATTTTCGGTGACTAAAAGAAGACTCTCACAAACGGTTTATTCACTTATTTTGGAGTTGTATTTTATCCGCATTCCGACTATCGAGTACCGGTTCGATCAATATTAGAGTTTCTAGAGTACCGTCGGTTCGGTTCTGCTCGTCCGGTACCCAAAATCAAAGATTTTGAATAACAATGAAGTTTCTCTTTTCGAAAGGACAATCAAGCATAAAATGACACTCACACAAGAAAATAAAATAAATCAAAATTTGGGTGCAGGTATTACACCTATTTTCTTCCCATAGGTTTTGCCCTTGGCACCATGGACTAACTCTCTTGTGCTTGGGTTAATTGAAATCGATGATGATTTGATTGACTATGCTATGATTGTTGATAATGGGAGATCAATTGAGTAGATTGCTTACTAATTGTGATTCTCAATTATGCTTCATGCTTTATTATCTCTTTAAATTAGTGTTTGATCACCCTAGCTATAGGCGAGAGCTACACTAACGTGATCCGGGGTTAATCGGGTTATAATTATGTATGAATGTATGGATTGGGTGCTTCAGAATTGAGAGATTAGTTGCACTAAGGATACTCACGTTAGTTTGTTTCCTAATTTTGATTCTTAATTGTGCTTCATGTAAGATTGTCTCTTTAGATTAATGGTTGATCACCCTAGCAATAGGCGAGAGTTGAGCTAAAGTGATTAGGTGTTAATCGGGTTACAATTTTGCTTGATTGTATGAATTGGGGACTTCTACATTGAGAGATGGGAAGGACTAAGAATACTCACATTAGGCATTGTGATTTTAATGGAGTTATTAATTTCATGATGGTTTAATGCTTTCTATCTTAGTTGATTTGCAATTTGATTCAATTGTAGTTTGTTGATTGATGATTCATTGATGGATGTTAGCCCTATCACCTCTATCCCACCATTTATTGTTGTGTTTGTTCTCGCATTTTAAGTGTTCGATCATTTGTTTGCTTGTTGTTGATTTGTATCTTTGCAAGTGTTTGTAGTGTTAGAGTCATCCCTTGTTGCATCAATAGTCACTAAGAACTTGTATTTCTAGGGCCTCACGTGCATACTTTTCCCTTGGGTTCGATAATTTGCGATTGGTCTTAATACCGCTTACTACTCCAATCACTTACCCAATCATCAAGCAAGCATTTGTTCTCAATATTTTCAACAATCATGTTTGACCTTGTTGCATAATGTATAACCTTCCACACTAAAAGCTTGTTCACAAGCAACGGTTGAGGCGGAATATGAAAAAAATTTATCTTGTGATCATTGATATTATTTGATATGTGTTTGTTCTCCTCGACCACCACTTTAGTATGTCTAGAGGGTTACCTTGCTCATCTTGTTGATACTTAAAAGTAATTACTACATAAGTTTCAACTTTTTGACAAGGATTAACATTAGATGATCTTGATCTTTTTGGGTACGAGAATCCATATAACTATGTAATATTTCAATTTTACTCGCATTAGGACGTACATAACTATTCAAACTTTGTTGATTGTCATTTCAATAACAATTGTTGTGTTGTTATTTTTGGTAGGCTGATCAAGAGGTATTTTTTTTTAGATTGGTAATGTAATGTATGAATCAAATGATTTTATTAATTTTTAATGTATGTATTGACTATATATAACAAAATCTGTTTAGTAGTTGAGAATATGTTTTAATATATTTGTTGAACTATATATTAATATACGTATTGGTTATATCTTTTGATTTGGATGATTAAGATACAATAATCTAAAGTGAACAGAGTAATCCAACTAGAATTCAATATAATTGGAGAGAGTAATCTTAAGTACAGAAGACATTAATTTTTTCAATATAACTGAAGACAGTAATATTTTGCCAAATACAAAGAAGAATACATGTTTTGGTGGATTTATATTCAAAAAGAAATTAAAACAAGACATGTTTAACAGAGTGTTTAGCAAATTGTTTGTCTTACAAAAATGCCCAGGAAGGATCACCCTATTCAAACTTGGGACCTTAGTTATATATCTCCAGTTTGTTGGTTCCTCGACTGAGTTTCACAAGATAATCTAGAGGGGGAGGGTTTGAATAGATTATCTAAAATTCTTGGAATTTCAGATTAACTATTCAAGTTAGTCTTCTAAATTAATCAAAGTTCATACCGTAAAAGTTTATAATTAACTTTTCAGATTATTTGAATTCGAATCAAGAGAAGTATGAACAAGATAATAAGAAGAATAAATACAGAAAGTAAAGAACACATGGATTTATAGTGGTTCGGATATGAATATCCTGCATCCACTCTCCTTCTACAAATCTGTAGAAGGGTCTTCTGCTTCTTACTTACTTACTTTCCAACTTACTTACGACTTCTGATTACAATCTTCAAACTAAACTCTAACTTTTCTTCTTGAAGATATGAAGTGGATGATGATTTTTATATACACCTTCAAAAGAGGATTCTAACTCGTGTGTGATTTTTCTAAAGAGTGATTTACAAGTGAAAAATGATGCATCAAGTTAATTTTGATAAGTGTCTAATCCTATTGAGTAACACTTGTGTGAACCGGGTGCATACGATGAACTCTATTTTTATTATCACCGTCATACACATTCACTATCACTGTCATGCACATGCACAATCACTGTCATGCATTTGTATTATTATAAGTAAATATGATAGTGACAATATATGTGCATGACAAAGGTGGCGGTGAATGTGCATGACAATGATAATAAAACGAGTTCATCGTATGCACCCGGTTCACACAAGTTTTTGTCAATCCTATTTATACAATCTCTGGAGTTAGTTAGTTAGTTAGTTAGTTAGTTAGAACTAACTTCAACCTCTTAACCGAATCTAGGAATAACTGCTCCTTCATCGGTGATGTTCTTAAGTTGTCATCCGACTCGACTTTGATCTCGCTCTTCTTATTCTACTCGGCTGATTTCATATTGTCTTGAGCTCCTTATTATTATCTTCTATCAGACGACTTCTTCCAACTTGCTCTTCTTCAAATGACTTGAGCTTTGTAGATCCTCGGCCGACTTACCTCATCGGACCTAGTCAAGTACTAAAATTTTAAACTTTATCGGTCTTCGTTACTTAATTTGCTCAATACAACTCACTGGTCATCCTAGATTACAAATCATTCCTAATCTGTTTTAAAACATCAAAACTAAACTAATACTTATCTAACAATTTCTCCCTTTTTGATGATGTTAAATCTATAAGAAAAAAATTAAACTAAGAGGAACAAGGTCAAGTTTTTAAGAAATCAATCATCAAAGCAATTCATCCAAGTAACTTAAACCAGATTACCTAACACATTATCGGACATGATTAAATACTTAGTCAAAATTCTACTTAGAATTAAACGAATTAGAATACTTATCAGCCAGCTAATCACCAGGTAGTTACTCATTTTTAAACATAAATAAACAACTTATTCTGAGTTAATTAAGCAATTGATTAACTCACAAGAACATGAATCAAAATATGTGATTTCCGATTAAGTACAAATCATTACAAGTTTTAAAACAAGAGGAGGTCACAAGATATCATATATACAGATTTAAACAAGGAGAAATAAGACATATAGACAAAGGATATAAAAGAAAAAATTATCTAATCATACCATCTATCCTTTTCTTCGTTGCATCCGATTGAAGATGCGCTCTCGAGTTCTTTCAGATCAGGATCAAATAGTTTCATTAAAGCTTGTTCTCTCAAAAAAGTCTGCACGATCCATTCTTTATCAACAGAACCATCTTCGGATGTCTTGATTGGGATGAAGGTTTAAGCGAGTGCAATCAAATCTTCATTGAACCATTCATCTAATTTTTCAATCAACTCATAGAGACTTGAATTCTCTTTCTCCATCCAATCATGCCAAGCCACGTTCTCATCGACGAGGTGGCTCTCCTTTACAAATATGCCGAGAAAAGGTCCACTTTTCATCGAGCTTCTTGATTGGAGTTCTTAAGGGGCCTTGATTGGAGTGTATAGAGCAAGAGCTTTTAAGACCAATCGCAAAATATCGAACCCAAGGGAAAAAATATGCACATGAGGCCCTAGAAATACGAGTTCTTAGTGACTAGAGTTGCAACAATGGTTTGGACTAAAAACAACAAAACACTTGCAAGAATACAAAATAACAACAAGCGAACAAATGATCGAACACTTAAGATGCGATAACAAAAATAACAACAAATGGTGGGATAGAGGTGCTAGGATTAACATCCATCAATGAATCATCAATCAACAAGCTACAATTGAATCAAATTGCAAATTAACTAAGATAGAAAGCATAAACCATCATGAAATTAATCACTCCATTAATATCACAATGCCTAATGTGAGTATCCTTAGTCTTTCCCATCTCTCAATGTAGAAATCCCCAATTCATACAATCATACAAAATTGAAACTCGATTAACACCTAATCACGTTAGCTCAACTCTCGCCTATTGCTAGGGTGATCAACCATTAATCAAAAGAGACAATTTTACATAAAGCACAATGAAGAATCACAATTAGGAAGCAATCTACTCAATTGATCTCCAATCATCAACAATTATAGCATCATCAATCAAATCATCATCAATTTCAATTAACCCAAGCACAAGAGATTTAGCCCATGGTACCACAAACAATACCCATGGGAAGAAGATAGAATTGATCAAACACAAAGCAAATCACAACAATTAAGAAATTAAAGAGACAAAAGAGGAAAAACATCACCAAATGATCTTCAATCAACAAAAAGAGGAATGCTTGAGTCTTCAACACCAATCTCTAAATGAAATACAAGCTTGAATTGAATGAATTACAAGAATCAAATGCTAATCTATGACTAATCTAACAACAATCAATGGAAATCTAAATCTAATCTACCACTTTACTCTACCTAAGATAGAAAATTGGCTTGGGGCTGAGAAATCGCCCCAAAACCGCTACTAACCGCTATTATGAGAATCGATGTCACTGAATTGCTCTGCTTCTCCCCTTAAATACCGAATTTTTGGAAAAACCTCCTGATTGGAGTGTAGAGGGTAAGAGTTATTAAGACCAATCAACAAAATATCGAACCCAAGGGAGAAAGTATGCAAACGAAATTCAAGGATAAGAGTTCTAAATGGCTAAAGTTGCAACAAGTTTTTGGACTAAATCTCTACAAAATGCAAGAAATTAAATGGCAAGATTATGCAAACAATCTATCAAACACCTAGAATGCAAGATCAAATATTCTAAAATCAATGGGGGAATTGGGTGCAAGGGATAATCTCCATTAAGGAATCCATGATTAACAAGCTATGATTGTATCCAAATGCAAATCAATCAAATTAGAAAGCATAAACCATCATGAAATTAATCACTCCATTAATATCACAATGCCTAATGTGAGTATCCTTAGTTCTTCCCATCTCTCAATGTAGAAGTCCCCAATTCATACAATCATGCAAAATTGAAACCCGATTAACACCTAATCATATTAGCTCAACTCTCGCCTATTGCTAGGGTGATCAACCATTAATCAAAAGAAACAATTTTTCATGAAGCACAATTAAGAATCACAATTAGGGAGCAATCTAATTCAATTGATCACAATTATCAACAATCATAGCATGAGGCAATCACTTCATCCCTAATTTCAATTATCCCAAGCACAAAGCTATTAGCCCATGGTGCTACAAGCAAAAGCCATGGGTAGAAAATCTAAGAAAGCAATTAACAATCTAATCACTACAAGTAATGAATTAAAGAGAACAAAGAGTAAGAACATCACCAATTAAACTTCAATAGGAAAAAATAAGAATGATTAATCTTTTACAAAGCTTCAATCCAACTTCAATTCTCCCAATTCACAGCTGCAAACTTCAATTACAATCTATCAAACTACTAATCTAATGGACTAAATGTAGAATCTATCCTATTTCTGACAATCTATGGCAATTACAAGTGAATTCAAGTTACAAAATGCAAAATTCGCCCAAAGAAACTCCTAGAAACAGCTCTAAACCGCTAGAATGAATCTCTCCTCTGTTTTGGCTTCCAATGGCTTAAAAACTGAATTTTTCGGTTTTGGGCACTCCTCGAGTCGAGCTTCGAGGCCCTCGAGTCGAGGATCCTGCAATTTTCTCATCCCTCGACTCGAGGCTCCTCCATCGAGTCGAGCTCTCTGTCTTTTTGAAAATGTTTCCCTCCGCATGAACCTCGAGTCGAGGTCCGTGCATCCTCGATTTCAGCCCGAGACCAAGGAATTTTTATCGAGAAGGGCTCGGCCCGACTCCCATTTTCGTCCCGTATGTTCGTCTTTTCATTCTAAGAATACCGGTACTCTCGGTTTCGCAAAATTCCACCAATTTACCTGCAAAATGGACGAAAAACATCAAAATCTCACAAATAGTACTTTTGGGCAAAAGAGTGATACTTTTCACATTTAGGCACAAAAATCAACACCTTAGCTCACTTTTTGCACTAAAATAGACCCTAAAAACATGTATCAATTCACTCCAATCATACCCCCAAACTTGAATTGTTGCTCGTCCTCGAGCAACGTAGAAACTAAGAACAAAGGAGTGAATTGATTGCAATTATGTCACATGGCACCATAGACAAAATAAAAGACAATCGAACTCATCAATGAACATTTGTATCAATGCAACTATCCACTAGCAAACAAGATGAATCATGCTCAAATAAATGCTCAATCAAATACTCAACACATTGCTCCTTCCATGGAGTGTTTCACTCTTCACTCAAGTGTATCAAGGTATCAAGCACTCAATCATCAAATTCATGAACTTGCACACCATATGCTTGCCAAAAGACTTAATCTCAATAAAAATCAATTGTGATCAATCAAGAATCAAAGAGGTCTTTCTTCTAGGTTGTAATGTAGGCTCTTTGGAAAGGTGGGATGTTTTTGGATAAGAGTGACTAAATAGTAGAGACTTGAATGTAAGCTAATCAATACAATACACATCTCTTCTCTTTTCATCAAGTACACTCTTTCTTTTGAACTTCAATGATCAATCCACCATTCACTTGAGCTTTCTCTTTTAAGCTCATAAATTGAATTTTACTTCACTTAAATGTCACTTTTTTCACAATTCAATTTTTCCTTTCCCAACCTTTTTCTTCTTCTTTCAAGCATCATCACTTAGCACATTATCTTCCCAAACTTAGCAATCAAATCACCATCATTAGCCAACATTCAAGCTCAACTAATTATAGGACAATAAGGCTCATAAAAATAGGCTAAAATGGTTTCAATCTCACTTGGCTTGCCAAAGAATATGGATCATAAGGCTCAACATGGCTCACTAAAGAAATCACATGTATTTGGTAGGAAAAATTTGGCAAAGTAACTCATCATATCAAACATGGCCTCTTATCACTTTCAAGACATCACACAAAGATCAATATCAACAAGTCTAGTGGCAAGTTCTAGCATACAAATTATGAATGATGCACTCTCAAAGGATCAATCAACCGTATAATATGTACGATTATTAGGCACAAAAGCTCACGGGCTTAATTTGAGCAATGAATCAAGTATCATCAATCACATTCATCTTTACACAATTAATCAAGAAACTATCTTCAAGCTACAAATCTACTCATGATCAAATCAAAATCAAGAAACTATCTTGTCAAATTGCTTTTGATCTTGTTGATAGTTGAGATTAAAATTGTATTCATTGTGATAATCTGATTCTTTGAATTAATTTTTGAAGAGATTCGAAAAATCTACAAAATCTATTCAAACCCCCTTTCTAGATTTTGTTCTAGAAGGTTAACTCAAGGTTTTAATCAACTCAACTTTCTCGGGACCAACAAGTGGTATCGGAGCGGTGTTAAGTTGTTTTGATATTAATTTTAGGTCTTAATCTGAGATCTTGAATTTTATTCTTTATAATTTGTAGTTTCTTTGTTTCACTAACAGTTCTACTAACAAGATCTTGCAAGTATTGTGGTTTTTCTGTTTTATCATGTCTTCATGAAAAGCAAGAAATCCAGGAGTTTGCCTGATTTTTCTATAGAAGAATATGATTCTTTGGATGTTTAGAATGGAGAACCATTTTAAAGCGATTTATGACAGAATGGAGGATGTTCTTGAGGAAGGACCCATCAAATTCTATCGTGGTGGTACAAGTGATGGTACTACTTCAAATTTGAAATGAGAGTTAGACGGGGAAAAGAAGAGTTCGTAACTCACTAATGATGAAAGGAAGATTCACAATTTAGATCAAGTTGCTAGAACTGAAATTATTGAAACACCGAGCAAGGATTGGATTGAAAAGGTTAAAAGATGCAAGACTGCCAAGGAAATGTGGGAGTCTCTTACTGGAATTTGTGAAGGATCTCGAGTCAAAGAAAACAAGTTTCGATCTGTTCTACATGCTTTTGACACATTCAAAATGAAGGATGGTGAAATCGTAGATCAACTTGACGTGAGATTGACTAATCTTGTGAACAAAGCAGGTGATTTGGGTAAGACTTACACCGAGAAAGAAATTAACAACAAGGTACTCAGATCTTTGAGCAAAGATGGAGAGAGAAAGCTAATATTCTCAAGGCAACACGATTTGTCATCAATATCACATCACACTCTTTTCTCCCATCTTAAAGCACTAGAATATGATATTCACATTGAAGATGAAGAAGATGAGGCAGTAGTCGTCTACATCTGGAAAAACAGTAGCATTTGTTCATCAAGATGAATGCAAAGATTTCTAAAGCATCGATTTGTGCGTAAAAGAAGAAATGGCTCATTTGTTGAAAAGGTATGAAAGATCAAGATGAAGTACGAAGAAACAAAAGAGACAGATTAGATCGAAGGAATTATAGATCGAGACAGGGGATGAAAAGAGTTCAGATAATGATAAAAAGAAAGATCAGTCAAGAAGTCATAGGTCACCTATCGGGACGAGGAGATAGTAGTCCAAAAAGCAGACAGAGGAGATATATGCTATACATGCAGCAAACCTGGTCACTACAATATGATTGTCCTCAACTTACTCCCAGAGAGAGAGAAGAAAAGAGGAAGAAAAGAGATAGAAGGTATGCTTTGACCAAAGAGCTCTCCTAGGCGAGAAAGAAGAAGCTCGTGAGACATCATCATCCTCATCTTCATCTGATTTTGGGTCGATGATGACATATGTCTAATGGCTAAAGAGGTACATTACTATTCATCATCGATAATGACTATGACAACTTATCTGAAACTGATTCCAGTCTTGTTAATAAACTTTTGAATGATTTGGAGACCGCTCTATCTCGCTTATAAACAGATAGAGACTGAAAATCTTAATTTAAAGGATCAAATTTCTGATCTAACCAAGGTCAATCGACTAGGAAAAGTGAGAAACTAGATTGTACATTCAAGGGGGAATGTCGGTGAGATGATCACCAATACCTTGTCCGATCGAGACAAATAAGTTAGAACAGAACTCGAGTTATTTAAAAATTAAATTTTCAAACATTTATTCGAGAATGAGAATTATAAAAGGACTAACAGAGAATTAAATCTCAAGTTAGGACTTATGAATAATTCTCAAACCACAATAGATAAAATCTTCAATTCATCTCAAAAGTCTAGTGATAAAAGCTGGATTAGGTTTTGATAGGAATAAGAAAAATGATCCTATAAAACCTAGAGTCTTTGTGAAAGCAACTAAACCTAAGGTAGAAACTTTATTCAGTCCCTGAAACCAAAGGAATTAATTACCTCATCCGATACTTCAAAAGAAAAATCGACGAGGAAAATAACTCCTAAGGATAAATCTAAGACTAAATCAAAGATCTATCCTAGGTATAATAGCTTTGATGGAAGAAGCAGATCTTATCCATTTTTACCAAGATTTAAGACAATTTCAAAAGATCAATTAAATCATATTGATCTTGAAAGTCTTATCTTAGTAGATAGATATGGATGCAAGCTTCAATATGAGGTTTTAAGAAACATTGATATTTTTATCCTGGATTCCTAAGAGTCAACTTAACATGAAAGGACCCAAAGTACAAAGGGTACCTAAGAAATAAATTTGTGATGGCGGGAAGACAAGATAGTTGATAGAGGAGATATTCTTGAGGTCATCTCGGTATATTGATAGTGGTTGTTCCAAGCACATGACCTATGAAAGAAGACTTCTCTCTAACTACCAAACCATTGATGGACCTAGAGTAATGTTTGGAGACAACAACTATGGACTTACTAAAGGTGTAGGAACACTAATGATAGGAGATGTTCAAGTTCATGAAGTTTACTACGTGGAAGGATTGAAGCACAACCTACTATCTCGTTTAACAATTTTGTGATAAAGGGTTTTGTGTCAAATTTACTCATAATGCATGCTATGTGTTGGATGGTATAAATGAAAATATTCTATTGGCTGGAGTAAGACAAGGTAACATTTATGTTGCCAACTTCAAAAGTTGTCCTAAAGATACTTGTCTTGTTGCTAAGAATTCACATGACTTAAGTTGGTGTGGCAATGACATTTACTTGGTCACTTAAACTTCAAAACTCTTAACAAAATAGCAAGGAAATCTTTAGTTAAAGGACTCCCGATAAAATATTTTCAAAGAACCATGTATGTGTTTCTTGTCAAAAAGGAAAACAGACCAAAGCTTCTTTTAAAGCAATAAGTAGTCCTTCTTGAGAAAGGATTCAGAACTTCTTCATATGGATCTATTTGGTCCAATTGTTAGGATGTATACTATAAGCCTAGCTTTTGTATGAACATCTTTCTTGAGTATGAACATTTTTTTTTATATATGAGATTCATTATGATCAAAATACTTATTGTTTATGATTGCTATATATATCATTATTTTGTTCAGGATTAATCTATAATGTAGATAACATGGTGTGTGGTGTCACACGAGAAGATCATGTTATCAGTTCCTTATAGATTATAAATAATAGCTCACAACCAAAATGGATTTGGACAAATCATTGGAGAACGGTTGTAGTGTAATTTGGTATTAGTCTATCTTGACTATAAAGTTACACTAGTACATTTTGTATGTATTGAGCGGGACCATATGAGGTTGTTCAATTTGTACCGACTATATAAAAGAACAAGATCTCTGTTGTTATGGATGTACGTCTTCTTAATCCCTATATAATAATGGGCACGTGTACTCAATGTATGTTTCTTTGATTTACCAATGGGTGAGATTTATTAAATCAATAGGCTCGGTGAATTGGGAGATAGCATTGTTTATATGGTGTCTTTGTTGATTATAGAAGGAATCAGTGTCCTAATTATTTAGGATGATGATGTCCCCTTGAGGAGCTCATAAAGATTATTATGTAAACCCCTGCAGGTGGATTTAATCCGACATAATAATAAAGATGAGTGGTACTACTCTTGGAATTAGATATAAATTAATTAAGTTGTCGGTAATTTAATTAATTTATGGACATTCGATATCTTAAACACGGGAAATAAACGTACACATAATAAAGGAGCCCATATAATAATATGGGATTAGGGCGGTAATTCAATTATAACTCTTTAGTGGTGAGTTATAATTGATGGGCTTAAGTAAAGTGTTCGAAGAACACGGGATATTTAGGCCCATCAGAGGCCCAACCCTAATTCCTCCTTAGGGTCCCTGTTGTAGCCTATAAATAAACCCTAACATCGAGTCTCCAGCGTGTGAAAAACGTGAGATCGAGAGGGAGGTGGATTCTGATTCCTTAGAGGATCGTCGACCACTCGACGTCCAAGGGAAAGGGATAGGAATACGGCGTAAGACCGTGAGGTTCGAGGCTCATCCTTCGATCGCAGATTCGACCTTAGAATCTGGTTTGTCTTCACCTATTACGGTGAATAAAGGTACAATTCTTTCCGCTGCGTTTGTGTGATTATGATCCCGAGTCCGATATTTTCGTAGAGTCGGCGATCGGTGGTTCCAACAATTGGTATCGCAGCCGTGTTTTTCGACTCTATGCAATTGATTCGGTTTTTCATAGATCTGATTTATTTGGATTGCATGATTATTGTAAATCTTTTATAATGAGGTTTCTTGATCTGTTATAATAGGGTTTCTTGATCTATTATAATAGGGTTTCTTGATCTGTTATAATAGGGTTTCTTGATCTGTTATAATAGGGTTTCTTGATCTGTTATAATAGGGTTTCTTGATCTGTTATAATAGGGTTTCTTGATCTGTTATAATAGGGTTTCTTGATATGTTATAATAGGGTTTCTTGATCGATATTGAATAAGATTGCATGGTATTTGTAAATCTGTCATATTAGGGTTTGCATGCTTATCATAAATCATTATATTAGGGATTCGATGTTAATCGTAGTCTTTTTGGGTATGCGAATATTCGATAATTTTTGCGGGAACCCTAAATCCAACTATTATGGTCAGTATGTATGTTTATGTATGTATTAAACCCTCGGACTGTCGAGGTTTTTGTTTTGGGTTGGTGAATGATTGTAATAGTAATTACCACGGCGGTGCATCGTGTAGGTTTCATTTCGATCTAGATCATGTATAGGATCGTTGGATAAAGCGTAATAGGAACAAAGTTAGGATGGTCGTTGGAGGAACCAGGTCGATCTCGTATTGCATGGCGCCGCCCCGCACCCGCTTTGATAGGCGCGCCCGCACCCGCGACTCCGACCGGGCGGTGTCGATCCCGCGACGACTGGCGGCCAGTGTCGATCTCGTGATTGCAGGCGCTGCCCGCACCCCGTTTGACGGTGAACATTCAAGCACATGGGAGCATGAAAGAGGCCATAATAGTTGGAATTTTATTTTCCATGTTTATTCTTTCTCATATGTGTTATTGTGTTTAGCATGCTTTATGTGTTTCATATTTCGTGCATATTAATATCCCTCATGTTAAATAACTAAGTGGGAGAGGGGTTATTTTTCAACAAATCCCATAGCCTCCATTTCTGGTTTGTAAGTGATGCATTCAAACATGAACGTTGGTTTTAAGTGCCTTCTTCCATATCGGATGTGTTTGTTTTGCGGACCACTAGATCAAACTTCCTTATGGATAATTATAAGTAAGTTATTTAGGAGCGTGTTATCTTCTCCATCCAAGAGGCACAAACCTAGGTAATTGACTTGGTATTAAGAAATGGTATACACTTAGATGCATATAACAAGATCCTCCCCATCGGAGTAAGTGCTGTTATTTGTATGGCTAAAGACAAACCAACTATTAATTTTTATTTTGTTTGACAAAATGATGAAATTAATGGTTAAAACCTCCTCTTGCAAATGATTGAATTAGTATACGTCCACACTATCGTGGCATACAAAATTCACGGTGTTTTGAGGTGTTGGTGAATTTAATTGTATTGTTTGAGGGAAACAATATTGATTTAAATTCTTAATTTTGATCATAATGAATTTACGTGTTTCTCGGGATTTATAGGCTTTCAATCCACTTGCTGTTATTCTTAAAGAAAACAAACTTACTGGTCCTAATTACATTGATTGGAAAAGAAACTTGGACATTGTCTTGATCTTTGAAGAGTACAAGTTTGTACTCACCGAGGTTTGTCCTGAAAAACCCGATGAAAACTCTAGTGAAGAGGAGAAAGAGGCTTATAAGAAGTGGGTCAAGGAAGATGAGATGGCGCGGTATTACATTTTGGCTTCTATGTCAAATGTGCTGCAACATCGGCCATCGTGCCATGACCTCTGCTTATGAGATGATGCTCAATCTCAAAGAACTCTTCGGACACCGAGTCGGGCTGCCGTGCAAGAAGCCATGAGAAACTTAATGACGACCACCATGACCGAGGGGACACCCGTGAGGGATCATATCCTCAAGATGATGGCTCATTTGAATGAGATGGAAGTCCTTGGAGCTGAAATCGATGGGGAAACCCAGGTCGATATCGTTCTCCGTACACCGCCTAAGAGTTTTGAGCAGTTTACCGAACTACAACATGAACAAAAGGTTGTATTCGATGGCGTAACTTCCAGCGTAACTCCAAGCAGGTAAGGGTTATTTCGTCAAGCTTCTCAAGCTTATATTGCTGAAAATGTTTCTACATCTAAGCCAAAAGGCAAAGTGATGAAGAAAAAGAAACAAGCTGGTTTGGCAAAGAAAGCGGGTGAACCAAAGAAAATTGGTCCACCAAATGGCGTGAAGAAGCCTAAGGGCAAATGCTTTTGTGCAAGCGGCCAGACATTGGAAGGTAGATTGCCCCGTAAAAGGAAAAAGAAGGTATATCTTATTCACTAACTATTGAAACATGTTTAGCGGTGTTATCTACCGGTACTGGTGTGTAGATACGGGAGCCACCGATCATGTCCGCAATTCTTTGCAGGGGTTCCAGGAAACTAGGCAGCTTAGTGAGGGTGAGATTACCATCTACATGGGCGACGCTACGAGAGTAGCAATTGCGATGGGAGATGTTTATTTATTTTTAATAAGAATAAGACTTTGGTTTTGAGAAATTGTCTTTACGTACCTTGTTTTAGAAAGAACTTGATTTCAGTTTCTAAGTTATTTTTGGATGGATATTCTGCTTTCTTTTGATAGCAAAGTGGTTGTCAAGAAAAATAGTGCTATTATCCTGCTCTGGCACGTTGATTGGCAATTTATATACTCTTAATCCAATAACTCCCACAAAGCAATAAATGGAAATTAATAGTACATCTTCTAACTCAAATAAGCGAAAAGAACCTTAAAAAATGAACCAAACATATCTTTGGCATCTAAGATTAGGTCACATTAACTTGAGTAGGATTCAAAGGTTGATAGCCGATGGACCTTTGAGTTCATTGGAAGTGGAAAACTATCCGACCTGCGAGTCCTCGCTTGGAAGGAAAAATGACCAAAAGGCCTTTTAAAGCCAAGGGGTATAGAGCCAAAGAAGTGTTGGAATTGGTTCATTCGATTTATGTGGTCCTATGTCTACTCAAGCAAGGGGTGGTTTCGAATATTTTGTCTCTTTTATAGATGATTATTCGAGATATGGATATATTTATTTGATGCGCCGCAAGTCCGAGTGCTTTGATAAATTCAAAGAGTACAAGGCTGATGTGGTGAAGGCGTCATGGTAAATATATCAAAACACTACGATCTCGATCGTGGTGGCGAGTACCTCTTAGGAGAGTTTAGGAATTACTTATCGGAAGCCGGGATTCAATCCCAATTGTCTGCACTGGTACACCCCAATAGAATGGTGTGGCGGAACGAAGGAATAGGACACTCTTGGAAATGGTTAGATCGATGATGAGCTATTCGGAATTGCCGAGTTCGTTTTGGGGGTATGCCTGAAACGGCAGCGTACATTTTGAACTTGGTTCCTTCTAAGACAAGTATCTTCTACTCCCACGAGAATTGTGGAATGGGCGTAAGCCTAGTCTCAAACATATTCGGATATGGGGTAGTCCAGCACATGTGCAGAAAGGAGATGCCGATAAGTTGGAATCTCGTACAAGTTCTGTTTGTGGGCTATCCTAGAGGAACGAAAGGTGGTTTGTTTTATAGTCCTAAAGATCAGAGGGTAATTGTTAGCACAAATGCCCGATTTTTAGAAGAGGACTATGTAATGGACCACAAGCCCATGAGTAAAATTATTTTAGAATAAATAAGGGGAGAAACTTCTACCTTAGTACCAAGAGTACAAGATGAGATACCACATGTGTCGGCACCATCTCGCTACTAATGATACACTATTACCACAAGTGCCTCGTCGTAGTGGGAGGGTTGTTAGACAACCTGATAGATTCATGTTTTTGGGAGAGTCTTCGGACTTAGTACCCGGTGAACACGAATCGGATCCTCGAGCTATGACGAAGCACTCCAAGATAAAGATGCGTAATCTTGGGAAAAAGCAATGAAATCTGAATTAGAATCTATGGATTCTAATCAAGTCTGGGAGCTAGTAGAACCACCAAATGGTGTAAAAGCCATTGGGTCAGAAGTGGGTCTACAAAAGAAAAAGAGGATCAGACGGGAAAGTAGAAACTTTCAAAGCAAGGCTTGTAGCGAAGGGTACACTCAAAAAGAAAGAATCGATTATGAGGAAACCTTTTCGCCGGTAGCCATGCTTAAGTCTATCCGGATTCTTTTGTCTATTGCTGCTCATATGAATTATGAGGTTTGGCAAATGGATGTCAAGACAGCCTTTCCTTAATGGAAGTCTTGAAGAAAACATCTATATGAAGCAACCGAGGATTCATCGCAAAGGGCAAAGAGCATCTTGTGTGTAAGCTTAATCGGTCCATTTATGGGTTGAAACAAGCTTCGAGATCTTGGAACATCCATTTTGATGAGGTAATCCAGTCTTATGGATTTATTCAATGTCCGGATGAGTCATGTGTATACAAGAAGAGTGACGGAAACGTGGTGGTATTTCTTGTACTATACGTAGATGACATCTTGCTCATTGGCAACAATGTCAAGGTGTTGTCGACGTAAAGGTATGGTTGTCCAAGCAGTTTGATATGAAGGACTTGGGACAAGTTGGACATATTCTTGGGATCAAGGTTATAAGGGATCGCAAGAAAAGAATGTTATGCTTATCTCAAGCTTCATACATTGATACTATCTTGGCTCGTTTTAGCATGCAAAACTCTAAGAAAGGTTTTCTACCTTTTCGACATGGAGTACCTTTATCTAAAGAAATGTGTCCTAAGACACCAAAGGAGATAGAGGACATGAAGGCAGCTTCCTTATGCTTCGCGTAGGAAGCCTAATGTATGCAATGCTATGTACGAGGCCGGATATCTCGCTTTGCCGTGGGCATGGTTAGCAGATATCAAAGTAACCCAGACAAGGACATTGGACTGCGGTAAAGCATATTTTAAAGTACCGAAAAGGACTAGAAATTATATCTGTGGTTTACCAAGCGTATACTTTACTTCTTGAGGGTTACACAGACTGATTTCCAAATCGGATAGGGACAACAAGAAATCTACCTCGGGTTATGTGTTTACCTTGGGAGGTGGAGCCATAGTATGGAGGAGTGTAAAGCGAATGCGTTTCGGACTCCACCATGGAAGCCGAGTATGTAGTAGCCTCCGAGGCAGCCAAAGAAGCCGTATGGCTCGAAACTTCTTGATGGACTTAGAAGTGATTCCTAGTTTGCCTAAAGCTATCACAATTTATTGTGATAACGGTGGTGCAAACGGCAAACTCGAAGGAACCACGAGCCCACAAAGCAAGCAAACACATTGAGCGCAAGTACCACGATACGAGACATCGTAAAGCGAGGAGAAGTTGTTGTCGCCAAGATTGCATCACGGATAACCTAGCAGATCCTTTCACAAAGGCTCTTCTAGCGAAAGCTTTTGATGGGCATGTTGAAGGGATGGGAATCGGATGTATGGCGCGCAATTATGGAAGCATAGTCTTTTAGTATAAGTGGGAGATTGTTAGGATGTATACTATAAGCCTAGCTTTTGTATGAACATCTTTCTTGAGTATGAACATTTTTTTATATATGAGATTCATTATGATCAAAATACTTATTGTTTATGATTGTTATATATATCATTATTTTGTTCGATTAATCTATACCGTAGATAACATGGTGTGTGGTGTCACACGTAAGATCATGTTATCGGTGCCTTATAGAT
Organism: Paraleonurus japonicus; assembly: GCA_030762865.1. NCBI lineage: Eukaryota > Viridiplantae > Streptophyta > Magnoliopsida > Lamiales > Lamiaceae > Paraleonurus > Paraleonurus japonicus. The sequence continues at coordinate 13,617,884 of CM061061.1, forward strand.
TATAAATAATAGCTCACAACCAAAATGGATTTGGACAAATCATTGGAACGGTTGTAGTGTAATTTGGTATTAGTCTATCTTGACTATAAAGTTACACTAGTACATTTTGTATGTATTGAGCAGACCATATGAGGTTGTTCAATTTGTACCGACTATATAAAAGAACAAGACCTCTCGTTGTTATGGATGTACGTCTTCTTAATCCCTATATAATAATGGGCACGTGTACTCAATGTATGTTTCTTTGATTTACCAATGGGTGAGATTTATTAAATCAATAGGCTCGGTGAATTGGGAGATAGCATTGTTTATATGGTGTGCTGTTGATTATAGAAGGAATCCGTGTCCTAATTATTTAGGATGATGATGTCCCCTTGAGGAGCTCATAAAGATTATTATGTAAACCCCGCAGTGGATTTAATCCGACATAATAATAAAGATGAGTGGTACTACTCTTGGAATTAGATATAAATTAATTAAGTTGTCGATAATTTAATTAATTTATGGACATTCGATATCTTAAACACGGGAAAATAAACGTACACATAATAAAGGAGCCCATATAATAATATGGGATTAGGGCGGTAATTCAATTATAACTCTTTAGTGGACTCGAGTTATAATTGATGGGCTTAAGTAAAGTGTTCGGATCGAACACAGGATATTTAGGCCCATCGGGAGGCCCAACCCTAATTCCTCCTTAGGGTCCCTGTTGTAGCCTATAAATAAACCCTAACATCGAGTCTCAGCTGCGTGTGAAAACGTGAGATCGAGGGAGGCGGATTCGATTCCTTGGAGGATCGTCGACCACTCGACGTCCAAGGGAAAGGGATAGGAATACGGCAGAAGACCGTGAGGTTCGAGGCTCATCCTTCGATCGCAGCTTCGACCTTAGAACTAGTTTGTCTTCACCTATTACGGTGAATAAAGGTACAATTCTTTCCGCTGCGTTTGTGTGATTATGATCCCGAGTCGATATTTTCGTAGAGTCGGCGATCGGTGGTTCCAACACCAATAACTCCTCTCGCTTTAGTGGAAGAAAATACACCTTAGTAATTGTTGATGACTATTCAAGATTTACTTGGGTTATTTTCTTGTACAAAAAGAATGAGACTATGACCAAGATTCCGAATTCCTTAAAAGATTCAAAATGAAAAGGGATTAAATATTGTTAAAATTAAAAGTGATAAAGGTACTGAATTTCTAAATAAATTGATTTTTAATTACTGCATTGAGAATGACATAGCTCAGAAACATCTCAAAGCAAGGACTCTCGGAACAAAATGGAGTTGTTGAAAGAAGAAATAGGACCTTGAAAGAGGCGGCTAGAACAATGCTATCTCGAGTTCAACACTCATAGGTTTTGGGCGTATGTGAATACAACCTCGCTATATTCAAAATAGGAGTCCGATTGTCAAGGATAAGTGTAAAACTCCCTATGAAATTTGGAAGGGAAGATCTCCCAAAATTTCATATTTTCATATATTTAGTTGTAAATGTTTCATACACAATAATGAGAAATCTCAATTAAAAACCTTTGATGCCAAGATACAGATGGGATATTCTTAGGATACTCATCTATATCAAAGGCATATAGAGTTTTTAATAAGACAACCTTGTGTGTAGAAGAAACACCCCATGTGGTATTTGATGAATCTTCTTTTGAGTTTGATAAGACAAGGGACATTACAAAGATATCGATGATCCGGATCGATGACTATCAAAAGATCAACCATAAAATTCTACAATCAAGAATCGATTCGGTGAAGAGGAAGAACCGGACAAAGGAAAGGAACTCGAAAGAACTTCCTCAATAGCCGATCTACTAAATGATCGACGATCAACAACACATCACCGATCAGTAGAATTATCAGAGGTAACATAGAATCATCTGAAATAAATAATTCGGACAAGACACCATCTACCGTAAAAGATAAAGGTAAGAAAGTAATGTCATATCACCCAAATGAAAGCAGATAATTGGAGATTTAAACTCTGGTGTCCAGACAAGGACCCAACTAAATCAAGATTGTATGTTCGGTTGCTATGTGTCATTACTTGAACCTAAATCAATTATAGAAGCTCTAACTGATTCCAACGGATTAATGCCATGCAAGAAGAACTAAATCGGTTTCAAAGACAAGATGTGTGGGAGCTTGTTGAAAGGCCTCATCATCAAAAAGTCATTGGAACTAAATGGGTCTTTAAAAACAAGAGGGATGAAAACAATATTGTAGTTAGAAATAAGGCCGAGACTAGTTGCTCAAGGTTATTCACAATCGGAGGGTATTGATTATGATGAAACCTTTGCACCAAAGATGGCCCTGGAAGCCATAAGATTGTTTTTAGCCTATGCGGCTTTTAAAAGATTCATAGTTTTTCAAATGGATGTTAAGTCGGCTTTCTTAAATGGAATCCTAGGTGAGGAAGTTTATGTAGAGCAACCCCTGGTTTTGTCAAAGGAGACAAGGTTTATAAACTAAGGAAAGCTCTATATGGACTTAAACAAGCACCAAGAGCTTGGTATGACACCTTGTCCGATTATTTAATTCAAAATGGTTTTGTTAAAGGTAGAATTGATAGAACTCTCTTTACAAAAGAGTTTGGTTGTGATCTTTTATTAGTTCAAATTTATGTTGATGATATAATTTTTGGATCAACTAACATATCTTTGTGTGAAGAATTTAGTAGTCTTATGAAAAGCAGATTTGAAATGTCCATGATGGGAGAAATGATATATTTTCTTGGACTTCAAGTCAAGCAGACAATGAAGCGAATATTCATCAATCAAGCCAAATATACAAAAGATCTTATTGAAAAATATGGAATAGGTACCAGTAGAAGCTAAGATACCTATGATGACAAATTTTTCAATGGATCCAGATGAGAAGGAGAAGACACTCGATCAAACCGAGTATCGAGGTCTTATTGGTTTCTTATTATATTTAACGCTAGTAGACCTGATATTTCATTTTGCGGTTGGAGTCTCGTGCTCGATTTCAAGCTAATCCAAGAAAAGTCATCTTGAAGCGTGAAAGAAAATCCTCGAGTATTTGAAAGGAACATAAATGTTGGATTATGGTATCCGGTGATGACAACTTTGAGTCTGCGGATACTCAGATTCAGATTTTGGTGGGTGTAAGATAGATAGAAAATCTACATCCGTACTTGCCAATTTCTTGGAAGTAAGCCGATTTCATGGTTGTCTAAGAAACAAACCTCTGTAGCTACTTCCACAATCGAAGCTAAGTATATGGCGGTGGAAGTTGTTGTTCACACCGATTTGGATAAGTCAACGGCTAAGGGACTATACCATTATCACAAAAAGAAGTACCAATCTTTTGTGATAGTAATAGTGCCATAGCTATTACTCGTAACCCGTTCATCATACAAGATGCAAACATGTAGATATAAGGCACCACTTCATCCGAGATCATGTCAAAAAGGAGATATCGAGACTATAAAAGATTCTTACTGATTTTCAAAGAGCGGACATCTTGACAAAACCTCTTGCGTAAACAAGGTTTAAAGAACTATCAGTAGAACTAGGATTATTAGATGCTTCTTTAGTTAATCTATAATCAAATTTCTTGAGTTTACCTTGTCTTTCTCATTTGGTTTATTATGTCTAGAAAGAATTATCGAGACAAGATATGGATCAAATGACAATCGTGTAGCTGATATCATTGATCTCCTATCACCGGAATCAAGAATCAAGGATTAGTCATATTGACCATATCGACTTGATAATTACTTATTCGACATAGGTAAATCGATAATGATTTAATAATCAACTGACTTCTACGTAATCGGATGACTATTGAACCTTATCCGACTTACTCTTGTTACTAACGATTTGTCTAAGTGTACGTGATTTCAGTAAGAACAAAGTTTACACGTCTCTAAATACAAGACAAGGTCAATTTATCCAAGTGTTTAGGAAAGAGATAGAGATGCTATCAATCCGCATAAGGAGAAGGTCCAGGAAGTTTCTCCTAAATACTCTTAATTATGAACATTGGGTTCATATAATTAATATATGAATTTAATATCATAATTCTCTTTTTCATTCATTTAAAAATTGAAGTTACTCGGTATAATAAAATATTTTGTTTTACTAATAAAAGGATAAGGGTTCGAATTTGTTTTCTAAAAACAATAATATTTTATTTTATCTCTCCAATTAACTGAAAAGTATTTTCTCAAATAAGTAACTATGTCGAGAGAAGTTACTACGGACCCGAAATTTTATCAAATTTATTTTTGAAATACGCCGAGTATACTTCACGCGCCGAGAAATGGAGGCGGTTTCTGAAATATGAACCGTCTCAATCTCACGCGCGACATATTAAATAATATTCTATGCACTTTTCAAAATAAATGCCATAATTGCATTAATGGCGATTCGAAAGCCTATATTTACACTTTTACAGGCAATTATTATTCTAATAATTGTTTACTATTATATTTTCCATATAAATAGACATTCGTGTGCATTATTTTCATTTACGCACACATAAAACTCTTCATATTTATTCTCAAAACCTCTCTTTTCCCTCCTAAAACCTTCAATTTTCATCAATGGCGGAATCCAAAAGAATATCAAGTTCGAATACGATTTGACTTCCATTAGAGATAAAACAAAATCGGAAATGTATGTTGATTGGGATACTACCACCGATGCTTTGAAACAAGAGAAATCTTAAACCTACTGGAATCAAGGGGTTTAAAGCGATGCTTGTACAGATAATGAAACCGACGAAGAACTTGACGGTGGATGATCTTTGTCTGAAGTTTCGACTAGGGCAAAAGCAACAGAATACAGGATTAGAATCTCGAATCAGAACTTTGGAGAAGAAGCGAAGAATAGTTTTATCTATTTCGAGATTGGTGCAATTTTTGGTTTAAGCACCACCGCGAGAATCCGTTTACCTATAAATCGTTATAATATTTGGAGAGTTTTCGATTGATGGCGAAGAGAACTTATCGTAATACGTCGGCAAATTTAAAAAGACCAATCTTTGAAGAGGAAGTATAGACTATTGATGCTGATTCGACCAAGTGCATCTTGGGGAGCAACAGAGCCATGATGGGCTAACGGCCGAGGATATGCTATCTCGAGAGCTATCCTAGATGGGGCTGAAATAAATTGGGCAGGCTGGTTTATTCAAGGATAATGGAGGAGAGAAAGAAATTCACCAAGACTCCAATCACGAGACGAGCTTATGAGATGGTCTCTCGACCAAGATCGCAAGTATGATGGCAAGGATTACCATCATACTTGAGCATAAAGTGGGAACAGATAACCTTGGTGGAGTGTTGGAGTCAAAAAGTACACCAGACAGAAGGGACTTTTAATTAAAGATGAGAAGATTTACGGGCCAACCGATTCGTAAGGAGATGGAGACGCTCCAAATCCACCCCACTGATAAGAAAAAGGCTTCAAAAGCCAAGAGAAAGGAGACAAAGACAGTTTTGGTTGATGAATCCTCGTCTCGTTGAGACGGAGGAAGACGTAGACGAAGAGGAGAGGACAACTTCCCAAGGGAAGTGTCCCAGCTAAGGAGGTAGGAATATCGGGTCGAGACGGAGGCGTGGAAGTCTCGTCGAAGATGAATCGGAAAAAGGAGAAGAAATCAAATCACCTTCATCATCTTCATCCTCATCCGAGGATGGAGTACCTAAATCCACTTCTTCCCAACTTTGGCGATGAAGGGGCGGATAAGACCGCCGCCTCCTGAGCCTCTAAAAGCGGTCCACTCCCATAAGTCCAAAACAAACCCAATCATCCTTTGATCCATTTTCTTTCCTACCCTCAACCTCATCCGAACCTGATCTTTACCTAAACTTACCCAACCCATCTGGGAGATGGGACCAAGCGAGACCTCACTGCGGATTCTTGGGAAGAAATTTCTCCTAAGACAAGAATCCACTCTTGGGGCGAGCTTTGAGCTATTGAAGGAGCTTATTGATGTCTATCTACATTAAGAAGACTCAAGGTTGGGATCCTTTGAAGAGACAGCCTATTCTCGATAGCCAAGCAGAGGGCAACAACCTTGCCATCGGGAGAAAGAGGTTCTCAAGAAGGCAAAACTCAAATCATTCCAAGATATACTAACTGAAAATACTTTTGTTGATTATATCCTACAAAGAGTATATCTTGGAGATGAGACCCCGAGAGGAGGTGGAAAGCGGTTGAGAAGGGGATGAGCAGAAGAAGATTGAAGAAGCTATTGGTGAGGAAAGGGTGGAGGAAGCGATGGTGGTGGAGCTGCCGATGAGCCAGTGAGATGGATACGGTGAGGAGGCACAAACGGAGCAGATTGAGGAGGTGCAAACTGAAGCGAAATTGAAGAAATAGATCGACTCCATCGAAGAACAGATCTTGCCCTCCACATCTGCGTCTGTATCCGAAGTGGATGCTCAAAGGCTGAAGTGCAAAATCTCAAGACCGCTTGTCTAAATGCTTTTCAACAGTTCCCAATGTCATCACATCATCAATCAAGGAGAATATAGAAGGCTGCAATACATGAGAAAACCAAGATTGATCTATATTTCTCTAGGATCGGGCATGAGGAACAAATGGTGAAGTGAAAAAGAAAGTTGCCACGGAGATGAACTCATAAGATGAGTGGGTTAAATAAAGCATGTTCGCTCTGCTTATACTGAAATCGGGGATTCATTGAGGATCAAGTGAATGAATCACGGAAGGCTAAGGAGGCCTCATTTCATCAAGTGCTGAAAATGCAGTGGCCTTGGAAAAAGATAGGCAGACAACTATCTTAAAGTCGTTCATGGATGATGAATTCAGACGAGCCGAGGTCGGTCAAAAGAATAGATATGACCAGCTTGATCGGAAGACGGGGTTAGTTCGAGAAGAACTCATGGGGTACATAGATCAAGTAGCCACTATCTCGCAATACCCGATTTCTTTGATGTCAAAAAGGGGAAGATAGTGAGCTTAAGAAAAGAGTTGAGTTACAAGATGATCGGTGATGGCACTTAATCGAGGATAGATGAGCTTTACGAAGAGCCGTTAAGAGCCGAGGAGGAGAAGAAGAAGAAGGCAGGTGAGGAGAAGTCTCGGAGGGCGTTGAGAAGGTTGAAAAGAAGGACGGCTGACTGAATCCACTGAGTCGAGCACGAACCCGAACTTCCTTCCACCGCTGATCCTGCTCGATCCTGACTATCAAATCTCCCCATCCTCATCTAAATCTCTTTGGGAAAGCTAAGGCCTCAAGCCAAATTCGAAGACCCGATGCGAGGCGAGAAAAAGAGGTAAGAGTGCTTAAGAGGAGAAGGGAGGAAAAAGAAAAGTATAAAAGGAGAGAAGCTAAGAGGAGGAGGGAGCAAGAAAAGGCAGCCGGGAAGACGTATGATAGGAAGACGAGGAAGTGGGTACAAAGATCAAAGAATACGAAGGAGAAGAAGTTTTCCGCCCATTCCACCGAGCAGAAGGTGTGCCCAAGGAAATCCTTCCCATGGATCAACAAGCTAAATGGAGAGCTTATGAAGGGGAAGGGATCTTCCTGCTTTCATGTCCTGCAAGAAGATTTCTTGGGGCACGAGGCGAGAACATTGCTTTTCACGAGTGGTTGGAGGCAAAAGACCCAAACTTCTATCGCATTTAATCGACCTCGGAGACTCGGGAATTTAATCGACCTCGGAGACTCGTAATTTAATGTGGACATAGTCGCACCACCTTATGCAACCATGTCTGCTCCACTAACGCAAGATGGCCGAGTTAGACAGAGAAAAGGTGAAGCGATGCTGATCCAAGTGAGGCTGTGGCTGATCTAGGCTGAAGGTGGGGAGACATTGAGCTTGAAGAATCGTGTCTTCGATCGATGACAATTCCGAGAAGAAGATAGGTGGTACGATTAAGTCTCTTTTCTTTTACTCCTCTCGAATGTTTCGTGAGATGAAGTTATAAAAATGTGCAAATCTTGTGAATAGTTGTGAAATACATCTTTTTGAACTACTTTCACGAAATTTGAAGTGCTTAACTAACTTGTTTCATAAGCTTTGCTCATTAACTAGCTGTTGATCTAAGTAACCTGTTTTATAAACTTATAACACTAAATCATCTGAAATCTTCAAATTTTGTCTATGTTTTCTTCAAAGTATTTGACCTTGACTTTGGTCAACTACATTGCTACGATCATCTGTTTATTAACTACATTGCTGATCATCCGATTATTCATCTATTACTCTGGTTATCGACTATGTGACTTAGCTATATACTTTGTATCATTCTTATCTTTTAAAGAGTACTACAGTTTCCTTTTCTTGAGCTGCGTTTTAACATCATCAAAAAGGGGGAAATTGTTAGGAAAAAAAAAAAAATTGTATTTAGTTTTGATGTGTTAAAAGTGTAAAATAGGATGACCAGTGAGCATCTTGTATAGACAGTTGAAGTATGTCTTTGTAAATAAAACTAAGTATAAATAGTCGAGACTAGATTAAGACATCGAGGCGAGGACAAATCTCGAGATGAGGAAAGGAAATCGAGGCGAGGTCAAGATATCGAGACAAGGACAACACAGAAGACGGTTGACATGCATTACTAAACACCTAGACAAGGAATGAAGATGAGGACAAGGTGAAGTAAGTATCGTAACGATGAGGTGTTAGAGAAATATTACACAAAGATTCTAGAAGCGAGTTCTAACTAATCAAGAGGAAGTTCTGAGAATTCGGTTATATTGTTATAACTAATCAAAACCGAATTCAAGGAAGTTACAAATACCAAGTGAAGATCTCTATAAATAGGCATAGAAATTAGTTTAGAATTAACTTTTGATACTTTGCACTCATCAATATACTTTGTATTCACAAGCCACGTAAATTATACACATTCACACGAAGCGTTTTATACGTTTTCGGTTCTTAGTGTTTATAGAACACTTTTCTCATTAGATCTTCAAGCCATAGATATTCGTAAATTAGAAAGAATTCATTGTAAGGTCAAGATTCGATATTGTAAGTAAGTCGGCAAGAAGAAAGTAAGTAAGTGAAGGCTCTTCTTCAAGATTGAAGAAGGAGAGTGGATGTAGGATTATTATAATCCGAACCACTATAAATCCCGTGTTCTTTATCGCATTGATTTACTTGTTTGTTTATTTTCAATTCTTAGTTTATTTTCTCTGATTAATCTCGTGATTAAAGTTAAACCTATCTTGTCGATTGCTTTTGATCTTGTTGATAGTTGAGATTAAAATTGTATTCCATTTGTGATAATCGATTCTATGAATTAATTTTTGAAGAGATTCGAAAAATCTACAAAATCTATTCAAACCCCCCTTTCTAGATTTTGTTCTAGAAGGTTAACTCAAGGTTTTAATCAACTCAACTTTCTCGGGACCAACACTCGTCCTCGAGGCTCAACCTCCTCCTCAACCTCTGCTCTAATCGTATCGCCATCATCATTAGAAGAATCGGAATCGACCACGACCGCCTGGCCTGCCTGATCATCGTCATCCCCTTCATCTCTAAGCACGTCCCCATGCTCCCTCGTGTAGGCATCTATGGCATCGGTGTGTGGCTGCGACCACATGCGCAGTTAATGGTCACAAAAGTTGTGGATCCAAAAACCGTCGTCAACCTCTTACTAGGAAGAGGAAACCGGCCACCATGGTGCTGCTGAAAACACCACGTCCTCCCGATTCGATCCAAAGTTGTCCTCATGCGTCTCATAGTATCGTAGTCAAATCTGGACCATCTAGTGCCGCGAGGTTATGAGTCGAGATCCCAAGATGCTCAGCTATCAAAGTAACACCAAAATTGATCTTTTTAAATTTTGTGCTCGTCACTCTCTCAAACAAATAACAGAGGTATGCAGCCGCGTTGAACCTCACTCAATGTAAGAAACACCACAAGACATATAGCTCTTCGTAGACCCACGACTCCTCCTTCGATCTCACGAATATGGTACTCGCGAGGATCTTCTCTAAGTATCGGACCACCGGGTTCCGAATGTGCGTGCTCTTAGACTTCCCGGCACAAACTCGGAGTTGACTCGGAGCCCCGAATCGAAATACGCCTCCAGAACTTTTTGGCATTGTACTCCTCTCTAATATTAAGCAAAGATCTATCGGAAGTCGTAGGGCGCTCCAAGTAGCTCAATGATCTCGTCCAAAGTCAATTCATATTCATTCCCCATAAGCTCAAAAGTGATCTTCCTTGCAAATTTGTTCCTCCTCGCCTTGTGGACTTTAAGCGTGCATAAGAACTCAAGAGTGAGTCCAAGATGGGTCCGAGGCCTCTTAGCTAGAAAGCCTCCCATGCCTACTTGCTCGAACAACCGAGGGATATCATCCTCAATCCCCATAGAGAGCATGCAATTATGATCAACTAGACGAGTTTTGACCACCTTCTTATACAACTCGGCATACGAGGATGATATGCTTTCTCCACTTATAGTCATCCCACTGAATTCCCAATTTAGCGGGCATCCGGTGTGCAAAACATATCGCTTCTTCTCTCTCTCGGATCTCAAGCATCCGAAAAAATTGTGACCATCCACTCCCTAAACATGATTCCTGCACAAATAATCCCAATAGCACAAATTAGTCCAACAATTAAAATGTGAGCTCAAAATATCACTCTACCATGGACGAGTCAACAACACTATATCCAATCTCAACAACATTCCTAGTGACTAGGCAATAAATCCTCAACAAATGGTCAATGAGTCAATGAAAGCACATAAAATCAATAGAAGTGCTCAACTAATCCTCAAAATATATGCATACTTAACTAGATGGCTTCACAATAAACACCAAAGAAACTAATCTCAACGAATAATCATCCAATTAAGCTCCAAAATCATATCTCCAAACATGAACCAACTAGCAAGTATTTAGACAATTAAGCATCAACCACAATCAACTTCTATCATCATCAAATCCTCAAATAGACCAAATTTCCAACAATTTCCAACAATTTCACTAGGAAATCCTATCATGCTCAATAATCACAATTCAAGCCAAATTCACAAATAAACGAGCAACACAATATCTACAATCCTAAACATGCTCCTACAATCCTCAATTAACTCAAAAATTCTCCATAATGACAAAATGCCCAAATGAACTTCTAATTCAAATAAATTCATCCAATTTCATCAACACCCAAGCATCAATCATACACCAATCATGAAATTGAAAGCCAAAAGAGAAGAAATTACATACCTTATTGAGGAAATTCGGCTTGGAATGACAAGAATAGGACACCTACGCTCCTTCCACTAAAACCCCAAATTTGATTTCACCAACCCTAAAAATCCAATCTTGGATGCAATGATATGATAACATGATGAAATTGTGATGTTTAATCGGTGAAAACGGTTGGGAAGTTTCAAAATATGGAGAAAGCGGCGAAGGAAATCAGTAATAGGAGTAAACCCTCGAGTCGTGGAATGTTATGGCGAATCGCGATTTTATAACGAGACACCGACCTCGAGTCGAGGGTCAGGCCTCGACTCGAGGAACACCGATATTTCAAGAGCCTCGACTTGAGGTTCCTCCCTCGAGTCGAGGGATGTGCCGTTTTCACAAATTTTTCTAAGTCTCAATACCTCGACTCGAGGACTATGCAAGCTCGACCTAGAGGTCGAGACCAGAAATTTTTACGATTCCTGGGCCCGACCCGACCCCGAAACTCCTAAAATCGACCTCTACGCCCCTAACGAACCCAAATATGCAAGAAATTACCGTGTTGGTCCCTCGATTTAAGCCCGGTCGCTCATTCGATCGAGGAGACCGGGTTCTCTTCCTTAATGCTCATTTTCACCAACTTTTAAGCTTTCCTTTCCTTCTCGATTCCTTGATTCCTTTTTTCAATTCCCTCGTTTTTCAATCTCCGTAGTGAGTATACCTACAAACGGGCACAAATAGTCATCAAATAATCATCGATAAGGGATGCATTTCTACCCTAAATAACCCACACCCCCAAACTTGAATGAAGGTATGCATTCAAAATTAAGTATGGGAATGATACAATTATGCAACCCTTAAATGATATAACAATTAAGCTCAATATTCAAATGCACTTTCCATCAACTAACATCTTCTCCTAAGCATGAGCAATTCCCAAGAATCTAAGGCAAAAATCCACAAAAAGAAAGACAAAACACAAACACAATAAACACACCAAAGCAATAAAATGATGGGTTGCCTCCCATCTAGCGCTAGGTTTAACGTCCTTTGCCGGACGGAACCCAAGGAGTTCACACTTCCCTTTCTTTGTCAATGTAGAGACCGGATTTGTGCTCCACTAGGTGTTCCTTTGCAAAAGGCAACACCCCCACTTATCTTCTAGGAGTAGCTTTCCTCCTTCTTTGATTTCTTTCACCGTAAACACCTCTTTGGGTCTTTCAACACCAAGTAGCCGACTCCAATTTGATTCACACCACACCACTTGATCTCCTACTTCAAACTTTTCCTCCCTTTTCTCAAGTGGTGCCTTTTTCTCAATCAATACCCCCAAACTTGAGCCATGCTCAAATTTGGTCAACTCTTTCTCACTTTCTTCCTTCTCTTGTTCACCTGGGGTCAAGCAAAGGGTCCTCTATCGATTTCTCCTTCCTACAATCCTCAAGGTAAACACAAGACTTATTAGAAATGATCTTACAAGAGGGAGAAAATGCTCATTAACTAAAGGATAAGTAGAAGTAATAGGTGTATAAACTTCCCTTTCAATGGAAGGACATTCATCAACAATCTCTATGTATCCACACGTTTTCTTCTCTACCTTGCTTTGAGCAACCTCTTCCTCATGCACTCTTGTAAATGTTACTTCGTCACCATTTGAGCTCAACTTAAGCTCTCCTTTTTCCACATTAATCATAGCCTTGCCCGTTGCAAGAAAAGGTCGACCAAGAATGATCGGTGCCTCAAGTTCCTCCTTCATGTCTAATACAATAAAATCCACCGGGAATATGAGTTTACCAACCCCTACTAACACGTCTTCAATTATCCCAAATGGTTGAGCATATGATTGATCCGCTAATTGAAGATAGATGTTCGTAGGAATCACCTCCCTAAATCCAATTGCTTGAACACGGACAATGGCATCACATTAATACTTGCTCCTAGATCACACAAGCCTTGAATGTTTACCTTCTCTCCAATCTCACATGGGATAATGAAGCTTCCCGGATCCTTCTTCTTTTGTGGCAAGTGTCTCTCCAAGATGTCTTTGCATTCTTCCACTAGCTTGAGCATCCCCTTCTCATCCCAACTCCTTTTCTTGGACATAATTTCTCTCAAGAACTTCTTATAATGTGGAACTTGTTCAAGGGCCTCCAAAAGTGGGTTATCGACATGCAAATTCTTGAAAATTTCTAAGAACTTACCAAACTCTTCATCAAGTTTCTTCCTCTATAGTCTCTTTGGAAACGGAACCGGATTAGCCTTCATTGGAACTCCCCATTCATTCTTCGATTTTTCTTCCTTCTTTGCATTTCCCCTCACTTTCACCTCTTCTTCAATTTTCTTCTCCTCCACAACCACTCTTTCTTGTCTCTCTTCTTCCTCACTCACCACCTCTTCTTCAAACTCCCCTTCTTTGGATATTTTTGGACCTTCATAGCTAGTGCCACTCCTTAGCTTGATTGCACTACAAAACTCTTTAGGATTAGGCTCGGTAGTGGATGGATACTTTCCTTTATTTTGGAGATGGTCCACCGTAGACGAGAGCTTCCCAACCGTAGTAGCAAGTTGCCCTACTTGATGCTCGATCATCTTGAAACGAGTGTCCATTTGCTTTCCTATATCATCAAGCCTTGAGTCATTAGCTTCCAACTTCTTCACAATCAACCCTAAAATCTCCTCCGTGGTAGCCTTTCCTTCAATGTTCGGAGCCTTTGCACCGGATCAAATCCGGGAGGAAATTGAGCAGCGGCTCTCGGATTGGCATATGAAAAATTTTCATGTCTCCTCCATGTATGCCCATTAAATTGAGCTTGCGTTTGAGGTTGATAACTTCCTTGTGGCCTATTTTGGTAAGGCATTTGGTAAGGCCTTCCTCCTTGATAATTCCCTTGATAGTTTCCTCCTTGATAGCCTCCTTGGAATGGAGGCCTACCCATATAACTCACTTCTTCAACCGACAACGAACTTGGACCAACATTAACATAAGGAACGGATGGACTCACACTTGCTTGGCTTTGTGAAGTAGTAAGAGCTCCCAATCGGTCCATCATAGTCATCATCATACTCTTTATACTCTCGATTTCATCAACTTGTGACACTCTATGGTATGCTCCCCTATTAACCTGACACTTGGAATGAATCTTAAGCTATGTTCTCCATTATTTCATTCATTTGCCCCACGGTTTTAGACCAAATCGATCCATTAGTACAAGCATTCAAAAGCGACTTATCCCCATCCGTCAAACCATTGCAAAAGTACATAATGGTTTGCTCCTCCGGAAAACCGTGTTGAGGACAATTGATAAGTAACATGCCATACCTCTCCCACGCCTCCGAGTATTGTTTCCCCATTCTTTTGTCAAGTGGGAAATAGCCTCCTTAGCTTGTACGGTCTTTGACGGTGGGTAAAACTTCATCAAAAATTTCTTCGACATCTCCTCCCATGTATGTACGGTCCCGGGCGGTAATGAATTAAGCCATGCTTTTGCTCTTCCTTTCAATGTAAAGGCAAAGAGCCTCAACTTCTTCGCATCTTGGGTACCCCATGGTATTTTGTAGTGTCGGCAATCTCAAGAAATTGTGCCATATGTTGATGTGGGCACTCATTTTCATCTCTTCCTTCAAATTGCTTCTCCCTAAGCATTCTCACCAAAGCGGGAATTATCTCAAAGTTATTAGCATCTATCCTCGGCCTTGCTATCCCATCATAATGCTCTCTAAGTTTTGGTTCAAAGAACTCTCTCAAAGGCCTTCCTTGAGGTGGTGACTCATTTACGGGTTGCGGTTGGGCATTTGGTATGTGAGGTGACTCATGATATCGTGGCTCTTGATTATATGGCATATGAGGATAGTATGGTGGAAATTGTTCTGGATGAGGTGGATAGTCGGGATATTGATGAGCATTAGGTGGATAAGGATATAGATTTTGGTAGGGATAATTTTGTGGTGGCATCCCTTGAGGGAAAGGGCCAACTTGAGCATGGAAATGATTCCCATTACCTCCATTCTCTACTCCTCCTTCTCCTTGTCCATGTACCTCCTCTACTTGAGGATCACCCACTAATATCTCCTCATGCCTTTGATCTTCTCCTTCCATAGCTTCCCTTCTTCTTCTCACACGATTTCTTCTCAACGTAGCCTCAATTTCGGATTTAGTGGCAAGGGTGGAACACCACTTGATCTTGTTAGCATACACCTACAATGCCACAAATCCAAGTATCAAATTCTAACCAACAAAATCAACAAAAACAAAAACAAAAGCAACAATTAGCCACTTTAAACAATCCTCAAATCTCACTTATAGGCGCAAAAACTAACTCCCGGCAACGGCGCCATTTGATTGGAGTGTATAGGGTAAGAGTTATTAAGACCAATCAACAAAATATGGAACCCAAGGGAGAAAGTATGCAAACGAAATTCAAGGATAAGAGTTCTAATTGGCTAAAGTTGCAACAAGTTTTTGGACTAAATCTCTACAAAATGCAAGAAATTAAATGGCAAGATTATGCAAACAATCTATCAAACACCTAGAATGCAAGATCAAATATTCTAAAATCAATGGGGGAATTGGGTGCAAGGGATAATCTCCATCAAGGAATCCATGATTAACAAGCTATGATTGTATCCAAATGCAAATCAATCAAATTAGAAAGCATAAACCATCATGAAATTAATCACTCCATTAATATCACAATGTCTAATGTGAGTATCCTTAGTTCTTCCCATCTCTCAATGTAGAAGTCCCCAATTCATACAATCATGCAAAATTGAAACCCGATTAACACCTAATCACGTTAGCTCAACTCTCGTCTATTGCTAGGGTGATCAACCATTAATCAAAAGAAATAATTTTTCATGAAGCACAATTAAGAATCACAATTAGGGAGCAATCTAATTCAATTGATCACAATTATCAACAATCATAGCATGAGGCAATCACTTCATCCCTAATTTCAATTATCCCAAGCACAAAGCTATTAGCCCATGGTGCTACAAGCAAAAGCCATGGGTAGAAAATCTAAGAAAGCAATTAACAATCTAATCACTACAAGCAATGAATTAAAGAGAACAAAGGGTAAG